>JACMZG010001911.1:56174082-56229082 GCA_018340805.1 Microvelia longipes | reverse complement strand
ATACTTGCAACGAAGCTAAAGTGACTTTACTGAACCCTTTAAGAATGACACCTTTAGACTTCTACTGTCTCACTGTCATCCTCATGCCGTCTTTAGACGAGAAAACTCAAAAGAAAATAATAGGGATGTCCTTTCCTACAACCATGTAAATTACATGGGTTGGAGAAAAGGACATCCCAAGTAATTCATTATCTAATATTTTGCGGTAAGGATTCATAACAATAGAAATTTATGCTTTAAAAGTCAGTTTGCCCCTAATTTTTTTATAAAAATCAGATGGTCTTAAGTTATTAAAGAAAGAACCATTTTTTGGTGAAATGCTGATAATAACTAAATTATTTAATGACTAAGGCGGAAATAAACCGGCTTAGTCAGGGATATTCTAATACAAGGAGCTTCTTTTACAATGTTGTCTTTATTAGATGGTTCATCCTTATTTCCCTTAAGATTTATTTCGAATACTTCTTTCTCTGAAATATTCCTATGAACCTCAAGCATCATTCCATAAAGTTCAACACCTTGAGGTATTCTAGTGGTGAATACTTTTACTATTTCTTGTATATACCAACTTCCTTCTGTAGTGAGATAAGCTTCATAACCTGTAAAGTGAGGTTTCACTTATTAATTGTCCAGTCCAGAACATAAATACAGAAATCATTATTTGATGCTTCCACATTAGGTAATAGCTCTTATAGGTCATCAGCCAGGCCTAAAAAATGTGACTCATTTTGTACTACTTCTAACCAAATTATTCTGAAAATATACCATAAATTATGAAGGAAAAGAATGGTCTGCCTATTCAGAGTAGAGCCTTTCATGTGATTGCGCATGCTCAAAATTTTATAAAATCGCACTAATTCCAGTTTTCTTGCAATATGTTGCTCCCTGTAAGTCGTGTGCAAAACATGAACAGACATTTTCAAAGCTGTTAAAATTGCCTATAAAACGAGTGTTTTTTCGTTAAAATCGGATAAATACAACTAAAGTTATAACTGACATGTCACTTATTGTTGTTGTTGTCAAATTATTCATTAGATTATAAATCTACTCAAGTAAATAATATCTTTTTTCTTTAAAATAGTATAAGACATATCAAATGGCGACGAGGAAAAAGGTGAGCAGTCTCCACACTCAATTAGAGACAGTAAGTAAGCAAATATTACGCACTTACAATTTTTTGAACCGTACAGAAGAATTAACATTAGAGGAAAGTAAAGTCCGGGAAACCTATATAGACCAGTTATGGGACAAAGCTGCTATAATTCAGGACGAACTGACTGGACTACGGGGTGGAACGGAGGAAGAAGACGAAGATAGGTTTATTGAGATTGAAACAATTTATTTTAAATCAAAAGGATTGATTTTAAAATGTCAAAATCAAAATAAAAACAAACATCATAATAATGAAATAAAATCAAATATAAACATAACATTTGTGCCCTATCAAGAAGAAGAGACGGTTACAAATTTTATAAATAGATTGGAGAGTTTTATAAAGCTGATGGGACAAACCGGGGACGATATTAAACTACTGACTTTGCTTAATGCCCTGACCCCTAACCTCCATCAAAAGATTTTTGACCTATGTGCACCAGATGACCCTAGAGAGAAAACGTATAAAGAATTAATCGACATTTTAAAAGAAAATTTGGACCCAAAACCTAGCGTATGGGCACAAAGGCATGCACTGGTAACACGAGTACAGGCTATAGACGAATCGGTGAACGTTTATGCCAGCCAACTAAGGAAAGCTGCAGCTGACTGTAAGTTAAACTGCTCTTGCAAAAAGTCAGTAGTTGACTTAATGTTGACATTACAATTTATAAGAGGTATAAGAGATACAGAAATACGTACAAAACTGTTACAGTCAAAAGATGAAGTAAGTTTTAAAGATGTTGTGAGCGTAGCAAATGTTATGGAATTGGCTAAAAGAGAAAGTGAGCAGATGGAAGTGAAATATGACAGACGAGAAACATTACAAATCAAACAGAAAAACTATGTAAAACCAGAACGGGAACAATCAAGACAAGACCAAGAAAATAAAAGTACACCAAAAATTAGAGAAATGTTTGAGGAGTTAAAAGGAAAATGTTTCCGATGTGGTAGCGGCAAACATAGAGCAAATAAGTGTCCTCACAAAGATGAAACTTGCCGGTTCTGCTTAAAAAAAGGACATTTACAAGAAGCTTGCTGTCTGAAGAAAATGAAAGGTCCTAAAAAAGTACACCAATGCCGAAACTCTGAGAGTGAAGACGAAGGACCATACGAAATCAATACTATTTCAGGTAAAGTATCAGATAGGTTTTTGCTTGATATTTACATAGAGGGTAAGGAACTAAGTATGGAACTAGATACGGGGGCAGCCCTGAGTACAATTTCTTTAAATGACTGGACAAAATTAGATACGAAAAATAAATTACATCAAACAAAAGTGGAACTTAGAACATATACGGGTGAAAAAATAATACCTAAGGGGGTAGCTATCGTAAACTGGAGATATAAAGGACAGGACTGCACAAGTAAATTATATGTAATTGACGGAAAGGTAGACCCAATTTTCGGAAGAGACTGGATAAGAGAAGTGAAATTAGATTGGGGGGAAATTAGAGCAATAAGTGAAAGTTAAATTTATCAGATCTGGACAATCTATTAACTACGTACGAGGACATATTTAAAAAGAAAATAGGGCAAATACCGAATATGAAAGGACAAAGGGAGCGAGCGAACCTGTGTACTTTAAACCAAGACCAATACCTTACGCTATGAAAATAAAAATAGAGGAAGAATTAGAAAGATTAGAAAAAGAGCAAATTATTACAAAAATAGATTTCTCGGAATGGGGAACACCGGTTGTACCAATTATCAAACCTAATGGCGCTCTAAGACTATGTGCCGACTACAAAGTTACTTTAAATAAAATGATTAAGGACGAACCATATCCTATACCAAAAATAGATGACATATACGCATCAATGCATGGTTCTAAATATTTTTGCACCCTTGACATCAGTAACGCTTATTTACATATGGTAATGGATGAAGAGAGTGCTAGGATGCAAACTTTAAGCACGCATCGGGGTTTGTATCAAGTGAACCGACTGATGTTCGGGGTAAAAACAGCGCCACAATTGTGGAACAGATTTATGGACAGACTATTACAGGGGATAACAGGAGTAAGTTATTTTTTTGATGACATAATTGTTCATGGAGCAACTAAAGAAGAAGTTACTAGAAAGAAATGGTATTTCGACAATTGAGAATGTATGACTTAAAACTGAATAAGGATAAGTGTATTTTTTTCAAAAATCAATAAAATATTTAGGCCATATCATAGACGAGACGGGAATACAAACATCACCGGACAAAGTAAAAGGAATCACCGATGCAAAAAGACCAGAGAACATAAATGAACTAAGAACATTTTTAGGATTAGCAAATTATTAACAGATTCATCCAAATTTAGCAACAATTTTACATCCTTTAAATAGACTCCTACAGAAAAACATTAAGTTTGTATGGACTGAAAGAACAGAGGAAAGTTTTAAAAAAGTAAAAAAAGAAATTACAAGCAAAAGAGTTTTAACACACTATGATCCGAATAAAATATTAGTTTTGGCAACAGATGCCTCTCCGGTAGGACTCGGAGCTGTACTATCTGTAAGAAATGATAAAGGAGAAGAAAAACCGGTAGCATTCGCCTCGCGATCACTTACTAAAAGTGAAATTAAATATAGTCAAATAGACAAAGAAGCATTAGGAATATACTGGGGACTTAAGAAATTCTTTACTTATTGTTATGGACGGAAATTTATTATACAAACAGACCACAAACCACTGATAGCTATTTTTGGACCGCACACAGCATTACCACCACTGTCAGCAACAAGACTAATTCATTACGCGCTATTTTTATCAGGATTTGATTATAACATAGAATACAAAAAGTCATCGGATCACAAACATGCTGATTTTTTGTCTAGGTTCCCTGTAGATAGACCAAGGAAGCAAGATGCAAAAGATGAGGCGGAACAATTTCAAATTAAACAATTACACACTCTACCAGTTACAGCTACTAGAATAAGAGAAGAGACTGTAAAAGAAGACAGATTAAGAAGAATAAAGCAAGCATTAGAACTAGGTGAAAGTTTGCAAGGACTAGGACTTACAGATGGTGAGGTCACGATGCAAGATGGATGCATTCTAAGAGGAAGTAGAGTTGTCATACCAGAATCCCTTCAAAATACCGTACTAAAAGAACTTCATTTAGGCCACCTAGGTACGGTAAAGATGAAACAGCTGGCAAGACGATTCTGCTATTGGAAGGGAATTGATAGAGATATTGAGAATGTAGTAAAAGCTTGCACTCAATGCTGCGAAAAGAAAAACAACCCTACCCAAGAGTTGATCACCCATGGATACCACCAACAGGACCCTGGCAACGAATCCACATAGACTTTGCTGGACCAGAAGCAGGTAAATATTATTTCATCATCGTGGACGCGTCAACAAAGTGGATAGAGGTTTTCCCAACAAAAGTAACAACATCCCAGTGGTGCATTGCTAAATTAAAGCACCTTTTCAGCACGTTTGGATTACCCTTTTTATTAGTGTCGGATAACGGTCCACAATTTACGTCGAAAGTATTCCAAGAGTTTCTTCAGGGAAACGGTATCACTCATCGACAATAGCGCCGTATCACCCTAAATCAAATGGCCTTGCAGAAAGGGCAGTGCAGACTGTAAAAAAAATTGCTGAAAACAATGGAGACGGGAAGTATCGAAGAAAAGCTAACAACCATTCTAGTACAGTTAAGAAATGCACCTTCAACCACCACAGGCGAATCCCCATTCAAACTAATGTTGTAACAATTTATTTGGGAATTCAACCTTTATAAATTAGTTTAATTAATTTATGTTTGAATTGGTTTTATTTAATTTGAAATTTGGCGCGAATTTGATTTTGGCTGTCATTTAAATTTAAGGGGGGCTCCAGGTGAGCTCGAATAGGTTTCCCGCCTTTTTATTTTCATTATCATTTATAATTTTATTAATATTTATTTATATCCATTTCCTTTTATTTTTATCTAGTTCTATATTTTAGGTTCGTTCTTTAGGTTTTGTAAGTGTTTCACTTTTCTTTTTGTATGAATGCGTGTTGGCTTGAATGCTGAAGGAGAGGTTTCAGAGAGTCAGGTTGAGAGTCTGTCGAGAAGGTTACGTGAGAGCGTCGCTGAGAGCACGTTTTTGTTAGTCAGTTTTTAATGAAGTAGTCTTTTCAACTAAGGATCTTTTGGGCAGCTAACGCTGTAGCGGATTTCCGGTCGTCCCTAAAAGCCGAAACTGTGAGCTACCTGAGGTCTTCACCTAAAAACTACACTGTCTTGAATTTGGAAGGACGTCGGTGCTGTTAGTGATCAGTACTGTCTGTCGTCGCGTCTGTCAATCTGTCAGACTTAAGTTTAAACCAAAATACAGGTTGGAAAATTGTAGTCAGTTTTGTGGTGTCTGTTTATGGCCAAACCTGGGTCGAAGTTGGCTCCAGATTGGTTCAAACTCTACCTTACCCCTACCTCTCTTCTCCATCACTCATCACGTCACCAATGATTTATGATCGGAGTAGATCATAAATCATCATCTCTCTTTTTATTTTCTTTATTTTTAATCCTTGTAAGCCCAGTAGTCAAGTTAGGCCTGGCAGAAGACTGCCAGTGTAGGAAATATGTAAGGGGCCCCAAGGATCCTACTTATCTAAAATTAAGAAACTTATGTATCAGTTTATTATTTAAATATAGGTTCAGGATAGATATTAATTTAATCTCAATAAATATTACTTACTTTGGTAGACTGGAGGTTCAGTTAAAGTAGCTTGGTTTTCTAGCCTTAGAGCCATTACTTACCTTTTTTATACGTACTGGGCAAGACCAGATAAAGTCTACTTTATTGTGATTATAAAATTTACCTGGAGTAAAAGCATTAACCAGCACAGTCTGTATTTTACTGACTTTTGTAGGTTTAAGTATCCTATCCTTGAGTACTTACCTTATCAGCACCATAGAACCGAGGTTGATTCTTACCCTCTCCCTTCAGGGACAAAAGAATCTGACGCCCATTAACGTGGGGCTTTGTTTCGTTTAATTTGTTCAATGTCAAATAAAATTTTGATCGATGTAATTCACTTGTAAACTCTGATGTAAGATGTGTCAACTGGTTGTCAGGTTAAGTTTTGTTTAATTTTCATTTAATATTTAATTACTTTGTTATTTTATTTCTCTTTTGATTATTTGTTTTGTTTGGGTCAAGTTCTTAAAGTTTAGAGCTTACCTGGAGTTTAAGTTATCCAATTTTGATTGTTGATCATTCACTGAAATGATAGTGGTGGTGCACTGAGTTGTTTAGATTCTTTTTATAGGTCTAAACTTGGATTAACTTAACTTGGTTGTTTATTTTTGGGGCAGAACTGAGCTAGGTAGCTGCAGTTTGTCTTTTATTTAAAATTATTTTATATTTAAATTTGATAACCAGTAGATACAGGCAAATTGAGGTTGGTAGAAGAACTTTTCACTTAAACTTTTATTGATATGGTTTTATATTATCTCAACTGAATTAACCAATAGTAATTATTAAGTTTTATTTTGGGTCATTATTAAATTTAATTTTATTCACTTTAATTTTAATACCATTATCACTTCATATTTATTCACTTTACCACTTCAATCAAAATAATCTGCAAAAATTTGTTTTATAGTAACAGTAAATATTTGTAATAATTTAAATATTAAATTTAATTTATTTGTAAAAGTTTGTTATATAAAACCTTCAGACAGAAAGACAGAGGAAAACTGATCTTATTTACTATGTAATAAAATGTAATAGTAAAATTTAGTAGATATTTGTTATTGTTTTTCAATTATGACAAGTTCTTATCTAAGAACAATGATTAGAAATCTCCTACCTCTATTACTTTACTTTGAATCAATGAAAGAAATGTCACGTGCTCCGGTTAATGCTGTAGATATTCAGCCTGCAGAAGAGAAAGATAAATGGTATTATGGTATGTTGGAGAAAGTGCAAGCTCATCCGGCAAGTTATCCGATGTGGTGCGTAGAAGAAGATAAACTTTATGCCAATAGAAGGAGGAAGAGGATGTCTCATGAAGAATCTGAATGGAAGGTAGTCGTTCCTAAAAGTCAGCGGAAGAAGTTGATTTACGACCATCACGATGTTCCGATGGCTGGTCACTTAGGAACTTTCAAGACGAAACGGCGTATCATGGATCGTTATTATTGGCCTGGCATGGCTTCAGATATTTCTCATTATGTTAAAGATGTGCTATTTGCCTGGCCACTAAAAGCGAATCCAAGAAACCCGCCGGACTTATGGGTTCTCAACGAGAAGCTGGATCTCCATGGAGAATGATCAGCGCTGACTTAATGGGTCCGTTTCCGCGCTCATCTAAGAATAATTCTTATCTGTTAGTAGTCGTCGATTGTTTACGAAATTCGCACTCCTCCACCCCTTGCGTAAAGCAATTCTAAAACCGTCGCACGCTACATTGAAGAAAACGTCTTCATGATATTTGGGGTTCCTCAATATCTAATCGCTGATAACGGCCCACAGTTTAAAAGTAAAGAGTTCCAGTCACTCATGGAGAGTTACAAAGTCCGTATCCTCTTCAATCCACTCTACCATGCCCCGAGCAATCCGACTGAGAGATATAACCGTACCATCAAGGCTATGATCTCTGCCTACATTAAGGAAAACCACAAACAGTGGGATAAGTTTCTTCCTCAGTTAGGATTTGCTCTGCGCTCGGCGATCAACGAGTCAACAGGTTACTCACCATCCTACCTTACCTTTGGTCGTCCGATTCATCCTACCGGAGAACGACTACCGTCGAATAATGATCCGCTTCTTGCACCACCGGATCCTGAAACAAGACAAACAAATGAACAACTTGCTAAGCTAAGAAAAGTTGTGGAAAACGTGAAAAATCAACTTAGATTAGTTCATCAGAAAAATACTAATACTTACAACTTAAGACGTCGACACGAAGAGTTCAAGATTGGTGATTACGTCTGGAAGAAGACACATTTCTTGTCTGACGCTGCCAAGGATTTCTCCGCCAAACTTGCACCAAAATTCGTTCGTTGTAAGATTATTTCTAAAATTACCCCTCTCATCTATGAACTTGAAGATGAGAAAGGAAAGAACGTTGGTAGATGGCACGTGAGTGAGTTAAAGCGTGAGCCAGAATAGAGGCATCACTTCTCTACTCATCCCAACGAGCATCTTCAACTCACCGATTTGTGACTTAGAAGTTATAATTTTTTTTTTTCTTTTTTTAATTTAGTTAGATTAAGTTTTTCTTTTCTTCCCAAGGAGGGATTTCATTTGTAACAATTTATTTGGGAATTCAACCTTTATAAATTAGTTTAATTAATTTATGTTTGAATTGGTTTTATTTAATTTGAAATTTGGCGCGAAGTTGATTTAGGCTGTCATTTAAATTTAAGGGGGCTCCAGTGAGCTCGAATAGGTTTCCCGCCTTTTTATTTTCATTATCATTTATAATTTTATTTAATATTTATTTATATCCATTTCCTTTTATTTTTATCTAGTTCTATATTTTAGGTTCGTTCTTTAGGTTTTGTAAGTGTTTCACTTTTCTTTTTGTATGAATGCGTTGGCTTGAATGCTGAAGGAGAGGTTTCAGAGAGTCAGGTTGAGAGTCTGTCGAGAAGGTTACGTGAGAGCGTCGCTGAGAGCACGTTTTTGTTAGTCAGTTTTTAATGAAGTAGTCTTTTCAACTAAGGATCTTTTGGGCAGCTAACGCTGTAGCGGATTTCCGGTCGTCCTAAAAGCCGAAACTGTGAGCTACCTGAGGTCTTCACCTAAAAACTACACTGTCTTGAATTTGGAAGGACGTCGGTGCTGTTAGTGATCAGTACTGTCTGTCGTCGCGTCTGTCAATCTGTCAGACTTAAGTTTAAACCAAAATACAGGTTGGAAAATTGTAGTCAGTTTTGTGGTGTCTGTTTATGGCCAAACCTGGGTCGAAGTTGGCTCCAGATTGGTTCAAACTCTACCTTACCCCTACCTCTCTTCTCCATCACTCATCACGTCACCAATGATTTATGATCGGAGTAGATCATAAATCATCATCTCTCTTTTTATTTTTTTATTTTTAATCCTTGTAAGCCCAGTAGTCAAGTTAGGCCTGGCAGAAGACTGCCAGTGTAGGAAATATGTAAGGGGCCCCAAGGATCCTACTTATCTAAAATTAAGAAACTTATGTATCAGTTTATTATTTAAATATAGGTTCAGGATAGATATTAATTTAATCTCAATAAATATTACTTACTTTGGTAGACTGGAGGTCTCAGTTAAAGTAGTTGGTTTTCTAGGCCTTAGAGCCATTACTTACCTTTTTTATACGTACTGGGCAAGACCAGATAAAGTCTACTTTATTGTGATTATAAAATTTACCTGGAGTAAAAGCATTAACCAGCACAGTCTGTATTTTACTGACTTTTGTAGGTTTAAGTATCCTATCCTTGAGTACTTACCTTATCAGCACCATAGAACCGAGGTTGATTCTTACCCTCTCCCTTCAGGGACAAAAGAATCTGGCGCCTAATATTAGTGATTTTGACAGGAAAGAAAAAGGCAAAGCCTACTGGCTTTTCAGGTATCACAGGTTTGGTTTTCAGGAACCTGGACTGGATGATAACACCCAGCCCGTGCAGCCGATCTGAGTTGGGCATAATTTATAGGTTACAATTTTGGAAGGAGATGAGAACACATTTAAATTTAATGAAACCAGAGCAGATAGTGAACACAGAAGAAAAAAGAAAAGAACTGGGTTATAAGTTTAGAATAGGAGACAGAGTACAGTTCAGAGAATATGGAAATAGGAAGAAATGGTCATATGGAGAAGTGGTGGCAAATATAGGAACTGTTATGTACAAGATAAAGACTCGCAATGGAGAAATGTGCAAAAAGCACGTTGATCAGATGAGACCAACCATGCTTGGGGGGGGGAGATCTGACATGTCACTTATTGTTGTTGTTGTCAAATTATTCATTAGATTATAAATCTACTCAAGTAAATAAAATCTTTTATCTTTAAAATAGTATAAGACATATCAATAACAGTTGTTAAATGGCCAAAAAAATCGTTTTTTGTGCCAAAAAATGGCACAAAAAGTCGATATGTTGTCAATAAAATTCGCTGACTTTGCATAAAATAACCATTATTTTGGTGTTTTTGAAGGAGCTATAACTTTGGTTGTAGATATCCGATTTTGATAAATAGACAACAAACAATCGTTAATAGAAAATTTTATCAGCTTTAAAATATGGTCTCTTCATGTTTTACACACGACTTCAGGGAGCCACTTATTGCAAGAAAACTGGAATTAGTGCGATTTTATAAAATTTTGTGCATGCGCAATCATATGAAAGGCTCCAATCTGGATAGCCAGACTATGATTTTCCTTCATAATTTAAATTATATTTTCAGAATAATTTGGTTTGAAGTAGTACAAAGTGAGCCACATTTTTTCAGGTCCGGCTCTTGCACTATTATAGTAAATAAAGCAAAATAATTATGATCTATTTTATTTATAAGATAAAAGTTCTAATATTTGGCTTATTCTATGATTATGAGGGTGCTGTAGGCGAATTTCAACTTTGTCACCATATATATATATATATATATATATATATATATATATATATATATATATATATATATATATATATATAATATATATATATATATTTTTTTTTTTTTTATACGTACTGGCAAGACCAGATAAAGTCTACTTTATTGTGAATTATAAAATTTACCTGAGTAAAAGCATTAACCAGCACAGTCTGTATTTTACTGACTTTTGTAGGTTTAAGTATCCTATCCTTAGTACTTACCTTATCAACCATAGAACCGAGGTTGATTCTTACCCTCTCCCTTCAGGACAAAAGAATCTGACGCCCATTAACGTGGGCTTGTTTCGTTTAATTTGTTCAATGTCAAATAAATTTTGTCGATGTATTCACTTGATAAACTCTGATGTAAAGTGTCAAACTGGTTGTCAGGTTAAGTTTGTTTAATTTTCATTTAAATTTAATACTTTGTTATTTTTATTTCTCTTTTGATTATTTGTTTTTTTGGGTCAAGTTCTTAAATTAGAGCTTACCTGGAGTTTAAGTTATCCAATTTTGATTGTTATCATTCACTGAAATGATAGTGGTGGTGCACTGAGTTGTTTAGATTCTTTATTATAGGTCTAAATTGGATTAACTTAACTTGGTTGTTTATTTTTGGGGAGAACTGAGCTAGGTAGTGCATTTGTCTTTTTATTTAAAAATTTTATATTAAATTTGATAACCAGTAATACAGGCAAATTGAGGTTGGTAGAAACTTTTCACTTAAACTTTTATGATATGGTTTTATATTATCTCAACGAATTAACCAATAGTATTATTAAGTTTTATTTTGGTCATTATAAAATTTAATTTTTCACTTTATTTTAATACCATTATCACTTCATATTATTCATTACCACTTCAATCAAAATAATCTGCAAAATTTGTTTTATAGTAAACAGTAAATTTTGTAATAATTATTAAATATTTATTAATTATTTGTAAAAGGTTATGTATAAAAAACCTTCAGACAGAAAGACAGAGGAAAAACTGATCTTTAATTACTATGTAATAAATGTAATTAGAAATTAGTAGATATTTGTTATTGTTTTCAATTATGACAAGTTCTTATCTAAGAACAATGATTTAGAAATCTCCTACCTCTATTACTTTACTTTGAATCAATGAAAGAAATGTCACGTGCTCCGGTTAATCTGTAGATATTCAGCCTGAGAAGAGAAAGATAAATGGTTATGGTATGTTGGAGAAAGTGCAAGCTCATCCGGCAAGTTATCCGATGTGGGTGCGTAGAAGAAGATAAACTTTATGCCAATAGAAGGAGGAAGAGGATGTCTCATGAAGAATCTGAATGGAAGGTAGTCGTTCCTAAAAGTCAGCGGAAAGAAGTTGATTTACGACCATCACGATGTTCCGATGGCTGGTCACTTAGGAACTTTCAAGACGAAACGGCGTATCATGGATCGTTATTGCCTGGCATGGCTTCAGATATTTCTCATTATGTTAAAAGATGTGCTATTTGCCTGGCCACTAAAAGCGAATCCAAGAAACCCGCCGGACTTATGGGTTCTCAACGAGAAGCTGGATCTCCATGGAGAATGATCAGCGCTGACTTAATGGTCCGTTTCCGCGCTCATCTAAGAATAATTCTTATCTGTTAGTAGTCGTCGATTGTTTTACGAAATTCGCACTCCTCACCCCTTGCGTAAAGCAAGATTCTAAAACCGTCGCACGCTAGCAATTNGTCGTCGATTGTTTTACGAAATTCGCACTCCTCCACCCCTTGCCGTAAAAGCAGATTCTTAAAACGTCGCACGCTACATTGAAGAAAACGTCTTCATGATATTTGGGGTTCCTCAATATCTAATCGCTGATAACGGCCACAGTTTAAAAGTAAAGAGTTCCAGTCACTCCATGGAGAGTTACAAGTCCGTATCCTCTTCAATCCACTCTACCATGCCCCGAGCAATCCGACTGAGAGATATAACCGTACCATCAAGGCTATGATCTCTGCCTACCATTAAGGAAAACCACAAACAGTGGGATAAGTTTCTTCTCAGTTAGGATTTGCTCTGCGCTCGGCGATCAACGAGTCAACAGGTTACTCAACCATCCTACCTTACCTTTGGTCGTCCGATTCATCCTACCGGAGAACGACTACGTCGAATAATGATCCGCTTCTTGCACCACCGGATCCTGAAACAAGACAAACAAATGAACAACTTGCTAAGCTAAGAAAAGTTGTGGAAAACGTGAAAAATCAACTTAGATTAGTTCATCAGAAAAATACTAATACTTACAACTTAAAGACGTCGACACGAAGAGTTCAATTGGGTATTACGTCTTGGAAGAAGACACATTTCTTGTCTGACGCTGCCAAGATTTCTCCCGCCAAACTTGCACTCAAAATTTCGTTCGTTGTAAATTATTTCTAAAATTACCCCTCTCATCTATGAACTTGAAGATGAGAAAGGAAGAACGTTGGTAGATGGCACGTGAGTGAGTTAAAGCGTGAGCCAGAATAGAGGCATCACTTCTCTACTCATCCCAACGAGCATCTTCAAACTCACCGATTTGTGACTTAGAAGTTATAATTTTTTTTTCTTTTTTTAATTTAGTTAGATTAAGTTTTTCTTTTCTTCCAAGGAGGATATTTCATTGTAACAATTTATTTGGGAATTCAACTTTATAAATTAGTTTAATTAATTTATGTTTGAATTGGTTTATTTAATTTGAAATTTGGCGCGAATTTGATTTTGGCTGTCATTTAAATTTAAGGGGGCTCCAGGTGAGCTCGAATAGGTTCCCGCCTTTTTATTTTCATTATCATTTATAATTTTATTAATATTTATTTATATCCATTTCCTTTTATTTTTATCTAGTTCTATATTTTAGGTTCGTTCTTTAGGTTTTGTAAGTGTTTCACTTTTCTTTTTGTATGAATGCGTGTTGGCTTGAATGCTGAAGGAGAGGTTTCAGAGAGTCAGGTTGAGAGTCTGTCGAGAAGGTTACGTGAGAGCGTCGCTGAGAGCACGTTTTGTTAGTCAGTTTTTAATGAAGTAGTCTTTTCAACTAAGGATCTTTTGGGCAGCTAACGCTGTAGCGGATTTCCGGTCGTCCTAAAAGCCGAAACTGTGAGCTACCTGAGGTCTTCACCTAAAAACTACACTGTCTTGAATTTGGAAGGACGTCGGTGCTGTTAGTGATCAGTACTGTCTGTCGTCGCGTCTGTCAATCTGTCAGACTTAAGTTTAAACCAAAATACAGGTTGGAAAATTGTAGTCAGTTTTGTGGTGTCTGTTTATGGCCAAACCTGGGTCGAAGTTGGCTCCAGATTGGTTCAAACTCTACCTTACCCCTACCTCTCTTCTCCATCACTCATCACGTCACCAATGATTATGATCGGAGTAGATCATAAATCATCATCTCTCTTTTTATTTTCTTTATTTTAATCCTTGTAAGCCCAGTAGTCAAGTTAGGCCTGGCAGAAGACTGCCAGTGTAGGAAATATGTAAGGGGCCCCAAGGATCCTATTTATCTAAAATTAAGAAACTTATGTATCAGTTTATTATTTAAATATAGGTTCAGGATAGATATTAATTTAATCTCAATAAATATTACTTACTTTGGTAGACTGGAGGTCTCAGTTAAAGTAGTTGGTTTTCTAGGCCTTAGAGCCATTACTTACCTTTTTTATACGTATGGGCAAGACCAGATAAAGTCTACTTTATTGTGATTATAAAATTTACCAGGAGTAAAAGCATTAACCAGCACAGTCTGTATTTACTGACTTTTGTAGGTTTAAGTATCCTATCCTTGAGTACTTACCTTATCAGCACCATAGAACCGAGGTTGATTCTTACCCTCTCCCTTCAGGACAAAAGAATCTGACGCCATTAACGTGGGGCTTTGTTTCGTTAATTTGTTCAATGTCAAATAAAATTTTGATCGATGTAATTCACTTGTAAACTCTGATGTAAGATGTGTCAACTGGTTGTCAGGTTAAGTTTTGTTTAATTTTCATTTAATATTTAATTACTTTGTTATTTTATTTCTCTTTTGATTATTTGTTTTGTTTGGGTCAAGTTCTTAAAGTTTAGAGCTTACCTGGAGTTTAAGTTATCCAATTTTGATTGTTGATCATTCACGAAATGATAGTGGTGGGTGCACTGAGTTGTTAGATTCTTTTTATAGGTCTAAACTTGGATTAACTTAACTTGGTTGTTTATTTTTGGGGCAGAACTGAGCTAGGTAGCTGCAGTTTGTCTTTTATTTAAAATTATTTTATATTTAAATTTGATAACCAGTAGATACAGGCAAATTGAGGTTGGTAGAAGAACTTTTCACTTAAACTTTTATTGATATGGTTTTATATTATCTCAACTGAATTAACCAATAGTAATTATTAAGTTTTATTTTGGGTCATTATTAAATTTAATTTTATTCACTTTAATTTTAATACCATTATCACTTCATATTTATTCACTTTACCACTTCAATCAAAATAATCTGCAAAAATTTGTTTTATAGTAACAGTAAATATTTGTAATAATTTATTAAATATTTATTAATTTATTTGTAAAAGTTTGTTATATAAAACCTTCAGACAGAAAGACAGAGGAAAACTGATCTTATTTACTATGTAATAAAATGTAATAGTAAAATTTAGTAGATATTTGTTATTGTTTTTCAATTATGACAAGTTCTTATCTAAGAACAATGATTAGAAATCTCCTACCTCTATTACTTTACTTTGAATCAATGAAAGAAATGTCACGTGCTCCGGTTAATGCTGTAGATATTCAGCCTGCAGAAGAGAAAGATAAATGGTATTATGGTATGTTGGAGAAAGTGCAAGCTCATCCGGCAAGTTATCCGATGTGGTGCGTAGAAGAAGATAAACTTTATGCCAATAGAAGGAGGAAGAGGATGTCTCATGAAGAATCTGAATGGAAGGTAGTCGTTCCTAAAAGTCAGCGGAAGAAGTTGATTTACGACCATCACGATGTTCCGATGGCTGGTCACTTAGGAACTTTCAAGACGAAACGGCGTATCATGGATCGTTATTATTGGCCTGGCATGGCTTCAGATATTTCTCATTATGTTAAAAGATGTGCTATTTGCCTGGCCACTAAAAGCGAATCCAAGAAACCCGCCGGACTTATGGGTTCTCAACGAGAAGCTGGATCTCCATGGAGAATGATCAGCGCTGACTTAATGGGTCCGTTTCCGCGCTCATCTAAGAATAATTCTTATCTGTTAGTAGTCGTCGATTGTTTTACGAAATTCGCACTCCTCCACCCCTTGCGTAAAGCAGATTCTAAAACCGTCGCACGCTACATTGAAGAAAACGTCTTCATGATATTTGGGGTTCCTCAATATCTAATCGCTGATAACGGCCCACAGTTTAAAAGTAAAGAGTTCCAGTCACTCATGGAGAGTTACAAAGTCCGTATCCTCTTCAATCCACTCTACCATGCCCCGAGCAATCCGACTGAGAGATATAACCGTACCATCAAGGCTATGATCTCTGCCTACATTAAGGAAAACCACAAACAGTGGGATAAGTTTCTTCCTCAGTTAGGATTTGCTCTGCGCTCGGCGATCAACGAGTCAACAGGTTACTCACCATCCTACCTTACCTTTGGTCGTCCGATTCATCCTACCGGAGAACGACTACCGTCGAATAATGATCCGCTTCTTGCACCACCGGATCCTGAAACAAGACAAACAAATGAACAACTTGCTAAGCTAAGAAAAGTTGTGGAAAACGTGAAAAATCAACTTAGATTAGTTCATCAGAAAAATACTAATACTTACAACTTAAGACGTCGACACGAAGAGTTCAAGATTGGTGATTACGTCTGGAAGAAGACACATTTCTTGTCTGACGCTGCCAAGGATTTCTCCGCCAAACTTGCACCAAAATTCGTTCGTTGTAAGATTATTTCTAAAATTACCCCTCTCATCTATGAACTTGAAGATGAGAAAGGAAAGAACGTTGGTAGATGGCACGTGAGTGAGTTAAAGCGTGAGCCAGAATAGAGGCATCACTTCTCTACTCATCCCAACGAGCATCTTCAACTCACCGATTTGTGACTTAGAAGTTATAATTTTTTTTTTTTTTTTTTAATTTAGTTAGATTAAGTTTTTCTTTTCTTCCCAAGGAGGGATTTCATTTGTAACAATTTATTTGGGAATTCAACCTTTATAAATTAGTTTAATTAATTTATGTTTGAATTGGTTTTATTTAATTTGAAATTTGGCGCGAATTTGATTTTGGCTGTCATTTAAATTTAAGGGGGGCTCCAGGTGAGCTCGAATAGGTTTCCCGCCTTTTTATTTTCATTATCATTTATAATTTTATTTAATATTTATTTATATCCATTTCCTTTTATTTTATCTAGTTCTATATTTTAGGTTCGTTCTTTAGGTTTTGTAAGTGTTTCACTTTTCTTTTTGTATGAATGCGTGTTGGCTTGAATGCTGAAGGAGAGGTTTCAGAGAGTCAGGTTGAGAGTCTGTCGAGAAGGTTACGTGAGAGCGTCGCTGAGAGCACGTTTTGTTAGTCAGTTTTAGTGAAGTAGTCTTTTCAACTAAGGATCTTTTGGGCAGCTAACGCTGTAGCGGATTTCCGGTCGTCCCTAAAAGCCGAAACTGTGAGCTACCTGAGGTCTTCACCTAAAAACTACACTGTCTTGAATTTGGAAGGACGTCGGTGCTGTTAGTGATCAGTACTGTCTGTCGTCGCGTCTGTCAATCTGTCAGACTTAAGTTTAAACCAAAATACAGGTTGGAAAATTGTAGTCAGTTTTGTGGTGTCTGTTTATGGCCAAACCTGGGTCGAAGTTGGCTCCAGATTGGTTCAAACTCTACCCTACCCCTACTTCTCTTCTCCATCACTCATCACGTCACCAATGATTTATGATCGGAGTAGATCATAAATCATCATCTCTCTTTTATTTTCTTTATTTTTAATCCTTGTAAGCCCAGTAGTCAAGTTAGGCCTGGCAGAAGACTGCCAGTGTAGGAAATATGTAAGGGGCCCCAAGGATCCTACTTATCTAAAATTAAGAAACTTATGTATCAGTTTATTTAAATATAGGTTCAGGATAGATATTAATTTAATCTCAATAAATATTACTTACTTTGGTAGACTGGAGGTCTCAGTTAAAGTAGTTGGTTTTCTAGGCCTTAGAGCCATTACTTACCTTTTTTATACGTACTGGGCAAGACCAGATAAAGTCTACTTTATTGTGATTATTAAATTTACCTGGAGTAAAAGCATTAACCAGCACAGTCTGTATTTCACTGACTTCTGTAGGTTTAAGTATCCTATCCTACTTACCTTATCAGCACCATAGAACCGAGGTTGATTCTTACCCTCTCCCTTCAGGGACAAAAGAATCTGGCGCCTAATATTAGTGATTTTTACAGGAAAGAAAAGGCAAAGCCTACTGGCTTTTCAGGTATCACAGGTTTGGTTTTCAGGAACCTGGACTGGATGATAACACCCAGCCCGTGCAGCCGATCTGAGTTGGGCATAATTTATAGGTTACAATGTTTGGAAGGGAGATGAGAACACATTTAAATTTAATGAAACCAGAGCAGATAGTGAACACAGAAGAAAAAAGAAAAGAACTGGTTATAAGTTTAGAATAGGAACAGAGTACAGTTCAGAGAATATGGAAATAGGAAGAAATGGTCATATGGAGAAGTGGTGGCAAATATAGGAACTGTTATGTACAAGATAAAGACTCGCAATGGAGAAATGTGCAAAAAGCACGTTGATCAGATGAGACCAACCATGCTTGGGGGGGGGAGATCTGACATGTCACTTATTGTTGTTGTTGTCAAATTATTCATTAGATTATAAATCTACTCAAGTAAATAAAATCTTTTATCTTTAAAATAGTATAAGACATATCAATAACAGTTGTTAAATGGCCAAAAAAATCGTTTTTTGTGCCAAAAAATGGCACAAAAAGTCGATATGTTGTCAATAAAATTCGCTGACTTTGCATAAAATAACCATTATTTTGGTGTTTTTGAAGGAGCTATAACTTTGGTTGTAGATATCCGATTTTGATAAATAGACAACAAACAATCGTTAATAGAAAATTTTATCAGCTTTAAAATATGGTCTCTTCATGTTTTACACACGACTTCAGGGAGCCACTTATTGCAAGAAAACTGGAATTAGTGCGATTTTATAAAATTTTGTGCATGCGCAATCATATGAAAGGCTCCAATCTGGATAGCCAGACTATGATTTTCCTTCATAATTTAAATTATATTTTCAGAATAATTTGGTTTGAAGTAGTACAAAGTGAGCCACATTTTTTCAGGTCCGGCTCTTGCACTATTATAGTAAATAAAGCAAAATAATTTGATCTATTTTATTTATAAGATAAAAGTTCTAATATTTGGCTTATTCTATGATTATGAGGGTGCTGTAGGCGAATTTCAACTTTGTCACCATATATATATATATATATATATATATATATATATATATATATATATATATATATATATATATATATATATATATATATATTATATATATATATATATATATATATATATATATATTATATATATATATATTATATATATATATATGTGTGTGTGTGTGCGTGCGTGTGTTGTGTGTGTGTGTGTGTGTGTGTGTGTGTGTGTGTTGTGTGTGTGTGAGTGTGTGTGTGTGTGTGTGTGTGTGTACATACAGGGCGTTTCATATAAAGTGTCCACAAAAGAAGTAGGTGATAGTACTCCTCAAAAGGAATAAAAAATGTTTTATAATATAAAACCCTGATCTCCAACCGTTTTCCGGAATCTTTATGGTAGGGCATTAGGGAAAGTAAGAGATCAGCAAAAGTTTAGCCCTTTAAGAAAAACCAAACTTCATCATACATTCAATAGTCGGAATGTTCCCAACATAAAGTTGGGACCCAAGTATATATGGCGATATAGGGCAATTATTCACTTGGGTACCGACAATATATTTACTAAATTATATAAAGAAATTATTTAACAATCTTAATAGGGATGTTGAAAAGCAAAGGCTATTGTATGGGGTTGAGAAGGGGGAAAAAGAAAAGAATGATAATTAAGTAAATAAGATAATATAGTGCAAAAATACCCTTGGTTCCCAACATAAAATGGGAACCCAAGTAAATATGTGCCAGGAAAATTACAAAATATATTTGTTCTCATAGCAAAAAACTTGTAATTTCTTAAAGTCCTAACTCCATTACAAATCGAAACTGAGGTATTTAAATGGAGTTTAGACAGACCTCCTAGTTCCTATACCCAAATCCACTAGATTTTTTTCAGATAAATTGAGGTTGGGAACCAAGTAAATAAGTGCCCAATAGTCAACATTTTAAGCTATGTTGACACTTTTTCCAACTTTCTCCTAGAAGTTGGAAAAACTGATAATTTTTGGCATTTTAGTATATCTCTACAATGTAAATTAAATGGCTAGGGCCAAACGCAAAAATCACTAGATAAATTTGCTAGAAAAATACATTAAAAAAACTTGTGCTCTGCAGTGTGTTTATTTATAGATTTTATCCTGATAAGTTGAGGAGCAACTTAGCTATCTTCCAACGTATAAATTACCTAATCAGTCATATTTGTTTTGACTTTTATTGACAAAATAATATTTTTTTAATAATTATAATACTGAAATGTCAAGAAAATAAAACAATTTAAAGAGAAAAGAAAGAAGTAATATGACTAAAAAATATTAAAATTAAATAGCAATAATATGATGACATTTGAATAAGTTCAGCCATTCCAACACAAGAAAACCATAAAATGTATGTTCTTTTGTGTGTGTGTTTGTACGTGATTTTTGTGTAGACGTTTGTTTTGGGACACGATAGTATAGTAGAGTAGTAACGTGGGGAAGATTCGAGACTTTAGCAATTATTCTTACGTCCTCACCTCTTACCTAATATAATCTCTATTATCTTTGAACCTGTCTGTTTCCTTAATTAACTTCAGAATATCTGCCCATGGGAGTTTCACTAAGTCGTCGTCTAAAAGAGTGGCTGATACAAATACACTAAACCTTTATTATATATGGCGTATGTTTCACACGATCCTAAAAAGTGATCTGTCGTCTCCTCCCCAATTTCACACTTGGGGCACATTGGCTCTGTCTTTATCTTCATAGCATGCAAATGTCTCTGAAGCCAGCAATGACCTGTCAAGATACCCAGCAGGTATCTTCAGCTCTTCCTCCCCAAGGAGAGAGCCCATATACTCATGGCTTTGTTGTCTTTCTTCAACATTTTCCTAGCTTGTCTGCAATAAGCTTTTGTTTAAAGAGTATCCCTGGTCTTCACCATCGCCCAGTCATCTAAAAGGAAGTTGACTTTGCTTCTAGTAAGTCCTATGGCTGGTTCTGGTCCCTTGAAGGGTTTATAGGAGCCTTTCCTGGCTAGTTCATCAGCGGTCTTCTTCCCCTCTACTCCAGGATGACCAGAGACCAAAACCAGTGTAACTTTATTTTTTCTTCCACCGTAATCATTACGATCAAAATACAGAAAAGTTATATTTTGGTTCCATAATTGATTTAAGAAGTGATATTTTTCCATTGTCTTATCTACTCTAATGATAATGACAGTTTCCCCTGGGGTCTTCGGAAAAGATGCTATTAGACCAAGATCTTCCATGGAAGAGAAGTTCAAAATATGTTCTCTTTCCTTACTGTTGGTACATTGTATCATACATGCCATTCCCTTTTCTTATCAAGCATACGTATAACTTTGAGGTCCGAAGGTAACTTCGGTTTTATGTTAGTAAAGATGTTCTTTCTTAGGACACTAACGTCTTGAACAGTACTCGAATCTTTAATGACAACTAAATTTCGGAAATTCGGAATACCATTTATCAATTTTAATGCAGGGATATGTTTAATGGATTTTCGAGAAAAAGGTGGAACAGAAATGCCTTGTGAAACAGGAGTTAGTTGTGGGACTGGAACGGGAGGCTTATTTTCCTCTCCCGTCCCTTCTTCTTTACCTTTAGTTACTAGACTGCATGTCAACAGGGCTTCGTCTATGTCTGAGTCATAAATCCTGCTACTGGTATTAACTACTACCTTATAATAATTTTATTTTGGGTACTCAATTTAGTATAGGTGTTTCCATCTGTATATATTGTTGGTATCATTGTGGTTTGGAAATCAAAAGTAACTATTATTTTTTTTTTCATAATTTAATGCCGTTTTAAGAGATCTCTACATTTTTCGCAATTTCTACTTCTTTAGTTATAGTTGTGGAGTCTAAAAACAACCTGGATGCTTGCTGATAATTAGATGGACATGATTTTTACAGCCTTAGTGTTGTCTACGTTTGAGTCATTCGCTCCTAAAACATCAGTAATTGCTAGTTCAAGCTCACCGAAAGCCTTGGCTTTTAATTTCATGTTTTGATTACTTCCTTGGTCTTTTAAAGTAAAGACCTGGCTATTAGATGAGCTTAAAACTGATGGTTTCGTTGAAGTGGTAGACAGGTTACTCTTTCCGGCAGGGTTACATGAGTCTTCAACTCTCGACCGTTTCTTTGATGGTGTTTCCTTTTTTGTTCCACCAATGGTTGTACCATTATTAGGAAAAGTATTTTTAGTTTCGCTGTTTGTTTCTTCATCGTTACCCCATCCGCGTATACAAAGGTGTTGGCCCTTTTCTACTTTTTCTATGGTTTTCATTTCTTCATTAAGTTTCCTGCGAATGTCACTTGTGAAACAGGAGTTAGTTTTGGGACAGTAAAGGGAGACTTATTTTCCACTCCCGTCCCTTCTTCTTTACCTATAGTTACTAGACTGCATGTCAATAGGGCTTCTAAACAAGTGTTTAGACAAGGAGTTGAGTTGTGAGAGGACTTTGGAGAATAGAACTGTCATTTAGTGTGAAAGTTCCCATTATCATCAGACATGATTAAATAAATTAAATATTTGGCCCATGAGCAAGACTATAAGTCCGAAGTAAACATGGTCCCTCTTTCTCTAAAAGCAGCTTCCATATCTGTCCAACTTGATCCAGAAGACTTGCTTGATGACATAGTTTCACTTAAATAGGTGCTCACAGTACTATTGCAGCCAGTGCTCATTGCACTGCCAGTTCTAGGTCCTATAGAGCCTGTTTCTATTGGGCTTCGAAATTTTATGTTGATTTCATCTTTACTAATGAGAGTGAGCCGCAAAAAAATCTACTAAATAACCATTAAGTAGCCATTTTAAGTGGAAAGTTTAGTCTTCTTTAAATCTCTAATACAGCTGACATAAACACTAATGTTTATTGAAAAGTAATTCACTATTAAAATAAGTTTTAGTCGGAAAAACTTTTAATTACTACCTTATATAAGTTGACATCAAATTTTTTATTACACAAAAACTCAGTTCATAATTCAATTAAATAGTAGTTGTTAGTTTCCATCAACTTAATAGTATGCAAACAAAAAGAAATAATTATATCTTACAAAGCACATGAAGAGGCAACCGTTCAGTGTGAGAACTGAAACAAGACTCACAAAACAAAGTAGTTTTGTTTTTTATTCTAAATGCGCAATACATACACAGTACATACTACATTAATACGAAATTATCCTATTTAACATGAAAACTGGGTAAAAGTAGATTGTTTAAAAAAAATCGCTCATAACTTTTTTCCACGAAGTATTTTTGTGGCAAATTTAAAATTCGTGTTCAGCGCCCCCCAAAAACATAGAATAAGCAAAAATTAGAATTTCTACATTTGTTGGAACATCTCATTATTTTTCTTTATTAAGGTGTATTATAACTGTCTAGTATACGGTAAGTATATGTTGAATGTCAAGGTATATGCTCAGAGGGGGTTGTTGCATAACTGCTCAGGGTTAGGTTTAGGTTCAAAGATTGATCAACTCTACTGTATAGCGTGATATAACTGTTCACGACCAAAGTTTGATTTTAAGTTAAAGTTATATACCTAGACTATGTTTATATTTAGGTTGTTCCTGGGTCGAGGATTATTTGAGCTATAATCTCGACTGTTACGATGAATTCGATTATACAAATATCTATTTCATAAGGAACACAATTAGTGGTTAGAAAACAAAATCATTGCTTTGTAATACCTTCAAATGATGCGTTTGCTATAAAATACTCAGACATTTTTGCCACACTTCTTGGTCTTTTGGTAGTTTCTAAAACACCTGGTTCCAGGTTTGGAGTTGAGTCTGCTGATATTTCTGTAACAAGTGGATCTTCCTTCTGCCTACATCTTACTGCTCTGTCTCTCTTATTTCCTCTACAGTGCTAAAATTTACAAAGTATGTTAAACTAGTAACAGTTGTACAGGGTTTATTAGTTAAATTTACCCATAAGGATAATCTGTCAATCCTCATCCGTTAAGATAAGCGCGTAAGAAATCGTAATAATTAGTACATCCCGCTAGCGCTACAAGAATCTTGCTAACCTCTTTTAGTAACGGAAGTCCTTATTTTTTGAGGTTATAAACAATTTTTTTTTAGCAAAGAATTTTTAGTAAAACTACTTTTAGGTTGTGTATTGGTTCCAATCGATCTGATTACGGAAGTTAGGGGGATGGATTCAGTTTGGCTTTTTCACACATATATATATATATATATATATATATATATATATATATATATATATATATAATATATATATATATATATATATATATATAATTGTTGTTAGTATTTGTCTCCATTATAATTGATAATATTAAATTTATGACACAGAATGGGACGTAATAAATTTTTCTTAATTTTGCATTATAACTATATTTCGCCTTCCTTAGCAATACAAGGCATATTCATGTTAAATAAACCTAAAAAGAAAAAAATTAATTACAATCAAAGCATAGATGTTAAAAAATTACTAATAAGTCATGCCCAAGAGAAGTTAAAAATAAAGCTACTTACATACACCGTTAAAAAAATAACTGAGTCAGTTCTATGAGAAAATTCTACAGGGATAATAAAGAATGGGAATAATTTCTACCTACACAGAAAAAACCAAAAAACACAAAAACTTTCTGTATCTAAATATTCTGTATCTGTAAGTGAGATGGCTCGTTTGATGAAATTGTGAGCAGTATTTTTTATTTGACTTGCTGGGTGATTGGATTTAAAATTTAAAAATCTGTTACCTTTAACTATTTTATCCGCCCACATAGTTTTTAGGGTTCCATCCTCACATCTAATCACAGTGATATCTAGGAATGTAAGCTGGTTGTTACATTAATGGTTGTTACTGGTTGATACAGAATATTTAGATAAGATTAAAACTATTGTCTACAGAAAATTACTAGATAATTTCTATCCCATCAAGGTGATAAAAAATCTGTGGTATAAATCTTTGAATAATGAAACCATTCAAGATCCTGCTCAGGTACAACTTCCTTCTGATACTAGACCTATCTATACAGGTTTAACATACATCAACGGTTTAACACATTCCATCAGTAGAGCTTTTAAACAGTATGATTGTCCTCAGGTAAAATTTGGTCTAAAACCCGTGAACAAGATAGGCCAACAATTTTTCACACCGTTGAAAGACAAGTTAAGCATCAATGATGACATGTGTTTTATTTATAATGTTCCTTGTGCTGACTGCCCGGGTATATACATAGGTGAATCCCGCCAATCCTGGACAAACAGGAGAGACCAACATGAAGGTAGTATCAGAAGAGGGGAAAATTACACAGCATTAGCAAGTCATGCCACAAAGCTGAAGCATAATTTTGATTTCAATCAGGCTAAAATAATAGATCATGAAACCAATGATTATAAAAGAAAAATCCTTGAAGCTATTTATATTTCTAATGAACCAACTAATATTAATTATAAGCAAGATTCAAAAGGCTTACATAAGCATTACTCAGACATTTTCAATAAGATAAACTAATTAATTTTTTGTTTTGTTTATGTTTTATTGTCTGCCATATTAATTTTTTCCATCAAGTTCACTTTTGTAGGTTCTGGAATGGTTATATTAAACTTGTTTTGGTCAGGTTCTTCATTAATTTAGTTGGTTTTTATTATAAATTTTGTAGTAATTTTATAACCTTAGTACTTATGCTAGTCATACTTCCTTTTTCATATTACTATGCACTTTGATTTCTGTTACTGGTAAGTCCCCCTTTTTACCTGTTTTAATTTTCTTCATGCTTAATTTCAATCTATGCTTTCTTTTTAATGATAATTTTTGTAGTAAAGTTTTTTGTTTTTTGGTTTTTTCTGTGTAGGTAGAAATTATTCCCATTCTTTATTATCCCTGTAGAATTTTCTCATAGAACTGACTCAGTTATTTTTTTAACGGTGTATGTAAGTAGCTTTATTTTTAACTTCTCTTGAGCATGACTTATTAGTAATTTTTTAACATCTATGCTTTGATTGTAATTAATTTTTTTCTTTTAGGTTATTTAACATGAATATGCCTTGTATTGCTAAGGAAGGCGAAATATAGTTATAATGCAAAATTAAGAAAAATTTATTACGTCCCATTCTGTGTCATAAATTTAATATTATATATATATATATATATATATAATATATAATATATATATATATATATATATATATATATATATATATATGAATTAGGAACTGAGTGTTTGTGTGATTAAAAATTTGATGTGAACTTATTTATGACACTAATTTAACGTTTTTATGTATAAATAGTTATTTATGCAACAAGGAATGAAAGTAAGTTTACAGCTCAAGTTAAAGTTTCGTCCTAAGGCAGCGCCGAAGGAGGAAACTTCATTAGCTCACGAGGCCGGTAGGCAGAGGGAGATAAACTAGTTAGCTCCGGAGGCTTGACGAGGGAGATAATACGAGAGCTGAAAACTTTCAACCCTTGTTGCATATTAAATTTTATCTACGACTAGAGAACTAATACTAACAACTATTAATATATTCTTCAGCTCCTTAATTGTTATTGTGTTAGTTTAGTTTATTCTTACCATGTCAATTATTCTGATGAAGAGAGAATAAAGCCACTATCTTCACATTATTTTATTGTAAGCTGTCAATAGAATAATGTGTAACACTATATTTGTAATTTAAACATTAGCGTGTGCATATTGTATATTCTACCCGTAGTACCAACATAACACCGAAAAAAATTCTAAAAATGTCCTAAAATTCCTAAAAAATTCTGTCAAGTTGGCAACACTTTCACTTTTCCTCCCTAGGGAGTAAAAGTACATTTACAGTGAGAGATAACAACACTGTAAGTAGAACTTACAATACAAGGAGTAGATAAACGTATTTTGACAGTGATTCTTACATGAAACCATAGCAAGCTAATCTGGCCCGCAAAGCAGAAGGGCCTTGATCTGGCTTTATACGTTTGTAGGCATTCTTAAATTATTGGAACCGTTTTCCGTTCAATTGAACAATTTTTAGTGGAGCCATTGGCAAGTAACTTAATTATAACGTCATTAAAAATGAGTTAAATGAGATTTCTTTTACTTGCAGTGGGATGAAATAGTTTTTAAACGCTGAATAACTGAATATATCTTGTTTTTGTATTATCTTTGTTCGTATGGATGTGAAATGTTTTGATGTCTATTGTAATTGTGCGAGAGTGTTTGGGTTCCCGCCACAAAGTTCCTGGGGACATCTTGTTTCAAAGCAGGTTTATTTTGGAAAACCTTGACATTAAATTATGAAATACATTTAGATAGTCTAAAGGTCAGTGTAGAAGTGTAAAAATAATAAATACTTCTTACCTGTAAGAAAAACAACTTTGGTTTTCCTAATAATGATTCGCACTTATTATTAGAGAATTTATCGAGAATCCAATTCACTCTCAAATCTCCTCCTTCAGCTACTATATATTCTTCGCCGTTATCGACATAACCATGGCACATTATAACGACAATTAAGCAATCGTAGTTATTAAAGTGATTCTCATCTCTCGACCCTGAAATTATTTAGTATTATTATTAGTAAGTCTCTACAAGATAGAGTGTATGTTTGTATGCTATAGGTCTCGCGCGAAATGTGATAAGAGTCAGACACTTTTTTTTACATTGCGTTAGAAATTTTTACTTTTCACATGTTAAATGATTAAATTGTATTTTTTATTATTCATGGTGTTTTAATTTTTATAAAAATGACGTGATGTAGGATAAATAAAGTTTATTTAAAATAATTTTCTAGTTCATAAAGAAAAATATTGGGACTCAATTATATGTATGTTAGGTAATATTAATTTATTTATTTAGTGTACTTGCATAAATGGTTCATTTATAAATAACATTTAATTTGTTTAATGAAAGTACCTAAAACTTTATCTGGAATAGTTCTCAAGTACCATAACTCAAAAAACCTATGTAGTTCAAAACTTATGACGTCATCAACCCAAGTTAAAACGTCATGAGAAAAATTGATATTAAAATTCATGAAATTTGAGACCTGAAATATTGATGATTTGTTTAAAAGGTTTTTATGTATTCAGGTAGATATCCAGCTAAATCGATTGGACCAATTTAGCTTAAGCGGATTATATAAAGTAACGCACACGGTATGCTCGGTGAGCAAGGTGCGGCCACAAAGCGAATATTATTTAAAGTGATCTTTCTAAAGTCTCGAGCATTCTAAAACGATAGAGACCGGCTTCAGTTCAGTCGGGTCATCCTGATTAACGGAATAGGCAAATAAATTAATGAAGACGTCATCGCCTTAAAGTACTAAGAAAGTGATGGGAATATTTATTCCTTTTGGGATGATAATACCAAAAATATATTCCCGAAAACAATATTTATGCATAGTTTAATGATGTGTAAATATATATATATATATATATATATATATATATATATATATATAATATATATATATATATATATCTAAAGTTGAATAGCTTTATTTTCATGAACTCCAAGATGATGATTGTCTCTCAATATGGATAAGAGCATTTAGTATTGCCAACCTAACAACTTAAAACACTTTGATACGCCAATGACCGTCTTCAACAAAAATGAACATGACATGGCGGGACAGCAAAGTTGATTCCACAACTTTTTTGGACAATAGACTTGGCAGGGAGTCCTTTTTAACACGCAAGTGGTTTTTGTTAAGATTTCATAACTTTTTGTACGGCTCCTAATGGTTGGACAACTGTTCAATGAGTAACTACATTAATTTTCGTGTAAACATACGGTATAAACTAGGAAAAGTAGGAATTAAATTGTAAGGTAGACTTGATGTCACTTCAGATATGATATGTATATCATTTGATACCTCCAAATTTGGCAAAACATGAATAGTTGACACAATATGATTGTGTGAGAGACACCTAGGAAATGTAAATTGCGATATTATGTTGAGCCATTGAATGTCGAATCATGAAACAGTTTCCAGGTGTAGCATAGGTTTTTCTTGCTTCATTTTCTATTTGTCACTCGCACAATTATATTGTGTCAACTATTCATGTTTTGTAAAACTTGGTAGTATCAAATGTAGAAGTAGTCATATGGGGGAGTGGTGGTAACTACCAAGTAAGTAGGCTACGTTTTTGGGCCCTTTTTGTCAGGTCCCTATAAGATAGAGTTGTACTCTTTTTAATTTCAATTGTAGGTATATTTCATCTAATCCAGACAGAAGAGCCGTAAATTTCCTCAAAGAGCAGAAGGTCCCTCTCATGCTTTTTCAAGCTATTATACATATTTTCACTGACTCATATAGTGTTGTGAAAATTAGGAACAACACGTGCTCTCGCTGTTAAACCAAACCTTCATACACTTTAAATTACAAGACAGACACACTATAGTATTATAATGAATCTACTATGAGGGTCCTAAATTTGCCTATACCCAGTTGATTTAGGGCAAGAGATCCTTAAAGAGTACCACCGGCTTAACTTCTGAAGGACGTGGTACGCAGAATTTTATCCCACTCTTAAAAATCCCAGAGGCCCGTGCAGGGATTGAACCCATGACTAAATAAACTTGGAAGTTTAACGTCCTCTCATTCTGTGTATTGGCCGCGTACAACTGCACCATGGGGTCTCTTTGTATCAAATATACTACATATATTTTTCTCTTAATGTATGAGAATATTCTGTTAATGAGTTATTTTTCTCTTATCATAAGTTTATATTAAATTATGCTTACATTTACTAATAGTTGTCTTGATGACATCTTTAGTCAATGGTGTCACATTTCCTGTAGATGAATCGATTTGATCCTCTAAAATAGTTACATCGAATCCAATAGAATGTAGTAATGAGGACATATCATCTCTATCTTTATTGTTGCCTTTTCTATAGTTATAACTGAAAAAATTATAGGTGCATCAAGCTAAACAGGAGTAGGCTCATTTGCCATATAAATGTTTACGACTACCTGTTCTGTATATTTCGGCCACTTTTAAAACCAAGAAATTTAAATATATATAAGATTAATTAAGATCCTAAATAATTGTTAATTTATTTAATAATTACAACGTTTCGTTGAGCAAACCTTAGCATCTTCAGGCAACACAAAATGCAATAAAATAAAATTACAATTAAAAAAACATTAAGAATAGCAATTATTTAGGACTGCAGTCTTCATTAAACTTAATTATATCTTAAATATCAGTCTAAGAAAGCATTAAGAATAGCAATTATTTAGGACTGCAGTCTTCATTAAACTTAATTATATCTTAAATATCAGTCTAAGAAAGCATTAAGAATAGAGGATCATTAAACTTAATTATATTAAATATCAGTCTAGAAAGCATTAAAATAGCAATTATTTAGGACTGCAGTCTTCATTAAACTTAATTATATCTTAAATATCAGTCTAAAAGCATTAAGAATAGCAATTATTTAGGACTGCAGTCTTCATTAAACTTATTATATCTTAAATTCAGAAAGCATTAAGAATAGCAATTATTTAGGACTGCAGTCTTCATTAAACTTAATTATATCTTAAATATCAGTCTAAGAAAAACACTCTTTATTAGAAAATTTATAGTTAAAAAATGGTTTATATTGAGAATAAACGTATTTATGAGAAGGTATGAAGTTTTACTCCGGTTATATCATTGGCATGAAGATAAGTATTTAAAAATATTATGAACTGAAGCATTGAAGAAAAGTATAGAAAGTTTCACTCATGTTATATCTTTGACATGAATAAAATGTTAATGATATTAAGAAGTAACATTAATAAGAAAAGTATAGAAAGTTTCACTCATGTTATATCTTTGACATGAATAAAATGTTAATGAATATTAAGAAGTAAAACATTAATAAGAAAAGTATAGAAAGTTTCACTCATGTTATATCTTTGACATGAATAAAATGTTAATGAATATTAAGAAGTAAAGCATAAATAAGAAAAGTATAGAAAGTTTCACTCATGTTATATCTTTGACATGAATAAAATGTTAATGAATATTAAGAAGTAAAGTATTAATAAGAAAAGTATAGTTTTATTTTGACTATATTAGTGAAGATGAACACCTATTATAATCGAAAATTAAAATGTAGCACTTATTATCAAGGTATTTATACACCATTAATGCCTAAACACGTTAATAATTACTTACGATCCGTAGTAATTATGTGATATTATAAGGGCTCTTCCTCTTGTAATTATGAATTTTGATGAATTTGGATTTACTGTTGAAAACCCTGTCTGAGTGCGAGAGTCTACATCGTCCGCGGTCCATGTTCTGAAAAAAAAAAGAATGTAACTCCACTTTAAGTATTGTAAGACATTTAAGCATTAATTAAAGCTGTCAAAAAGAGCTTTTGTTAGGATATTAGAACAAGAAAATTTTATCATTAACTGAGAGGTGATAGTAAATAAAACATGTACATCTGTATAATGTATTACCTTTAGCTCTGGAAGAGTTGAAGGTCATAAAGTATTCTAAAATTTCTAATTAAATGCAACTTTAAGAACTTTAAAACTAAGTACTCTTTTAAAATATTTTTTCTCACTTCTAAAATAAAATATAATTTTAAAGTCTAGCAGAAGGGAGAGTGGAAACTATAAAATTTTAGACTATTTATATACATTCTACTTTGATATGACAAAAAATCAAAATTTTCGACTCTGACCCTTCCCAATTTAAAATTTTCGACTCTGCTCAAAAACCCCTTCAAAAAACTCTGCCCACTTTGACAAATTTTCGACTCTGCCCACTTTGTTAAACCCCTTCCCACATTTAAAATTTTCGACTCTGCCCACTTTGTTAAGCCCCTTCCCACATTTAAAATTTTCTGCCCACTTGTTAACCCTTCCACATTAAAATTTTCGACTCTGCCCACTTTGTTAAACCCCTTCCCACATTTAAAATTTTCGACTCTGCCCACTTTGTTAAACCCTTCCCACATTTAAAATTTTCGACTGCCCACTTTGAACCCTTCCCACATTTAAAATTTTCGACTCTGCCCACTTTGTTAAACCCCTTCCACATTTAAAATTTCGACTCTGCCCACTTTGTTAAAACCTTCCCACATTTAAAATTTTGACTCTGCCCACTTTGTTAAACCCCTTCCCAAATTTAAATTTCACTCACCCTTATTTGCATTAGGGAGATATAAAAACAATGCCAGTCATTAAAGAGTGATATGTCACTAAGGAAAACCTTTAGGAATGCATTTATTCCAAAGAAGAAAAATTTCTATTTTTGACTTCTCATTTTTACCTTTCATCGAAAAAGTGGGACCGGATTTGTATTCAGGAAAATTAAAAAAAACAATGCGCCCTATAAAAAAATTAAAAAAAGATATGATTCGAATAGTTTTAGAGCTACGCTTTTAACACCAAGTTTTTCTATTTTTTTAATAATATAGAATGCCTCACGGAATCGAAGGTTTTTCTTATTTCAAGGAAGATTCTAACAGTTTTCTTTTTATTGTCCAGACATTGATAAATGTTTTTAGTTACACAATAAATGGCGTCCTCAGTGCTCATACTGCTTCTACATCCGAATTGTCTAAAGTGTATTAAGTTATTACAATCAAAGAACGAGACCAATCTTGTTTGAAAATTTTAGATAAAGATGGAAGCAGTGATATTGGCCTATAATTTCCAAGTTAGGTTTTATCACCTGCTTTATATAGTGGTAACGCCAATGTGTTACCACTATATAAAGCAAGTAAACTTTAACGCATTGGGAAAAATCCCTTGTATAAAACATAGATTTATTGAATAAGCTAATGGTTCCTGTATGTGTTCAATAATAGTTTTTAGTAGTTTATTAGTTATGTTGTCTTTTCCAGGTGCAACATCTTTCTTTAGTGATTTTGCGTGTTGTTTTATTTCATTAGGGATTACTGGGAGTAAATGCAGCGAGTCTGCAGGACTGACAATAGTATCATTATTTTCAATGTTGTCTTCGGAAGGTTTATCGATTTTATCAGCAATTTTTCGTCCTATACTTACAAAAAATGAATTGAATTCTTCAGCTATTCCACTGGAATCGAAGACGGTGCCAGTGCTATCATTTTTTTAATTTCTTTTATTTCCATTTTATTCTTGTCAGTACCTGTAGCCTCTCTTTTTAAACTCCACATTTTTTAGGATTATCCTTATTTTCAGCGTATTTTGCCCGGAAGTAACTATCCCTAGCCATTCTTATTAGTTTCGTTAATATATTTCTATATTTTTTATAGTAATTTTTCAATTTCAGGTCCAGGGGATATTTTTTTGTTTTTGTCGCCAAAGCATCTCTCTTTCTATTGCATAAAATAAGACTAGTTGTATTCCAAGGATTTATCTTCTTTTCCTTAGATGAGATTTTTATGGATACATTGATAGTAGAATGCTCTATATGTTTTTTAAAGTATAATAAAATTAATTAAATGATTTTTCAGCATTTGTTTCCTTATAGGTTTTTGTCCATGTTTCATCTTTTAGGCTTATAATTAACGTATGTTCATAAACGCTGGTCTTATTAAAAGCATTAGAAGAGGGATACTTTTGGCTTTCCTTTATATTAATAGTAATGCTACCAGTAAGGTAATGGTCTGTAGTATTAGAGGTATAAACAGCCGTATCCATGTCAGCAAGTAAGTCGCATTTTAAAAATATATGGTCTAAGCATGTAGGATTTACATTTTGAAATCTTGTTAATTCCTTTAAGAATTTTGAAAATCCATATTGAGACATTATACTTAAATATTTATTTAAGAATTAAGATTTAATGGACTGTGAGTTTAATGAGGAAGGAATAATAATGAAGACAGCAGTCCTAGTTTTTGTTAGTTTAATTACATCAGAGCTTTCGCACAAGCGATGCTTGGCATCCTCAGTGAATCTAATAACAAGTAAACACAACCATAAACCAATTACAAAAGAACAGAAATAAAAATATACATACCAAACAAGGCAAAAACATTTCAAAACAAATGCAAGTAATATTAAAATAATCATAGCCCAAACTTACAATAAGTAATAAGTTACAACCACCACATGTAAAACAACAGTTAATAGCATCAAACCAAAAATTAGTATTAAAAAGTAAGTAAATCATAAAAACATTACACCAATTAAGAAAAGAAATATTGTTATTAAAAACAAAAAACAGCTGATATAAAAGGGATAGGATTCAACAGGTGGGTATAAGAAGTGGAGGGGAGAAAGGCGGTAATTATTTCAAATTTAAATTTTTTAAAAAATAATAAATAAAATAATAAAAACTAAAATAATTTGATTAAAAATATTAAGATGAATAAAAACAATATTAATTTAAAAAAGGTTTCATTAAAATAATATTTTATTTTTTGGAACATTTAATTTTTTATTAAATACTGTGTTATTTACTGTCATGCATAACATTATGTTATTGCTATTACTTACAACTACTTTTACTTAATTACTATTACTTTGCTACTACTTTTAATTACTCACTATTACCACAACTTATTATCACTATCACTTTATTATTATTACTATTATGTTATTACTATTACTTTATTGCTATGAATAAAGTATACTTTCCACTGTGATACCTTCAACAGTGGAAGCAAAACGTCAGATTCTTCATCTACATTGACGCGGTCACCACCGGAACACCTATATCTTCATGACAATAACCGCGGAAGCCTACGCAGTTAATTACTACTTTTAATTATTCACTATTACCACTACTTATTATCACTATCACTTTATTATTATTACTATTATGTTATTACTATTTTAAAAAAAAGTAAAATAAACGAAAAAGTAAGTAACTGTAAAGCATGAAAGTATTGACCACATCCTTATAGCTAGAATATTCTTTTAATCGTTAAATATCACTAGAAACACTGATGTGTCGATTAATTACGAATCAGAATATCCTCATAGAATATATTCATAGTTCATATAAGATAAACAAATCTTATCAAGGTCTCAAATTCGCGATAGTTGAACTATATTACAAATACACAATTTATTACGCAATATTAAAATTTATTTAAAAATTGTACAAATCAGTACTCAGTACATTGATAGGCCAAAAGTAAGAAGGTTTGCTAGAAATAGCAACTATATGCAGCTCTCTCCTGTCTTGACATAAGTGTCAGAGTAATTGTTTTTAAGGGATTACAGTTGGGAGTCAAAATAAGGACCTAAAGTCCCTATAGCACTGCTTATTCGCTACTTGCCTATTAACTATTTGCCATACCCCGGTTTAACCTTGTGCTTTTTGCAGTCTCCTTCATAGCCAATAACCATTTAAATATTTTATACCTATAGTTAATATCAGTGTGTGTAGACCAATAGTAGTCCATCTCCCTCAGGTACAGCGTATCTGGAGGACCGGCGCTGCTACGGAATGATCAAATCGCTAAACCTGGACCGCCCTGGTCTAGACTGAGTATCTAAAGCGTACAGTTAGATCAAGAACTCGAACCTACAAAAGCTAGGTAGCCGATTGGCTTATGTTTTGCTATTTAGGTAAAAGTTTGTGGTTAGAATAAAATTTTGTTTTTGCATGATATTGATACGATTGCATGATATCCATTACATTTTAATAAACAAGTATGATTTTATTATTAATTGTTTTTTTTATTATTGCTTTTTTTTTTTTTTTTTTTTTTTTTTTTTTTTTTTTAATTCCTTTATTTGAATAAATAAATAATCACAAAATCAAAAAATATAGAAAGGTTAACCCACATAATAGGAAGATAATGTGAATAATGAACATACAATGAACATAAGTTTATCTTAGGTTCATTGTATTGAGGAACATATGTTATACATATTGCTGCGCCAACGTGGGGCCATAAAGCCTAAAGGCCATAGGATCATTACGTTAGTATGGCGAATGAGAAAGCCTAATCTTTGCTGTACCACTAGAGAGAAGACCTTTCGCTTTAGCTCAGTATGACAGTTTGTTGGCGATACCGAAAGATAGTTCTTCTGTATTCAGAAGTCAGTTTGATTGACTAACAAGTATGAACGATGCTTAGAGAAAGTTCAGGAGAATATTAGGAAGTTTAATTCTTCTCCGACGGATGCGAAACTAGAATGTATTTTTTGGTCTAAGGTAAATTTTCTTAAATTTAGACACTAATAGTATTTAAAAATATATTTTAACTATTTTTAAAATCTCAAAACATGATAATGTAACTGAAAAAAAGATACTCTATCTTTCTTTGGCAAAATCAGTCTTGTCCCTGAGATGCCGATTCCTGTTTTTGATGGTATCATTCACAAATGGAATGGTTCTACTCGTCGATTCATGACGATCCCACTCTATCTACAATTAGGAAATTGCAAGTACTAAGAGGTCATGTAAGGAGACGCTCTAGCTATTATTTCAGGATTTGATTGATTCATGAGAACTGCGATACTGCTTTGACTGCATTGCAGTCTAGATATGTAAATAAACGTTGGCTAGCCAGCCTGTACGCTAACTTCCTAATTAAATTTGGTTCTTTACAGAATGAGTCTTACAATAACCTACAAAAATTGCTTAATGTCCACGAGACCATTCACTTAAAAAGTTACAGTTAACAGATCTAGAAGATTTAACAGAATAGTAGTAAATACTACTATTATAGACGATAAACATTAGCACCCATATAAAGTTTCAGCAATTTATTAAGAGAACAAAAAAATCTTAAAATTTGTGAAAATTGATTTTTTGTTGTCTTTTTTATTCAAGGCAATAACAGTGAAAACTATATGTAGGAACTCAGATAACTAATTTTCTTTATAGACTCATCCTTTCCCTTCAAAATGAGACCCAGAACTCCATTTTATCACTATTGGTTCTTTATTTATGACGGTTTTAATGAAAAATAATTTTTTTTCTGAAAAGAACGAAATTTGGTAATTTTCCAAACTTTTCCCCGTAAATCCCAAACAATGTAAGCAAAACCGTGTTTGCAACTTAGTTTTACTTCTGAATAGAACATCATACCAAATTTTCAAGAAAATCAGTGGGGGTGACCTTACTAGATTTTTGGCCATCTGCCTGTTTTGAGATGGAATGGTCCCATAACCAATAGTTGCCATGATTTACATACATTTTAAGTTTAAATGTATAATCGCTAATTTTTGGAAAGCTTTCAGGGTTAGTTCATGAGTAATCTACACAGGTCTTCCACAGCGCTGAGTTCTAGCAGCTTATCTTGTGTAGGTTCTGGTTGATGTCGCACCTCCGTATGGTATAGCCGCTGTACTAGCCTAATTTTTTTCCAGCTGATGTCCTTAGCTTAATGTACCGCTCGCCGCCATATATTCCATTTTTTTCCGCAACAATTATTTATACAACAAAAACTACATCTCTAATCGATTATTTTTAAAAACCGATTGGTAAAATAAAAACTGTCATAAATAAAGAACCAATAGTAATAAAATGGAGTTCTTGGTCTCATTTTGAAAGGAAAGGATGGGTCTATAAAGAAAATTATGTATCTGAGTTCCTACATATAGTTTTGACTGTTTTTTTCTTGGATAAAATCGACTACAAAAAAATCAATTTACACAAATTTTAAGATTTTTTTTTGGTCTCTTAATAAAGTGCTGAAACTTTATATGGGTGCTAATGTTTATCATCTATAATAGTAGTATTTACCTAATTTTTTTCAATATTCTGGGAAAAACGGTATGGCTTTAAAAGTGTCTTGAAAATAACTATTTTTCACTTTTAGAGGTGTAAATAGTTCGCGCTAAACTACTAGCACGAACTAGCGGTGTGCCTCGAAACTAGACTTTTTAAAATGTTCCCGCTCTTTATTAAACTGTTAATTTTATTGCTTTGATTTTCAAAATTAAAATATTAGTTTATTTTGAATTTAATTTTTTTAAAACTAACATCAAAGTTCATAGAAATTATAATATTTATAATTTATACAATAATTGACGAAAAAATTAAAAATAATAAATAACAAAGAGTAAAAATACTAGTTGATACTAGTATTTATATATTTAATAATAGTAGATTTCACAAAAAATAGAACAAATTTTAATACTAGGTATAGCAGTTCTAAAATTTTTTCATTTGGTTGGATTTTGTCGTCATCTTTCAATTGTTTCTTATAACAATAGTTTTATACTTGTATACATCTGCTGCTTCATATTTAACAGACTTACATTGCAAATGAATTCCGTTTATTTTTTAGCGAATTTCCTTTGGAACTTCGCCTAATGGGATAGGCGTCATGGCGGAATTCGAACCTCGGACCAGGACACAAATCCGTTTCAGAGAAAAAATACGTTTCGCGAAACTATATATATATATATATATATATATATATAATATATATATATATATATATATATATATATATATGTGTGTGTGTGTGTGTTGTGTGTGTGTGTATTTCTAGACACTTTCTTGTAAACACTATATCTTTTGAACGGATTAATATTTTTTAACCAAACTTGGTACAAAAATCAACCTTCGGGAGGACACGAACCCTATTGAAAACACGGTTTTTGTAACGTCATTAACCCGGTTTGCTGAGTCAGCGAAATTTTCAAAAAATCGGCAAAATTCAGGGTTAATATTTTTTGCCGCGAAAAACATCAATATTTATGTTTTTTTGAGACGCTGAATCGAATGAAACCGGTCCGAAGTCGATACGACCACTCTAAGTGACCTAAAAATTGAAAAAACCATTGTAAATTACCGAAAACCAAAATTTAGGTCGGTGAAAAATAAGTTTCGAGTAGGGTGTTGTTTTCTATGAAATTTTGGGCGCTGAATTGAATGAAACCGGTCCGAAGTCGATACGACCACTTTAAATTACTAAAAAGTCGAAAAAACAACAAAAATTATAGAAAACCAAAATTACGGTCATTGAAAATTAAATTTCGAGTAGGGTGTTGTTTTCAATGTTTTTTGGGCCTCTGAGTTGAATGCCAGTGGTCCGGAGTAAATACGACCACTCAAACTCAGGGTACCTGGGTTCACATCCTGAAAGGGTCGATAATTTTTTATCGTTTTTTACCTAATATAAGTTTACAACTAGAAAATAATTCTGGCACAGTTGTCCGCATGTCGGGCGAATTTCCTATGCATGCGTGTTTCCGTGCTAAACAACCCATTTCTTGCTTATGCAAGAACCATGCCCATCGCGTGCTTCCGGTTCATGCTTTAGAACCTAAGCAGTTACTAAATTTTCAAGCACGCTCATTTTGTCTCTATTTCCCAAAGGAAATGCGCTAAAACCTTTAAAGATAACTGACTAAGCTTAAAGATAAGTAACTAAGCTTTAAACTAGTTCAAATAATAGTGTGTACTTCTAATTTTAGAGGCATAGTTTTGTACAACCAACTGGATACTTATGCGCATTTCCTTTGGAAAATACAGACAAAATGAGTTACGAGCAGTGCTTGACAATTAAGTAACTGCTTAGGTTCTAAAGCATGAACCAGAACCACGCAATGAGCATGGTTCTTGCATAAGCAAGAAATGGATTGTTTAGAAACACGCATTCTAAATGAAATTCACCCGACAGCGGACCACCGCGCCGGAATTATTTATTTAGTAGTTGTAAACTTATATAATGTAAAAAGCACGGAAACACGCATCCAAAGGAAATTCGCCCGACATGCGGACCACCGCGCCAGAATTTTAATCTTATTTAGAGAATCCTTCACTGAATGTGGAAACCGCATAAAAGATAATATATATTAATTATTCATATAAGCAGTTGAAAATGTAATTCTTTGGTAAAAAAAAACAAAACTGAAAATCTTATTAAGATAAGAAACATTAATGTTTTCATCTCGTATTGCATTATGTGAAAAAAAACTTCTTTAATGGACATCTCTTCGGTTTCACAGTATTGGTAATTAGTTTTGCTATAATTAAGATTATAGTAATATACCGGCAGAGACATATTTTTTTTAATTTTTTAATTTTAATATTTTTTTATACATCCTAGTACATTGCACGTCTTTGCCATTATGTAAAGGTAAGGACGTAAAAAGATATGCATTTTAATCAATTTTTATTAGTTATTCTTAAGAATGGGTTTGAAGTTTAGGAAAAAGGAGTTAAAAGAAAAAGGTAGTTACTAATTGAAAGTTACTAAAAGACTACCTTCGCTCGCTAGAGTGTGCATGTTTATAATAATAGACATTAAATAAGGACTCGCTTCGCTCGCTAGGTTGCGTATGTTTAGACCAGGCCTGGGCAAACTTTTTTAGGAAAGGGCCGCTTAGTCTTTTTACAGCCTGTCGCGGGCCGCATTCCTTAAATTTGAAAGTATGCTAAACCCGAAACAAATTGTAGTTACGCTGGTGTTTTACTAAAGTCAAATTTACTCTCAAAGAATAAGGATTGGAGAACTTTAGCACTAAACGGAAAAAACAAAACGGAGTATTTTCGTCAGATCTTGAAATATAACTGAAGACAAATTTTGCTAGAATACTAGGTGTAAAAATAATTTTAAAAAGTATTCCTATGAAATAAAAGATCAAAGGGATCAAATATTTTATCAACTCCTTTTCGGCAATTCACAGAAGGCAAAATAGCTTTTTTTCATATTATTGTGAAAATAAAAAATTCGCTAAAATAATTAGAATTCGCCAAATCCGACAATGAGAATTGATATGAAAGGCGGCCGCTCTTTATGTAATTGTTTCTTATCTTACTAGTTTTTGCTTCTCCAAATTTTAAAGTTAAAGTAACAATCCCTTATTTCCTTATCTTGATATCTAACTTTTCATAATAATTTTGAATTAAACGATTTATTTGCTTATATCCCTAATATTTTTTTATTTTTAATTTATTTTATCTTTTTTCCAAATATTTTAATTTTGCCCGCGGGCCACATAAAAATGTTCCGCGGGCCGTAGTTTGCCCAGGCCTGGTTTAGACTTTTACATAGTAAATAAAGGCTCGCATCGCTCGCTAGTTTGGATGTATTTAATAATAATGCATAGTAAAAAATAGCTAGCTTCGGTCGCTAGAGTGTGCACGTTTTCAATATTATACGGTGAACTAGGCTAGCTACATTGAATTGTACATTAAGTTGCTTCGTTCGCTTAATCGCGTGTACATGTTATTAAAATAGGGTCCGCTTCTCAGGCAAGATTGTGGTTAGTGTAGTAGACAGTAAACAGTACTTACTTTGCTTGCTAAGTATCTAAAGTATATTACAATTGATCTTTATCTTGTAAATTCTTATAAAAGTAGTAAAAAACGAATTATTTTATAAAAATATGGTCGCCATGTTGAATTTTAAGGAATTTAGTATATAACATTTTTTTCTACTAATATAGAGCTTTTCAACGATTTATTACTCGATATATATATATATATATATATATATATATATATATATATATATATATATATATATATATATATATATATATATATATATATATATATATATATATATATATATATATATATATATATATATATATATATATATATATATATATATTACACAGACATTTGATGGGACTATAGAACTTACATTTAGTGATTACATGTTAGGCTAACTAAGAAGGTTAATAAAACTAAACGTGAACATCTATAAGCCATTCCTACATAGAATTAAAACGAAAATTAAAAAGAATTAAAAACTAAATAAAAATTGAAAAAAATATGAAGTTAAAGTGAGAACTAAAATCAAGCATCAAAAACTCAAACTGATTTAATGAAAATAGTATGATAGACCTTAGAGTTATAGAGGAAATCATAATGCATCATATTGAAAACAGTATAGAATAGCACTAAACATTATAATTTTACTCAACTAATTATTTAAAAATTGAGAAAAGACTAACATAAAGAACCTTACAAACTATAACACATTGGAAATTATTAGATATTAATAATTAATTGATTAATGAAAAACAGGTATTATAATTCGAAAGAGGGTAAAAAAGTTCCTGTACATGCATACATAACTGTATTGCGGTAAAGTATCCACACTATGCAGGGGTAAATTAAATAAAACATAACATAAAGTTATTAAATTAAATATGAGAAATAGATAAAAAAATCAACCTTTAAAGAAAAATGTACCTTTTAAAGAAGTGTACAAATTAATACGTCAAAACTGGAACCAACATCATTTGTGTAGACACATTCACTTTATAAAGTGAAATATGTGAAAACACATTTTTCACATATTTTTGAAATATGTGAAAACACATATTTCCCTAATGGTTTATCAATTAGTAAACAGCTAAATGGTTTACCAATGGGAGGAAGCTTATCTGTTAACCTTAGTGGCATTTTTGTTAATTATGTTCTAAACACCATTTTAGCAAAAATTGTGTAATAAACCGTGGCTTATAAGCCACGGTTTCTTTTTAAGTACATTGATGACATCTTCCTTATTATGAAAGCTAGACATGTTATATTGTTAAAAAAGTAATTGAATATGTTTCATAAAAATTTTGAATTCACAGTAGAGGTTCACGAAGATAGACAAATTACTTTCCTTGATATTACAGACATTAAAGAACTTAATGGTGAATTAAAAACAATGGGCTAATAACTATTAGCCAATAGACCACATAGGAACCACAGCTCAATGCTGATTTGCATGGATGCTTTGAAAAAAGAATATGTAAATTTTAATTAGTAAAATCAATTTGCAATAAATGGTGATATGATATGATATGAATAAGTCTATTAAAGGAAATCGATTCTTAAATTTCAAATTTAACCATCCACCAAATCTCATAAAGAATCCTGCCCAAAATTTCATAGAGAGAGCTATTTAACTTGATGATTCACAATATCTGCCACAAATTAAAACAATAGTTTACAAAAAGTTACTAGATAATTTCTACCCATTAAAATGCGTAAGAAATCTCTGGTATAAAGCTATCAACCTACCTGACACCCAAATTAATCAACCACCTCCTAAAGAAAAATCGAGAATGATATATTCTATTCTGTCAGACATTAAAGAGTTATCTCAGACCAATAATAGGACCTTCAAAAAATATGATTGTCCTGAAATCAATTTTGGACATAAATCAATGAAGAAAATTGGACATAGAGATTTCACTAATTTGAAGGATAAACCCACCAAAGATGAAACCATGGTATTCGTGTATAAAATTCCCTGCAAAGATTGCCAAGGATAATGCAAAGGAGAATGAGACAAACCTGGCAAAATAGAAAGGAACAACATAACCAAAAAGTAAGAAAACTGCACTAGCAGCACATGCCACTAAACTTAACCACCATTTCAATCTTACCAAAAACCTCTTACGTGGTAAAAAAAAAACTCCCCGCCAAGTCTTTGGTCCAAAAAAGTAGGGAAATCAACTTTTCTGTCCCGCCAAGGCATGTCCGTATTGGGTGGAGACGGTCATTGGCGTTTCAAAGTGAAGTTGCTAGGTTGGCTATACTAAAGGGCCTTTATCAAACAGTGAGGCAATCATCAGCTTCTTCTCATCAGATAAATTATAATTATAATTATAATTTATCCCAATTCCTTGGCGGCAAGCCAGCAGTGTGAGCCAATTGTATAGCTTCATTTACTATATTTTGAGATTCCAAACAATTTTACTAGCACCCACACCAGCGCCAGTCAGTCTATCTTTGATATCTGATCTGTAAGACTCATCTATCACCCTCTTCTTTATTCAACGGTATTTTTTAATTTTCACTATTGTCTTTCTTTTTAATTTATTTATTTGTTATTTTGTTTTATTTATTTATTTTATTTTTTAACAAATAAAATTGTTAAAAATAAAACATATAAAACTATTGTTTGCTAGCTTAGTTTTTCGCTCCGCATCCTAATCCTACTTAATAATTTTATTAAGTAGGAATGCACACGTACATATGAAGAATCCAAAAAGTCCTCATACGTTAAAATCCGTTCAGCAGTTTAGGCCGTAGATGCGTCAACAAAAAATGCAGGAAGAATAAGAAGTCGTCAAAAATTTGCAAACCTCTTTTTCTCCACTTCTGCTAAGCTGATTTAGATGATTTTTTTATTTTTGATCTAGCCCTTTAAAGATATTATACTAATATTTATGTACCTATAGCCGTTTACACGCTATGAACCCTCAAAAACCCTACTTTGTTGCGTACAGTATAATAATATACACTGGCAGCTTTAGTAGGGTTTTGACTTTTTTACTGACTAAGCGGGGTATTTTAACTTTTTTCTTGACTTGGTGGAGCAGAACGCTGCTGCGTTCCTGAATTTGGAAGAAGCTAAGATTATTGATTCTGAGAACAACCATCGAAAAAGATTAATTCTAGAAAGCTATCCATATTACTAGGGAGCCCAATAACATCAATTATAAAAAAAGACTCCAGAGATATTAATAAACATTATGGCGCTATTTTTTAAAAACCTTTTATTAATATTTATATTTTATATTATTTCTAAGAATCGTTAGAATTGATGGTTTTTGTAATTAAGTAATGATATTTTTTTATCTATTTCTCATATTTAATTTTATACATTTATGTTATTTTTTATTTAATTTACCCCTGCATAGTGTAGATACTTTACCGCAATACAGTTATGTATGCGTACAGTTTTTTATCCCCTTTTTAACTATAATACTTACCTGTTTTTCATTAATGAATTGGACATGGACGTGGAGATGTTTCTTGGCGCTGACGGAGAAGTCCGTATAGTCAAGCTGAAGACACCAAAAAGGGAGATCTTGAGGCCAATTCAGCGTTTACATCTCTTGGAAGAATCAAGGAACGATACTTCTCATGTGGGAAGTGTATAGTGCAAGCTAGTTATATTTTTATAATAATTTTAAAAAAAGTATTATAAAATATAATTATCGACTCCAGCCATGACGCCTATCTATAACAACCGGTACAAGCGGTTTTCTTTTATATAGAAGACAACATTTAAAAATGGCGCTCGTTGTTGATCGTTGCTTAGCAGCGGAAAGAAATCAACAAAGCAGAATGGAAGAACAAGGGGCTCTCACTGGCGGCATAGTAGTTAAACTTGATTCCCTTTGATTGAAAGCTTGTCCATCGCACCCATTGGGAAAAGGGTGGGAGTCGGAACACTGTATTTACGCTGACCCTTCATAACATCACTTTAATTTTTATATAATTTACATTTCATTGATTGATGTAGTGTGTGTATTGAAGGCGTGTTTAATAGCTGAAAATTTAATTATTCTGTTTCAGACTAATAAAATATTTTTATTAAAGACCTGTTGATAAACAAATCTGATGCTGCCTTCTGTAGAGATCAAAACCTCAACCATCATAAGGTATTGTTTTCCAAACCTTTTATTAAAGGCGCGGCCATCGCAATCAAACATATTAATGGGTTCCGTAAAATAAAGGTTAAGATCGATGATGATATTGAGAGAGAATATTTTGATGCAAATAGGAATTTATGTTATAAAAACATTCCATCAGAAGAGTCATCTGTCAATGTTGACTCTGTTGCCATGGTTTCTAAAAAGGCTGATGAGGAAATTTTCTCAATGAAAATAATTAAGGAATTGAGAGTAAGTTAAGTGTAGCGGACATAGTGAAGTTACATGAGGTAGAAAAGAAGTTTATTTCAGAAAAATTTAACAAAACTTTGTTAATTAAATTTGTAGGCTAAACATTGTTAGCCTACTAACTGGCTAACCATGTTTGAAAATGAAAGTCGTAGGCACAGAGTGAACAATGAGGTTTTTATGAATAAGGCTCTTCGTTTCATTTTGTCTGGTTTTGACTTTGGTCTTGTTGTCTGAACTTGTATCATTGACGGTATTACGGGGGGGGGGGTAATCCCCCTTCCCCCCCCAGTATCTATGAAAAAAGGAAAGAGGAAGAAAAGTGTTGCTTTTAGTGAGGAGAAAAATATGAAATAGAATGGAAATTAAGGTCTAAATCACCACTTTAAAATTTTCTTTGGGTCCCACATACTTTTTCACCTAATGTCTTTTTAGCGAATTTTCAAAGAAAAAATAAGCTTATGAGATTAGGGTCATGGAGGAGGGGAGTGGGGGAGGTAGATTTTTTGAAAGAGGAGGTCTCTAGGGGAGTAACCAAATATTTGATGTAGATAGTTACTCCCTTAGTTCTACCTTTGCTACCATGCACATGAGCTGGCTCTTCAGCTCCTCCACTTTGAGCGCACTCACAACTAAATTAATATCATGCAGTTCGCTTGAATTGTTGTGAATAATTAATAATATCTTGCCAATTCAGCACACCAAAAAATCTTTCTTTAATCTTTCTAAAAAAAATTTAGTTAATCGGCCATAATCAAGTTGCAAAGTTTTTAAGATAAATTAAAGTGAAGTTTTAGTGTTGTAGCATAATTATTAATAAATTGGATTCAAAAACTAAGTGGACAAGTTAGTGAGAAATGAGGCTTCTATATATATTTTCTCACATAACACGTAAATTTAGGATGTTGACGACACATTACTCTTAAGGAGGGAATGTTGTGGACTGCAGCTTAGAACCTTAGAATTGAGTCCGTAACTCAAATAACATAATACTTTTTTGTTATTTTAGAAGTAAACCATACACGCATAGTGTAAAAAGATATAATTTGGTCCCCAATTAAATTTACTTCTTTGAGTTTTATTATAAGCTTTATCAATAGGAATGTCATACTTCTTACACCAAAATACTGTCATACTTCTTACACCACGATACTGTCATACTTCTTACACCATGATACTGTCATACTTCTTACACCATGATACTGTCATATTTCTTACACCATGATACTGTCATTCTTACACCATGATACTGTCATACTTCTTACACCATGATACTGTCATACTTCTTACACCATGATACTGTCATACTTCTTACACCATGATACTGTCATACTTCTTACACCATGATACTGTCATACTTCTTAACCATGATACCTTACACCATGATACTGTCATACTTCTTACACCATGATACTGTCATACTTCTTACACCATGATACTGTCATACTTCTTTGATACTGTCATACTTCTACACATGATACTGTACACCATGTACATACTTCTTACACACTGATCCTAGGATCTAAATAGTTAAGCTTAGAGCAGTGGTTCCCAACCTTTTTAATACTTGGGACCCCTAAAATATTTTGAACTACTTCCCGAACCCCTTGCTATATAAATAATATATATATATATATATATATATATATATATATATATATATATATATATATATAATATATATATATATATATATATATATATATATAATATATGTATAAAATTTGTTATTATTATCATATATAAAGGCAAGGTAATTACAAAAAGACGATATAAAGAATACAAACGTTTATTAAACAAACATTCACTATTTTTTCAATTTTTAATATAATTTTATAACTTATACTTATAGCGAGCGGATAGTATTAATAAAAATTCTAACTCTAATCAGTATATAAATAATTTATATATAATTAATAATTTAATTATTTATTGAAGTTACACGCACAAAAGCAAAAAAATCATTTTTTTTTACTTTTACAATATAGATTGTAAAATTGCTACCGGGACCCCCTAAAAACTCATTTGGGACCCCCAAGGGGTCCCAGGACCCCTGGTTGGGAACCACTGGCTTAGAGGTTCCAAGAGCAATAGTCTTATTTTCTTCTCTATCCGTTTCTTGAACTTCTAAATTAGTTTGTTGTTCTCTTAACCTTTCTAATTTCTTTGTGGCTTTACCAGCATTTATTTTTTCTTTAGCAGGTCCTTTTTTAGCTTCCCTTTTCGCACTTTTGTATTGTTTTTCAGCTTCTTCTACATCTTCCTTCTTCTGGGTACTTTTTTCCTTGAGATTATCCATTGACTTTTGATGTGATTTTGGAACTGATCGTTAACGGTTACATAAAATAGTAACTGCTCTGTTTGCCCTAACGTATGCTAAAATCTTTTCAGGAAGGGAATAATCAAGTTGTTGTTGCAGTTTAGTTGAGGCATTGTAAGTCCTAAGCACTTTAGCGGTAAGACCTTCCAGCGGTCTACCGCTCTAGCTCTATCTAAGAAGCGAAACGCGGTGTACTTATTTATTAAGTAAAGGCAGTCACTTGAACCAAATTTCAGCTCAATTGGATTATTGTCTGGGTTTTTACAATTTTTTAAAAAACTTATGCAAGTCATTTGATAAGTAAAATGTTTATATATAAATAAAAAACAGGTTAATTACACAAAAGTCCTTTATTGTTTAATATATAATCACTAAGCTTTCGACTAAAAATTAGTCATCATCAGAGTTTAAAAAAATATAAAATAAAAATACAATTTTACAAACTACTTCATATTGCACCTTGGTATGGTTTGGTAAGCTATGTTTAAAAACCGTTAAAAACTGTTACATTGAAGAATTTTATGTGTTAAAGAATTTCTTTGTGTAATTAACCTGTTTTTTATTTATATATTTTTTTATAAGTCCACGCAAAAAGAAACTTTTTAATTTTAAAATTTTTATCTTTTTAATTTTTATTTTTATATTTGCTAAAGACAAATAGGATGTTGATAAAGTCAAGTGTAGAAAAGCTGAAATAAAGTTAATGAAAGAATATGTCACTGCAAGACCGTATAAATGTTCTATACTTGATGAAGAGGAAACTCAAGTAAAGAAGTTATTAGAAGCTGACTTAATAGAAGATTCAAATTCTCCATATGCAACATAATAATCATTCTCCATAATCATCAAACTTATTATTATCTTGAATCCCAAATAAAATGGTGTTAAGCTAGAGATAAATTAAAAACGAGCTATATACCGTTCCTTAAGTGTAATAAGCACTTAAAACGCAATGCATTCGTGTTTTGCTGGTTTAATCTACATTCTGTTGTAGAAGGCGTTCTATTTTAAGCTAACTTGGGAAAAGATGTCATAGCTTTTTAAACACTTTAAAATTCACAATTTTTTTTCACTTTTAACTTTTCTTTATTCATACTGTAGGTATAGTGAATTTCTGTAGCTAATTTTCGTTTATCAGATTCTTTAATTTTTTTTTATCATTTATTACGCTACACCTCCTAGCAAAATTATTAAATCAGAGATTGCTCTTATGATTGAGATTTTGATCAGATAACAATGTTTGAAGCTTCCGACGTTGCAGTGGCCAAAACATCCCCGAAGTAGAAAACCATAACTTTAAATGGACCTGGGTTTTGGACAAATTTAAAACCCTCAATACTGGCTTATATAAAATATAAATGTATTAGCATTGCCAGACTATGAGACCAGCAAAGCTTAGTCTAGTAGTGGGGCACGTGTTGTTTCTAGTTTAAACTATTAAAACATCTAATAAAGTCACAGCTTTTCTTTAGGTTAGACATGGAATGCAGGCACTAGAAAACACAAGGTAGCACTTAAGCTTTAGATAATTAAGGCATTCTAAGAACGAGCGAAAAGATTCCAAATGTGAGAGGATAAGTACCGAGATACCCTGTACCCGATTATAATGAAACTTGAAATTACCTTAAAACAATGTGTTAATTTTTAAGTTAGTTGACTTACTTATCCGAATAAGACCGGTTTTCAGCTCAATCGGACCATTTTAAGTGGCGCAAACCGCTTATTTATATTTTATTTTTACTGTAGGTTTATAGGAATTCGCATATATTGCATGTATTGTGTTTGAAAAAAAAGCCGAAACCGTGATATCACTGGAATTATTCGTTTCAGGTGTTTTTAAGGCTTCCTGAGAGGTTTTAACGATGTTTTCTATCTGTGAATGTGTTATCATCGTAGCCAAAAAAGGTACAAAAATCAGTCTACCACTGTAGTTGGAAAATATTTTTTTATGACGTCATTAACCCGCAATAATGATTCAGCGAAAAATCATAATACGCGGAAAAACGATGCGATCGGATTGAGATTTGGCACGCATGTGACTATGTATAAGACTAACATATGTGCTAAGTTTCTTCTTATTATAAGCATTACTTCAAATTTTATCAAATAACTTGTGTACGTTTTTTTAAAAAATTGTAAAAAATCAAATTGATTTGAAATTCGGTACAAGGGTACACCATTACGTAATATATAAGCATACCAAGTTTAGTGTCAATGTGACAAGTATATCTATGATTTTTAATGGATCAATATAGTTAAGCAGCATTGATCATGGTTAGTGCCTGGATGGGTGACCGCTGAGTATTAAACAAATGTATTTACTATTTCAGTATACATTTGACGAATTGTATATTCTGAGGACGAGCGAAGCGAGTCCGAAGTAGAGAGGATGAGTGTAGCGAATCCGACGTGATAAGGAAAAGTTTCGAGGTACCCCGTACCCGATTTTTTATACATTTATACATGTATATGGCCTTGAAGCCAAGATGAAAATTCGCTAACAATAAATCATAACAGAACAAGAAATTATACGAAACAATAACACTTTATATACGAAATAATAATACGACACATTTGGATGGCCCTGGGCCTACAAAAGCCCCCAGGTCCAAGGTCCATGGACACTGGGCCTCAGGTGTGACTGCTTTGCGGTTACGAGCCGAGGCCCTGTATTTTCAATTTTATTAGGAGTTATTATTTATCATACTATCAAACTTTGAACTTCATGTAGCTCTAATGAACATGCTCCATGCATTGTAAGGCCTTTGAACTTTATGTAGCTCTAATGAACATGCTTCAAGCATTGTAAGGGCTTTTGAACTTCATGTAGCTCCAATGAACATGCACCATGCATTGTAAGGACTTTTGATTTTTCACGTCGTTCAATAATTTAGTGGATATTTTTTTTATTTGAAGAAACACAATTTCTTAAATTGACGCTGTCAAGAGGAGCAAATTCCATGCAGAAGGAACAACAAATCTAAACAACCATAACATCAAACAACTTAGAACAATCTTTTAAGGGCCCTTATAAAGATTCTTCCTTGATTTATGGCCCCAGTTTATTGTTATTTGTTTTTTAGCTAATTTATAAAAAAAATTAAATAATGATTAAAAAAAGTTTGATTTTTTAAATTTAATTAAATTATAATTAAAACAGTTTGAACAACAAATAATAAAAACAAACAAAAATAACTATGATGGTTCGGAGGGGCCCTGATGGACAAAAGCCCCAATAGGGGCAGCCCCCCTCGCCCCTCCCCCTGGCCTGTCCGCCACTGGACAGATAGCATGTCGGAAACCACTCAGAACGTTATGTAAATTCCTAAAACGGATGATTATGGTGAAACCTCGGTTTTGGATTTTTAGGAGAACACAATACTTTTCCTTATACCTACGGTAGTGGGAGAAAGAAGTAAAATATTTAAAAAACAAAGTTAATAATAATTTACCCTAACATAATATAAAGAATTTCTTTTAAAAATGTATATTAATACTTATTATTATTAAAAACCAAAGAATAATTTTAAAAAATTCCATCATGATTTTAAGTCTGACAACTTTTACTAAAACATTTCTTAAGCAAAGTTAAAATTTGGGATAATGAATGAAAACGTTTGGGGGGGGGGAGTGTTGGGGTAGTGTAGTAAGGGGTGGGTATCGTCGTAGTAAAAACATGAATGGGGTGTGTTTTGGCGGGAAATTAGTTAACATAAGCATGCGCAGTTGGTATCCTTCCCGCGCCCCACTACCTACAGGAGTTGATATCAGATAGTATTCCGAATATCACAGTACCGGCCGTACCCTTCCACCTTAACAAATTTCTTCGTCGTTATCAAATTATCTTTTGTCTATTTCTTATCAATTTTTCGTTTTGATTCGTTTTCACCATTTAAGGAAAAATTATTTTAAAACAAAATACTCTAATGTCTACAATAATGTAATGTAAACTAGTCTGAAATTAATCATAAAATAATAAATAAAAAACGAGTGCGTAGTGTTTGATACCGTCCTACGAAGACAAATAAATAAGTCATATAGTACGACAGAGGCCTAAACTAAAAAATACCAAAAATATAATAAATAATAATTTATTTAGTTTTTATAGACTTTTTTTTTATTATTTATTCAAAAAAATATTTTGAAAAAACTATAAAGAAAGCGTGCAATATATTTTTGTAATTTGCGCAATATAGAGGGATATTTTTGTTTATATATTTTGGGGAAAGTGTACAAAGTGAAAGTGATGTGCCTGTTTGGATTTTGAGAAAATTCGAGGAGAATTGAGTTGCGTGTCTGCGGATGGGGTGTCATGGCAACGACGGATCTGTGTACTGGTTCAGCCAGAAGGAAACAAGCTAAACCTCAACGCAAAAATGGTAAACTTGTTTTTGTTTGTATTTGTTGTTTTTGGGAGAAAAATTAACATAAAGTGGAATATTCAATTTTTTTATTATTTTCGAGTCGTGTAAGCTAATGAGAAAATATCCAAACAAATTTCAAACTCACTCCAGCGTGCACAATAATTATATTTTTAAGATTTGTATATGTTTGTAATATTTTACTTTTGGTAAATAAATGTTGTTTTGTATTGTATTGTATTGTATTGTAATATTAACACTAGAAATGAGTTAGATCTGTAGAATATCATTATTTAAACCGTCGCCATTCAATCTGTCTATAAGTTTTTACAATAAACTACCTCCACTTAGTTAAGTCCGTTGAAAAGATTAACTCCTTTATTAAAGAAATAACAAAATGTTTGATAGAGAAAGCATATTATTCACTCCAGGATTATATTAAAGTATATTGAGCTTAATTATTTCTATATTGTTTACTAGTATATATTATTCTACATTATTATTTGTGTATTGATTTGACTTGTTATATACTTATTTATTAAGTCATTTAACCAATAAAGATTAATATTTATCATTTTGATACTACCGAGTTTAATGTATAATGTGAAGTACTTACCAGAGACGAGCGGTGCTCTCTTACCGCCATCATGCATAGCAAGCAAAACATATATCATTTTGATACTACCGAGTTTTGCAAAACATGAATAGTTGACACAATATAATTGTGCGAGAGACATCAAGGAAATGTAACAAGCAAAATGCAATGCTACATTTGGGAACTGTTCCATCATTCGACATTCTTCATACTTGATGGCTCGACATAATGTAATGTCCCACTCTGTTTCGTTACGTCTAACGAATCAGACGTCCATCAAGTATGACGAATGTCGAATGATGGAACAGTTCCCAGATGGCTGCAGGCATTGCATTTTGCTTGTTACATTTCCTTGGTGTCTCTCGCACAATTATATTGTGTCAATAATAATATTATTATCTCTTCTTCCATCTAGTAAATGTAAAACAATCGGGTGCAAGGCACTTCGGAACTTTAATCGTACTTTATCGAATTCTCTGTGCTCATCCTTATAACTCCGGACTCAAATCTCTCGTCCTCATAATATTAAAAATCGCATAATTTATTTTGCAGTATGTCTACTGACTCGCTTCACTTATCTCAAGACAGTAAACTAATCCATTTTATTCACAGCGGTCACCCATCCCATACTGTACATTGCTCGATACAGCTTGACATTAGTTATTTGGAAACTCGTCAATATCAGTCGTCATGGAATAGTATTATTCTTGTCGGATATTGAAATGTTTGTGTATTCAATTTATCCAAATGTAACTTAACATTAGGAAAAGACGGTACTTAACACTTGGTACCTTGTACCAAATTTAGTCCGATTTGTCGAAGCTAACAAGTGACTCCTTACTGAAACTTGTACTCTTAAACAGCGTTCGCCGGCTCTGATGATGACCGAAAGGTTGAAAGCTGACTCTTTCAATAAATATTATACTTGGAAAGACTTGGGTGTTTTATTAATAAATTATCATTCTTGTTTATTATTACATGAAAGGAAAAACTGATAAATTTGATGAATTTGATAAATGTGAAAAATGTGATAAATTTCAACTCCATTGGATGATTCAGGAGTTTTCGAATAAAAAATATCCTTTTTCAATTGATATGGAATAGTAATTATCCACTTACTAATGCTAATAATGAGGTAAAATTTGGCACATTCGTTAGTTTTAAATTGGAACCAACTGCGTTTTAAATTTGAAATAGATACGAACATTTTATGGCTCGTTAGGGATTGTTTAAAGTTTTCGCTAAGTTATTATTAATGTCATTACTTACAAAAAGGGTATACAAGTCATTCGATAAGAATTGAACTAATGCTAATAATGAGATGAAACTTTGCACATTAGTTAGTGTTGTATATGACCGCATGCGTGTTCAATTTCATACCGCTCGGAACATTTGTCCATGTTTTATGCATTTTCGAAAATTTTGCTGAGTCATTACTGCGTGTTAATTGTGTTATCAAAAATATATCCCGGATACAGTATGACCTAAAGACAGATTATTCTTCCGAATGTCTACTCCCTAACATAAGCACATTGGGACCTGCGATGATGACAGACAAACTAACAGACATGCACAGACAGACAACTTGTTTAAACTACTCAAGAGATCTTAAAGTCACCTGAAACGAATAATTCTGGTGATATTACGGTTTCAGATTCTTGTCCTACACTCCTACGGTGAAAACGAGAACAATTAAAATTAAAAGACGGTGTATGATTCTGATTTTAATTTTGCTTGATTGAAGGCATTGCTTCAAACTCTCTGTTCCAACCAAGGATCTTGAACAAAGGGGATGACGCACTGAGTCGATTTGCCGTGTAACAAAATGGCCCCATCAAGAACAAAGAAATAGAGAATAATCCATTACAAATAATGTCAAATATAAACTGCACATACTTGGTACGAACGCATGCTAACAATCATTAAATTAACTCCGCAGGTCCTAAATTTAAAGGCAAACTTTCCTTTCGATGGTTTCCTGTTGTTTTGCTTATTGAGAAGGTTATAAACAACTAGTGGAAAGGATTATCTTTTCTTTTATTAATTGTTTCATTTTAATTGACTTAACAAGCACAGAACAGAATTTTAGTCATCTAAAATCACAACTAACTAGCACAGAAGATGACTAAAATCACAACTAACAAGCACAGACGATGACTAAAATCA
>JACMZG010001911.1:56107694-56173088 GCA_018340805.1 Microvelia longipes | reverse complement strand
ATCTATTTATTATATATTATTTACTCAACCGTCTATGGACTGTTAAGTAAATAATATAAAATAAATAAAAGACTTGACTGTATAGTAAATAATATATAATAAATAAAATACTTCAGTTTTTCAGATAGATTTATTTAAATATACAAAAATCTATGCGAACCAAGTTTTCTTCAAAGACTATAGTAGAACAGAGAAAATCAAAAGCCATAATTACAAACTATTAAAACCAAAATGGTAAGAACTAACATTAAAAACACACTAAAGATAAAAATACAAGTAAATGACTTACTAAATTACTTAGGAAATAATCGGGTACGGGGTTCCTCGGAACTTTTCTTCATCAAATCGGATCGTTACGCTCATCCCTCTACTTCGGACTCGCTTCGCTCGTACTCAGATAGTGAATACATTCGTTTCATTCCTATAGGAATTAAAGTAGTAGTCTTCCATCCAGGCACTGACCACGCTTGATGCTGCTTAACATTTATGATCCACCAAATATCATAGATATACTTGTCGTATTTAAACAAAAATTGGTGTTCTTATTTATTACGTAATGGAGTACACATGTACCAAATTTCAACTCGATTTGTTTTTTGTCTGGTCTGCTGTATTACTCTTTTAATTATAAAAGAGTATTAACCTTAAAGTATAACACCCTAGACATTAGGTTACCTGACATTTCAAAGTCGTGCGTCAAGCGAGCTCGGAAAAATAAAAAAAAATCTTTTAAGGTACCACGTACCCGAATATTTAAATTTTTAGTATTTTAAATTACATTATTTTATATTCATACATGTTTTATATACATTATTTTATATACATTAATTATTTATACAAAAAGACAGACATCAGGTTAAACCAATAATATTAAAAGAAAAAAAGTTGTGATCGTATTTATTTTTGGGTCACTCTAGATGTTGGCATCTGTTTACTGTCCTAAACATCTTTGAAATGTTCTAAAACGTGTACAGTCTCGTAAAAATGTGAAATGTTGAAGAGATGCGACTCTGTCCCGTTCCTATTAGCTTTACTAATAAATATACAGGCCGCACCCCGGTGCATGTTCTCAAGTCATGTTGTAAGATCCGTACCCCTTCCACTTGCATGTTTCACTCACACCAGTTCCTGTCTGTTTAAAAAATAAATAAATAATAAAAGTAATAATTTAATAAACGAAACTGTAAAGATGATTAAAAACTTTGCAAAAGTGATTTTACAAAGTTTTTTCTACATTTTATATTTTACATTGCTTTTTCCAATCAATACTGCAAGCAAGTAAATATATAGGAAAAGTGTTGTATTTTTTACGATGTATTTTTATTTTATACATTTTTATAATTTTTTATTTTATTTTAGATATTTTTATTTGAAATTTTCTAGAATAATATATATTAGCCCGGTAGCCCTGGAGTAACTTTCTACGTCATAATATTTATGAACTATACAGTCTTATAGGAATTGCTGAACCATAAAGTAGAGTACATAAACTAACGTTCTAGAGTTTTTTATTCCGGGGCTGGAATATGCTGACTTGTTAGATTTCTTTTAAACTAAAAAAAATCAGGTACAAGGTACCTCAGAAATTTTCCTCATTACAAAATTCGCTTCGCTCGTCCGTAGAATTAACAATTGGCCAAATATATACTACAACATGTCTTCAGACTCGCTCCGCTCGATCCTTTTCATTCTTAGTGGTCATCCATCCAGGCACTGACCACGCTTGATGCTGCTTAACTTTTATGATTCCTAAAAACATAGATATACTAGTCGTATTGAAGTGAAGCGTGGTGTACATATTTTATACGTACTAATATACGCTTGTACTGAATTTCAACTCAAATGTATCGTTTTTCAATTTTTTTATAATTTCATAAAAAAAGTATTTTCTTAAAAATTGAAGTAATGCTGATAATCAGATAAAACTTATCACTTTGTTTTGTTAGTTTTAAGCATGGCTACATGCGTGTAAAATGTCAACCCGATCGCATAATTTTTCGCGTTTTATGACTTTTCGAAACGTTTGCTGAGTCAATATTGTGGGTTGATAACGTCATAAAACATTATTTTCAAAATACCTCAACTACACCTATAGACTGAATTTTGTATAAAAGTTTTTATAAGAGCTACAGTGATAACGACACACAGACACACAGACAGACAACTTTGTGAAAACTACTCAGGAGGTCTTAAAACACCTGAAACGGATAATTCTGGTGACATCCCGGTTTCGGATTGTTTTTGCAAACAGTATTTTTCCTATATACCTACGGTATTAATGAGGAAAATTAAAAATGATTTTACTCTTGTAGAAACTTATTTATGAGCGAAGTGAGGCAATAATAAATTGCTAAAGCAGCCATGTTCCATGTACACAATTTAGAGCATCAGCAAATCGAATTCTTCGAAACGTCAATACTTCGACTCTAAACACATTTTGTCTCTAAACTACGACAACAAGCTTGTTTACAAACCAAACTTAAATTGAAAATAATTTTAAATGATCGAAAGTATTTTTGGTTTCTGAAAATATAAATTCCTTTCTTAATATATCTTCCTTTCTTTCTATCAATATAATATTACAGACAAAAAATGCATGAATGTTTTGTATTTTATAAAAAATTAGTTAGAAATATGTTATATCCGGACTAGGGTGGCCCTTAAAAATGAACTTTCTTTTTTCTTTGCTCCTACCCCTAATTTTGTTCGAATATATGAAAAAAAAATCCATAAAATTTTAGCCCGATCGGAGGTGATTAACAGGTGCCGCCGGGCCTTTTACAGGTGTCAAAATTCGTCAAAATTGTGATTTTCGTGACAAATTTTTTTCCTGTGATTTTTTACATTATTTTTTAAGTAAAAACAATACTTAATCCACTAATTAGACACTATGAACTTACCATTATGACCTGAAATCATCTTAGTTTGTACTTAATCTGACATTTAATGGTGGACATATATATTTTTTCTGAAAATTTTTTTAAAAAACATTTTTTTTCTCTACACTGCAAAGTATAACTCATATAATATGTTTTTTTGTTATCAATTCATTGACATATTATGTTCTTGTATACTGTTTTCTATAATTTAAACCATTAATTGTTATTTATACCAAAATTAGCAGACCTAATGTGAAACAATACAAACACTGTCATCCCTATCTCGCAGTAGGTGGAAGCTAAGTAATAAGTATAATAGTCCAATTCAGTTTCAAGAATTTTCAATTTTTTTTTGTTTACATTATTTTCAAAAAGCCATTGTTGTCCATTTGAAACTTGTGTGTTAATCCCCCTCCCTTTGCTTGACCTCCCCTCTTACCTATTATGAAATATAAATTTTATACATTTCACAAAAATGATAGATAAAGAAAGCAAGTCAGGTTATAACTTTGAATAGAGTTAATAATAACATTAGTAATTGACAAACTTGTTTACCAAAATACTTTCAGGTAAAATAACCCTAGTGTCCACTTAAGGATTAAAGATGAGTCAAGGAAAATACCATGTAAGATGGAAGTGATCTAAGCAGGGGTACTATAATGAATCATTTTAATCCCTTTGACTTACTTAAAAAAGTTCCAGTTTTAGATCAGACAACAAACTGTTACCCATCAAATATTTTAATTTCTTTTTTAAATCAAGTGTTTGGTTTAAGTTTGTTTGTATAAGTTATAAAATGACAAGTGAAGGTTCTTCGTTCTAACCATTGTTGTTGTCTTCAGAAAAATTCTTCTTCAAAAACGACTGATTTGCTATCAGTAGTTGTTTGCTTTTACAGACAGGCTGGATGATTTATTTGATATTGCCCATAGTGACGCCGAAAATCAATAAAAATCCAGGAGGACATAGATTTTTTGCGATGCAAAAGAATGAAGGGCGACCTGGTGTTATGCTGGGGAGTTGACATTAATTTACACAGGGCAGAATAGAGAACTGCAGAGCGGAAGGAGGAAAGGTCCATTGAAAAACTCGATGCTTGGAGGATATTGATCGATCTAGTTTGTTGGCTGAATTTCTTACCAAGCAACAGAAGCAGTAGTAGCACAGAAGACAATGAGAGAGTTCAGATGAGCTTGTCTCTGATGCATTTTTTCCTCGTCGTTGGGTTTAGAGGAACTGTTGATTTTTTTAATGATCGCCTAGCACCAAACGATAGATAGGTTGCAAAGTTAGGGACAGAGATGCTGTTCATGTATATTACCACAGAGAAGCGTTAGGCCATGATACAAGGACTTTGGTAATTAAACAGAAATTCAATGAGCCGTAAACGATCCCAGTTAAGGATTCTTAGATACAAGGAAATGTTAAAAACCTTTAGTATTGATAGAAATCAGTGTTGCTGTTGTGCATTGGGCATGGGAAGCTTCATCCTAATATTACAAAAGACAATAAGATAGAGAGGTTGGCAGTCTTATTTCATATGGCGTAAAAGACAAGTTGATAGGAGCTCCGGCATACCACAGTACTGGAGCAGAATAGCCCGTAGCAGTCTAAAATGTCTTGAGAATGAGACTTCTTGATTCAGTCCAAGCGATGTGTTTTGACACACGGCATCAAACACGGTAGAACAATGGAGCTTGCAGAAATATTGAGAACCTCTTAGAAAAGGATTTCTATACCTGCCTTGTAGGTACCACATATTGAAGTGGTGTTTAAAGGGTGTATTCAATGAATTGGTGGGACCGACTTTTGGGCCAGATGTTCCACTGTTTTTCTAGGTTCAGAAACTCATGGGGTCAGATAGACCCAAAAAATAGTCTTCTGGTATTGAAGGAGGTTCCCAGAGGTTTAAGAAGAGATATGCTTTGACTTCTTCGTAAAAAAAGTTTAAAAGAAAAACAATTAAGAAAAGATTAAGGGAGCTAATGGAGCTGGCAGTGATTTTTCTAGGAGAGACCCCCCTCGAAGAGTGTCATTTAGAAAGCCAGGTGCTATTAGCCATGCAAGATGAAATGTCGATGGCGATCTATTGTTTAAAAGTTTATTTATTTAGAAGTGAGTTCAAGTTGTCTACCAAGAAAAATCTTCGATAAGAAAATTTAAAATTTTCTTTAAGAGTGTATTAAGAGCGTGTATGGTGCTAAAAGTGCGAGTAAGGCCCAAATGTCTGACTTGCACTTTATTCAATCATTAGTCCAATAACGAGGCTATAGATTTAAAACTTTGCAATGCTGTACTAAAAAAAATTATTAACCATTTGTAATGGTTAATAAATTGGTAAGGGAAGAGGGGGGGGGTATCAAGCAAGGGGATAACACACAAAGTTCAAATGTCACAATAATGGCTTGTTTGAAAATAAATTTTAAACAAAAAAAAATTGAAAATTCTTGAAACTGAATTGGACTATTATACTCATTACTTAGCTTTCACCTACTGCAGATAGGATGACAGTGTTTTGTATGTTTCACATTTAGTCTGCTAATTTTGGTATAAATAACCAATTTAATGGTCTTAATTATAGAAACAGTATACAAGAACATAATATGTCAATGAATTGATAACAAAAAAACATATTATATGAGTTATACTTTGCAGTGTAGAGAAAAAAAAATGTTTTTTAAAAAAATTTTCAGAAAAAATTATATGTCCCACCATTAAATGTCAGATTAAGTACAAACTAAGATGATTTCAGGTCAATAATGGTAAGTTCATAGTGTCTAATAGTGAATTAAGTATTGTTTTTTACTTAAAAAATAATGTAAAAATCACAGGACAAAAAATTGTCACGAAAATCACAATTTTGACGAATTTTGACACACCTGTAAAACTTCAAAGGCCGGCGCGGCACCTGTTAATCACCTCCGATCGGGCTAAAATTTTTATGGAATTTTTTTTTCATATATTCGAACAAAATTAGGGGTTGGGAGCACAACATTTCTGAAATTTTTTTTTCACCCCTATAGCTAAGGGCCACCCTAATCCGGACGTTTTTAGTTTTGTTGGGATTTTAAATTTGAGCGGGACAAAAGTGTCAATATCAGGACTGTCCCGCCGAAATCGGGACGCCTGGCAAGCCTACCTGGATTCAAGGACTATATAATTAAATATTTTAATAACAGGGAAATTCCTGTGTCACAATCCTATGGCAATAATTCTTATACTATGAAGATAATCAAACAAAGCTGTTGTTACTTATTTGAGCAAACAATACAACTATTGACGGATTATGAAATTTTAAGGTTATTGTTTGATACATAATTATTGATAAAGTCAAGTATAGTCATGTATAATCCTGTAAGAGTGGGATTTTATAGTAGGAGGGAGTCGGCCATGTTATGACGTCATGGTAGACCACTTGTAGACAGATTAATTCGACCTCCCTACCTATACCTGGTTTTATCTAACCTTACCTTGCCTCTCACACTAATGTCAATTGTCACAAAGGTATCAATTATAGACACAAATACAGACACCTCAACATTTAACTTTTCCTGTCCTGTTTCAGCCTCGCCTGCTCAAAAACGGGATTAAGATTATGCTACGGTAATAATGAGGTGGGATTGAGAAGAGAGTTAAACCACTCTTTAAAAAATAGTGTGGAAAAACCTGGGCGCTCTTTTTGGCACCACAATCAATAGGATATTATAACGCCCGTGATTTAGCTAAATCAAAATTAATGACTAATACTATATATATATTATAATATATATATATATATATAGATATATATATATATATATATATATATATATATATATATAATATATATGTGTTGTGTGTGTGTTCTAGGACCTAGCTACTTTGTAAGCGATTTTACTACTTTTTAAGCATTTTTTCTAAGAAAAAATTTGCTAAAACAGTTATGACCATAACTTTGAAACTTCTATTATTTATTTATTATTTTGAATCTTAATTAGTTGCATCCATATTTTATGCTTCTAATTCCTTTACATTGGTACATAATAAATCGGGTACGGGGTACCTCAGAATTTTTCCTCATCTCATCGGATTCGTTGCGCTCATATTCCCTGCTTCGGACTGGCTTCGTTCGTCCTCAGAATATAAAAATCATCAAATTTATGCTTCAAATTACGTCTTCAGATGGTAAATTCATTCGTTTCATTCCCGGCAGTCACGCTCCAGGCACTGACCTCGCTGGATGCTCCGTAACCTTAATGATCAAATAAAAACCGTAGATATACTTGTCATATTGAAACAAACTTGGTATGCGTTTTTATTACGTTAGTTGTTAAGGTTTACTTTTCTACTAAATTTATGTTGGTTTTATGTACGACTACAGGTTTTATGTATGACTACATGTTTCATGTATGAGTACAGGTTTTATATATGACTACTACAGGTTATTATATACTACAGTTTTTATGTATGACCTACACGGTTTTATTTATGACTACAGGTTTTTATGTATACTACAGTTTTATATATACACAGGTTTTATTTATGACTACAGGTTTTATATGACTACACGATATATGACTACAGGTTTTATTATGACCTACAGGTTTTATATATGACTACAGTTTTATGTATGACTACAGGTTATATATGACTACAGGTTTTATGTATGACTACAGGTTTTATATATGACTACAGGTTTTATGTATGACTACAGGTTTTATATATGACTACAGGTTTTTACTGTTTTTATGTATTTTATGTATGACTACAGTTTTATATATGACACAAGGTTTATATAACTACAGGTTTTAGGGTTTTACTCACCTGAAACGATAAATCAGGTAGTAATTTCGGATTTTCTGCAAACACAATACTTTTCCCATATACTTACGGTATAAATGAGGTAAAGTAATTATTTTATACTTTCATTATTAATAAAATAAATAAAAGATAAAAAAATAAAATAAATAAAGAACCAAAAAAATGAATAAAGAAAAAAGAAGAAATAAATCAAGACAGAAAATACTAAATAAATAAAAAATAAGAATAAAAGTAATAATATAATAAATAATAAATAAAGAAGAAATAAATAAGACTAAAGAGTTTCTCAGAGCTTTTGCTGTAACTTGTATATCTTGTGGACGTTGCTTTAGTTTAGTTGTGTAGGTCAAGGCCGATTCTCCCTATTAATTTTTTATTTTAAAGGGTTTGAACAATAGGGAGGGGGATGGTTTTAAACTGTGCAGAAGACATTAGGGTGCTCACCCTACATAAGAGCATAAAACTATACCCGCATACTTTACACAATAAAACATTTGTTACGGAAGCGCGACGCCAGGATTTATTAATATTCAATAAGATCGCTGATCAACATCGGATTGTTTGTTAGCTAAAGTCAACTTTATAATAATAATAATAATAATAATAATAATAATAATAATAAAAATAATAATAAATATAATAATTAACCGTTTTAGGGCCTTTTGGCCCTTCAGGGCATTCGCCCTGCGGGAACAATCTCGGGTGGGTCACATCTACTACGCTCAAAGTAAAGCTAAAGTTGGCGAAATCTTTTTACCACGAATTCTATTCATAAAAAACTGAGAGCATAACCCGGGCTGTGAACCCCGGACCTCCGGTACCGAAAGTCTAGTACTAACGACCGCGGCTTCGGAGGCAGATAAAGTCAACTTTACATACTGTTTTAGTATGTAGCTTACAAGGTACCTTGCAAAGTACCATATTTTCATAATTAAAATGACGCTTATGAGTTTTTTTTACTTTTAAATTATCGCTGTCCACGTCCACCGAACGCTTAAAAGTATTGTTTAGACTTGAAACTATTATAGCGTTAGGTATTTCTTGTTCTTGTCGTGGTTAAGGTTTCGTCAAAAGCAGTTAAACATAAATGGAGTCCGAAGAGGGTTTAAAGTTTATGTATTCCTGTTTAACCCTTTAGTGCTACAGCTACAGCCTTTAAACCTTAGTGATGATAACTAGGGATAGGTAATACATAACCTAGCTAGTAGGCTACGTTGTTGGCGACTTTTTGCTAACTCCATAAGATATAAGATAGTGTTCTACCTCAATGTTACGCAAAGTGTGGTCCGTGGACCCCCTAGGGAGTCCGTAAGCTAATGGGCAAAATATTGTATCAAATGTGTAAACATTAATTAATTAACTTTAATGCTACTATTAATAATAATTATAATAACAGTTATTAATAAAATTAGCTTATGAGATTGCTTGTAAGAACGCGAATGAATTTGAGTGAGAAATGATTAACAAAGTTTATAATGGTGAACATGATGGTAACATGGTAACAAGTTTTGATGGTAAACATGATGGTAACATGGTAACAAGTTTTGATGGTAAACATCTACTTCTATAGTCCAAGAGCCGGACCTGGAAAAATGTGACTCATTTTGTACTACTTTAAACAAACTTTTGGTGAAAATATACCTTAAACTATGAAGAAAAAATATAATCCAGAGTAGAGCCCTTCATATGATTGCGCATGCTCAAAAATTCATAAAATCGCACAAATTTCAGTTGTTTGAAATAAGTGGTTCCCTGTAGGTCGTGTGCTAATCATGTAGAGAACATTTTTTAAAGTTGATAAAATGTTCTAGATAATGAGTGTTTAATTATCACAATCGGATGACTACCACCAAAGTTATGGCTGTTTCAAGAAAAGTAAAAAAAAATGCTTATCATTGAATAATTTGTGCGGGTTTATACAGTTTGCGAAAATTTCCCGCAACGCTACCGCAAGCTGTTTAAGAACGTCCCATGCCATTACATAGGTTGGAATTTGATCTGTCAAGGTTCCAATTGGACGTCCGTCCGTTGTGTATGGTACAACGGACGGACGCATCCACCTTTTGTCTATTTGATTTCGAAGGTCGGCACATGCTAGATTTTCCGTCCCTCTTATAAAAATCCTAGAAGCCCTGACCAGGATCGAACCTGGACTGTCTGGGTGGCAGGCAAAATCGCTAAACAATACACCACTCTAAAACAATTCGTTAAAACCTTTTGCCATTGGCTGTATAGTTAATGACTCAATGCATTCTGGACATTGAGTCTAAATATTTAAACCTTAATACAACAATAGGAAAATAGTATAAATCTAGAGTTTGGTACTTGTATCGACACTGCATATCTATTGTGAAGCTATATGAAGCGTGTCTAGCGTAACTATTGTTCAATTTCAATGATTCATAAAATATTTGAATTTATTTCTTCGGTCTTTGGTAATGCTGCCAAAAATGTGTTTCAAATTTCTATACAATGTTGTATTCACGATGGTAGTATCGTTGATTTTTGAAATACTTTTTATCGTTTTATCCCGTGTCGACATACTCCAACGTACAACATAAATACAACATACATACTCCAACGTACAACGTACATACTCCAACGTAACAATTAATAGGTAATGTGTTGAAAATACTTATTTGTTGTTTCAAATTTTCGGAAAAAATGAGCTTATAAGAATGGGTAAGAGTGGGGTGGATTTTTTTTTTGGGGGGGGGGGGGAACCCCGTAAATATATATAAATAAAAAAAAAAAAATATATATATATATATATATATTATATATATATATATATATAATACATACATATATATATATATATAATATATATAATAATATATATATATATATATATATTGAAATATGTGATACGTCATTAACCACAATAAAGACCCACAAACATTCAAAAATCACAAAATGTGTTTAGATTGGGCTGAAAGTTTTTACACTATACCTTATGGTTATTAGGTTAAATTTTATTATTACATTTTTTCTGGTTCTATTAATTAATATATATATATATATATATATATATATAATATATATATATATATATATATATATATATATATATATATATATATATATATATATATATATATATATATATATATCATAATGTAAACAAATCACGTTTTTTATGAATACATTTAAAAGTTCGCTTATATCGCGCTGTACGCCACTTATATAAGCTAGTAATATGACGAACTGATATAGGATTACAACTATGTTGCCGCGAAGTGTATGTGTTGTGCTAAACAACATATGGATGTTGCGCCAAAGCCACGTAGTGGACGAGGCGCGAACCCAAGTGCCGATGACTTCTTGTTTTTTTACATATAGCATTTTCTTGTATAACGATTCTATCAAGGATCTTGAATAAAGGGGGGATGACGCATTAAGGAACATTTCTGACTCCATGGAAGTTGTATAAGATAGAGAAATAGGAGCAAACTTACCTTCCCCTTGGTTATAATGAAAAAAGGCGCCAAACGCAGGTTATGTAGCAAGGTTGTCGTGTTTGCTTCTCAACTTTCTTCTATGCTTCTCGTGATTGTTTTATTTGTTGTGCTTGTTGAGTCATTGTGTGCTTATTCAATTTTAAATTTTAGACCATACTTTGCCACTTCAGTAAGTGATAATTTAAGCGTGTTTTGTTAAACCTTCTCAAGCAAAAACAATGGAAAACCATTGAGAGGTAAGTTTGCCTCTACAATTTAAGATCTGCACTGTTATACGAATATAAGCATGCGCAGTTTGTACCAAGCATGTGCAGTTGGTTTTGACGTATGTTTCGTGTTGAATTTTCTCTATTTTTTTGTTTTCGATGGGGTCACTTTTTTGTAGGGCAAATCGACTTAGTGCGTCATCCCCTTTATTCAAGATCCTTGGATTTTATTGGTACGTCATCATGGAGGTGGTTCGAGGTCGAATTGAATTGTTTCCCTTGCAGGGTTTTTGCGTTGTTGTTAACGAGTGTTAAAACGTCACAGAAAAATTTTTCCAGGTTAGTTTTTGTTCCGGGTGAAAAAGTAACGTATTATTTTGTTACAAGTTCAACTTCAAATTCTTTAATAAAGGGAATTACACGCTTTGTCAATTTACCGGGGAACCAATTGACTTCGAAAAGAATAATTCATCATAAAACATGTGTCAAAAACAAACTCATGCTTGATAAGAACTACGCATGCTTGCATTAATTACATTAACTATGAATGTTTGCTCATAGTACCATCTCGTGTTTTAATATTTTTATTAAAGATAATAAAGGTTGGTCATTTAAATGTTTTATTCCCTCTAAAGTGTTAATATACGTTGAGCCGGTCTTATCCTTTTTACATAACCTGTGTTTCTCGCCTTTAATATAACCTTGTTTGTAAGCAATGTAAGTTTGCTCTTATTTCTCTATATCATAGTACGTTCATGGAGTCAATAAAATTTGCTCTTATTCTCTATATCATAGTATGGAGTCAATAAAGTTTGCTCTTCTTCTCTATATCATAGTACGTTCGTGGAGTCAATAAAGTTTGCTCTTCTTCTCTATATCATAGTTCATTCATGGAGTCAATAAAGTTTACTCTTCTTCTATATATCATAGTACATTCATGGAGTCAATAATGTTTGCTCTTCTTCTCTATATCATAGTACCTTCATGGAGTCAATAATGTTTGCTCTTCTTCTCTATATCATAGTACGTTCATGGAGTCAATTAAATTTGCTCTTCTTCTCTATATTATAGTTCGTTTATTTATCGTAAGTTCCCTTATCGTGTTACCTTTATTTAAGACCATGGGTGTTCATAGACGTTATTTTATTCAACTTTTTTGAGTTTATCCGACTTGATTACTAGTTAGATCAGTTGTAAGAATAAATATTATTAAATAAGCTAAATTAAAAGAATATAATGCTGACATAGTCTCTATACACATAGTCTCTGTACCTATTTATATATTATTATAAACTAGTTGACTTATCTCAAGTTAAGTACTGCTTGAATATGCCAGTTAGCTGTTATAATCTGATTACCAAGCATAAACCTTACCTATATAATATTATCAATACATTCCTTTTAAACTGATTAATAGGTTTATTTTAAGATAAAGAAGTTTTGTGTTTTATAACAGGTCACATTGCAAATATTCCTTTTTACTTTTTCTTATACTATAATTTAAGTAATAGTGTTAGTATAGCGTTTGCATTAAATATCTGAAAACAAGATTTCGCCAGGATTTTCTAAGATTGTACCTTTTCGTGTCATTCGTTAAAGAATCTTGTTTCGTGGTTTTTTAGCTAATGTCTATGGGAAAAATATCTTGGTACAGAGCTCCGCGCAAGCCAGGTAAACTTTGTTTGAAATGCTCGCTTTTATGCTTATAAAACCATTATTTGCTTAAGTTTTTCGATATATGCTTAGTTATAATAATTATAATTAATATTTTTTTTATTTAAAAAATATATACAATATAATCAAACAAATGGCTCTAAAAGTTTATTACATCTATTTACAATATTATTTGTTTATAATTAAAATCATGCAAGCCACATAAGCTTAAGACTTCTGCGTGGCTAGTTTTTCGTTTGAATTTTCATTCTCAATTTATTTCTTGTTAGTATTTTATAACTAATAACTATAACTTATAGCAGTTGCGTCACCACGACTTATTTAATTTTTTTGAATTTTTTTAAAAAAATTGCCACAATAGATGCATAATCTATTGAGCATTCTCTTCATAATTCCATTCATAATAAGCATAGAACAGCCTTATGGACACGCAATTTAAAGCTTTGTATATGCTAATTTTTAGACAATTTTCTTCGCCTACTAATTTTGGTTTCCTGTATTTTTCCACGGTGTTAAGACTTCTTGATCCCTTGAAGTGGTTTTATTGACTCTTATTTTAATTTTGCTCACGCAGCAAAGCGGCGATGAAGTCACAACAACCAAGTTTTCAAAAATTTGATTCATAAATATGGCGTGTCTACAAATACCGCTAGAAATACATACATACTTACATATATATATATATATATATATATATATATATATATAATATATATATATATATATATATATGTATGTATGTATGTATATGTTCGTCATCAGATACCTCTGAAACGGATTTGGGATACACTCCCGACCCGCAGTCATCTCATTAGCGATTTTTTATTCAAAGAAAGTTTGCTACAATGAGCATATGACGTTGGTGTTATGAAGAAAGGAGAAGATGAGATTTAGTTTTTTTTTAAGGGGGGACTCACTGATCAAGAGTGTATGTGTGTGTAGACGTTTCTATGGCGCACGATAATTTTTGAATAGTATTTGAGACCAGGATGAAACTTACTATAAAAATTAACCTCAATAATGGCCTACGCCGAGTAGCGGCCTAAGAGGCTGATGGTCTTTTGTTGTGGGTTATCATGGTAGCTCGCAATGATCATGCCAAAGAGTGTAAACTTGGCATAAAATATTCTTTATGTCTTGTTGTGTTTTTCAGAAAATAATTCCTTAAAGACGTCATCAATCGCCATTAATGATTTATTTTTTGATTTGAAATTCGGCAGGTGTGTGTAACTTCATGTAATAAACAATCATTCAAACTTCTTTCCAATATGCGTTAAGTAGGGCCTAACTGGTCTATAAGATCAAAATTTATTAAAATAAATTTTAATCTTAAAGACCAATATTAATATATTATAAATATTTTTTTATGTAAAGGACTAGTAAGTGGGGCCGGGTTGAGTATGCGTTGGCTGGCATCCGCTCTCGATAAACTAAAACCCGATAGTGATAACCTTCTCTTCTAGTTCTCTTATCATTAAATATTCACTACAATTTTAACTAAAAACTGCATTATAGTTATTTTCATTAACTTGAAAATATACGGTTAAATTTCCACAGTTACCAGCATACCATATACTCGTGTATGTGCTACTTAGATATGCCGAGCTATTGTTAAATTACCACAGTTACTAGTATACCATATACTCGTGTATGTTCTACTTAGATATGCCGAGCTATTGTTAAATTACCACAGTTACTAGTATATATACTCGTGTATGTGCTACTTAGATATGCCGAGGTATTGTTAAATTACCACAGTTGCTAGTATACCATATACTCGTGTATGTGCTACTTAGATATGCCGAGGTATTGTTAAATTACCACAGTTACTAGTATACCATATACTCGTGTATGTGCTACTTAGATATGCCGAGATATGGCTGAATTGTAAATATTTACTTAGCTCTTACTATATGAAGAATACATTTTCCTAATAATCTCGTATTGATTACATTGCATCAAATATGCAATATTCTATGTAATAATGTATCAACATGTTACCATAAAAACAGGATCTCATTTTTATAACCATATGGTTTACTGTTACTCTAGTTTTGTTTACAAATTGTCTTTTATGAGAGAAACCAGCGCTTTGTTGGATAAGCTTGTGTTTTTTTAAGTCCGGAGATGGTGCCCGGCATATTAAGTCCCGTGAAGTAGCGCCTCTAAAATCCACCGTTGGATTAAAAGACACATGAAATCCATCCATCCATCCACCGGTAAGCTTGAGATTAATGAAAACACAAGAGTCGCCGTTTTAAATCAACTCTAAATGATTTCAATTTCTAAATCGCCTTTAGTAGATTTTGAGGTATTAATTAAAAATAAAACAAGAGGTGTACACAATATGTGTGAGGTGTACACAATAAATTATTTTGTGGAGAGACGTGTTGGTTTTTTGTATATTGAGTATTACTCCACTGCGCTTTAAGAAGTCAAAACAAGAGGCTTTCGGACTCTTTGCCGCTCCGTGGCCTCGGCACTTAGCGCCTCGTAGTTGCCGCTTCGCGGCCACATGGGTGCTGTATTTATTGGTTATCATATTACTGGTTTATATAAGTAGCATACTGTCACGATATAAGCGAATTTTCGAATGTATTATTATAAAAACTTGATTTGTTTAAATTATGTCAATTGGTTATCATATTACTAGGTTTAGATTTATATAAGGAACACACTGCCACGATATAAGCAAATTTTCAAATGTATTATTATAAAAACTTGATTTGTTTAAATTATGTCAAGTAATTATATTGTTTTGTTGACCGTCATGTAAACTAGAGGAAGTTGCATTTAAAATATCTTTAATTATGGTTGAAAATCTCCAAGCAAGTTTTTAAAAACTTGCTTGGTTGGTTGCTATATATATATATATATATATATATATATATATATAATATATATATATATATATATATATATATATATATATATATATAATATATATATTATATATATATATATATATATATATATATATATATATATATATATATATATATATATATATATATATATATATATATATATATATATATATATATATATATATATATATATATATATATATATATATATATATATATATATATATATATAAATTTGCCCCCCGATGGCATTCCTGGCTACGCCGATGTTGTTTGTGTGTGTTTGTCATGCCTGTGTTTGTATTTGTAAAACAAGAATAGTTGACATAAATTTAAATTTTAAAAATAAATCTGTTCATGTTCCATTTAAAAGTATATATTTTTTTTAGAAAAAATACAATAAAATCTATAAAATAGTTAGTTATTAAATTGTCATGATATTATTCATGGTGACAGAAACATATTTGCTTAGTATGTATCTGTTTTCTTACATTGTTTCTTAATAATGTTATCCTATCTGTTAATAGGTTAAAATGTTTTCGTGTTATGTTTTTTTTGCGAATTCTTTGTATAATATTTCTTGAGGTCAAGATTTGATTTGATTTTAATTCTTAGTTATATTTATATCATATCTGATACGCAAAAGAATATCCAGTTTCTATTCGATTTGAGAAAGGCTTCGAGAGCTATTGTGTGCCATATACAAAGGTAGCCGCTTTTCAAGTTTGTACCTTAAAACATCAGTTTTTATGCTGATCTTTGACTCAACTAAGGTCTAGGGTCCGCATCCCAGGTTATGCTCTCAGTTTATTTAAGATTATTGTTCGAATAAAGTATCACCAACTTTAGAATTTACACAATATAATTGTGCGAGAGACACCAAGGAAATGTAACAAGGAAAATGCAAAGCTACATCTGTGAACTGTTTCATCATTCGACATTCGTCATTCTTGACGACATAATGTCGAGCCATCAATGATGACGAATGTCGAATGATGCTTGGAACAGTTTCCAGATGTAGCATTGCATTTTCCTTGTTACATTTCCTTGGTGTCTCTCGCACAACTATATTGTGTCAACTATTCATGTTTTGCTAAACTTCGTAGTATCAAAATGATATTTAGAATTTACATTATTTTACACTGCATTATTTTTACGCGCGCATACACACACACACAAATATATATAATATATATATATATATATATATATATATATATATATATATATATATATATATATATATATATATATATATATATATATATATATATATATATATATATATATTGATTTTTACTATTGTATTTTCCTTTCATTTAATTTTATGACAGTTTTAGTGCATCTTATTGAGCCAAGTGTCATTTCTTGAATAAGATTGACTAAAAATGTCATAAAATTAAATGAAAGGAAAATTCAATAGGATAGAAAAGAATCTATTATAAAATTTAAAAAAAAAAACAATCGATAATGCTTGCTTAAGGTTTGTCGAAGTGTTAAGGTTATGTTACTAGTGTGACACGTAGTAAGGTTTAGAGCTAAGAGGGTTATCAGGCTTTGACAGGGTCTGCCCTCCCCCTCCCCCCTCCTCCTAGTCTTGCCCCTTCCATACCTTGGTTATCCTAGCCTGCACAACTTTTACCTTTTTACTATCTGACGAAATAAACCTGAGTGAAAATACGAAATCAGTAAAATCCTTCATAAAAATCAAGTTGTTTGAAATCATGAAATGAAGTTGAAAATATATTTCTTTATTTAGATTTTTATTAGTTTATTTTATAAAGATTTTGTGAATCAATTTATATTTATATGAGAAGTATATCTATGGAATAAAATAATAAAAAAAAAATGAAGTGTTTACTTAAGACATTGCTAAAAAGATGGAAAATATACTAAAAATCTAAAGTGCTCAGGGTTTTAGCGGAAAATAAAACTAGCTCTTATGCATGAAACTTAGTTAATTTCAATCATAAGAGCACTTTTACTAAGAAAGTGCTAAAAGTACAAGATTCTAGGGATTCTATGGGAAGGATATTTTAAAATGTGATATTTAGAGATTTAACCCAGGTTTTGTGTATTTCTTTTGGCATTTTCAAATAAATCACGCGGGTTTAATCTATTTGCGGGTTGTTTTTGAGGAAATGTAATCATTTTATTTTAATTTTTTCTTCTTCTACGATTTTTATTAAAAAGTTATTAAATATTTGCTTTATAGTGTCAAATATAAATTATTTCTTATTTTATTTTGAATTTAAAATACTTATTTCTAAATTTTAATGAATGTTTGTATTTTTTATTAATCCAAATTGCAGTCCGCAACGTTGTACAAATTTTTAAGAAACATTTGGCTCATTTGTTTAAAATTTTGCTTATTTGATGGCGTTGCTAAAACTTTTAAAAATTTATAAACACTTATTTTCTTTTTTTGCGTTTTTATTTTACTCAAATTCTATCTCTAGGCTCTATCAACATGCCATGGGCAAAATAGTATAAATCTATCAGCAGAAGGCATTACTGCCGACCAGGCTAAAAAGAATTGCTCGGCCATGTTAGACATAAAGGTTTTAGCTCTCAGCGGTTCGCCGAGATGATTCTTTATTATTTGAAAGAATAATGTCACAGGTTTCGCCTCTGTTAAAAAATCATGAAAGCTACAGGGAATCCTTGCCTCATGTCGTCAAGAACAAGCACTGTATAAAGTTCAAAATTGTAAGGGTTAAGACCATGTGTTCCATATAGGCACACGACATCACTGCCATATTTCTTTATAATATCAAGTTGGGCATCGTTAAATATGATTAAGACAAAATCATCTTTTTCTAAAAATATGTGGTTTTCCAGGACATGACCTTTCGGTTTATAAAACCGCACAGCATTATTATCAAAATTCTGCATCTGCTGAACCCAGGCATGAACACTCAGATGATCCTCCTTATGCAAAACTTCATTTTTATTTAAGTTATACATTTTAAAAATATTTTACAAATTTTTTTTGAAGTAAATGGATCTGATAAACGTTTTTATCAACCAGTGATTCCCTTACTTGATCTAAAATAACATCCAAAGGAATTTTTTGGGCTATTTGTTTGGCGAATTTTTCTCGCTCAGACTTAATTAAAGGTAGCCTTCCTATTTCAAAATCATGCCCAACGTGAGTGGACTCACGAGTATACTCCAAATCGCACGAACCTGTAAAAGAGATGGTCAAAGACATTTTAGCTGGACAGTGACCATCCATCTTATTGGTGCCCAAAAGTTGTCTCTTACCGGTTGATTTAGATTTGTTCCATTTCTTATCCATCTCTATGACAAATAAAAATGATTTGCCGGACAATAAATTTTGTAGTACTTTCCTTTTCTTCTTTTGTTTTTAATTTAAAAAACTTCATAACTTTCAAATGTTCTTACTTCTTTTTCAAAATGTTTCGAATGGTCATTTTCTAAATGCTGCGTGTACTCTATTTTTGTGCTGTAAGCTGTAAGCATTGTCACATTCAACGGAATAAAAGTGTTTTTTTATAAACCTTTTTTATAAAGTGTTTCCAATAATCATATTTTCTTTAAAACGGGACCCGCATTGATCACATGTAAATGTTTTATCACTTTTGAAAGAATGATAATTGTGGTCCATTTTATTTTATGGATTATTTTAAAAATAAAAATCAAATGAAGGAAATGGCGAGAGGCAAGAGAATAAACGATTACAAAGCAAAAAACTTTCATCATTAGCTTAGGAGAACATGTCATATAGTCTCAAGATCGCTAGCGCACCAGACTTTACCGTTGTTGAAAGTGAAAAAGTTAGAAAATATGTATTCAAATTTAAAATAAAATAATTTATATTTTATACTATAAAAATAAATATTTAATAAAAACCGTAGAATTTGTGAAAAATGAAATGAATACATTTTCTCAAAATCAACCCGTAAATAGATTAAACCCGCATGATTTCTTTGAAAATGCAAAAAATAACAAACTTAACCTGGGTTAAATACCTAAATATCACATTTTAAAAAAGCCTTCCCATAGAATCCCTAGAATCTTGTGCTAAAAGTGTTTAAAGGCTTGTTGGAGTTTTAACACTTCGTCAGTGTTGGACTTAAAAGAATAACAATAATGCCGCCGACGCCTTAGAGATATATTACTAGAGTGGCCCTATTGCTTGAATTTTGAAACGTCGGAAAATGACCTAAACACATTCAGTTATCAAAATAATCAAATCAAACAGAACAAAAATACAGTAACTTGTATAGCAGAACGTTTATAATACAAATCAAAACACAAACAATTAGTACGTTCACACACACTTTAGATCCGCAGATCGTATTGAATACGATCTCTCAATATGGTAATTTTAGCTGTATGAACCATGCGGAGGGGATCCGATCGCATACGCTAGAACTAGGGAGATGGAATCTAAATGGAACCCTGATACGCTGTGTGTACCTTTAGAGACGATCGTATTTAACGGATAACCTTCTCGTCGAACATTTATTTCACTTCTATATAACTGTTTTTGATCAAATAACTTTTGGAATATTATTTTTTTTAGTGTAACTTTATTACTATGCAAAGAAATCACAATTTAATTAAATATATTTTTTGTTTTAAACTTCCTTATAACCAAAAGTGAACCTTCACTATACAAGACGCCATGTTTTGGCGGGATCAGTTATCACTCGATCGCCTTAACAAATACGCTGTAAGAACCGTGAAGTTAGTTGGCCGTACTGCATACGTATTCTATACGATCCGCGGATCTAGAGTGTGTGTTAACGTACTAAATGTGCGGGAAGCCAGAAACAATTGATTTATTATAACTTTAACTCACTCTTATATAGAGGAGGTTTTAATGAGGCTACACGGAGCCTCAGAAAGATGTTTCAGGCCTCTTAATGTAATGTGATAGGCAATGCTCTCTCTAGTATATATCTCTAGGGTCGACGCCGCATAGCCACTACGGGCCGAATAGTCGTATTTTGTTTGTGTCATACACTTACTATTTTATTTTTGCTTCATCAAACTTTTATTGTTTTACGTACCTATTTTGTTTTATTTCACCTTCCATTTCATAATTTATCTTAAATATTTATAATTTGATTACAAATATTGTTATCATGTTTAGCAATATGAATAAATCAATCAATAAATATCAATTGGAAAAAAATAATTTTAAACTATCTGTATTAAAAAATTAAGGTGTAACGAAAATTGTAATTTGTTTTCTACACAAATTTTCCATTTATGGTATGGGCTGACCTTGTTAGAATTAAATCTAGGATTTCGACGATTAGGAAATATATATGTCAAACAATAATATTTATAAAATAATATATTTTTAGGAAATCGTGTTTATTTTTAGATAAATTTAAAGTTACAGCTTCTTGTTTTGTATGTAAAGGTGTGTAATTTTTTGTAATTTTTATTTTTCTCTTGGACTTATAGAAAATAGTGAGTGTTTGGAATAAAATGATGCCTTGATTATTGGTTTGGGCACCACGTATTCGAGGAATATGAACTCAGCGCGTTGGCAACCTGGATTCCTAGAAAATTTGGTCTATACCTCAACATTTTACCTGTTTTAATTGAATTATAAGTATATTTTTTTGTAATGTAACTGCATTTTCCCATACATTCGATTATAATAGTGCGTTTGTAAATATTTTTGCTTTCCTTAGAAGAAAGCATTGCATTTTATGAGCAAAAATGTAAATACCTACTTCATATTTCCAAGATTGTATTTGACCATTATTTATATCTTACTTTTACTCTCCTACAGCTGCGAAGTACATAGAAAAGTCTAATTTCCAGATTTCATTAAAACCATAATTTTCAGGTATTTTAAGAACGTTCCCTCTATACTCTGTTTCTCCTTGCTAATAGTCATTCTATCTATGTAACATATAACTTCCGCTGTGTTCAATATTAAAACAAAAACCAAACTTCAGGTCTACTTTCGTAGTGAAACTTCAGACTTCCTGAGTAGTTTTCACTAAATTGTCTGTCTGTCTATGTGTATCTATTATTGTATTCAACTTGTATGATCTAAAATAGACGGAGTATAATACTCAGTCTTTTATAGCTAGGCGCTTCATGTATATTTATAAATACAAAGTAGTGATACTTGGGACTTATAACATCGTAGTTTAAGCCCAATAAAAACAAAATGAAACAATATATTTATTTACTTTTAATATAAATATAGTTTTAAGTCGTCTGTTATGCATGTATCTTATTTCTATATATAAATAAAGAAACCAGATATAACAATATATTAAGAAGAGGTACCAGTGCACATTTAATCATACACATAGTTTTTTAGAATCATTGCAGAACGTTATTATTTACAAAATTATCACAGAAAAGAAATACAAAAGAGCTACTTAAATAGATATTTCTACCTTAAGAAATCCAAATAAATAAAATATTTACATCATTATTAAATATTAATTAGTTTAAATCAAACGTTAATTTAAATTACTATACTATAGAAATAAAATAAGGTGTTTAACCCGCTAAACAAGTTTGAAATATGTGAAAATATTTTACCTGAGTAAAATGATTAAACCTGGGTCATAACTTCATATTTTCTTACGCATTATTTATATTTTTCTTCGTGCGCAGTTGCGGGTTGGACTCTTGTAGTCGCGGGCTAGACTCTTGTATAAGGTGAGTTTTTTAAGCTAATTTAAAAATGTTGTGTTGAATTTTGGGTAATAATTGTTACAATTATTTAGTTTAAAAAGAAAAATAATTGTAAATCTCATTTTTTTTAAGCTTTGAAAAATATACAGACATTTAAATATATTGCCTTAAATGTAACTTAAAATTGCAATTACTTCGATTTTATTTAAAACTTTTAGAATAATAATCCTTAAATAACCAATAACAATTGGTTATTTACATTACATGAAGGAAAAAACACTGATCTCGCAAAAATATGAAAAGTTAAGTAATGCACACAAAAAAGTTTCATTATCCGCTTGTTTTAAGTAATTTAAGCAAACCTAGTATTTATAGAATCACTTAAACCTCTACTGGATGTGACACAATATATTTCTTACACAAATTATAATCATTTTACACTTAAACGTAAATAGAAACGTAATAAAAACAAAACTGTCGAGTATCATTAATAGTTTGTTTACATTTACAAGGGCAAAACAAGATGGCTGCTTCATCATAACCGTAACTGTCTTTTAAAATTTGCTAATAGTGAAGTGTTTTATTTTAAAATGATTTAACTTTATAATACTTTGTATTATAGTATAAAGTGGTACTAAAAAATAAAGATATTTTGATCAAAGTCTATTCTAGCAAACTAAAAACATTTAACATTTAGTATCCATAAACCTTCCTTTATACACGTAAATAACCTTGAGCATAAATAATCCAGAAACTGACTGTAAGTATATCTATTATTAGCTTAAATACTAAACTTTAAAATACATAATAGAATACAAACATGATTACAATTTATATAATTATAATTACGTTTATTATTAAGACTTATTAAAAGCCTTTTACTATTCAACTAACCAATGACATACTTAGGTTTTGTTTATTTGTCTCTTTTAATAAAAAAAGGACTTTGATTTTCTTCGTCAGTTTTCTTTGTTATCTGTTTTCTGGTTTAAAATTCTAATTAACCTAAGATGTTTACTTTATTGTCAGTACTTGGAATATTTTTTGAACATAATATATCAATAAAAATATCTATTATTGAAAATCAAATAAATTTTTGTTTATGTTCTAGTTTATGATTTAATAATGTTACTTTTTCTCATTTTACCGTAGGTATATAACAGGCCTGAGCAAACTGCGGCCCGCGGGCCATTTTTGCGGCCCGCGAAGCATTTTTATGTGGCCTGCGGGCAAAATTGAAATGTTTGGAAAAAAGATAAAATAAATTAAAAATAAAATAAATATTAGGTATATAAGCAAATAAATTGTTTAATTCAAAATTATTATGAAAAGTTAGATATCAAGATAAGGAAATAATGGATTGTTACTTTAACTCTAAAATTTGGAGAAACAAAAACTAGTAAGATAGAAACAATTACATAAAGAGCTGCCGCCTTTCATATCAATTCTCATTGTCGGATTTGGAAAATTCTAATTATTTTAGTGAATTTTTATTTTCACAATAACAAGATAAAAAAAGCTATTTTGCCTTCTGTGAATTGCCGAAAAGGAGTTGATAAAATACAATCCCTTTGATCTTATATTTCATAGGAATACTTTTTAAAATTATTTTTACACATAGTATTCTAGCAAAATTTGTCTTCAGTTATAATTCAAGATCTGACGAAGATACTCCGTTTTGTTTTTTCCGTGTAGTGCTAAAGTTCCCCAATCCTTATTTTTTGAGAATAAATTTGACTTTAGTAAAACACAAGCGTAACTACAATTTGTTGCGGGTTTAGCATACTTTACAATTTAAGGAATGCGGCCCGCGACAGGCTGTAAAAAGACTAAGCGGCCCTTTGCTAGAAAACTTTGCCCAGGCCTGGTATATAGGAAAAGTATTGTGTTTGGAAATAAAATCCGAAAGGGTATGTTCACATCGAATTATCCGTTTCAAGTGTTTTAAGGCACATACATTTAAACGTTCACACTTCACTCGCGTAAAAATCCTTGAGGTACTGGGCGGGATCGAACCAGGACTGTCTGGATGACAGACAGACAGTCCGTTTATTTTATAAAGAGACTTCTTCTTCTTTTATTAAATGTCAAGTTGTTCTCCTCTGAGTATTTGGTAAGGTTTTCCGACCTTTACATTTTTGTTTTCCCGTAATTCCTATGGTAGTATTTATCGTTTACTCTTGAAAGTCTGTAACATTCTTAGCAAATTATGCTGATAAATTCAACATCTTTCAGTATTTAATGTCCTTCTTAGAAACTCAAGTTTTATTTTTCATTGAAAAAAACTCCAACCTTATTTAAGAGAATAAAGTTAAATCTTTACGCCATAAAAATAGTTGGTGTGACATTGCAAGGTCAATAGGTCAACATTATGAAGTAAAAATAGGATAAGATAACGAACTTAATGATCCAAGGTCAATTTTAAAAAACATCCTTTAATCGAAATTAAACAATTATTTAAGTGGAGGGTAGTAATTTTTATATCACACACACAAATATATATAATATATATATATATATATATATATATTATATATATATATATATATTCTATACGGCGTAATGATGTCTCTCTGAATCGAGAACCTAGTATCTTTGAGCTTATTAGCATTTTTCATTATTAGATCGATATCATCGTCTAGTGGGATGTGCGCAATAATCGGACGATTTTTGGCAGTTGTTGGTCCAAGCGGATGAACTCTATTAAATAAAATTTCACCTCCATCAGAAAGTTTAAGTTCATTAGTACAAAATTCTTTCAATTTAATCTTTAAGTCGTCTTCTTTTTTATAAACAATGCCCCTAAATATTAAATTATTCTTCGTGATCGGTTTTGAAGATCATACACTTCTTTTTTAGAATTTCTTTTTCTTTATTTAGCTGTGCAATCTCTTCTTTAATATTATTTAAATCTGCTGAAACATCAGCTATTTTTGAGTGTATGCACTTAATATCTGCTTTTGTGGCTATTTGATCTATTCCTAAAGCTTCTTTAAGTTCTAGAACAGTAAGCTCTCCAACTTTTTGATTCATTTTTTTAGACGGAGTTGGATCAGGAGATCGATTTTCAGCTGGGCGCTTACCAGACATAAACACGTTACTAAGTCGACTTCTTTGAGTGCGTACAGACAGCGCTTTCTAAATATTTTAACTTCACTTCCATTCAAAATTTAAATAATTTGTTGTATGAAATTGATTATAAAATGTTACGAAATTGTATCTGTTCTCATTAGAATCGCTAAAAGAAGACAGGAATGCCTTTTAATTTGTCTAATATTTTAAGCTTTCTGCATGGTTTAATCAAAGGGTTTATAATTTAAAAGACCCGACTATTCATTCGTGTTAAAGCCTATTTTTTTAAATACTATTAATTGTGTACAAATAATTTATCAACCTAAATTCAATTCTTTTCTAGAGGATGTGGTTTAATTTATTTTATAATTGTCTAATATTATTATTATTATTTTTTTTTTTATTTCCATGATCTATAGTTTTTTCATTTAGGTTTTAGTTAAAAGTAAAGTGCCAATATATTAGGCACTCTAATGTTCTAACCATACGATGAACATCTATTAATTAAAAAATCACTTTTCAATTTTTCTTTAAATAAAGGCTCGCATAATGTGACGACGCCGAAAAGAGTAAATTTTCTTTTCTCTATTCTTCCAGTTTTTATCTTTTTTTTATTAAAAATGAGAAAATGTATTGTTAATCTTAGTTTTAGGACTTCTTTGTAGAAAACTTATGTTTTAAGCAAATTAAAGATTTATTATTATATATATATATAATATATACATACATATATATATGTGTGTGTGTATAATCTACAATTATAAATATTCACTTGTTCTAAAATATTTATAAAATTTTGTGATTTATATACCTTCAGTTTAAACTCACCTACATTTTTATGTAAAATTAACTTCATAAATTCCCTTTTCAAAAAAGGGATTACACTTCCCCCTACTTTGTAGGTGTCTGTTTTAAATCCCTGGAAAAGTTCCCCCTCCTCTTGTGGAAAAAGCCCCCCCCCCTGTTGGACTTCACATTCAAATCCTCAGTCTAAACTTAAATTAACCTTTATCTTCACAAAAATTTTGTTCTTTGTCATTTGTCATTTTATAATTGAATTTTCTGATTTATTATTTTAACTAATTTAAATTTTGTTTTATTTATTCCATCTAACGTTTACTTAACTTATTTCAATATTTACTTCTCGAATGACAGTTGAAATAATTATTTTAAAATATTTAGTGAAATTAAACAATTTTAATTCTTGTTTTCTTTATTACTTTAATTACTTTAAATTTATTCAATAATTACAAAATAATATCATAACATATTATTGATCTACGTTTGTAATTTCCTTAATTTATTATATATATATATATATATATATATATATATATATATATATATATATATATATATATATATATATATATATATATTATATATATAAATATATATATATATATATATATATATATATTACAATAATTACAAATTACCATTTAATTAAATAGACATATTTATTTATTTTAGTATTAATAATATAATTTATTGTATCATATCCATTTTTACTTAATTATTAGGGAATTTCTTTGAGGTAAAAGATGTTTGGGTGATGGGTCATAATAGGAAAAGTGGTGGGGTTTTGAAAGGGCGACTCACTCATAATATATATTATAATAATAATAATGCACAGTAGGTTTTTAAACCTACTGGGTTGTTTTTTCCTAGTTGTTTGTCTGTCTGTGTATTTTTTGTGCGTCTGTGTGTTATCATGGTAGCTCCGAAATTAATTTCACATTAATTTCTAGATCCAGTTGTGTTGATCTAGATAACTTTTTTTCTATGTCATTAACCGTGATAAGTGACTTAGCAAAAATGTTCAATTTCCTAACACACGGGATAGTTATTGGATTAATGTAAAATTTATTTTTTCACGCATGTATTACTAAATGCGTGAAACAAATGTGCCAAGTTTCATCTCATTGTCAGCATTAGTTCGATTTTTAATGATGATATGTATACGTTATTAAAATACAGAGTAAGTAATGTAATAAAATAAGTAGACTGTGTTTCATTTTAATACGGCTAGTAGTCTATGGTTTTTTGTAGTCTACATCATTTTAAATCGTATACAAAGGAAGTAATGCTAAGTAATGTAATAAAATAAGTAGGCTGAGATTCATTTTAATACGGCTATTAGTCTATGGTTTTTTGTAGTCTACGTCATTTTAAATCGTATACAAAGGAAGTAATGCTAAGTAATGTAATAAAATAAGTAGGTTGAGTTTCATTTTAATACGGCTAGTAGTCTATGGTTTTTTGTAGTCTACGTCATTTTAAATCGTATACAAAGGAAGTAATGCTAAGTAATGTAATAAAATAAGTAGGCTGAGTTTTATTTTAATACGGCTAGTAGTCTATGGTTTTTTGTAGTCTACGTCATTTTAAATCGTATGCAAATGAAGTAATGCTAAGTAATGTAATAAAATAAGGAGGCTAAGTTTTATTTTAATACGGCTATTAATCTACGGTTATTGGTGGAACTCTTTTGTTATAGCGTTAATCATGGTCAGTAGGTGAATGGGTTACCGCTGAACCTAAAACTATTCTCTTTATTGCTTGAGGATGAACAAAGCTATAAGACTGAAAATGTACTTATTTATATAAATTAGGCGTTTTTTGTGTTTTAAGGACGTTTGAAGGGTGGATGAGCGTATAGTGAATCTTATAGGGCGAGAAAAGTTCCGAGGTACCCCATACCCGGTTTAATTAGTTTTATTTCGGTTTGGTAGTTTAAGTGTTTAGTTTTTAAGGTGTATAAAATTGTATTAATTAAAGTAAAAACTTGGGTTTTATCAACTTTATACACATATATGATTAAGGTTAATCCGAGTTTAGTCTATAGCTTAGTATCCTGTCCATGGATTTTAATTTTCCTATTAAATTATTATTCTAACATGGGTATTTAATAAATCAAATTATTTTAAAAGGGTTTGGCTAAATATAATTTAATTAAAAATTCATTTATAACTGGCAAAATAAACTCATGTTTTTAACAGTATTACAGCAGTTTATTGATCGTAAAATGTAAAAATTTACATATTCTTTCTTTTTGGACACGGAATAAAATTCTTTCTAAATGAGACGGAATACAATTTAAGATTGTTATTTTAATAGACGGAATAATGTCTATTATTCCTTATGATTCCTAGTGCTAATTCTAATCCACAAAAGAGGACTATGATTTCTATAGCTTCAACTAGAAACAACACGTGCCCCAGTGCCAGACCAGGCTTTTCTGCTCTCGCAACCATAAGGCAGAAACACACACACACACCACACACACACACACACACACACACACACAATATATATATATATATATATATATATATATATATATATATATATATATATATATATATATATATATATATATATATATATATATATATAATATATATTGTGTGTGTGTGTCTGTTTGCACGAGAGTTTTGAGACACGATAACTTTCGAGCACTTTTTCGGATTGAAATGAAACTTGATACAAAAATAAACCTGTTAATTTCTCGAACCCTATTGTTTAAGTATGTAACGTCATTAACTCACAATAATGGCCCTTTAAACATTTTAATTAGTCACGAATGTTCAACAAGTTTTTAGATCGGGCTGCAATTTTTTACTCATATACTTCTATGTATGGGTAACGAACATACGAAGTTACATTTTATTATCAGAATTAATTCTGATCTTTTTCATTGACGTCTATAAAATAATGTAAAAAAATTACGGTTTTGATAAGTATATTTGAAAATTTTGCTTATATCATGGCATGTGACACTTACGGAAGGTCAAGAGGCTGATTGCCTCTTGCTTCAGACTTTGCTTAGAAATGAAACAAGAAAGCTAAGTTTTATATTTGGCAACCTGTTCACTGAAAACGTATATAAACTAGTGATATGACGAACTGATATTATACAACAACAATGTAGCTGCCAAGCGGCCAAGAAGATGCACGAGGGCCGCAAAGTGGTTACAGTGCCGAGGCCGCTGGACGGACTAGGCTGAAGGCCTTTTTGTATTTTTATGCTAACCTATTATTTAATAAATATAAAATTGACTACAAATATGGTTTTTTTAATAACTGTACTATCTCTTGAACCATAATTTACTATCTTTTGAACCATAATGTACTATCTCTTGAACCATAATATACTATCTTTTGAACCATAATATACTATCTTTTGAACCATAATATACTATCTCTTGAATTAATGGACCTCTAAAAGAACTGTACTGTCTCTTAAACCAGTGGTAACGGACCTCTATTTAGTTTTTACAATATTGTCAAACAGACCATATATAAATGTATTGTAAAATGATGGTTCTTTTATCTAGATGAGGTAAAATATTACGAAAATTTTTGGGTTGTAAGAAGTAGAGTCCAACTTATTTTAGGGGTTTTGCAAAAGGGGTCTATGTTGCCTGCTTGCTAGATAATTAAAACCTCTGTAGTACCGTTAAATAACTTATAAACAATTTTTAATTTTAATGTTAAATTTAAGACAGGAGGAGAGGGTTTGTTTATGGGTCTCCTAAAAAATTATTGCGGGGGAGGGGGGGCTCCCAATGATTTTGCTACGCCTTTATTGGTACCTTGGGTATATATATATAAAGTCAAAAACACTATTTGAAACATGAAATCTCGTTCATAGACTATAAAGAGCTAATTAAATTAAAGCTGTGTTGAAAAGAATACAAAAAGAAAAAGAAGAATAAAATTGCTTCCCTCCTTATATACATTAAGGATATAAAATAATAGTATATATTAACTAAGACCTACAATGCATCAACTATATAAAATATTTATCTAAATAAAAATACTTTAAAGAAAAATCACTGTGAAAAACTGCAAAAAGAAAATTTCCATTAGTATAATGAAAAATACTTGAATTTCCCGCTAAAAGGGGGCTGTGGAGGCAGGTGAAGTACAAATCTAATTTGGCGCCTCGACTGTGTTACGTGAAAATTTGCCGTCTTATAGACGTTATAGCCCTTATGGCGCCTCGCTTTTCTTACCTTGGTTTAAACTTAACCATTTTATTTTCTCTATCAATCAAAATGTTCTTTTTAGTTCAAAATATTTTTTTTTAGTGTTACTTTATAACTTAATTTAATAAATGGAATAATTTAATTTATTTTACTTAAATAGGATAACTGATGCGCGAATGAACGGATTTAAAACTTTTTATGCTGCAAGGACCCTAAGCCTTTCATAGCCTCTATTGAAATATGGATTGTCATTAGAGAGAGAGACAAAAATTAAAACAGGCTGCCAATATTGAGTTATGCTGCCATCAATATTGAATATTGAACATTTTTAATATTAAAAACAAAGTACCACTGCGCGGTACGTGCCTACTGTTTCGAACCTCGGAAATGGGAATGTCTGAACCCATTAATTAAGAATACCCATTGCCCGATTTTTATTTTTTTTTTTTGTAAAAGAAAAATTTATTATTATTAATAATAATATTAATAAGGAAGGAATCTAGCCCCCGACTTGAGGTCTTCTGTACGATTGTACGGAAGACCTCATGTCGGGGGCTAAATTCCTCTCTTATTAATATAATTAATACAAAACTAATATAAAATTATTTACCAAACTATTTAAACAATTTTATTTAAATAATTTTATGAGGTAGTGGTCATAGGTATAAAAACACTAAGTTTGAGCTTTTGGCCGTAAATTAGGCCTTCATCAGAAGTAGTTTTATTCCAAACTGAATCAGATAACACATAAAAAAGAAACATTAGTTATATTAATCTAACAATAGCTAGCTGTGTATGCTATTGGAGAACGACACCTACTTCTAAACAAAGATCTAGTTTAAATAAAAAAGGGGGCTAAAATTTCAAAATAAAACATTATATAAATATTATAAATAATAAAGTGAAAAATTAACGCAAAATAGACAAAATTTTGAATAAAAAATAAATTTAAATATTATAATAAATAGAGTCGAAAAATTAGCAAAAATTAACAAAATTAAACTATTAATTATATTAAACAAAAAATAAAGTGTAATTAAGTTAATGACTACACACAGCTAGCTATTGTTAGATTAATATAACTAATGTTTATTTTTTATGTTATCTGATTCAGTTTGGAATAAAACTTCTGATGAAGGCCTAATTTACGGCCGAAAGCTTAAACTTTGTGTTTTTATACCTATCTGACTACTACCTCATAAAATTATCTTGTTTAATAATATTAATTTTGAGCTTCCACATTATTTATAAAGTTCTTATTTAGTAGTTATGAAGCATAAATTAAAAACCTGAGCAAGCGTTCCAAAGGGAATTTGCTCGATTTTCTGGCCAACCGCGCTAAGAATATTATAAAGGTTCACTTATTTTTCTAAATTTTTCTATTTTTATTTTGAGTAAATTAAATATTGTTTAAATTGTTATTTACACGGCAGGGGGGAGAAGAAAATTTTACAGCTCAAGGCCAAGTTTTCACATAAGACGAAGCTTCAGGTGTAAACTTCATTATCACCCAAGGCCGTGAGGCCGAGGGAGGTAAACAAGTTAGCTCCCGAGGATTTGCTGAGGGAGGTAACTAAAATTGAATCAAGGGCCTAGCCGAAGGAGATAATATGAGAGCTGAAATTCTAGGGATGGGAATGAGTTGTTACAATTTGAAGGGAAGTTAATTACGATTGTAGGCAGAGGGTTTTCATTTTTTTATACACATTCTCTTTTTCATTCCATTTTTCATTATATTATTTAGAATTTGTTCTGTGACTTTGATTTGATTCAGCATAGATGACTCTATATAGCCACTGCACTATGTTTACGTCTCCAAGGACGTAAATATGCGTTTTACGTCCCTAGGGACGTAAATATGTGTTTTACGTTCCTAGGGACGTAAATATGTGTTTTACGTTCCTAGGGACGTTTACGGGGCTACATATAAAACATATGATCGCTACATATGAAAACCTGATTTACAACTCAAGTCGTAGGTAAATAATTTACACGATTTTTTTTTGTTTATACAATGCTTCCTTCTCCGCATAAAAATGTTTGAAAGTAAAATAAAGCAGTAAAACAGGTGTAAATACAAATCATTTTAAATTTGTAATTTTTCATAACACCCTTACATTTTTTATTACCCAGATAATAAAAGTTCAAAAGATTTGTTTGGTCTACAAAATATTATTATCTTTGTCACCTTGTCTTTAGCACAGCTATAATATAATGTCAACTATTAGTAGGTTTTTGTATTTTTATTTTATTTTTAAGGTCATATTTCTTGTAATAATTTATGTCATTTTCGTAGAAATATGTGAAAAATAAAAGTAATATTTTTTACGAAAAATGTAAAAAAATCTGGTACAGGGCACCACGCAACTTTTCTTCATCACATCGGATTCGCTACGCTCATATTTCCTAACTCGGACTCGCTTTGCTCGTCCTCAGAATATTCAATTTACCAAATTTATAGTGCAACACGTCTTCAGACTCGCTTCGCTTATCCTCAGACTGTAAATACATTCGTTTTATTCTTACCTGTCACTTATACAGGCACTGACCACGTTCGATCAGCTTAACTTTCATGATCCATCAAAAATTATTATACTTGTTGTATTGAACCGAAATATGGTGTACTTATTTAAAAAATTTAAAACGTTCACAAGTCATTCGATACAAATTAAACTAATTCTGATAATAAGATGAAATTTGACACATATGTTAGTCTTATACACATATGACTTTCGGTGGCTACACGCGTACCGAATCTCAATCCGATCGCATAATTTTTCCGGTTATATGATTTTTCGAAATTTTTGCTGTCATTTTTTCGGATCAATGACGTCATAAAAAATATTTTCCATAAATACACTGGGAGCTACGATGATAACAGACACACACACATACATAAAGACAACTTTGTTAAAACTATTTAGGAGGCCTTGTACGGACCTGAAACAGATGATTTCGATTATACCTCGCTTATTTTCAAACACCGTGCAAAACAACCTTGCAAATACTTTGTGCATATACCTACGGTATAAATGAGGAAGAGTAAAAAGTCAGACTTGAAGAATGCGACTGTAAATCGAAGGTTTCTCACACCTATTGTCGACTTGAATTGGTTCTCTGATGATGTATTTAGATTGATTTGCTTATGTATCGTTACAGAGGAACCTTTTAAAAAAAAACTGGCACTAAGTTGTGGAAAGTTTTTTAAGGATGTACAACACTCAGTTTTGATAACAAATTGATATTTATCAAAAAATGCCATCTTTTAAGGGTTACATCTCATCGCCAGTATGAGTGAATAACCAGACACATATTTATAGAAACAGGTGATTAAAGATTAGATGAGATAGGTATTTGATATTGTCTCTATACTGATCCTTGCTCTTTTTCAAAACTGCCTCCTGACTTATTTGTTGTCTCCAGTTTTCATGATGATCTGAATCCTTTTTTCCCCTTTTTCATCGGATGATAAACTGTAACCTTGTTAGTCGCTTTTAATATCCCATCCAATGTTTTATCTCCAAAATATTAAACAAATTAACAGTTTTCAGTCGATTGTCAAGTTCAGTTTTGTTGAGGATTGTATATTCTATCATCCATAATATCCTACATCCTTGAAGATGCCTCCCACACTGGAAGCGAAGCGTTGGATTCTTCGTTTTCATTGAATCGGTCGCCACGGGAAGAGCAAAATCTACTGATAACATTGTGTGTAATTTGTATGCTTCTTGCTCGAGATAATTGCTATCTCATTGCATATCATTAAATTTTTGTTGGATCATAAAAATTAAGGAGCATTGTGCGTGGTCAGTGCTGTGTGGGTGACCGCTGAGAATGATTCGAATGCATTTGCTATCTGAAGATGAGCGATGCGAGTCCGAAGACATGTTGCTGTATAAATTTGGCGAACTGTATTTCTGAGGACGAGCGAAGCGAGTCCGAAGCAGGGAGGATGAGCGTAGCGAATCCGATGTAATGAGGAAAAATTCCGAGGTACCCCGTACCCGATTTTTTATTTTTCTTATTATACACTCGCGTATTTATATTTTTAAGAAGCTTAACTATTTCTGTTTTTAAAGCTTTGTATATTTACTCTATCTTTATTCCATCTATTTCTTTACTCTTTTAGTCTGCGAATAAATTCCTCTACTTGAGATCTGTTAGTTTAATATTTTTGACATTTTTATTACTGACGATGTTGTCTGTTTAAATCAAATATCTAGAGGTATGAGTACGCTAGAGAAGGTAGAAATAATAAAAATTTTACAACTCTAGGCTCTTTTCCAGCTACTCAAAGCTTTTTATGAATTATAGTAATTAACCTCGTAACCCAGACTATACTAACTCTGTATTATTTTCTAATTTTAATTAACTTGTTGTCCAATTTATTTTATTTATTTCTTCTCCGTACGTTTAATGTTCGTTTTAGCGAATTTTCATCATGGAAATTATGCTTATGAGGGGTGAATCGATATATACTTCCTAATACCAAAACTATATGTCCGAAAAAATGTATATATAATATATATATATATATATATATATATATATATATATATATATATATATATATATATATATATATATATATATATATATATATATATATATATATATATATATATATATATATATATATATATATATAGAACCTGAAAAAGGTCTTTAAATAAATTGATGAAGAGCCAGGGATCCTGAGCTTCGTGTGTCAGTTCTTGAAACTGACAAAATGATAAAGTTTCTATTTTCTCAATTTCATGAACTGACACGAAGCTCAGGATCCCTGGGCGAAAGCTCTTTATCAATTTATGTTAAATAAATTTTAAAAAGGACTGAAGTCTTCATCAATTTAACAGAAAATGGTCTGTGGAGAAAAGATACATCAGCATGTAAATTGCTGAAACAGACAACTTTAAATAAAATTAATAGTTTCATGATTATTATAATTCTTCTTTTGCTTGTGGTAAGTAATTACTTGGTATAGTGATATGGAGGATAATTACATCCTTCACCTTTCCAGGATCGGAATTGTTTTGTGCTGATATCTGAACGTTTGATAAAAATATATATATTTTTGTACTTTTTACTGCTTTCTCTTTTTTAAAGGACAGGAAAAGGAGAGCTAGTTAGAAATTGAGTTAGATTGACGTTATATCCCTTATTAGTATCTGATTGGGTAGAGAAAAGGACTGCAGCATGTGGGGCTAAAAGTTTCTATGCGGGTCCTAAGTTAGACTATCTTTTACCGCATACCCTCCTGTTCCTTTTCACCCAATTTATCTTTTACTTTTAGACATGTTTAACTTACAGCTCTCTAGATATGGAGTAAAACTACTCTAAACCTGTTTTATCTGAGATTTTCCCTTTCAAAATCCTGTCAGATACACCTGGACCTGGTTTTCCCTTCAAAAAAAAATTTTACTATAGATTTGTCTGTGATCATAACTTTTATAAGCTTAAAACTATAATCGGTTGTACAAATTTACTAAATAATTAGAATATGTGTTGTTTATAAGTATACTATTACACCTTAGAGTGATACTATTACACCTTAGAGTGAAACTATTACACCTTAGAGTGATACTATTATTCCTTAGAGTGATACTATTATTCATTAGAGTGATACTATTATTCCTTAGAGTGATACTATTACACCTCAGAGTGATACTATTATTCCTCAGAGTGATCCTATTAGTCCTTAGAGTGATACAATTACACCTTAGAGTGATACCATTACGCCTTAAAGTGATCCTATTAGTCCTTAGAGTGATACTATTGCACCTTAAAGTGATACAATTACACCTCAGAGTGATACCATTACGACTTAAAGTGATCCTATTATTCCTTAGGGTAATACTCTTACACCTTAGAGTGATAATACTTAGAGGTACTCCCATGTGACTATAAATAGTATATTTTGTTACAAAACTGTGAAGAAGGTCTTTTTTACCGTTTTTAAAAAAGCTATTCCATGTTGTGTAGCATATGCTATTTGTTTCGGGCGTAGTAATAGTAAAGAACTACTTAGAAAAAAAACAGGATAATGTATACAAATTTGGCCAAATGTTTGTCTCGTTGGCCAAAAGTTTCAATTCCGGTGGCGTATTCTCAATGTCCGAATAATTAATAATACATAATAAATTACTCATTTTCCGAAAATGACAAAACTTCGTTAACAAAAACGTTCGATTATTTATTTGATAAACAAAATAAATTTTTGTCTATCCTTAAGATTTGTTTATCTAGTAGTTTACTTGTTGTAATAGAGACTAATACTTAGAGGTATTCAAAGAGACTAAAACTATTAGAGGGAAGATACAACAGTTCTTATCATTCCTTGGGTAGCTAGGTGCCGTAACGGTACATTGGTGACGTCATTTTTTTATTTTTCCTAATAATTACAATTTCCCGTAAAAATTACATTTTTTTAATCAAAGTTTTTTTATTCAATTTATGCTGTCTATGTTTATGCACCCTATGTAATAATTTACCATCAATTTGTTTTTCTTGTTTTTTCATTTTATTGTTAAATTTGGACATTTGAGAAACTTCGTAATAAAGTAACCTCAAGTATGTAAATAAATAAATTAATTATAGAATGTGTATTTACTAATAAATATTTTAAGGTAGGTGTTTTACCCATAGATAAACAATATTAACATAGATGGCTCACTCAAAGATTTTTAAAAAAAAATAGTTGATGGGATAAAGGAGGCTCAAGTAGTATAGTTTAGTGGTGGAAGCGTGAAACTGTCAGAAAGTTTTATTTCTGTCATTTTTATTTATTTATTTTTATTCAACCAAACAACGAGCTGTTGAGGGTAATCAAGTCTTTCCATCCGCTTTTCAGCGCTAGAATGATGAGGAGTCGATGGATGAGTGATCCCAAGAAAGCTCTATATGAAATTTGTATAAATTGGTAAAAAGTGAAAAATTTAATTTCTCACTCTTACTTCACCCATACTGTCGTCCCCCCTGGATTTGAACCTCTAATGTCAGAGTTTCAATTTTTGTTTGTTTCCTTTACTTATCCGTTTGCGCCAACCCAAGATGTTATATTCAGATAGCAAATTTAAATCTTAAGTCTGAAACACTAAAAATGAATTATTGTTATTTTTTTTAAGAAAACGATGGTGCTGCTTCGCGTGATGAGGCCCCCAAGTTTTGAAAAACAAAAATACATCGCGAATACTACAGCATACCATAGATCTTTGTTTACTTTTATTTTATTTTACTAAACGATTGGCAACTGTTTGTTTTTTAAAAAAAACTACAGCACAATCTAGTAGAGAATAGAGCAAACGTATTTTTACTAGCGCTCTTCAAGACTCTAGTGATGAGGCCCCCAACTTAAATCATAAACAAAAACTTGTCAATTGAGTGTTCCTACTACACTCGGGAGTGAACCATCTATGTTAATATTGTTTATCTATGGTTGTACCCGAGAAGTTGGTCTTATCAAACTTCATAGTCTGCTCTGGCCGCAAGGTTCGAATCCCAACCAGGACGGTATCAATTTTACTTTGATTAAGCAGCAAAATGAATCCACTTATTGTTTTTCCAACCGAATAGAAGTTTTTACTATATTTGACTGCACAATATTTTTCTTTAATGTTCGTCTAAAACCAGAACTAGATTTATTTAAAACGAAGAGAGAAAGTAGTAGATATCTCCTTCGTCTAAAAGTTTTATTTAAGTTTGTGTTTTGTATCCTGTTATTCTGTTAAGTTTCTTCAATAAAATAACATCTTTCGAACAAGATGTTTTTAACAAAATTTTAAACTTTTACACAAGTCAGCAAATGTGTAATAACAAAATATATGCTACAAAATAATGCTCTACATGATTTTTTATTGTTTCAACAATGGCACGGCATGATATACAGTTGATCTTAAAGTTAGAAAGATGTAAGTTTATAGTTTATATAAACGAAGATTTGTAGTTTATATTTTACAGTAAATTATAATTAATCGTGTTGCGGAGATATGCCCTTGGTTGGTACTTTAATCCGGCTCATAGAATCATGCATTCCTTTGGTTTAATCTGGCTCATAGGATCATGTAATTCCTGTTAGTTTATTTATTGTTTTTACCAATATTTTAGCGAATGTTAAAAGAAATATGAGGTTATGAGGTTTGGCTTATGCCTCTCCTTCATAATATTTAAAATCTATTTTATTAGCTAAAAAAATGAATACTGGTATTTTTATGACTGGAAAAAGTACCCGACCAAAGGAAATAAATTGGTTAGTTATCTGTATTATATGACATCCTCATTTCCTTTAAAGACATGATAGAAATGAAACACTGACTTTAAAGGCTTTTGAGGGACTTGGCCCTTTATTTAAGTTGTTAGGGATGCCTTTTGCAAAACACGTTAAACATATAGTCGGAGTTTATATCTTTCTTTTTAAACACCCTCTTATTCTGTATTTTATTTTTATCGTACCAATTTTTATTTCTTGAATATAATTCCATTTTTTTTATCAGTGATGAATCACGTAATACGTTCTGATAAACGTTAATGGTTGTGAAATACAAAAGTATAAATTTTAACCTGATACATAAGTTTTAAACGCTCGCTACCTTACTCTGTTGTCGTAAGAAATCTTCTGTGAAACACACTAAATTCATTTTTTATTTTTTAATGAAAATGCATTCACCATTTAAAATACACGAAAAAAAGAAAAACTCACCTAACGTTATCAGGGTTGCCAATAAAATTAAGTAAAAAATACGTAAATCCTAAAACTGGCTCATGTGCAGTTATTCTAATTTTAGCTATTTTTTATTTTTGCACCAGCTATCAGCTGATCACACATGTCTAATTTTTTTTACACAGGTTAGTATAGGAGTTTCTCTACTTAGTTTATATATTAAATTAGTTTGAACTAAAGTATTATACATTTTTTTATTAAATCCAAAATACATCAAATTTTATCAATTCCACTTAAACGTTTAATTAAGCTTGTAAGCCAAAACCGAATCACCGTTATTTTAACTTTTAATAAATATTCCGATTTTAATTAATGTTAACCTTTAGTGTAACCTTTAGATATAATTAATTAGTTTATTGACTGGGGTGTCGTTAGGACTCAAAAATGTATTAGATAATGTGTTTACCGTTCTCTCGAAATCCAGGACACATCTTAAATCATTATCTTTCTTGTATCCGATTGGTTCAAAAGTTAAAGAAACCATCTTTGAATTATTTCATTTGATTAATTAAAATTTATTTGAAGCCATTAATTAACGTGTTCATTGGAAACGTAATATTTTTGAGATAAGAAATGAGGTTGATTATTGTGAAAGAAATTTACGTTTTCGTTATTTATTATCTTAATTTAGCGTCAGTTATTACTTCTCGTTATTCATACCGTAGGTACATAGGTAAAGTATTGTGTTAGAGCTAAAAACTCCGAAACAGAGATAATTCCGGGCATTATCGGTTTCCTCAGTATTTTTCACGAAGTTGTTTGTGTGTGTCTGTTTTTACTGTAGCTCCTAGTGTATTTATGCTAGAGGGTTGAAACTTTGTACTAAAACCAGTCTTAGGTTTAGTTGTGCAATCCGAAAAATATTTTGATGACGCCACTAACCAACAATAATCCCTCATTAAAAATTTCGAAAAATTATAAAACGCGGAAAAATGTTTTGATCGGATTGAGATTTGGTACGCATTTAACCATGTGTATGATTAACATATATGCCAAGATTTATCTCATTATCAGCATTAGTTCAATTTTTATCTAATGACTTGTGTGCGTTTTTTTTTTTAAATTGAAAAGACTCGGCAAATAGTTCAATTGAGTATAAATTTAGTTCGAGTGTTTACCTTTAAGTTGTAAATAAGTACATCAAATTTCGTTTCAATATAACAAGCATATGCATGATTTTTGGTAGATCATAAGAGTTAAGCAGCATTGAGTGCCAGTGCCTAGATGGGTAACCTGTGGGAATGAAACGGATGTATTTACTATCTGAGGACCAGCGAAGCGAGTCCAAAGATGTTTCGCAGTATAAATTTAACGGATTGAATAATATGAGTACGAGCGAAGCAAGTATGAAGTAGGGAGGATGAGCGTAGCAAATCCGATGTGATGAGGTACCCTGTATCCAAGGATCTTGAATAAAGGGGATGACGCACTAAGTCGATTTGCCATACAAGCAAGTGACCCCATCGAAAACCAGAAAATAGAGAGAATTCAACACGAAACACACGTCAAAAACCAACTGCACATGCTTGGTACAAACTGCGCATGCTTACAATTCTTAAAACAGCGCAGGTCTTAAAATTTAGAGGCAAACTTACGTCACAATGGTTTCCATTGTTTATTGCTTAAGAAGGTTATAGCAAAACACGCTTAAATTATCACTCACTGAAGAGGCAAAGTATATTCCAAAATTTAAAATTATATAAGCACAAATGACTTTACAAGCACCACAAATGTAACAATCACGAGAAGCACAGAAGAAAGTTGAGAAGCAAACTCGACACCTTGCTACATAACCTGCGTTTGGCGCTTTTTTCATTATAATCAAGGGGAAGGGGTAAGTTTGCTTCTAATTCTCTAATTCTCTATCTCATACAACTTCCATGGGGTCAGAAAAGTTCCTTAATGCGTCATCCTCTTTATTCAAGATCCTTGCCTGTATCCGATTTTTTTATTCGTTAAAATTTGATCAAATTATTTTCTAGGGCATAATAATAATAATAATAATAATGATAATGCCGGTTTAGAGCCTTGCGACTCATCAGGGATAACCCCTGCGGGAACAACCTCGAGTGGTAATAACAACCGTTACGCTCAAAGTGTGTTCTAAAGTTAGCGATAATATATCTAAACAATATTTTATATAAACTGAGAGCTTAACCTGGGATGCGAACCCCAGACCTCTGTGTGTCAAAGCTCTAACGACCTCGGCCACGGAGGCGGTTGAGGGAGGATGAGCGCAGCGAATCACCGTATGTGATAAGGTACCCCATACCAGATTTTTTTATTAGTTAAAATTTAATTTAATTATTTTCTAGGGTACGAACCCAAACTGTTTCTATTTTATCCCCCATTATTATTGTTTTTATTAATTAATAGTTATACCTACAAATTTAATGATTTCACCTTCTCTCAGTATAATCTCTTTGGCCTGTATACTAAGGATGTCTTCTATAGGTCAGGTAATTAGGGGTTTTCTATCTTTTAATTTCTGTAAAAGTGTAGAGAAGGGGTGAAAAGGAAAGACTCCTTTTTTCAATTTTATAAAGAAACTAATTAAGACTTTTTATCACTGGCTTCTTTTTTATTTTAACGATTGTTGGCTTGGAAGATTCTTAGGCTGTAATAATAATAAGTGACTGTATAAAGGTACAAGGACTCTAATTAAAGTCATTTACAAATTGAGTGTAATTAAACAATAGACATAATTGATATACACCTATACTGTGACCTTTCTTAATTCTTGCTGTGGTCTAGGTAAGACCGGCCACTGAATCATTAGACCAACTGCCCACTTAGTCTGTTTTGTACGACCTTTCTCATTTTTCTTCTACCATACTTTTCTTACTAGGCCATCAAATATGACCACAGGTTTTTATTGCATTTGTTAATATAACAAGTATTTCCCTTATTATTTTATTGAATTGCTATCTTCTGTATTATCCTCTATACTTAAATTAAGATTAGTTTGTAACGCCCAAGTCGTTGTCATTAGTTTACCTTCTTATTTTGAGAATTAGCAAAGCGAGTCTGAAGTCACAACACCCTAGACTTTTTATCACTTTCTAAGGATAATCAAAGCGAGTCCCAAGTTGAAGAAAAATACCTATTTTCTTTAGATATTATTCTTGACGATATAAATTATCCTATGATGAGTTTTGAAATATAATTCTTATTATCTCTTAATTTTGTTAATAAGTAAGATTAGTAAAAGTATTGATCGGGCAAGGACCTTAAAAAGTATTTTTTATCGAATTTTCTAAATAATTGCTCAAATGAACTTGAATTTTTTTTCTTGGCTTCCCAAGAAATTTTTATTTTTGAACTATCTTATGAACTTGGTTGCAACACAGTTTAGCTGCTGTGATGAGTCATTACAGTGTTGCAATTCTATTAAGCACGCAGCACTTTCATTTTAATGTTGTGGTGAAACAAATTGTAGCTTTTCTTCATTCTTTGCCAATCTTCAATATTTTCTCTTTCTTTATTAGAAAAGCTGCTAGGTTATGATTTCGCACTATGAGTCAATACTCATAGTGCGAAATTCATTGTTCGGTTCAGCACCGAACAAAACATGTACAAAACTTGTACATGCAGGGAAAGGCAAAACATATCTAAGAGTGTGCGATGAACTTAAATTTCAGTTTGTGATTTTGATGAAATGATGTACTCTTAGAGATAGAGGTAAGTTTATGTATGTGCGCGTATTTCATACAATAGATCGGTCTGTCGGAATCCCTGGAGGACTTAGGTCTAATATCTGTGACATATTCTCATATTATTCAAGATACACTTCTATATTTATCTGCTATATCTCTTCACTCTTACTCAATATTATCCTTTTCAATATTACACATCTAATTGTGCTTTTTCTGTTTGTGTTTCAGGTAATTACTATACTTTACTTTAATTAGAACCTACCACAATAGTAAGTATTTTAAAATTACTTTAAGATTTTTTACAGTTTAAGACATAAACAATAAATTCCGTACAATACTAATCTTTGTTGTTATTATAATTTAAATTATTAGTCTACATGCCTGCTAAAGTAATTTTTATTCAAGTCATTCCCATTGGATGGTGGTTTGTGTTGCTCTGGAGACCTTTTTTAAGTACTTTAGTTCAAATCGGTTCAGCCATTTGACGTATCGTGTCTACAATGAAGAAACCGACTTTTCTTGGTTATATGCCAAGAAAAGTACCTATATGCCGGTTATTTTGCTTATTACAATACAAAGAAGGTTATTTTGCTTATTACAATACAAAGAAGGTTATTTTGCTTATTACAATACGAAGAAGGTTTTTTGCTTATTACAATACGAAAGAAGGTTGTTTTGCTTATTACAATACGAAGAAGGTTGTTTTGCTTATTACAATACGAAGAAGGTTGTTTTGCTTATTACAATACGAAGAAGGTTGTTTTTGCTTATTACAATACGAGAAGTTATTTTGTTTATTACAATACGAAGAAGGTTATTTTGTTTGTTTTGCTTATTACAATACGAAGAAGGTTGTTTTGCTTATTACAATACGAAGAAGGTTGTTTTGCTTATTACAATACTTTTCCTGCTATAAAATAAACAAGTAAAAAGAAGAAATGAGGTAATTTTTTGTTATAAATTTAGGGACAGTTTGTTCGACTAAATTCCATTCTTTGTTTTGTGATACGGATTGTTAGTTTCGTATTAACTTGTTTTTTTACTGCTACCATTTGTATTCTACATCGACGACTTGTTTGAGTTTTCACCGGGAAACCAACCACTAAATCCATCCTTTTATTCACTTTTTGCTCTCTACCCCTATTTTTGTTTATAAAAGAAGGCAAAAAAAATGTCTATAAAGTGAACCGTGATAGTTTACGAGGTAGTATGTCGGACGCCGGTAATTAAGTTCCACGATGTTTTTGAGTTATTGGTTCGTACAAAAATATCACTGAAAAGAGGGGAAATAAACAAACCTTTGTGAAATATGACCTGTGTGGATTTATTACATTATTTCCCTCTTCTGCTCACTATGCCTCTTGATCTCCTACCATTGCATTGATAAATAGTCATTGTTCATCTGTATTACTCAGGAGGTCGTAAACCTCTACTTTATTCCCTGTATTTTTCCATTTTCCCAAATCACTAGTAGATCTGACAGCATATATCTTTATTTGTATGAAATAAAGATGATATATGACGATGAGTCTGTTTTCCCATATTGAATATTATATGCGTGCCTCAGCTCCTATTATTTCTAATCAACATTCATTGTGTGCTTTATTTGCGTATAATAACATATTTAAGTTACATGTCATCTTAACAAAGTGAGTACTGAGGAAAATAAGATAAAAATGTATAATTTGAAGGCTTTTTGCTGAAATTAAATAATTTTCACAATATAATTACAATAATTATTAATTATAATTATTATGACAATAATTAAAAATATAACATGATATTATATATATATATATATATATATATATATTATATATATATATATATATATATATATATATATATATATATATATATATATATATATATATTCTGGAACTGTTCCGTTCCATCATTTAGTATTTATCTGTATTGATGGTTCATTGTTAAGTCCCGCAGTGTTTCGTTACGTCTTATTTATTACGGCGCTGGCAAAGTCTAAAACCTTAAATTTTTTTACTTTCTTCCTTTAAAATTTTGAGCAATATAATGTAAAGTGTTAACCGAAAATAGGCTATGTGCTCCTTGCGCCATTATGCTTGGCAATAAAACATACGTCAAGGTATCCAAAACTTGGATAGATGGAACAATGTAGTTGTGGGATAACTCGATATGCGATATGTATCTCATTCGGCATCTCAATAAGTTAGACTAAATAAGACAGAGTAAAAGATGACATCATCTATAATCATTTATAACGAAGAATTACAAATAAGAATAGTATATTATACTACTGGGCAGCAAAATGGAATTTCGCAGACCAGTTTATAAATTAGCCCCCGAGACGAAGGTGGGAAAATATTTAGCCGAGGCGTAAGCCGAGACTGGTTATTAACCCATTTGATTGACGAGGCGATGCTGAGTAATTCAAATGGCAATTTCCCTGCAGAGGCGGAACCGATGAAGGTTATCGCTGACACAAGTCGGCAATGTTTCCTTTTCTGCATAGTAGCATATACTATTTTATCTTCTTACGGATGAAAAATAAACATAAAAATATTATTCATTAAAATGTTATGTTAAAATCAGAAATGATGACGTAGGGTTCGCGTTGTGTTGATGTAACCTAATTAAACTGCATAAATATTTAGCTTTAAATTATGGATTAATCCTTGAAAACTTCATTTAAAAAGTGTATTGGAGATAATAAATACTACTGCTGCCATAAATATTCTTTTTGCCACGTTCGGTCATAACTGGATTCCTGAACAAATTATTTTGATTATAGAAATTGTAATTCCTGCCACGCACAGACTCATTCTTGACACTTGTAATTAAACATTTCTTCTTCTGTATATAGCTTCACCCGTTACTTCCTTTCATGTGATGAGTCTAACAGATGTAAATCTTGTCTTAAATGCTGGTCATTGTGGTCTACTGGAAGCTAGATGGAAGATAAGTCAATCATTAATGGACCCGTATTATTTGTCCCCCTTCAAACTACTCCCCTCACACTGGGTTTTACAAGTTTTAATTTAGTTTAAAAATATTAATTTTAAGCTCACCATCTGCTCTTGAAATGAAACCTTATTGTGTCTAGTTTAATTAAAATTTCACTTTGAGAAGTATGAAGTATACTATCAATTTCAAATTTTTGTATCAGGCACTATATATCTAAGATGATGAGAAAATAGTCGATTTAAAATATATTAAAAAAAACAGCCATGTTTACATATAAGCTGATAATATTTTATATTATCTTTACTAGGTTTTATCAATAAATAATAATGCTAAAATTTCACTAAATACATAAATACTAAAGGACATTTAAATTTTTTTTTGTAAATAATTTTCATTGTTGTGATAACAAACAAATTGTTACACCTTTAAGCTAATAGTCCAAGAGCCAGACGTAAAAAACGTGACCGTCTAGCCCCAAAGGTTTAACCCACTAGATCGACTTATTCTGGCTCCCTGATAATGAATCAGGTAGTCTGCCGTTTCAGATGAGGGAATTTCAGCCCCGGGGCCCCTTTAAAATCCGAAAAATGACCCCAAATTCAGTTTTCGCCCAATAATGGTGTTCTTATTGGTCTTATCCAAAAAGTTAAAGGGTTGTTTTTTAAAGTTTATTAAATTTGTGATAAATCCATTTTTTAACCATCAAAATCGGTCCAATAAAACAGGAAATACAAATGTTGAAAGATTACCGAAAAAAGCTCTATCTAAAATCTAAAAGCATACATTTTTGTCCAAAAACGCAGAAAAACCTTAAAATGTCATGTTTTTCCATATAAACACGTTTAAGAATCAGGCAGACTTAAAAATAATGCATATTCTATTAAACTACAGATAATATAGAGTTGTTCTAGAGAAAGAAGTCAGCACAGCTTTAATATGTTCTGACTTAAGGGGATCCCGCAAAGAGTGGGGGTAAAAATCAATTAAACGGAAATATCTCTGGTTCTAAACAAAATATCAAAATTCTAAGACGGTACTTCACTTCTAATTTTTATTCTGCACATTTTAAGACTCATTTCAACCTTCTGGAGCAAAAAACCAGTGGTGCAATTTGAGAACTAAAATTTTTAAAGTAGTTCTCAAATTGCGCCACTGTTGTTTCCTCCAGAAGGTTGAAATGAGTCTTAAAATGTGCAGAATAAAAATTAGAAGTGAAGTACCGTCTTAGAATTTTGATATTTTGCCGAGAACCGGAGATATTTCCATTTAAGTGATTTTTACCCCCCTCTTTGCAGGATCGCCTTAATGACCGACATATAATGCTGAAAAAAGTGTATTTTTCTAAAATTCAAGTTTTTACCTATCTTTCAGCATTATATGTCGGTCAATAAGTCATCACATATTAGAGCTGTGCTGACTTCTTTCTCTAGAACAACTATATATATTACCTGCAGTTTAACAGAATATGCATGATTTTTAAGTCTGCCTAATTCTTAAACATGTTAATATGGAAAAACAAGACTTTTTAAGGTTTTTGGACAAAAATGTATGCTTTTTAGATGTTTTTTCGGTAATCTTTCAACATTTGTATCTCCGGTTTTACTGGACCGATTTTGATGGTTAAAAAATAGATTTATCATAAATTTAATAAACTTTAAAAAACAACCCTTTAACTTTTTGGATAAAACCATTAGGAACACCATTATTGGGCGAAAACTGAATTTGGGGTCATTTTTCAGACTTTAAAGTGACCCCAGGGCTAAAATTCCCTTATCTGAAACGGCAGACCACCTGATTCATTATCAGGAAGCCAGAATAAGTTGATCTAGTGGGTTAAACCTTTGGGGCTAAACGGTCACGTTTTTTGCGTCTGGCTCTTGGACTATAACATGATAAAGTACACTAACTCCATCTTAGATGATGGATTTACTTAATATAAAATCTCCATAATAGATATATACGTGTCTTACCTCATTATTCTGAAAGTTAAAAGTCTCTTAAAATTGATTTTTTTTAAATTTTTTACATAAATTTTAAGATAACTATTAACTATTGAGAGTGGATATGTTATGTCCACGTCTAGACAGCTCTAGACTTATTAATTCAATTTGTTCTTATTTAAATAGTCGATTTACTTACTTAAATAGCCTTTGGTCTTAAAAATATGAACAGGATGCAGAGAATTAGCCTCACAAATGAATCGTTGCAAGGCTCTTAATATTTTAGTGCACGGAAAGGTATGCTGAGAAAGTCATTGGTGCTTCCACTTACAACCGATCCTTGTATAGGTACAGAGTGGTTCTTCTATAGTACTCAACAATGTACAACAACACAAAATGTACCACATTTACAAGACCCACTTCAAAGTATTTATTTAATTACGAAACGTTGTATATTCATCTAATATTTGCATCATTAATATTTCATCTCTTCTTGTCTGATATAAAACCTTTTATTTATCACTTGGGCTCTCTTAACGGTGGTATAATACGACACACGGCTAGAATCAGTTGACAGCGTGGGAAAATAATGCGAAGGAGCCAATGAGGTTAGTCGTGGATGTTAAACCACGTCCTTGATTTCAAATCAGGCCAACCTTATTGGTTCCTTGACACTATTTTCCCGCGCTGTCAACTGATTTTAGCTGTGTGTCGTACTATAATAGAGCAGAATGTAGCGTGCAAACCTCTAAGTTTTAGCAATAGATATAGTTAAGCATAGTTATCTGTTTTCCAAAAGTGTCGCAAAAATTAGAGCAAAATCATGCTGTCTTCCGGTAGAGTATCAAATTCTCAACCATCATGAGGTATTGTTTTCCAAACCTTTTATTAAAAGCGCGGTCTTCGTTATTAAACCTAATATAATACGACACACAGCTAAAATCAGATGACAGAGCGGGATCATAATGCGAGGGAGCCAATGAGGTCATTCCTGGATGTTAAATCACGCCCTCAATTTCAAATCAGACCAACCTTATTGGTTCCTCAACACAATTTTCCCACACTGTCAACTGGTTTTAGCCGTATTGTACTATAAAGTGCTCGAGTTAAGCCGTTATCATATTTTTATTACAAGTTATCACGCATAACAATGTCCTATTCTTAAAATACTTAATGTATCAAGGAATATTGACTTTTTTCATAAGTTTGTCTTAAAGAAAAGAAACAGTTAAGAAGTGGATCATTGTTGGATCACAAGTGGAACAAAGTGAAACAGCTTACGTATTGTCAAGGTAAAGGAAAAATGAGTCCAGGGTTCTTGCTACAATTCTTCCATAATATTCTTTCTTGCTGTCAGATCTTTACTGGACAAATTAAAAGCAACAATGACTTAATCAATTTTCGTTCTACACTTCTAAACTTGATATTTTGTTGGCACGAAGTTTCTTGGTAATTTATCCGCCTCGTTGTTGAAAGGATATCTACTTATTGTATCCAAGAAATCGAGATGAAGTCTCTGACGTAAACAATTTTAATATTTTACTTCTTGGATATTATTTTTATTATTTGACTATATTTATGCACTACACATTGAGATATTATCTGCCATTAGTTCTTGTGATTGAAACTGTTTTTCTCCCTAACTTTTGACCCTATGAAGTTGAATTTTACTTTTCCTCATTTATACCGTAGGTATATAGGAAAAGTATTGTGTTTGCAAAACAAGATCCGAAACCCGGCTTTCACTGGAATTATCCGTTTCAGGCGTTTTTAAGGCCTCCGGAGTGGTTTTCGCAAAGTTGTCTGTCTGTATGTGTGTCTTAGCTCCCTGTGTATTTTTGCGAGAGTTGAAACTTTGTACAAAAATCAGTCCTCCACTAAAGTTGTGCTATTCGGAAAGTATTTTTTATGCCGTCATTAACCCGCAATAAATACTTGGCAAAAATTACGAAATATAAAACGCGAAATAATTATGCGATTTGATTGAAAGTTGGCACGCATGTAGCTATGTATAAGTCTAACATTTGTGCCAACTTTCATCTAATTATCAGCATTAGTTCATTTTTTTCGAATGACTTGTATAGGTTTTTTTAAAAAAATAAAAAAAATCGGAAAATAATCCAATTGACTTGAAATTTAGTTTAAAGTATAAACCTTTACCTAATAGATAAGTACACCAAGTTTCGTTTATATAAGACAAGTATATCCATGAATTTTAATGGATCATAAAAGTTAAGCAGCATCGAGCGTGTTCAGTGACTGCTGAGGATGAAACAAATGTATTTACTACCTGAGGACGAGCGAAGCAAGTGCAAAGACTTTTTGCAGTATAAATTTAACAACTTGTATATTCTGAGGACGAGCGAAGCAAGTGCGAAGACTTTTTGCAGTATAAATTTAACAACTTGTATATTCTGAGGACGAGCGAAGCGAATCCAAAGCTGAGAGTATGAGTGTAGCGAATCCGATGTAATGAGGAAAATAATAAAAAATAGAGTTGTGGAGTCCAGATATAAGAAAAAATAAAAAAACAAGTCTCTCCATTTATTTTTATGTATAATGACAAAGCCAGCTTTCAGACTTGACAGTCCATCATCAGTGCTGGCGAGATGCGAAGAAAGTGTTAAGAAACAGAAGTGATTGAGTCTTCCAACTCGTTGAAATCGACGAGGAAAAGTTCCAAGGTTACTATAAATCAACTGGATTCAAACTTTCGCTCTTATTAGATCCGATTTTTAAATACCCTTAATACGAATATGCCTTTATGTATGGGTGGATGTTGGTGGTTTTTGCCGTATTATGGTTAAGTCATTCGGTGAACTGCGACAGTTTATGAGACTAAACCAACTTTTCACTTCCTCTGTTGGAGAAATATTCAGGAATATAGGATTTATGAATAAAGGAACAATGTGCATCTAGCTGTAGTGATTATCTGAATGAGTAATTATTTTTTTTTGTAGATATTGCTATTGGTCCATCTTTAAATTTTTTTATTTATTTTATTTTCCTCTAAAGTTAGTTTTACTTGTGAAGGAAGCATAGAAAACAGTGCTTATAGTTAAGAAAGAATAGGTGCTTAGGTGATTCCCTGGCCCATTCCCTAAGGTTGCCGGCTCAGCAATCCTATTCAGGATTTTCACGAGTATAGAAAGGAAAAAAAGCATTTTGGCAGTAAAGAGGCATAAGGGAGATATGAGGTTAAAAAGAAGGTATATAAAGGTACGGGAATCTATAAACACTTGACACGGAAAAATATGAACGATGCCTCACTGGAGAAGACAATGGAGGGGGGCGGGGGCGGAAGTCGTATCAGACCTGTGATGGAGCCATCAAATTGCTCCTTTCCTCTGTAACCGTATTGTTGTTGTATTTTGAATCCCCGTGACATATTTTATACATATGACTTGATATTACAATACGCTACTGTTCCAAGGAGTGTTTATGCTTATTCATGGCTTTTGTTTCCCCAATCTATAGTGTTGTGAAACTGATTTATTAGCGATGGTGTTATTTCTGTTGCTTTTATTGATAAGTATAAAGTATTATATCAATTTCACATTTTAGTATTAGGCTCTATAAATCTAAGATGATGAGAAAATAGTCGGTTTAAAATATTAAAAAAAACACTCATGTTATAAGCTGATAATATTTTATATTTAACAAGAATTTTATCAATAAATAAAAATGCTAAAATTTCGCTAAACACATAAAGACCAAAGGATCTTTTTCTTTTTTTTTACTTTTCTTTTTTTTTTTTAAATGATTCTTATTGTTGTGATAATAAAAAATCTAAAAAGATTTGCCACACTGTCTTCATCTTAGATTATTTTAATACTAGATATAAACTCTCCATGATACATCTAAACTCTCCATGATATATATAAACTGTGTCTTAGCTCCTTATTCTGAAAGTTAGCAGTCTCTTAAAATTGATTTTTTTTATATTCTGTGTAAATTTTAAGATCTAACTATTAACTGTTAAGTGAGGAGATCTTATCACCACGTCTTGACTTATTAATTCAATAAGTTCTCATTTAACTTACTTAAATAGTGCTTTGTCCTGAAAATATGATCAGGATGAAGAGAATTAGCCTCACAAATGAATCGTTTCAGGCCTCTTATTACACCTTGCCAAGACTGTTCTTCCGCCGTGCTAGGGTTGTTCTTCAAATTCAAATTCAAAAAATACTTTATTTCCTTTTAAAAACTACTGGTTTCCCCAAAACAGTTTTTTTAAATTATAATATAAATTTTAAAATGAATTCTGAAAAGAAATACAACTTAAGAGAGATTAAATAAGAAAAAAAAAGTATTAAATGTAATGAGTAAAATATTAAAAAATAAATAAATTCTAATACTGGATATCTTAAGAGAAAAAAAAAATATACATAATGAAATAAAGAAAATGAAAAGTCAATACTATAAAGTAACATTAAGTTATAATTACAGTGAGTTCAGGGGGTATACTTGTTTCATATACAAGAAAAAATAAATAATTTTTATGTCAATAATTAAATGATAATTTATTAATTATTACCTCAGAAAGAGACTTAACCATATTGAAAGAAAAAAAAACTTTCATTTAAGATAAGTGCAATAGATGCAGTTATAGTTTGTTATTAAATATAAAAATTAAAAAAAAAAAAAAACAACAATTTAAAATAACTTAATGAATGTCAGTTAAGCTAATGTTTAAGAGGCCACAATCATCAACTTTGTGCTCTAACTAAAACCTAATCAATTTAAATTCATCAACTACTTATAACTCATGAAGTATAAATGTAAGGATGTAATTATTTTATTTATTTTTTTATCATTTAATGAAGGAACAAAATTATGTATATGCATATATACGCACACATACATATATACATACATATATACAGAAACATACCCATACCTACATATATATACACACACATAAATACCCACATGCATACATACTCATACATACACACACATATACATATACACATACATACATGTACACACACACATACATACGTATACACACATATATATACATACCCATACACACATACATACATATACATATATATAGATACATATATATCACATACACATATATATATACCACACACCATACACACATATATACACATACATACATACACACAATACATAATACAGAAAAAAACACAATCAAAAGTATCACACTATAATACTGAATAACTTCTTTCTATATTGGTGTATAAAGACATATTAAAAATGTCAATTTGATGACAATATGAGTTATACAGTGACATCATTCTATAGATAGGTGAGTGCATGTGATGATTGGTTCTAGATGCAGGTATATAAAATAATTCCCTTTTTCTTATCTGTCTATTAGGAGCATAAAAACCTATTGAAAATAATAGCTGCTCATTAAATATTATTACTAAGCAATTTATGTAAGAAAACAGAGAACCAACTTTACGTCTGGTTTCCAGGGAGTTATAGGATAGATCCTCCCTAAGAATGGCTGATGGCATATCCCTAGGACAGCACTGCCCATGTTTTTTATAGTAAAAACATGTTCTTATTTCCAGATAATATAATATATATATATATATATATTATATATATATTATATATATATATATATATATATAATATATATATATAATATATATATATATATAATATATATATATATCCAATTGAGTTCAAATCATAACATATATATATATATATATATATAATATATATATATATATATATATATATATATATATATATATATATATATATATATAATATATATATATATATATTATATATATATATATATATATATATATATATATATATATATATATATATATATACATCTCGCGAAACTTTGTGTATTTATTTAATAGGTAAAGGTATACACTTTTACTCAATTAGATGATTTTCTGATTTTTACAATTTTTTAATGATTTTTCGAAATTTTTCCTTATATTGTGGGTTAATGCCGTCGTAAAAAAATCTTTTTCGAATAGAAGAACTGAAGCAGTAGGCAGATTTTTGTACAATGGTTCAACTTTCTAGCATAAATACACTATAGAAGATACAATGATAATGGATACACACACAGACAGACAACTTTGAGAAAACCACTCAGGATGCCTTAAAAACACTTAAAACGGACACCGGTTTCGGTTTTTTTTACAAACACAATACTTTTCCTATATACCTATGGTATAAATGAGGAAAAGTAAAAATATAAATAATATAAATTTTATATATATATAAAATTATATTCATTGAGATTTAACAAACCTGTAAACAAAGAATATAATTTTATGATATATACTCTTTGCTACAAAGACTTTAGTGAACGTGCCGCCAAATATGAAACTTTAGCGAAGTCTGAAACGAGAGGCCATTGGCCACTTGACCCTCTGTAAGTAGCATAGTGCCACGATATAAGTGATTTTCCATACGTATTAGACTATAAACGTGATTTGTTTACAAAAGGCTATTTATGTCAATCTATAAATTCAGAACTAAGGCTGATGTAGAAACTTTACTTTGTGACTTACGTGACAGTTGTATTTTAGTGACATTTTAGCTCGATCGAAATGTGAACATTTTATCATAAATCGTGCGTCACATTTTTTCTTATCGCAATGCTGTTCCCTCCTATTCTGGAAGATAAGAAGGAAAATGCGTTAGTTTATCCAATCCGCTAGGAATCAACCGGCTGTATCAGTAAATTTTGATGATTTTTATTCTCTTAAGACTAGCGTGATAAGAAAAAGTTTTTCTTTATTTTCGTTATTTTATTTTCCGAAACACCCACTTTTAATTTTTTACTTAAAATCCCCTTTCTCTCAATCCAGAATTAATTCTTAACCATTAGCTTTCTTTGATTTATCTAACTTTCTGAATTTAACATAATGGATTCAAAGTTAGAGTACCGAAACCTGACCTGTGCGATGTCGCCCTAAAAAATCATTTACTACATTCACCCCAAGTTCTTTAACTTTAATGTAATTTGAAGTTTTACCGTAAAAAACACCATTTACTGTTTTTCTGTTCTATTCCTGCCTTGAATTTTTTTTGTCTCTCCCCTAATAACAAAGAGACAAATGATAAATAGATTACTTTTGGGAAAAAGTCAGGAAAAGTCAAAGAAAAACTACCCCTCCCTGGAATTAGATGGCTCACGTCTAATAGTTTCTCATCATTAATCACACAGTGCTTCTGTTACCACAAAATGTTTTGTATGTCCTTGCATTAAGAAGCAATATCCTTCTCTCAGTGATATTATCTTTTAAATGATTATTTTTAAAATTTCTTTTCCGTGAACGCGTATTACTGTTCCTCATTCATTCCACAGGTGGTAAAATTGGGTTTGCAATAAAAATTCGAAACCTAAATTTCTCTTGAAACATATGCTACAGGTGTTTTAAGGCCTTCTGAGTGGTGTTGCAACGTTGTCTTGGTATATGTGCGTGTCTGTTATATAACCATAGCTCCTAGTGTTATATAACCATAGCTCCCAGTGTTATATAACCATAGCTCCCAGTGTTATATAACCATAGCTTCCAGTGTTATATAACCATAGCTCCCAGTAAAACCATAGATGTTATATAACCATAGCTCCCAGTCTTAGTTATGTGCTAGTTTATGCTAAAATATTGAAACTCAGTTCTAAAATGATTTTTTAGGTCTTGTTGTGTTGTTTGGATATTGTTGTTCTTTTCTATGGCCTCTTAAACCACCATTAAGGTTTACGTCCATGTGAAATTCAGCACACATGTACTACTATATAAATTTCAGTGCTTTATGGGTGACCGCTGAGATTCATGTACTATCTGAAGACGAGTAAAGTGAGGCATGTTGCTGTATAAATTTGGCGAACTGTATTTCTGAGGACGAGCGAAGCGATTCAGAAGCAGAGAGGATGAGCGTAGCGAATCCGATGTAATGAGGAAAAGTGCTGAGGTATCCCGTACCTGATTTTTTTACTATTCATACTATAAATATACGCTATCTAGCGAGCGAATACACGCTTTATTTAATGCGTGCGAATATTTCCCTATTTAGTCTATCTAGCGAGCAAAACGAGTTGGTAAATAAATAATTTTAATTTGATACATTCTTCTGACGTGAGTTCTTAATGCAACGTATTACTAGTTGCTTAAAAATTTATTCGCTTTGTAGAACTCAAGTCTCTCCTTTCCATTTCAAAATTTATGTCGTTGTATATGAAAGATGTTTTTCTGTACAACAAAGTTAAATTTAATTTTAATTCCAATTAAAAGGAATTCAACTCAAGATATAATTTCATGTACAGTAAGATAAGATTGGGAAAATTTTACGACTTGTAAACCTTCCTTATATAGTGGAGAGAAAATCAAGTTGGAGAGAGTGACCATGGCTATCTTAGTTTCCGGATGGACGGATAGCGGCTAGGGGCATCTAGACCAGGAGCTAAGGGATTCTCAACCCCCTCCAGGAGGTGGGGCAAACTGAGGGTTAAAGCACTGATCCTTCTACCTGATATACTTAGCTCTAAACAATATACTTTAGTTTGTTAGTTACTAAAAACAATTTCAAAGTATCAAAAGATTATATGTACAACGGATTACAGATAACGTTGTGTTTTCTAATTAGGGTTTCCAGGATTTTAGAGATTTTATTAAATTAGGAACTAAGTTCTGAGGGTTAGTTGGAAAAAAATCGTGTTCGGGAAACCTCGGTACTTTTTCTGGACTCATCAGATCGCTTCTCTCGCCCTCAGAATATACAATTTGCTATATTTATAGTGGAACACGTCTTCAGAATCGCTTCGCTCGTTCTCTAATAGTAATTAAATTAGTTTTATTTCAAGCGGTCACCCGTCCAAGCACCTCGCTCAATGTTGCTTAACTTTTATGATCTATCAAAAACCATAGATATGTACCGTATTAAAACGAAGATTAGTTTAAATTAAAAAGGTTGTATTTACCGCAAGTTGAAGAAGCAATCGAAGAATCAGCTACCGTCCATACTTGCTGTTGGATATAAATATCCCTGGACCGGTTTCGGCATAACGCCATCATCAGCAGGTGGGGCAACACTCGAGCTCTCAACTAATAAAGTTATATCAGTCTTCTATTCTCTTTATCTTCTCAATTATCTTCAGAGGGCTCGTCGTGCTCATTGAGACTAGAAGTTAATCACTGATAAAACTTTATTAGTTGAGAGCTCGAGTGTTGCCCCGCCTGCTGATGATGGCGTTATGCCGAAACCGGTCCAGGGATATTTATATCCAACAGCAAGTATCGACGGTAGCTGATTCTTCGAAGATTAGTTTATTTACTATTAATCATTTTATATGATTAATAAAACACAATATTTAAAAAACTTATTTATTAAACTTTGTCTATATCACAAATTTCTACAATTTATTCAGACGCGTTTCGGGACGTTTCCCATCTTCAGTGGGAAAACGTCCCCACTATTTTTTTTATACACTGAAGATGGGAAACGTCCCGAAACGCGTCTGAAAATTGTAGTAATATTGTGATATGACAAAGTATAATAAATAAGTTTTTTAAATATTGTGTTTTATTAATCATATAAAATGTGCAATTATCACAAAATCTCGGTCGAAACAACAAATTTTGTTACTATTAATCACGTAAAGGGATGCCCTTGTACCAAATTTGAACCACCAAAACGTATGCAAGTCATTCGATGACAAATTGAACTAATGCTGATGATGTGATGAAACTTAGCACACAGATATATATATCTGTGTGTGTATGTATGTATGTACAAGATTTTTGTTCCTAGTCGTTTCTATGGGACCGATAACATTCGAACGCTTTTTGAGATCGCAATGGAACTTGTTACAAAAATCAAACTTGTTAATGTCCTGAACCCTATTGTTTATGAAATATGTGTGACATCATTAATCCACAACAATGACCCTACTAACATTTCAAAAAATGACAAATCTTCGTAATGTGATTAGACCAGGCTGAAAGTTTTTTCACGTGTACAAATATGTATGGTTAACCAAACATATGGAGTTAAATTTTATTATCAGCTTTAGTTCCGGTGTTATTGATTTCCATATATATTATGATGTAAACAAATCACGTTTTTTGACCTTTACACTTGAAAATTTGCTTATACCGTGGCAGTATTCCGCTTATATAAACTAGTAATTTGACGAACTGATATGGTAAAACAACCATGTGGCCCCAAAGCAGCCACAGAAAGGCGCGGGGGCCACGCAGCGGCCTCCAGCGCCAACACCGCGCCCTCTTGTTATTGGGTCTTAGCAAGGAACTTATAGAAAGGGGAAGGATCACATCAGCCCTTCACAATGTAAAATAGTGTCGCCAATCACTACTGCTACTACCTCGGGCACTTGTAGCACTACTATATCTTTCTTATCATCAGGTTTTAAACATGTCGAGTAAAGTTTTAGTTGTTTATTATTGTGTTGTAGTTAATTGTACATATTACCTTGTTTAAGATTATAAAGTTATGAATTCTAAGAAAATAAAAAATACTAGAATTTAAGTCTGTTGACATAAAGCGTGTTAGATGTTGAAAAACATAAATACGCTTCTCCAATACTTTTAAACTCTATATGGGTTAAGTTGTCTCATGCCCATCTATTTTCCTTTAAAACGGTGGCGACACTTTTTTGCCTTTATGCTTCCCTGTGGGTTTAAGAGCCACAAGACAATGTTTTTATTTAAACATTATTTCATTATTAAATATCATAATGTCATGTTCATACATATATATGAAGTGCCTTGTTACATTAAATAGAGTATAGTTTGGTATAAGGAGTGAGTGAACTATAACAGAATATAAGGGACTCTCAGGTGTATCCAGGTGTAGCGTATGGCGTCAGGTGTCCAAGGTAGCCATCGACCTGTCCCCCACCTCTCTACACCCATCTTTTATTGTCAGTTTTTGCCTTTTCATTATGGATCTGACTCCCCTCAGCCAATCAATATCTGACTTTTTATTTCTTGAAGAATCTTGGAACCCATTCGTCCCACCTGAATCCCCCCCGGGCAATGCCACTTCAAACCCTTTGCTCTCACTATCGTCCTGAAAATTGCCGTCATCTAACTCTTTGAACTTTCCCTTAGCCTTCATCCTCACCCCTCTCGCTTCCCTTTTTCCTCGCCAGATTTATTAAACGTTTCTCTTTTTATCCCCTTCTAAACATCTCAAGGATAAAATGAGGTTTTAACAATTTGCCTTTTTCTACCATTTTTTTCTTATTAAATTAGATTTATCTAGTTCTTGCTCGGGGCAAGATTACAGAGACTTATAGGTCAGTCAATAACGTACTGCTCAACGATTCTTGAGGAGACTTGTTCAACAGCTACTTCTTTTTTTTAGTTCCCTCCCTACTTGTATGAGATGGGCTTTATGGATTCAGTGCTGTTTTAAATATTAAATTAAGTAAACCCAAATAAATAAGTATTAATAAAAGAATGAAAAATCTCTCTGTCATCGTGGAGCTTAAGCCAAACAGAACAGCAAAGCCTAAGCCAACTATGTCCACTCACAAGGGCTTTAGCTTATTGAAGATCTTTTAAGAGGCCTTAAATTCCCTCTGTAATATTTCGGACCTTACTTTGATATGACGTAATACAAAATAATTATATTCAACACATCTAAATGTTTATATATTTTATGTCCTAATTTATAATACTTTATGTGATATAGTACGCACACACACACACACACAATCTATATTATATATATATATATATATATATATATATATATATATATATATATATATATATAATATATATATATATATTAGGGTGGACCTTAGCTATAGGGGTGAAAAAAAAATGGTTAGAAATGTTGTGCTCCCAACCCTAATTTTGTTCGAATATATGAAAAAAAAATTCCATAAAATTTTAGCCCGATCGGAGGTGATTACAGGTGCCGCGGCCTTTGAAGTTTTACAGGTGTCTAAATTCGTCAAAATTGTGATTTTCGTGACAATTTTTTTTTTCTGTGATTTTTTACATTATTTTCTAAGTAAAACAATGCTTAATCCACTATTAGACTCTATGAACTTATCATTATGACCTAAAATCATCTTAGTTTGTACTTATCTGACATTTAATGGTGGACATATATATTTTTCTGAAAATTTTTTTAAAAACATTTTTTTTCTCTACACCTGCAAAGTAAAACTCATAATATGTTTTTTTGTTATCAATTCATTGGCATATTATGTTCTTGTATACTGTTTTCTATAATTTAAGACCAATAATTGGTTATTTATACCAAAATTCGCAGATTTAATGAATTTAAAACATACAAAACACTGTCATCCTATCTCGCAGTAGGTGAAAGCTAAGTAATGAGTATAATAGTCCAATTCAGTTTTAAGAATTTTCAATTTTTTTTTTTTGGTTAAATTTATTTTCAAACAAGCATTATTGTGACATTTGGAAACTTTGTGTGTTTACCCCCCTTAGCTTGATCCCCCCCCTCTTCCCTTACCAAATTTATTAACTATTAACAAATGGTTAATAATCTTTTTTAGTACAGTATTGCAAATTTTTAAATCTATAGCCTCGTTATTGACTAATGATTGAATAAAGTGCAAGTCAGTCATTGGGCCCTTACTCGCACTTGTGTTACCATACCACGCTCTTAAATACACTCTAATAGAAAGTGTTAAATTTTCTCATCGAAAATTTTTCTTGGTTGACAACTTGAACTCACTTCTAAAATAAATAAATTTTTAAACAAATAGATCGCCTTCGACATCCATCTTGCATGGCTAATAGCACCTGGCTTTCTAAATGACACTCTTCGAGGCGGGGTCTCTCCTAGAAAAATCACTGCCAGCTCCTTTCTTCACTGCTGTTTTTCTTTTTTAACTTTTTACGAAGAAGTCAAGCATATCTCTTCTTAAACTTCTAAGACATCCTCCTTCAATACCAGAAGACTATTTTTTTGGGTCTATCTGACCCCATGAGTTTTGAACCTAGAAAACAGTGGAACATCTGGCCAAAAGTCGGTCCCACCAATTCATTGAATACACCCTTTAACAACACTTCAAATACCGTGGTGCCTACAAGGCAGGTAAAGAAAATCCTTTTCTAAGGGTTCTAAATATTTCTGCAAGCTCCATTGTTCTTATCGGTGTTCAATGCCGTGGTGTCAAAACACATCGCTTGGACTGAATCAAGAAGTCCTCATTCTTCAAGACATTTATAGACTAATGCGGCATATTCTGCTCCAGTAGCCTGTGGTATGCTCGGAGCTCCTATCAACTTGTCTTTTACGCCATATGAAATAAGAACTGCCAACCTCTCTATCTTATTCTTTTTGTAATTTAGATGAAGCTTTCCATCCTAATGCACAACAGCACACTGATTTCTATCAATACTAAAGGTTTTTAACATTTCCTTGTATCTAAGAATCCTTAACTGGGATCGTTTACGGCTTATTGACTTTCTGTTAATTACCAAGTCCTTTGCATCATGGCCTAACGCTTCTGCTGTGGTAACTAATACATGAACAGCATCTCTGTCCCTAACTTTGCACCTATCTAACGTTGGTGCTAGGCGATCATTAAAAAAATCAATAGTTCCTCTAAACCCAACGAACGAAGGAAAAATTGCATCAGAGACAAGCTCATCTGAACTCCCCTCACTGTTTTCTGTGCTACTACTGCTTCTGGTGCTTGGTAGCAATTCGCAAACAAACTAAGATCGATCAATATCCTCCAAGCATCGAGTTCTTCAACCGGACCTCTTCCTCCTTCCGCTCTGCAGTTCTCTATTCTGCTCTGTGTAAATTAATGTCAACTCCCAGCATAACACCAGTCGCCCCTTCATTCTTTGCATCCGCAAAAAATCTATGTCTCCTGGATTTTATTTGATTTTTGGCGTCACTATGGGCAATATCAATAAATCATCCAGCCTGTCTGTAAAAGCAAAACAACTACTGATAGCAAACTCATCCGTTTTAGAAGAATTTTTCTGAAGATAACAACAATGGTTAGAACGAAGAAACTCTTTCACTTGCCATTTTATAACTTAAACAACAACTTAAACAAACACTTGATTTAAAAAAAATTTAAAATATTTGATGGTAACAGTTTTTTTGTCTGATCTAAGACTGGAAACTTTTTTTAAGTAAGTCAAAGGGATTAAAATGATTCATTCATAGTACCCCCTGCTTAGATCACTTCCATCTTGCATGGTATTTTCCTTGACTCATCTTTAATCCTTCGTGGACACTAGGGTTATTTTACCTGAAAGTATTTTGGTAAACAAGTTTGTGTCAATTACTAATGTATTAATAACTCTATTCAAAGTTTAACTATCTTGCCTTTCTTTATTCTATTCATTTTTTGTGAAATTGTATAAAATTTATTTTCATAATAGGGAAGAGGAGGGGAGGTCAATGCAAAAGAGGGGGGGGGGGGTAACACACAAAGTTTCAAATGTCACAATAATGGCTTGTTTGAAAATAATTTAACCAAAAAAAAAAATTGAAATTTCTTGAAACTGAATTGGACTATTATACTCATTACTTAGCTTTCACTACGCGAGATAGGATGACAGTGTTTTGTATGTTACACATTAAATCTGCTAATTTTGGTATAAATACCCAACTATTGGTCTTAAATTATAGAAAAAAATATGCAAGAACATAATATGCCAATGAATGATAACTAAAAACATATTATATGAGTTTATACTTGCAGTGTAAAAAAAAAAAAAAAATTTTTAATTTTCAGAAAAAATATATGTCCACCACTAAAGTCAGATTAAGTACAAAACTAAGATGATTTTAGGTCTATAATTGATAATTTCATAGAGTCTTAATTAGTGGATTAGCATTGTTTTACTTAGAAAATAATGTAAAAAATCACAGAAAAAAAAATTGTCACGAAAATCACAATTTTGACGAATTTTGACACCCTGTAAAACTTCAAACGGCCGACGGCACTTGTTAATCACCTCCGATCGGGCTAAAATTTTATGGAAAATTTTTTTTCATATATTCGAACAAAATAGGGTTGGGAGCAAAGAAAAAAGAAGTTATTTTTACAAGGGCACCCCTAATATATATATAATATATATTATATATATATATATATATATATATATATATATATATATATATATATTATTATACTATATAGTAATATATATACATATATATATATTTATATATATATATATATATATATATATATATATATATACATACATATATTACATCTAATAATATACAGTATACATATGATATATGATTATATATAGAGTATAATCAAGGTTATCGTATGAGCAGGTCTTTTGTTTTATGTCACTATTAAGAAAACTCAACAGTTCAAACTTGATTGACTTCTGCCATTAGTAGGATACCAGATTATATTTTAACAAAGTTTATACATTGCATGTATAATTAATTTTTTCAAACTACATAAGGGCTGCGTGAGTCATTGTAGAATATGTTTATTCAGCCCATGCAGCGTAACATTAACATTAATATCACAGAAATTGTGAAGGGAAATAGCAACTGACGTATAAAATAAACAAAGCACGCGTAAAGTATCGTTTATAAGCTTTAAAAAAATCCGAATTTGAGACGGTGGAATAGAAAGGGAGAACGGTGAACAATATACAATAAATTTGCGGGGGCCACACAAGGCCAGGTGGTGGGGAGGTGTTCCATTGAAAATCAAAAACCATTCATAATGCCCAACGATAATAATTATTGTAGGGAAAGGGCTGCCGTGCAAAAAGGGAGAGGTTGTTTCTATTGTGAGAGATTAGGGCACACGCCTGAACCACACCTGGTTCTATAGCCGGAGTTTGACGGAGTTAACTAGAGTTTTATATAGCAAAAAGCCCTTTTAATATCAGTACTGTATAAAAGGGCTAAAATCTAAAGGTATACGGTCGATGTAACACTATGGACCCTGTAACCCTTTTCTTTAACTAAACTATGATTTTTAAAACATTCTATAGAAGCATGAAGATGATAATCTATACCCAGGATACTTAACACTGTCCAACATTTTAACTTCATCTATAGAATATTTTAAAAATCTGCATAAACTGAGCTTTATATTAGTACACAGTGCAGTTAAAACTACTGTGCATAGCTGATTTTGGAAAAGTTAGCTTATTTTTGCTACGGATCTTAATTAAAGAATGGTGTGATGGTGGGAAACTTTACTGACCCCATGAAAGTTATCTGAGATAGAAAAATAGGAGATAACTTGCCTTTCTAAGATTGGTTATCGCAAAACGCGTTAAACGTAGGTTAACGGATAAGACGAGTTTAACATTATTAGTACTTTAAGGCAAACAAAACATTTAAATAACATATGGTGGTAACAAGCAAAATAAAACATGTATATTACTTTCAATATTTGTTTATAACCTACAATTGGAAACCATTCGTCAGGAGGTAAATTTGCCTTTAAATTTAAGACCTGCGCAGTTACATTTAAGTTTGCAAGCATGGGATGTTTGTGCCAAGCATGTACCATTTTTTTTGACATTTATTTTTGTGATGGATTGTTCTCTATTTTGTATTCTCAACGGGGTCACTTAGTTATATGGCATATCGATTTAGCGCGTCATCTCTTTTATTAAATGTCCTTAAGTTTTACTTAGCTAGACTCATCCTTAGAGATAAGAACTTGTTTAAAATAAACATAGATCTTTCTTTTGAAAACACTGGAAATTGTCTGATTAAGTACAAGAGTCATAAGCCAAACTTGATAAATATATGAATTTTATCTAAAAAAGCAAGAGTGTCAAATAAGATTCGATTGAATTGATGTCCTGTTTTTTGAAATTTTAATCAGTAAATTTTTACGAATGCTAACATAATTTTGAAAGTAGCTGGAATTGACCACTGGTGAGGGCCGAAAAACTGATAGTCATTTCTGCCTTTTAAAGATATATTTTCGTGGAGAAAATGACTTATTTTCTTTCAGTATAAATTTAACTGATGCGTTAATATGATACTATGAGACTAATTTGTCTTTAAACTCATGTTTAAATCAAACTAGATGACAGGTAAAGACGTTATTTAGGTGAGATGAGTCAGATGTGATTCTATTTGTACTGCCAGGCAACTTGGTGACACACTGAGAAGGGGATGACCCTGACCATCTGCCCTACCTGTACCCTCTACAGGCATCATATCTCTTCACCGGCATCTACTGTTAAAACCGTTTATTCGGACAAATCAACATCTGTTTCTTTCTCTTTTGGTTACTATTCTTGTTGTTCTTACTTATCAAAGAGACTAATACTTTGAGGAGATTACACGCCTCTATCAATCCTGTAGCTTGGTATTACAAGAGACGAATACTTTAGAGGCGGATACGACAGTCTTATCATCCTGGGTGCTGGGGTATCATACAAAGGGGACTATACTTAGAGGGAGGATACAACAGCTTTATCAATCCCTGGTAGCTTGGTATCTACAAGAGGACTAATACTTAGAGGGGAGGATACAACAGTCTTATCAATCCTGGGTAGCTGGTATCCTCCAAAGAGATTAATACTTGGGGAGTATAAC
>JACMZG010001911.1:55900072-56106694 GCA_018340805.1 Microvelia longipes | reverse complement strand
AAAAAAAAAAAAAAAAAAAAAAAAAAAAAAAAAAAAAAAAAAAAAAAAAAAAAAAAGTAAACAAAGTGATAAAGATAAGCAGCACTGTAGGGTGAGAAGAGAAGGTATTAAGTGAAAAAGAAACTAAAGATGGACGACAATGTTTGCGATGGAAGAAGAAAAATAACAAGACTTAGGTGGTATCTGAAGCAGGTCCTAGGAGATATTTATAAGAGTCTATTATCTTTGACACATCAGCTCTGTTGTTCATAGCGTTTATATTCCCCGAATGTAGAGCATTTCAAGAATCTTACGCTTCTTATTATTTTTCTCCGTGCAAAGTGCTTTGACATTTTCCGGTTCAAGATCTGCGTGATGCCCTCGGGCAACGCAGTGAGCTGTCAAGGCTGTCCTTTGCGTTCGCCCCTATCAATGTAATTTTTATGTGAGTTTTTACGGTAGCGAAGTAAGTGGATGTTTCGCCAATATACACTTTGTTACAGTCCTTACAGCCAATCTGATATATAATACCAGACTTCTTAGCCATAGGGGTCACATCCTAGTCCGGCTAAATAGATTTACCCACCTTCCTGATGGAATATTTGGCAAAAGACATATTTGGCACTGAGCTTCTAAGACACCAGTAAGCTTTTCAGTCAACCCTTTCACATAAGGCAACCGGAAATAGCCCATAGGGGGCGGAGGTCTTAATTCCAAGGCATTACTATCATTCTGTTATAGATGATAGAATGTATAACTCTCTTTGGGTAGCCGTTTTTAGAGAGAATTCTCCTAATAGTAACCTCACCATCCTGTATATATATCAGCACTAGACATGTCTCTAACCGCTTCACAAAGTTCTTAGCCACATTAAGTTTAGTGGAAAGGGAGTGTTGAGAGTCATAATGTAGAATTCTACCGGAGCTAGTGGGTTTCTGGTACCATTTCGTAGAGAGGGAGCCGTCCTCATTCCTAATGACTAAAAAAATCAAGAAAAGGTATACAATTGTCATTACAAATTGTCGTTAATTATTATATATATATATATATATATATATAATTAACGATAAAAACAGATGGATAAAGAATGACAGTAAAAACTTCGTATATTTGCAACGTTTCGTTGTTGTAACAACTTCGTCAGGCAAAGAAGAAAGAAGACTGAGCGGTAAACGTTGAGATAGAGGCACGTGAGGAGTTCTGGAAGGTGTGGTCGAGTGTTCCCGCGCCTGCGCTGTGATAGTAGATTAGAGTTTTCTATTGAGTCCCGGTTGCTCCAACGCTCGTAACAGCCAAATAATGGCGGTCTCACTGGATCTGAGCATAGCTTCGTGTACTGAAGAAGGAAACTCCTTTAGAACTGTCACAGTAAAGCACTTGTGAAATTCTTTGTTGTGCTCCTTTGCGTTTGAGGTATGGCTAAGGTTGAAGTTTTATCTTTTACTGAAAACCGGTGATTATTAATTAGCCGCAGTATTGTCGTTGTCTCTCCCACGTAAAAGGAGTCGCAGAATTTACATTGAAGTAAGTAAACTAAATTGGAAGAAGAGCAGGATGATCTAGAGTTAATTTTTAATGAAAGCTGGTTGTATATATATATATATATATATAATATATATATATATATATTATATATATTTATAATATATATATATATATATATATATATATATATATATATATATATATATATTGATATATATATATATATATATATAAACAATTGAGTTGAAATTTGGCACAAGAGTATCCCCTGACGTAATAAATAAGCGTATTAAGTTTCGTTATAATACAACAAGTATATCCATGATTTTTGGAGGATCATAAAACTTAAGTAGCATTTATCGTGGTCAATGCCTGGATAGATAACCACTGGGAATGAAACGAATGTATTTACTATCTGAGGACAGAGCGAAGCGAGTTCGAAGACCTGTTGCAGTATAAATTTAACGAATCCGATTTGAGGATAAGGATTGAGGATAAGCATAGCGAATTCGATGTAATGAGGAAAAGTTCCGAGGTACCCCGTACCCGATTTTTTAACTTAGCTTGATCTTTTTGGAAGTAAGGCATTAAGAGTTATTTTGGTTGGATTTTGTTCTGAAAGCGTTGAACATCATCATGTTACTTGGGGATGATGAAAATAATTCATATTAGAAAATTTTAGTATAACATCTTGTTTCGACCTACTCTTTATTTAATATGTCAAATAGCTTTTAATAAACCCACTTTTCTTTTCTAAAATGACATGTTTTTAGGAAAAATAAATAAGTTTTTACGGAAACGGAAAACACATGGAAAAACATTTCATATCAAATTATTGAAAAAATGGTATTATTTGATAAAACCCTGAACTCTCTATAACCTTCAATTAAAATTCCGAAGAATGTGAAGTATTTACTAGAGTCGACCGATGCTCTCTTACCGCCGTCATGCTTGGCAAGCAAAACTTATATCATTTGATACTACCGAGTTTTGTAAAACATGAATAGTTGACACACCTATTCATGAGTTTTGTAAAACATGAATGGTTGACACAACAGTATAATAGTTGTTGTGTCTACTACAGTATAATTGTGAGAGAGACACCTAGGAAGTGTAACAAGCAAAATGCAATGCTACATCTGGGAACGGTTCCATCATTATTCGGCATTTGTCATCATTGATGGCTCCACATAATTTCACGTTCCACTCTGACGTGTGAGTTCTAGCGCCAACAGAGCCTGAACTCACTCTGACCAATTACAATTCCGAAGAATATAATGTGAAGTATTTACCAGAGTCGACCGGTGATCTCTTACCGCCGTCATGCTTGGCAAGCAAAACTTTATCATTTGATACTACCGAGTTTTGTAAACATGAATAGTTGACACACCTATTCATGAGTTTTGTAAAACATGAATGGTTGACACAACAGGTATAATAGTTGTTGTGTCTACTACAGTATAATTTGTGAGAGAGACACCTAGGAAGTGTAACAAGCAAAATGCAATGCTACATCTGGGAACGGTTCCATCATTATTCGGCATTTGTCATCATTGATGGCTCCACATAATTTCATGTTCCACTCTGACGTGTGAGTTCTAGCGCCAACAGAGCCTGAACTCACTCTGACCAATTACAATTCCGAAGAATATAATGTGAAGTATTTACCAGAGTCGACCGGTGATCTCTTACCGCCATCATGCTTGGCAAGCAAAACATATATCATTAGATGCTACCGAGTTTTGTAAAACATGAATAGTTGACACTACATAAATTGTGCGAGGGACATTTAACTCGCAAAATGCAATGGCACATCTGATTACGGATCCATCATTCGACATTTATCATTATTGACGGTTCGGCACCCTGATGAGTTAGACGTGGTTATGTCTATACTAGTTACGACGTGGGAGTGAGACATGCCCACATCGTAAGGAATGATATGCCCCATGACTGACGAATGATGGAACAGTGCCCAACTTTCTTCCAACTTTTTGACTTAGCTTATGTTCTGGCTGACTTTCTATGAATACTGCTGTTTTATTGAGTATAAAGATTTTAGTATTACTATACCAACCAGAGTTATAAATGAATAATTCGCCACAACCTCTCAGGTTTAGTACTACTATGCTAACCAGAGTTATGAATGAATAATTCGCCACAACCTCTCAGGTTTAGTACTACTATGCCAACCAGAGTTATGAATGAATAATTCGCCACAACCTCTCAGGTTTAGTACTACTATGCTAACCAGAGTTATGAATGAATAATTCGCCACAACCTCTCTCAGGTTTAGTACTACTATGCCAACCAGAGTTATGAATGAATAAATTCGCAACAACAAGTACTCTAACCAGAGTTTGAATGAATAATCTACTCTCAAGGTTTAGTACTACTCCAAGAGTTATGAATGAATAATTCGCCACAACTCTCAGTTTTACTTCTTCAAAGCGGATTTTTTTGTTTGCTAACCGAAGATATTTAAAACAGGTTTAGTTATTATTATTTTTATAAAACGAACTGAAAGAAAATTTAAAATGGTTAAGTAATAACCAGGTGCGTGCTTTTCTTCTAGACATTTCGTTTTAAAAGAAAACTTTAGGAAAATCCCCTCTCATTTCACTTTTTTTTTAAAAAAACATTTTTTTAACAATAAAAAATCACCTTTCAAAAAATTCTTCGGAGTAAAAATTAGAGCAGCAATTTTTAATTCCAACTAAAATACAAGAAGATAAATTAAAAACGAAAGTATAATAAAATATAAATATTTATTAACTGGCGTGGGATCACACGCAGAGTATGTATATATATATATATTAAAAATAATATAATCAATTATATATTTGGTAGAAAACTAGATTGGGGGAGGCGTTGATGTGTTAAATTTGGAACCGGACCAAAAATTATGTTTAAAAGAAATATCTTGAAAGGTAATTAGTGAGGCAAACTAGACGGCTCGTTTCACGTCTCATGGAAGAGTCAGTCTGTCGTATAATAATATTATTAAATCAAGAGATGAAATATACCTTTAGCTGTGAAATTGACTTTGACATGGGTAATTAAAAAATAGTTTGGTATAAACGTAAAAAGAAGAAAAAAAAACAAGGAGAGAAGATATGAATAAATAAGAATAAAATAAATAATCAGAAATAAAAACAATTATTGTAAACACATTTTATAACACTTTTTCATTTTATTGTATATTCCGCCACTGTATTTTGAATTATTGGTGATCTCTAGGCCAGAGATCGCCAATGTGTCTCGTTGGTTCCCGCCAGTATGTTGTGGCGGGAAGGCACTGCTACCTATGGATTTAAAAAGGAATTTCTCTAGTTAATTTAATGTTTAAAAAACATTACTTGCCTCGGAAGAAACTTGACATTAATTATGATTTGACAAACATTTATGATTTTATTTGTAGATTTTTTGGACGATTATTTGGTTTAAACTTAATTTATTTTATTTAACACATAAGTGAAACCAATCCCAGAAAATCCCAATGTAACCTGACTAATTAGCGATCCATAGTTCAGAACTAGTATATTGTATATAGTTATATATATATATATATATATATATATATATTATATATTATATATATATAATATATATATATATATATATATATATATTATATATATATATAATATATATATTACAAGAATCTTGCTGCGAAAATATTTTTTCTTGTTGTAAAACTGTTCTTTATATACATTAATATATATATATATATATTATATATATTATATAATATATATATTATATATATATATTATATATATATCGATTTTGCCGACCACCTCATTAGCTGGCGTTATTTCCTGTGTTAACTCGCTAAAACTTGAACGTGCGCTCCTTTTAAGTCCGCTTCTAGTGGTTGTACATTTATTATTCTAATTATTTTATCTTTTTACGTTATATTAAGAGTGAAAAATTATGAAAATATAGAGAAAACAAAATACTATTATGAGTAATATTTTCTTTTTAACGAATTTTTCTTGAGAAAATTACACTTAATACTTAAAAAATATAACAAACAGTCTAAAATTTTTCATTAAGTACAACAAAGTATTTGTAAGCTTGTCAAAATATTGCTACTAACTATATTAAATAAGCGTAATTTAACGTTAAAAAATTGACAAAATCATGTTTCGCTGATATCATTTTAAGGTTATCGAACGACATATTAATAAAAATAAAGATAATTTGTGAGACATTATAACCCTGTTTATCTTCAATGATGTATTCTACACTAGAAGACGAGTCAGAGTTTTTACTCCCCCGTATATCGTATAAAATTCCCAAGTTGAATTTGGTTATATATGTCCATCTATAATTTACAAAAGTGCTACATAAATTTTTTACTACTGAGATAGAAGCTATGCATGTTAAATTGGAATAAGTTGAAGTGTATTATTTTTAAGTATTAATGTTAAAAATAATATAACTGATTTAAGTATATTTTTTTAATATTCGTCAGACGAGATGACTACCTTCAATACTGAGAATTGGTACGGTGAGATCGATCGAAGTGACGTCACGCATAAACCTTATTTTGGCGCCGATCTGTTAAAACCCTCGTGTCTGACACTCTCCCCCTCTCACATATCAATCCATCATCCGGTGAAATAACAACTAGACGATGACATATTTTGTTTTCTTTAATTGTATGGTTGTTTTGAAAGAAAAGTGTGAATAAAATGTAACAGGTAAATTAAATGACGATAAAGATGATATGGACGCTAAATCAAGCTTTGATGATTAAACATTCTTAATTTAATTACATTAATTAAACCTACTTTAATTACATTAATTAGGCTTTAAAGCTGGAAGAAGAAGTTAAAAAAATAGAGGGGAGCGTAAACGCTTGCTTTGTGTTTATTTGCTATTTCGAGTATCGTTAAAGCGATTGGAGTCTGTAGTAAGGACACACATGTTGACTTTGTGAGGATGATGATATATAAAAACTGCTTCTAGTTGTTTGGGAGGATTGGGTTTCAATTGTTAAAAATAGAACTATCACAAGGAACTGGGGTCTTAAAAAAGTCTGAACAAGAATAATACTGAGAGGATAAGTTTGATAAGCAAATTCGACTAGGAGGATAGGTTTGATAAGTATATTAGACTAAAAGGATAGGTTTGATAAGTATATTAGACTAAAAGGATAGGTTTGATAAACATATTAGACTGGGAGGATAGTGAAAGGAACGAAGGAGAGTCTCTCCACAAAACTATTAATTTATTCAAAGCGCCTTCAACCTAACATGAGGCCATCATCAGTGCCAGAGATAATTAAAAGAAAACAGCTTAGAGAAAAACATTAAATACGCAAAAATTAAATAGAATTAGTAATATTCTTCCTCTTCTTTTTCGACTCAACTATGTCGGTGAGCTGTCCAAAACCAGTTAGGCGGTATTGTTTTAGAAAAAATAATTTAATTTTGGTTTTACCAAATTATTTTTTTGGATAATTATGTTTAACATAATTATAATTATGTTATGTCAGAACTATCTGTGTTTACAAAAGAATACAGGTCTTCTTTTGTAAACACAGATAGTTCTGACGTAACATAATTGTGTGAGAGACACATAAGAATATAACAAGCAATATGCTACGTCTGGAAACTGCTCGTTCCATCATTCGACATTCGTCATCATTCATGGTTCGACATAATGTCATGTTCCACTCTGTTTCGTTCAGTCTAACTCATTAGGGGGCCGACAGAGCCTGAACTCACTCTGACCTTCAATTAAAATTCCGATGAATATTATGAGAAGTATTTACCAGATACGAGCGGTACTCTCTTACCGCCATCATTCTTGGCAAGAAAAACATATATTATTTGATACTACCGAGTTTTGCGAAACATGAATTGTTGACACAATATAATTGTGCGAGGGACACCTAAGAAATATAACAAGCAAAATACAATGCTTGTGAACATCTGGGAACTGTTCGACCATTCGACATTCGTTATTATTAATGTCTCGACATAGTGTCATGTCTCACTCTGTTTCGTTTCGTCTAACTCATCAAAGCGCCGAAAAAGCCTTAAATAACTCTGTCCTTCATTTAAATTTCTATAGAATATATAGCGAAGCATTTACCAGTGCGGTAAGTGGTGCCCTCTTACCGCCATCATGCCAGGCATGTAAAAAATTTATCATTTGATACTGTGTGATACTGAGTTTTGCAAAATAAGAATAGTGGATATAATTGTGCGAGGGACAACTAGAAATGTAGAAACAACTAGAAATGTATTAAACAAAATTCTATGGTACATCTAGGAATTGTTTTATTACTTAAAATTCGTCATTATTGATGGCTCGAGCTTTAATTGAAAGGAAGAGTAAGTTCTGGCTCTGTCTACGCTCTGTTGAGTTAGACGTAACGGAACAGAATTGTCGAGCCATCAATGATGACGAATATTGAATTATAGAACAGTTCCTTTAAGTAACATTTACAGCGTTTTGACTGTTACACTTCTAAATGTCTCTCGCACTATTATATTATGCCGACTATTCATGTTTGGCAAAACTCGGTTATGTCAAACGATATAAAATAATAATTTTGTTAGTAATAATAAATGATACATTAATTTGTATAATTAATTTATTTTAAATAATTTAACCTGTAAGGTTTATCTTATTAAAGTTGACAAATGACATTTAATTTTTTGTTCACCTTTTAATCTTTCAACATCCATTGATTCAAAAAACACGGTTTGTTTTCTAATCGCATCTAATTTTTCTTTTCAGACAGCCCAGTTAGGTAGATGAAGGAGGTGTAAGGAAGGGGAATTTCCTCTAACAGAGAAAAAGAGTAGAAAATAAAAACAAATGATACATTTAAATGAACCCGAATGAGGCGGTCTGATACCGCGGATTAGATTAATGCTGCTAATATTTCTCGTTCACGACTTTTTTCTTTATTAATAAAAAGAAAGTAATTTCGGTATCATTTATCTTTAACTCACTTTGCTACCTTAAAAACATTTTAATTGTTTCATGTTTCGCTTGATACTCTAACTGATGCCAACTAATTTTTTGATTGCCTTCTATTTATTTGTCGTTTTTCTTCCTTTCGTTTCTTTTCGTTACAGTTTTCTTTGATATTCTTTGTTGCTTATTTTATTGTTGTTACTTATATTTATTGTCGTTTTTTCTTCCTTTCCTTTTATTCGTTACAGTTTCTTGACTTTGTTGCTTATTTTATTGTTGTTACTTATATTTATTTGTCGTTTTTCTTACTTTCATTTTTTTCGTTACAGTTTTCTTTGATATTCTTTGTTGCTTATTTTATTGTTGTTAATTTTATTTATTTGTCGTTTTTCTTCCTTTCCTTTCTATTCGTTACAGTTTTCTTTGACTTTGTTGCTTATTTTATGTTGTTACTTATATTTATTTGTCGTTTTTATCCTTTCCTTTTTTTCGTTTCAGTTTTCTTTGATTTTCTTTGTTGCTTATTTTATTGTTATTACTTCTATTTATTTGTCGTTTTTCTTCCTTTTCTTTCTTTTCGTTACAGTTTCCTTTGACTTTGTTGCTTATTTTATTCATGTTACATACAATCTAATTCTTTGTTTCAAGTGAATGGCAAAAGTAACTAAAATTCTGCAAATTCTCACTACATTTAAAACTATCTAAGAAATTAACTCGTACAAATGCGTTGTCTACGCGTAGTTTAGCCAAACTATCATATTGAACACTTAAGATATTTTTTTTCTTACTCTTCTTTTTTTTGTAATTTCATTTTAAATTCATTTACTTAGTTAGACAAGTAAGAAAACATTCAAAATTGTATTAGTTTTCAAACTTTGACATTTTTAAGAATTGAATAAGCTCAGGATCCCTGGGCAAAAGCTTTTCGTCAATTTATTTTCAGTATATTTAAAAAAAAGTACTGAACTCTTTATTAATTTAATTGATATTATAAGAAAAAATGAATAAGTAAAAAAGAAGTTACTTTAATTAATTTATTGTACACTGCAAGATTTGAGATTGTTGTTTAGAGTTTATTTACTAGTTCTCTATTACATTATACGTTACAGATGTTTTATTACTGAATTTGTTTACATTATGGGAAAAAAAAAGAGTTGTTTGGGTCTGAAGCACCCAAAGGGGGTCTCAAGAGCCCTGCGGCCCTTAAAGAGTATCGGGCATCTGCACTTCGCCAGCTGGTGCGTTTATAAAGTTTGTAACCAACCTGATTTTAGTATTGTTTTCAAGTACTTTTCGCTTCTATGAAAATGGACAAATACCTTTTGTACCTTGGGAGGGAGGGGGGTTTGATTGAAAATATTCAATTGTTTGGAGGTATAATTGCGCATTTTTACATTATAAAGGAGATAAGTGTAATCTTAGCCTGAGGATATTAGATCTGTTAATATGTTCCCCTAGAATACAGTGGTCGGAAGGGACACTCATTCTTGTAAGGGATGATTTGCCCTTGATCCTTCTCAAGTGGTTCATCACCCAGAACAACTCAAGAGGTTCCGAGTTCATCACATCTTGTTTCATACTTCATTTCCTGCATGATTATTTCTTTTAAGATCTATATTTTTGTTTATCCTTCTCATCGCATTTTTAATAGAAAAAGCTTGGATCCATTCTAATGACTCCCGAAATAAAATTATATCCCAGATCCCTATTTAATCTCTCTCAGATAGTACAAAAGAGGCTTTGAAAAGCAATGGCATCGTACTTGCAAAAATTGGACATTACAAAAATTGTTTACATTTTAAAAGTTGATAAACATAATAGATAATTGTACTGGATTTTACTTAAGTTGTAAAGAATTGGCATTAACTCACAAAGACGATTGACATTTTGAAAAATGATAGGTGCAAGGTAAAATGGTATGAGACATTGCGTAAGTTGATAGCAATTCGTAAACTACTGACATTATAGAGGGCGGTATAAGACATTGTGTGAGATGATTGAATTTTGAAATCACTACAGACAACTTAATCTTAGTACACCAATCATTCATAAGGTTTGGTTATGTTTTCCCAAACATAACCGCTTATTATAGACTCTGAAAAAATATCGAGAACACAGAAAAAGGTTTGAATCGATTTAAAATTTTTCGCGCATGTAGTAAAGATGTGTATGTATGGGTCTAACAAAAGTTTGATCTCATTATCAGCATTAGTTTAATTTTTATTAAAAGACTTGTATAGGTTTTTTAAAAAATCGTTAAATCGAAAAGTCGTCCTATTGAGTTGAACTTCAGTAGAAGTGTATTCTTTATGTATTGAACAAGATTCATTTAAATACGGCCAATATATATCTGGTTTTTGCTGCATCACTAGTGTGAAGCAGTGTTGAGCTTGGTTACTACGTGGATGGGTAGCCGCCGAAGTGGTCCGAAGTGAGTAGGAAATGGTAGAATGAAGCGAAGGGAGTAGGAATGGTCAGAAGTTAAACGCAAGTGAGTAGGAAGTGGTCAGAATAAACGAAGGTGAGTAGGAAAGTGGTTTGATAGGAATTCAGAAGCGAAGGGAGTAGGAAATGGGAATAAACGAATGAGTAGGAAGTAATAGAAGTGAACAAAGTGTAGGAAAGTGTAGGAAGTGAATGAGCGAAGTGAGGTAGGAATTGTTAGAATTAGCGAAGGAGTGGATGGGTCAGAAGAGCGAAGGGAGTTGGAAAGGTCAGAATAAACGAAGTGAGTAGGAAGTGGTCAGAATGAGCAAAGTGAGTAGGAAAGTGGTCAGAATGAGCGAAGGAGTAGGAAATGGTTCGGAATAAACGAGTGAGTAGGAAGTGGTTCAGAATGAGCAAAGTGAGTAGGATAGTGGTCAGAATAGCGAAGTGAGTTAAGAAGTGAGTCAGGAATGAGCAAAGTGAGTAGGAAGTGGTCAGAAGCGCGAGTGAGTAGGAATCAAATAAGCGAATGAGTAAGAAGTAGTAAGAATGAGCAAGGAGTAGGAGTGGTCAGGAATGAGCGAAGTAGGAAGATGGTCAGAATGAGCGAAGGAATTGGAAATGGTAGAATAACGAGGAGTAAGTGGTCAGAATGAGCAAAGTGAGTAGGAAGTGTCAGAATGACGAAGGGAGTAGGAAATGTCAGAATAAACGAAGTGAGTAGGAAGTGTCCGAAGTGAGGAAAGTCGGAAGTGAGTGGAGAATGAGCGAAGGGAGTAGGAAATGGTCAGAATCAAGGAAAGCGAAGTGAGTAGAAGTGGTCAGAATGAGCGAAAGTGAGTAGAAGTGGTCAGAACAAGTGAGTAGGTAAGAATGAGGAGAGTGGTCCAGAATGAGCGAAGTGAAGTAGGAAGTGTCAGAATGAGCGAAGTGAGTAGTGAAGTGGTCAGAATGAGCGACAGTGAGTAGGAAGTGGTCAGAATGAGCGAAGGTGTAGGTAGGAAGTGGTCAGAATGAGCGAAGTGGTAGGAAGTGGTCAGAATAAGCGAAGTGAGTAGGAAGTGGTCCAGAATAAAAAGCGAAGGTGAGTAGGAAGTGGTCAGAATGAGCAAAGTGAGTAGGAAAGTGGTGCAGAATGAAGCGAAGGGGAGTAGGAGAATGGTCAGAATGAGCGAAGTGAGTAGGGGAATTGGTTTGTCAGAATGAACGAAGTTAAGTAGAAGTGGTCAGAATGAGCGAAGTGGAGTAGGAAGTGGTCAGAATGAGCAAAGGTGATAGGAACTGGTCAGAATGGCGAAGTGAGTAGGAAGTCGGTCAGAATAAACGAAGCAGTGAGTAGGAAGTGGTCAGAATAAACGAAGTGAGTAGGAAGTGGTCAGAAAACAAAGTGATAGGAAGTGTCAGAATGAGCGAAGGGAGTAGAAATGTCAGTCAGCAATGGCGAAGTTGTGATAATGGTAGGAAGTGGTCAGAATGAGCGAAGTGAGTAGTGAAAGTGGTCAGAATGAGCCAAAAGTGAGTAGGAAGTGGTCAGAATGACAAGTGAGTAGGAAGTGGTCGAATGAGCGAAGTGAGTAGGAAGTGTCCAGGAATAAACGAAGGAGTAGGAAGTGGTCAGAATGAGCAAAGTGAGTAGGAAGTGGTCAGGAATGAGCGAAAGTGGAGATTAGTAGAAATGGTCAGAATGAGCGAAGTGAGTAGGAAGTGGTCAGAATGAGCGAAGTGAGTAGGAGTGGTCAGAATGAGCGAAGTGAGTAGGAAGTGGTCAGAATGAGCGAAGTGAGTAGGAAGGTCAGAATGAGCAAAGTGAGTAGGAAGTGGTCAGAATAAACGTGAGTAGGAAGTGGTCAGAATAAACGAAGTGAGTTAGGAAGTGGTCAGAATGAGCGAAGTGAGAGAGTGGTCAGAATGAGCGAAGTGAGTAGGAAGTGGTCAGAATGAGCGAAGGGGTAGGAAGTGGTTGGCAAGTGGAGTAGGAAGTGGTTCAGAATGAGCGAAGGGGAAAGTCAGGAAGTGAGTAGGAAGTGGTCAGAATGAGCAAAGTGAGTAGGAAGTGGTCAGAATGAGCGAAGTGAGGTAGGATGGTCAAATGAGCGAAGTGAGTAGGAAGTGGTCAGAATGAGGAAGTGAACGAAGTGAGTGAAAGAGAAAGTCATAGTGAGCGAATGGAGAATAGGAGTAGGGAATGGTCAGAATGAGCAAAGGCAGTAGAATGGTCAGAATAAACGAAGTGAGTAGGAAGTGGTCAGAATGAGCAAGTGAGTAGGAAGTGGTCAGAATGAGCGAAGGGAGTAGGAAATGGTCAGAATGAGCGAAGTGAGTAGGAAGTGGTCAGAATGAGCGAAGTGAGTAGGAAGTGGTCAGAATGAGCGAAGTGAGTAGGAAGTGGTCAGAATGAGCGAAAGTGGTCAGATACGAAGTGAGTAGGAAAGTGGTCAGAATAAACGAAGTGGAGTAGGAAAAGAGTAGGAAATGGTCAGAATGAGGTGAGTAGGAAGTGGTCAGAATGAGCGAAGTGAGATAGGAATGGTCCGAAGTGAGTAGGAAGTAGTCAGAATGAGCGAAGCGACTCCAAATTGGTGAGGATGATCGTAAAGAATTCAATATGGAAAGGGAAAAGTAGTTTCCCTATTTATAATGGACTCCATTCACGTTCACTCAATGGATCGGGAAAGGAAAAGTTCCAAGTTACTCGAAACCGATTTTTTAATTCCTTCAATAGCCTCATCATTTCAAATAGTATAATACTGTTTCTAATTTTAATACCTTTACGTCATTGCCTTATTTATGTTTACCCTATTCGTATTCAAAGTATAGTTTTAGGTTATGATATATGTTTACCTACTGTGAAATGTTTGATTTTGAATACAGAGTTAATTTAAAGGTGCCGAGAAGGGTCTCAACCCTTACCTTGTAATCAGGTGTTGAAGTAATCTCACCGTACCTTTGATTTACCCTGTATAACCCAGTAGACTATATAACTCTGTAGACTCCAAATGAATCTACAAATTACAGGCTTCCCCCCCCCCCCCCCTAATCCTCATTTCTATATAAACTGATGAAAATGTTGCTACTCTACTTTTGAAGCTATTTTTTATTACTTTTATTCAAAAATAATTTTGCTTACTTTCCCCTCCTAAAAAGAAAGGGAAGCATTCCGTTTGTAAAAAACTAACACCTAATTTTTCCTCAAATGTTTTAGCTCCTACTGATTAAAAAAAGTCGAAAACAAATTGTGTTTATTATATATATATATATATATATATATATATATATATATATATATATATATTATATATATATATATATATATATATGTGTATATATATATATATATATATATATATATATATATATATATATATATATATAATATATATAATATTAATCAGAGCTTCAGCGGAATCAACCTTTGACACTCGCCCTAACTTCCCTTCCCTGCGTCCTTCCTCTTTTTAGCATAAGTTTCTGTTGAATTTTCGCTTAAAGAGTTGTGTCTCACATTTTATTTCCATGGCGATGTTTTCCTTCAATATTAGAAGGGGGAGGAAGAGAAGCAAATATTACAATAAGAATAATACTAGAGTAAAATGTTTTGCTGTTTTGCTGCATTTCACAATAATATGCTGGTATTCCAATATATGTGTATGATGATTTTCAAACTCGTTTTCTTTGCGGTACACAAGTAATAATGATTTCGAAATTTTAAATGGTACTAAACTTGAGGGTTCCTACGTCAATAAGAGCAGCTGGGCCGCGGAGTGACCCTTCGGGGCTGACTTTATGCACCCTTTTTGAAATTCATTGATACGACAGTAATTTCACCCTTATCCAATACCTGTCGATTTCTCTCCTTACTCCCTTGATTTTGAATTAATTTAAAATTTCAAGTTTGGAATAAAAACAACGTACTACGCGGTCTCCGCTCCTCCCGTTGTACTTTATTAGTTCGTCATATGACTGTTTTATATAAATGGCACACTGCCACGAAACAAGAAAATTTTAAAATGTATTACTTAAAGAGCTTCATTTGTTTATATTATATCAATTAATGACGTAAACATTAATATAACAAAACAATAATGCAATTAAATAAAAATAAATGAAAATAGATAAAAGTTTGTACTGATGACATAAGATGCAACGTTATGAAGCATATCGACCATATGCTTGATTTTGCTGCGTGATTTCTTCAAGCGTTAGGATTCCCGCCATAACTCTTAAATCCTAGCGGTCATCTTGCCGCGCAGCACATTCATTTTAGAAAGCGTTGAAGCCTTTTTACTTTGAGTTCACCTTTTACATTATCAAACATTTGACCGATTTTTATGAAATCCTTTAACTTTCGCTAACACATTTTTTAAATCACCCCTTTATAAAGTATATAATCAATAAATGATTCAAGGTCACAGATGATTCCCTTATTGTTTGTTCTCTTCCTCCCCCTCGCATTGCTTTAGCCATCTTTCTTTATACTTTTCCTTTATTTATACCGTAGGTATATAGGAAAAGTATTGTGTTTTCTAAAAAAATTCCAAAAACCGGGATGTCACCGGAATTATTTGTTGTAGGTGTTGTGTTTTTAAGGCGTCCTGAGAGGTTTTTGCTAAGTCTGTCTTTATGTGTGTGTGTCTGTTTTCATCGTAGCTACTTGTGTATTTATGCTTGACAGTTAAAACTTTGTACAAAAATCAGTCTATAGCTGTAGTTTTGCAATTCGAAATACAATTTTTATGACGCCATTAACCCGCAAAAATAACACAGCAAAAATTTCGAAAAATTATAAAAGGCGGCAAAATGATGCGATCCAATTGAAATTTAGCTCACATGTATAAAACTAACATTTGTGCCAAGTTTTATCTCAATATCAGCATTAGTTTAATATTATCGACTGACTAGTATGGGTGTTTTAAAAAAATTAGAAAAAATTAGAAAATAATCCATTTGAGTTGAAAATTGGTTCAAGTATATTATACTTTTACGTAATAAATAAGTAAATTAAATTTCGTTTTAATACAACAAGTATATCCATGATTTTTATTTTTGGTGGATCATAAAAATTAAGTAACATTAAGCGTGGTCAGTTCTTGGGTGGGTGACCGCTGAGAATGAAACCAATGTATTTACTATCTGAGGACGAGCAAAGTGAGTCCGAAGAGGTGTTGCAGTATACATTTGACGAATTGTAAATTCTGAGGACGAGCGAAGCTAATTCGAATCAGGTAGGATGAGCACAGCAAATCCGATGTAATGAGGAAAAGTTCCGAGGTACCCTGTACCTGACTTTTTTTAAAATTAAAATTTACAACACACTTTTTGTTATTAGCATAAACATCAATTAAATCTCGCATTGTTTCTTTCTTCTTTCTTTATTTTCCCTAATTTTTATTTTCTTAGTTAAAATTTATTTTTCTATTTGTCAATTTTCCTTTAGCTTATAATTGATTTTTTTAAATATTTCAAGTATTAGTGTTTAGAGGATATTGAAAACGTCAAAGACAGTCGTTTAGAATAAAAAATAAATGCTCAGAGCTCTCTTATAGATTGAATTTGAAGATTTTCTTACTTAGTCTCTCAGTTTTGTTTTTCAAAACAAGTCTCGTTTCTCACAAAAAGATGGAAAATTCTAATTGTTTAAATATAAAGTTATTACATTGAGTTTTATCAACTGTTTTTCATATGTCTCTTATTCTACTGTAATTAATTTAATCAAATACATAAAACTACCAGTGAAATATTTTAATACGACGCATTTTTTAAAGCATCGTACCTCTAAGATCAGGAACACCTATAGTGACGTATATATTTCTTTTTTTTAATATTCTTCTTTTTACTGCTGAATTTATTTTTTGCTGAATCAGGTCGAGATGAGCACCTTTGCCTAAGTATATTATCTTTTGTCTCGCTTTTTTAAAAATTTAATCCTCAACGTAAAAATTTACGTTGAATTCCTCTTAATTCATTCTTTAATCTGTCTTATTTCAGATCTTCATCTTTACATTTCATTCATAAATTTTATTCTCTTATTTCTGCTTTTTAGTTACTTTATTTTAATTAATTTCCTTTAATTTTATTTCATTTCTAGTTTTCCCTATTTTATTTAAATTTTGCGTTTATTTCGCCTAATATAATTGTCTAATATATACTTACTTTGTATTCATTATAATTTTTACTACTTGGTTTACATTTTTATTTCCAAGTCAAGTACACATGACTATTTATAAACTTAATTTTTTTTAATTTCATTCAAGTGCCTTTTTATGTAAGTTCATGTTTATTTTTCTTGTTTTATTTTTTGCTTTTAATAATTACATATATTTACATTAATTCTTATAATTAATATCCTTTATTTCTTATTTTTGTTCTCCGTATATTTTATAAGCTCCATTATGTATTTTTTTATTAATAATAAGGATATTTTAATTTGTTTTCCTTTCTGTTCTATTTAATCTATTTATGTCTATTTCTATCTTTATCAATAGTATTATTTTATGTTTATTTATTTTTCTATTTTCCCCACATTTAAAAGAATGTTTTAAATAAATCTATATTTTTACCTTTTAATATTTATAACGTAGGTATATAGAAAAAGTATTGTGTTTATAAGTAATTCCGAAACCGGTATTTCACGGAAATTATCCGTTTCAGGTGTTTTTAAGACCCCCTGAGTAGTTTTCACAAAGTTGTCTGTCTGTATGTGTGTGTGCCTGTTTTCATCGTAGCTCCAAGTGTATTTATGCTAAAGAGTTGAACATTGGTACAAAAATCAGTCTACAGGTGTTGCTGTGTTGTCGGAAAATAATTTTTATGACGTCATTAACAAGAAAAAAAAATACTCTGTAAAAATTACTAAATTTGATAAAACACGAAATAATCTGTCGATCATTTAAGATTTGCCACACATGTAATCAATATAAAACCAATATATGTGCCTAGTTTCATCTCATTATTGCTATATCAGCATTAAATCAAACTTGATCAAATGACATCAAATACGTTGTTTAAAAAATTGTTCTTTGTAAAATCAAAGAAGAATTTAAGTGAATTGAAATTTGGTATAAGTGCATTACATATCTACTGTTCTTGTTCGATCATAAAAGTTAAGCAGCATCGAGCGAGGTCAGTGCCTGGATGTGTGACCGTTGGAAACAAAATGAATGTACTCACTCTCCGAGAATAAGCGAAGCGAGTCCGAGTTCATGTTGCAGTATAAATTTGGCGATTTGTATATCCTGAGGACGAGGGATGCTAGTCCGAAGTAGTTAGGACAAGCGTAGCGAATCCGATGTGGTGAGGATAAGTTCCGAGGTACCCCGTACCCGATTCTTTAGATATAATTTTTTTATGTCGTAATAATATAATTTGTTGTTCATGACGTAATAATATAATTGTTTCATGACGTAATAATATAATTGTTTCATGACGTAATAATATAATTGTTTCGTGACGTACTAATATAATTGTTTCATGACGTAATAATATAATTGTTTCATGACGTAATAATATAATTGTTTCTTGACGTAATAATATAATTGTTTCATGACGTAATAATATAATTGTTTCATGACGTAATAATTTATTTAATTTTCTTCACACTTTTTTTAATTATTTTTGAATTTTATTTTATTTTTATCTACTACACTTCAATTTGAGGTTTTGAAAAAGAGGCAGTTTAGAATTTTAAAACAAAGAGTTTTGTAGTCCTTTAACTTTTTAATTAATTATCTCCTACTTTATAAGTCTTTCTCAAGTTTGTTGTTCTATCTTGTTTTTGTCTCATTCTCACTAATTAATCCATTTTACTCGGTGGTACTTCTTTTGTTTTTATCCTTTACAATGTCGTCAAGGTATTAATTCGTATGATTAACAACATGAATGAATTAGGGTTTAAAATATAAATAAAAATATCTTAAGTGAAAGAATTCTGGTTTAGTTTAATAACATTAGATCAACCTTAGGAGAGTAATTCTTTTTGAAAATTTGCCAGAACTATTTTGTATCACTAAAATTTAATTAATTAATTAAAATAAATTTATTTTTTAACTTTATTGAATAATTAGTTAGAGGGAATAATGTAATTTAATATGTCTAATCAATTTAAAATTAGTTGTTGAATTAATTTTTTCTTGATTTACTATGTCGAAGATAATGAAAAACTAAACACATGGGTTTATTCAAATAGATATGAGTCATGAGAAATCATTTAAATTAGATTAATATACTTCGAATGAAATTTTAAATAAATTATTATAAAAAGTGTTGCAATGATTCTGCGATGGATTTTAGAGAGGCGTCGTAGAGCCCTCACAATTCTTTCAGCCTAACTTCAGATTGTAACCTAACTGGATTTAGTATAAACGTGTCAAATAATATTATTGTAATTTATAATTTGATACTATCGAGTTTTGCAAAGCATAAATAAATGAATAATCATTTATTAGATCCTGATTAGTTACAAATAATACATTTTGTTAATGTGAAATAGCGAAGATCTAAATCAGCACTAAGCTGTGGTTAATTTTTAAGTTAATAAACATAAAAAGTATAAAACTTGTTGTTATATTCTTATCAAAACATAAATGGTTGACACAATATAATTGTGCGAGACACCTAGTAAATTTAACTAGCGAAGTGCAATGCTACATCTGGGAACTATTTAATCATTCGACATGAGTTTAGAACATGCATTCTGTCAAGCCATCAATGATGACGAATGATGGAACAGTTCCTAGACGTAGCATAACATATTGCTTGTTACATTCCTAGGTGTCTTTTGCTCAATTATATTGTGTCAATACCATTATAACTTTCATTATAATATAATAAATTAAATAATATTAATATAGTAATAATAGTAATTAGGGAGAGATGACAGACCACCTGGCAAGTAGGCCGCGTTGTTGGGCCCTTTTTGTTGACTCCTTTTGATAAAAGATAGTGTTCAACCTTATGAGTTCTAGTGCAGGCATTTTATGTCTAATCCACAAAATTTCTTAATCCGTGATTTTACTTTAAGTTTATATAGCTTCATTACAACACGTGCCCCACTGACAGACCAGACTTTCCTATCAGTAAAGCCTGTAAACAACACACGCACACACACACACAGATATTTATATTATATATATATATATATATATATATATATATATATATATATATATAATATATATATATATATATATATCCATACATATATATATATACATATATATATATATATTAATATATAATATATATATATATTAATATATATATATATATATATATATATATAAGCCCACTGACAGACCAGGCTTTCCTGCTCTGTCAGTAAAGCCTGTAAACAACACACACGCACACACACACACACACATATATATATATATATATATAATATATATACACACACATATATATATATATATATATATATATATATATATATATATAATATATATATATATATATATAATAAATATATATTATATATATATATATATATATATATATATATATATATATATATATATATTTATATTATATTATCACCAATAGTTGCAGTAGATATGTCACTGCTGGAATTTAATTTAACGAGGAAAAGCGAGTCCGAAGTGGGAATGATAAAACTAGTAAATCCAATAAGGTGAGAAAAAGTTGCAAAGTACATCGTACTTAATTTTTAAAATTATATTAATTCGTCCTCTTAAACAACGCTTTCCAAGCGTGGAAAATAAAAGAAAATGAAATATACGAAACTAATCCATGGGTTGTTAACCCACGTTTGTTTCGACCATTGACAGAAATTTGGCTCTTAAAGACAATAAATGAATCTCTAGAAAATATATCTCCTTCTGTCATCATTATAAATGATCTTCTCACAAGGTAAACGATAAAATATAATTTAAGGTGATATTTTATTTAAATAGTTGAATTCTTTTTACGTACTATTTAAATACGCATCGTGGTCAACTTATTATTTTTTTAGTTGGATGTTGAGCCAAGATTGTTGTATTTTCAGGTGTTGAAAAATCGTATTCGGTTGCAGCCGCTTCGAAATGAGATGAACCCTAAAATAATTTTCATTTATCAAATTGAAAATAAACGTTGTTCTATTTCGGCTTTTACGTCTGACTCGACTAATGCCTCTAAGTATATCAATATATTTATTTTGATGAAATATAAAAACATTGGGCATGGGGTGAACCGGAAATTTTCCTTACCCTATCAGATTCTCTACTCTTATCCTCGGACTCTCTCATCCTATTTCAGACTCATTTCGCTCGTCCTTCAAATGAAATAATCAACTAGATTGTATTGTCTTACCCCTTTAAAATTGCTTCGCTCGTCCTCAGAATATATAAATCACCTAGATTATTGTCTTACCCCTTTAAAATTGCTTCGCTAGTCCTCCCAATATAAAAATCACCTAGATATTATTGTCTTACCCCTTTAAAATCGCTTCGCTCGTCCTCAGAATACTACTCAGAACTTTTATATATGATATATTATATATTATATATATATATATATATAATAATATATAATATATGTATATATTATATATTATATATATATATATATATATATATATTATATATATATATATATATATATTATATATATATATATATATATATATATATATATATATATAATATATTATATATATATATATATATATATATATATTATATATAATATATATATGTGTGTGTGGTGTAATAATAACTTATTATCAGTCATAAACATTTCTGAGTTCAAAGTTATATATTATAACAATATTATTATTAATATTATTTTTTAATTACTGTATACAGTTTATTATGCCAGTGTATTCAACTGTAAAAGTGACTTTTATTTCATATGAATTTGTCTTCAACATTTAAAAACTAACATTGATTAAGTAGAAAATTAGTCTAATAATAATTTTTTTAAGAATATTTCTTCTCTTACGACTATCTACTAATTTACATTTCATGTAGCTGTCTTAATACATTAAACATTTTCTACTGCATCTTTTTATTTATGAAATATGAAAAGTTAAAGGTCTGATATATTTTAAGATAGATAGATAAAATTTAGATAGATTAAAATAGATTAAAACAATAGTTCAGTTTTTAACTGAGTTAATAACTTAAAATATGACAATATCAATTTTACGTTTAAATATTTAAACGTAAAATACTACAACTTTTTACGTTCAGTAGATTTATTATTTTTATAAAATGTAAAAAAAATATAGTAATTGTTATAGTGTACTGGTAATTATATCAAAAATGTAGTAATTGTTATTATTTATTAGTAATTATTTCTTAAATGTAGTAATTGTTATACATATACCAATGTGTTTATACTATTGCAGTACCAGTTGTTTATACTATTGCAGGTACCAGTGTGTTTATACTATTGCAGGTACCAGTTTGTTTATACTAGAGAGTAAAAACTGCGATCCTTGAGATATACAAGGTAATAAGGTCGGAACGCGAAGTGGCCAGTGTTTTACAATTAATAATATAAACGCTAATCTCTCAATTGGACAGCTTTTTTTTTTATTATTTAATTACTTAAGCATTCAGTTTAAATTCTTCAAAAAGCTCTATATGGGACTTTCCGTCGGTTTTACAACCTTGAATAGAGGGCTTAGTAAGATTAGAGGAATCTTTATCAGGACCTGCGCAGTTCCTCCTCCACTACTTAATTTACTTGCCGCATAATAATGATTATAATAACTACTAAATAGTACAGTTATAATATAATTGTACGATTTAGTGTATGATAATACATACTTAAACTCGATATGCAATATCGATAAATAAATCGATTGTTTCAATAAACCTATGTAAAACCGCCACCTGGAGCAAAAGTCAATTCGTATATGTAGAAAAATCTGATTTAATTCAGCACCAATATTATTTTCTATCTGAGTACATTCAAAGGTTTTTTGTGAATATTTTTTTATCACTATCTAATATCATCTAGTTTGATCTCAATTAGTCTACTTTACATGTATAAAGAATCAACATAGGAACTTCCTTTTAATTAATAGTAAACTAACATAAGATTTTAATCTTCTATGTAACTAATATCAGTAAGGGCAGATAGCTGATGAGGAATGTATTGCAATTGTTCATGAAAAGTTATTGAAACGGTGCATGAGAAACGGTTCACGGCAGATGTAGCGTTCCCTTGTATACATTAAACCTTATTGTTGACAACATCGCCCCTTGGGCTATCCCTAGTCCTAGAGTTAGTTTGTCACTTGATTCCTTTATCAGATCTAGTTTTTGTTCCTTTGATATGTGGGACGTTACCCCTATCTGAAGAATCTAGTAATAACAAAAACTCTCTTTCACTGTATGTTATCTGTGGAGAAACTAAACTATACTTGTAGGGTATTTAATTGTAAATATTTTTGTAAAATCAAATTCTTTTCTGGATATTCTCAGGGTTTGTTTGTCGCGTGTTTAAGTCGATTTTGAGCGAAAAAATACTAATCTAAACTTAATTAATGGATAAATAAATAAAGTTTTTTTATCTGCCTTTTTGTATTGTTTAGGAGATTACTTAATGAGGAACTAAAATTTGTCTCATACTTTCTATTTAACCTATGTAAATTGAACTAATATTAATTTTGGTACCATTAATACCAATATATCGTATTCATTTTTATATATATGTATATATATATATAATGTATATATATATATATATATATATATATATATATATATATATATAATATATATATATATATATATATATATATATACATATAGTGTTTAGATTACGATACAATTTTTTACACAATATTACTGTGCATGGTTCTCAAATATACGAAGTTTTATTCAATTATCAGTATTAGTTCTGGTATTATTGATTGTCATATGTATGTAAAACAAAACATATGTCATTGATTAATAAAAAAAATCACGTTCTTTGACTAACGCAATTAAAAATTCGCTTATATCGTGGTAGTATGCCACTTATATAAACCATTAATACAATAACCAAGTGGCCCCAAAGCGGTCACAGGGAGCGTGGGGGCCGCAAAGCGCCAAGGGGAAGCGCAGGCCCTAGCGCCGACGCCGTAGAACGGCAAAAAAGCCATATTATGAATTTCCTTTGAAAGACACACACACACACACACACACACACACACAATATATATATATATAAATATTATATATATATATATATATATATATATATATATATATATATATATATATATATATATATATTCAATGTTTTAGGGCGCGTAATTTATCAAATACGGTCTGAAGTCAATGAGACTACTCAAAATGACCATATAATCGTAAAACGGGAATTCAGAGTGGTCATAACGCCTCCATATCACCTTTATTTGCTATAAAATGATAAATGCCTTTTTTATGAAACGTTTCTTTTGTGGTTAAACCACAAAACAACATAAATTTCTACCACCCATCCCGTTAGCGAGTTTTTTTTAAAGGAAATCCGCTAAAAGAAAAGGAAGAAAATAAGGATTACCAAGTTAGTTAAAAGCTTTCAACACTTTACCTGTTGAGGTTTCTTCTTCTTTCTCTTATCTTACGTATTCTTCTTGTCTTAGGTATAATTTATCCGTTGACCCAGATTTTGTTGGTAGGTACGGTAGGATATATTAAATACATCTAATGGAAACACTTGGTTTTCATTCACCTGGTCTGTAAAGTAGATTTTTAAAACTGATGTACTCTTCGTTTATCCACACGATAAATTTTAATGCTTCTAAACCCTAATATGTGGTTTGGTACGATCTTTTCTCTCTTTGGCTTTTAAGGGTTTAGTTGCGGTTAAAATTGTTTAAATTTAATTTCATCACGTGATAAAGAAAGAGGCATTGAGACTGCGTACAGTATCATCCCTTTATTCTTTCACAAAAACAAAAAAATGTACTTTACAGCCGGCTGGCGTGATTTACAACCGCTTTAAATTTCATTACAGAGTGACTAAGTAAATCAAAATATATATTTTGATTTTCATCGACTTTGGTTTACAACCAACAATTTGAATGCGAGAAAGGGTTCAAAATCAAGGTTTTTCAGTTTCAGTTATCATGAGGATAGAAACTGTTGAATATACACATATATATATATATATATATATATATATATATATATATATAATATACATATATATATATATATATATATATATATATATATATATAATATATATAATATATATATATATATATATATATATATCATATACATACATACTCATATAATTTTTACTATACATACTAACCTTTATTTTTGTCATCTGAACCATAAGCATCCAAGAGCCAGGCCTAAAAAATGTTACTTACTTTGTACTACTTCAAACCAATTTGTTCATAAAATTATGAATTAATGAAATTATGAAGGAAAAGCATAGTCTCCAGTGTGGAGCCCTTCATATGAAGGCGCTCGCTCAAAATATTAGAAAATCGCACAAATTCCAGTTAAGTGGAAAAAAGTTCCAGTTAAGTTTTGGTTCTTGCAATAAGTAGTTTCTTGTGTGTCGTGTGCAAAACATGAAGAGAAAGATGATAAAATGTCCTCTAAAACTAATATTTTAGACTACAACTAAAGTTAGGTAAAGGTGCATAGAATGCCAAAAAATTTTCAAAGAAATTCCATGACTTTTTACAAATTAACCTTTATTTTAGTGTTTTTAAAAGAGCCATATTTGGTTGCAGTTATCCGATGTTATATATTAATGATTAATGATTAAACGCTTGTTTTATTAAAACATTGTAAGATCTCTGAAAAATATTCTATTCATGTTTTGCACACGACCTACAGGGGACCATTTATTCCAAGAAAACTATAAATTTTGAGCGAGCGCAATTATACGATGGGCTACTCTGGATAAGCAGACTATGTTCTTTTTTCGTAATTTATGGTATATTTTTTTTTAGAAAAAAATGTTAGAAGTAATATAAAATAAGTCACATTTCTTCTGGTCCGGCTCATGGATATTCTACTAAAAAAATGTTTGCGACAACTCTTAATTTTAATTTGGTTAAAGTAAAAGATAACATCTGTTGTAATGGGCCTGTGTAACCTAATATGAACCTGATAGCGATACTTGCCATATCTGGCCACATAGATGGCAAGATTGACCTACTTGTTAACAAATTTCTTATTGAACTATCTGCATATCAAGGCTTTTACGAATATGATCACGATAACTATGACCTTACGTTTTATACCCCACATTGGGTCGAAATGAAACTTGGTAAAAAAATCAACCTTGCTAATGTCTCCCAAACCCTATTGTTTATGAAATATGTGTACCGTCAATAACCCACAATAATGACCCCACATTGAAGGAGGTTACTATTGAAGGAGGTTTTAATGAGGTTACACAAAGCCCCTGAGAGCCCCAAAACGATGTTTCAGGGTTTTTTTTATTGAGATAGGCAATGCTCTCTCTAGTATATATCTCTATGCCTATAATTGTTTTCGAGGTTGAATCCCGCAAACGTGTACACGTTTGGGGTTAAACCCGGGTCAACCCCTTTGACCTATACTGTAATTAGAAGTTATAATAACCTCTCTTCAGTGGTTATCCTATTATATCTCTAAGTTTTTTCTGTTTTATTTAAATGTAGCCTGTTTTAAAACATAATAAAGTACTTTTATTACTTCTTTTAGTATTGGTAGACATTTGTAAATCACATTTTAGTAAATTAGAATAGTAATAAATAAATAAAACCAAGTAAATAAACCAAAAATAGTTATAAATATACAAACAAAACTGAACAGTAAACATTGCAGAGTATATATAAAATAAAACTAATATAGATGTTTATCAATAAAATTATTCTAAATAATAATTTAAATCTAAATAAAGATCTATATTTTCTTAGGGAATATTTATTTGTGTAGGTTGGCCATTCTTAAAAATCAACATGATTAGCACTTATCCGTTTCTGTTTTGTATTCTACTTAGTTTTGTGAATATTTTTAAAAACGTTAATTATCCTTTCCTTTTTTTGTCTCCGCTAGTTATGATTATAACTGATTTAACCTAAAAATTAGTGTTTTTATTAATCGGGGCATGTGCGGCAACAGAAAAAAAAATACAATCTTACGAGGAGACGAAAAACTAATATCATAAGCAACGTTTACTACAGCGAACCGTGACTTTAATTTGAGCTGAAGAATGCATTTATTTTGCCAATAAAGTTCTCGACAACAGACAGCATAATGCTGCTAAATCAGTATTTTGATTTAAATATCATAAGGAAAAGGTAAATAAATTCATTATAAAAATTCATATGTTTATTAAATAACCAAAACCAAAGTTTTATAAATAGAACTTCTATTTATAAAATTTTCTATTTTTAAAACGTTCTATTTATCAAACTTTGACCAAAACAATTGAAAGCAATAATAAGTATTAAAATAACCTGACTTTGGACACCGGGTTCAACACTGGGTTAAACCCTCGTCTACTCGGAGTAAAGTCGGTATCGAGGATTCAACCTGGTGTTCAACCCAGTGTTCAACACATCGTGTAGACGAGGTATATGTTACAAGACTGTAAAGAAGGTCATTTTTTTTACCGTGGCGACTATATTTACTGTCAAGCGAAGCGAGATATTAAAAAGAGCCGAGGTAAAAAAAGCCATTCCGAGTAGTCATGCTATTTGTTTGGGCGTAATAATAGTAAACAACTATTTAGAAGAAAATCAGTATTATGTATAAAAACTTTTGCCGCTACACTTCTTTCGATCGCCGCGTTGGCCAAAAGTCTAAATTCTGGCGGCGTATTTTCAAGGTCTGAATCACTATCCACGATTATTTAGTGATAATAATTAATAATAAATAATTAATAATAAATAATTAATAATAAATAATTAATTACTCACTCTCCGAAAATAACGAAACTTCGTTAACAAAAACAAAAGAAGAAGAAGGAAGGTTATATCATAACCTGTTGTAAACTACTAGCACCCACCTAGTGGACATTTAAGGGACTTCACCAGCGACAGTTTGGTAGTTTTTTTACAGTCGCCGACAGTAACAAACTACGCTGTCGCAGACGGTAAAAATCGCCTACTTTTATAAGATTTACCGAATTTTCTAAGAAAATTCACGATAACTTTCGAACACTTTTCCGGGTCGAAATGAAACTTAGTAAAAAAATTAACCTTGCTAATGTCCCAAACCCTATTGCTTATGAAATATGTGTGCCGTCAATAACCTGCAATAATGACCCCACAAACATTTAAAGAGAACACAAATCTTCATATAGTGTTTAATGTGGCTGATTTTGTTTATACATACACTACTATGTATGGTTCACATACATACGACGTTTCATTGTATTATCAGTATTAGTTTTGGCTTTTTTGATTAATATGTATATTTTAAAAATTAATGACATATATATGTCATTAATTGACATAATGTAAACATAATCAAGTTTTTCTCTAATAAATTTGAAGATTCGCTTATATCGTGGCAGTATGCCACTTATATAAACCAGTAATATAAGGAACTGATAACGTATATCAACCATGTGACCGCGAAGTGCTGAGGCCGCGGAGCGGTAAACAGGCCGAAGGCCTCTTGTTTTGAGGATGTAAAGTGCCTACGGCCTACAACCGCGCGAAAAAAAAATTCTGTGGGGGGTCTCCTTTTTTCTATTATTTTAAATAACCCGATTAACAGTCTTTTGTTAATCAACCATTGGTTCGCGTTCTAGTAAGTATTTCACTTAGGGCCTTAATTTTTTCCTGAGTCATTATTTCCGGTCAATGAGGTCATATTAAAATTATTTTCCCGATAGCACAACTTAACCTAAAGATTGAGTTTTGTACTCTTTTGCATAAATGCGCTGGGAGCTACGATTTTTTCGCTAACACAATACTTTTCTTATATACCAACAGCATAAATAAGGAAATGTAAAAAGACTGCCAAGAGACCTTTATTTACTATATATACTAAACACTACCTCATAACTTGGTTATATTCACTATATTGTGTTGAAACGATGATTTTCCTTTAGCAATATCTTCAGTTGATTAATTATCTCATTCTTTTAAAAGTATTAAATTTTCTCTTCCATTCAATAAATGCAAAAAGGAGGAAAATTGGTAGGATTAACTAAGTCGGTCTGACATGTAGAGCTATAGTGCTTCCTTTTCCCATTAGATTACTTTGAGCAAAGTGTAGAATCATGTTGGTAATTTATACTCTTCATTGCTTTAGATATTCTCTGTGGATATAAAACCTTTACATTACCTTCTTTCTACTGGCTCATAATAACCAACTTAACTCCGTGTATAAAACGTATACCAACTCTGTATGGGTGTTTAATGTATATAAGCTCTACCAGGCTTGCCAATCTTGCCGTATAAGAAATTAACCCTGAAGGTATACAAACAACCTTTAATGATAAAAAGACTAAGTTAAGTTACATTTATATTATATTTTCAATGTTCATACAGTTTTGTAAAAATTGTTTATTACAAATGATTAGTGCAGTTTATTGTATTGCTTTTAAACTCATTAGTATATCATGCATTACTTTATAATGCATTACTATGTATGCATTACTTTATAATTGAATACTTCATGCATTACTTATCATGCATTACTTTATAATGCTTACTATATCATGCATTACTTTATAATGCATTACCTATATCATGCATTACTTTATAATGCATTACTATATCATGCATTACTTATAATGCATTACTATATATGCATCATGCTATTACTTTATAATGCATTACTATATCATGCATTACTTTATAATGCATTACTATATCATGCATTACTTTATAATGCATTACTATATCATGCATTACTTTATAATGCATTACTATATCATGCATTACTTTATAATGCATCATATTTCAACCTCGCCGCGATTGAATTAAACAGCAAACCTTGCCTTATGCTACATTATAAGGCGAGTTTACTGCTATATCAGTCTGTTTTTTACATTATAATGCGTGCTACTGTTATATCAGTCTGTTGTTTACATTATAATTCGTGTTTACTGTTATTTCAGTCTGTTGTTTACATTATAATTCGTGTTTACTGTTATATCAGTCTGTTTTTTTGCATTATAAGGCGTGTTTACTTTTATATCAATCTGTTTTTTACATTATAAGGCGTGTTTACTATTATGTTAGTCTGTTTTTTACATTATACGGCGAGTTTTTTGTAATTTTAATATGCCCTAGATGACTTAAAGCTTATTTGAATCATAAAATGAAATTCTAACGTCAAAGATTCAAGTATAAATTTATTCTTAACATTTTATACTGAACTATTGAAATATAAAATTAAACAATAGGAAACAACTACTAATAAAAACATACAATCGAATAAGGCAAAAGAGTAATTTGCTGCTGATTTATCGTTTGTTTGCGGTTGCCAGGCCTTGCATTAAAAAACGTGCTTAAAAAAAGAATAAAATAAAAAAGTACTTTATTATTATATTCCTTTGCAGTGTTAAAAGAATAACCTTAGTTACAGGGAGGGGGGGAGTCATTTATTACATTAGGAAATAAGAGGGAAGATTTGCCCCTCCTAAAGGAAATATCTGGGAAAGCTTTTAAGTGGGCAAATACGGATGGAAAAGTTAGGCATGGCGATTTTTCATAGCTTTCCCTCTGCACTGCACACCTTGAAACTGAGAACCTCCACCTAAAAATTGAATTCTCGTGTCAGCCTTTTTGCTTTTTGAGAAAAAGGTTGACTGTGTAGGATTCTTAACTTGTGTTTTAAAAGACTTTTAGCTTCTTTAAGTTGTTTCGGAGCTTCTACCGCTATTTAGCATTAGTGGACTGACCATGAAAATATCTCTAGTGGAATTTATATATATATATATATATATATATATATATATATATATATATATATATATATATATATATATATATATATATATATATATGTTTATACATTTTATAATAATTTATTAGCTTTACAACTATTTTTTAGCATTTGTTTTAACAGCCTTCAATAGTATATTTTTATCTTTATATAGAGTTATATGATCGCAGTGCGACTTTAGCTTTCTTGTTGTATAATGTGAGGCTTGCCTCAGGGAGTCCTTTCTGTTATTTCTTCGTGTTATATGTGTTTTTATTTTTTTACCACCGCCTGTTTTGCCTCTTTTATCTTTTTTGTCACCTTTATACTTTTGTTTATGTTATCGTCCTTTTCTTCTACGTCAGCATCCTATAATTAAATCCACTGTTTTATCATAGGCCTTACATTTTTCTTCAATAGTTAATTATGTTTTCACGAGTTAATCGCTACAGACTTCTCAGAGTCTGTGAGTCTCTAGCTAGTTGAGAGTAGTGGAGCGAGTGAACAGTATGGATCTTTTCCAACGTTGCTGAAAGGATCCTTCAATCCTTCATGCCCGATCAGGTCCGTGTGTCAGAGCATAACATACCGTCTGCTCTTTCGCATTGATGCTTTAACATTAGTTTCCTTAGCTTTTAACTTCTCCATTTTTAAGTAATTATAATCTATAGAATAAATATGAGCATTTTCTTTAAAAAAATCGAAAGGATTAAATATCAAGTTGTGACGCTATTGCTCAGGTTATAAATATATACCGGAATCTTAAGCAAGGAACGGATTAATAATGAAGAAAGGACGCATTTCAAAGAAACTTCGCCTGTCTTGCAGACCTCTGAGCCAGATTAAAAAAAAATAAATCTTGTTTTATCTGTATCCTAGCTATTAGGTTAGAAGTATTTTTATAAGCATACTTTTATTTTATCCTCATAAGCTAATTTTCATATTTGAAAATTATGAAAATTTTCAAATATTTAAAACATTTTGAAATGTTTGAAAATATTATAAAATGAATAGCATATATATTACCATTTCCCATTACCATGTTGCTTACCTTACCTTTCCTTCTAGATGTATTTGACCCAAGCATTGTTCCTATATGTATAAAAAGATTTTTCTTTGTTCCATATGAATAGAAAAAGTATGTTGTTAGGGATTTATGGAGCCCAGGTGACCAGTTCTACATACATAATATATTATTTATAAATATATTCATATCTTACTGACTAAAACAACCAACTTTATCTTACATTTTTCTTCTCAATTTCTATAAAGAATATCAAATGTTTTATTTTTTATTTTTTTCTCTTGCAGTCTCATTAGTTTTTATTAAATTAAACAACGAAATTTTTTTTCACAAGAAATCCATAAGTTTAATAAGAAAAATGGTCGATTGTATGAGATCAATCAGGGGTGCGTTAAATAATTTGTTAATAAGAGGATATGTTGTATATGTATATCTAGTTTCAATAATATTTCGAAAATAAAAACCTTGGGACGAAACCAGATCCTTAATATAAAGAAACTCATCCCTGCATACGTAGGAATTCGATTCTCTATTAGAAACTCGTCCTTGCAAATGTAGGAATTCGATTCTCTATTAGAAACTCGTTCTTGCAAATGTAGGAATTCGATTCTCTATTAGAAACTCGTCCTTGCAAATATAGGAATTCGATTCTCTATTAGAAACTCGTCCTTGCAGGAATCGTAGGAATTCGATTCTCTATTAGAAACTTGTCCTTGCAAATGTATAGGAATTCGATTCTCTATTAGAAACTCGTCCTAGCAAATGTAGGAATTCGATTCTCTATTAGAAACTCGATCCTGCATATGGAGGAACTCGTTCGTGCATATAAAGGAATTCGTCCCTAGGTATACCGGAATTCGATTCTGCAAAAGAAACTCGATCCTGCATATGGAGAAATTCGTCACTGCATATGTAGGAATTCGATTCTGCAAAAGAAACTCGACTCTGCATATAGAGGAACTCGTCCCTGCATTTAAAGGAACTCGTTCCTGCATATAAAGGAATTTGTCCCTGCATATATAGTAATTCGATTCTGCATAGAAAGGAATTCGTTCCTGTATATATAAGAACTCGACCCTACATATAAAGGAATTCGTCCCTGCATATGTAATAATTCGATTCTGCATTTGGAACTCGGCCTTGCATACGATAGAACTTACTTATACATAAGTAGGAAATCGACCCTGCATATGAAGGAATCTAAATATATAGAACTCGACCCTGCATGTAAAGAAATTTGTCTCTGCATATGAAAGAATTCGATTCTGCATTATGAACTCGGCTCTACTTATGAAATCTCCTCTATAAATATGTAGGAACGTGACCCTGCATATGTAATAATTCGATTCTGTGTTACGAATTCGCCTCTATATACGTATGAAAAAAATCCTCAATAAATATGTAGGAACTTGACCCTGCATATGTAATAATTCAATTCTGTGTTAGGAATTCGGCTCTATATACGTATGAAAAAACATCCTCTATAAATATGTAGGAACTTGACCCTGCATATGTAATAATTCGATTCTGCATTAGGAACTCGGCCCTACATATGAAAAAAATCCTCAATAAATATGTAGGAACTTGACCCTGCATATGTAATAATTCGATTCTGCATTAGGAACTCGGCCCTACTAAAAACTCCTCAATAAATATGTAGGAACTTGACCCTGCATATGTAATAATTCGATTCTGCATTAGGAACTCGGCCCTACATATGAAAAACCTCCTCAATAATATGTAGGAACTTGACCCTGCATATGTTATAATTCGATTCTGCATTAGGAACTCGGCCCTACATATAAAAAACTCCTCAATAAATATGTAGGAACTTGACCCTGCATATGTAATAATTCGATTCTGCATTAGGAACTCGGCCCTACATATGAAAAAGCTCCTCAATAAATATGTAGGAACTTGAATCTGCATATGTAATAATTCGATTCTGCATTAGGAACTCGGCCCTACATATAAAAAACTCCTCAATAAATATGTAGGAACTTGACCCTGCATATGTAATAATTCGATTCTGCATTAGGAACTCGGCCCTACATATGAAAAACTCCTCAATAAATATGTAGGAACTTGACCCTGCATATGTAATAATTCGATCCTGCATTAGGAACTCGGCCCTACATATGAAAAACTCCTCAATAAATATGTAGGAACTTGACCCTGCATATGTAATAATTCGATTCTGCATTAGGAACTCGGCCCTACATATAAAAAAAATCCTCAATAAATATGTAGGAACTTGACCCTGCATATGTAATAATTCGATTCTGCATTAGGAACTCGGCCCTACATATAAAAAACTCCTCAATAAATATGTAGGAACTTGACCCTGCATATGTAATAATTCGATTCTGCATTAGGAACTCGGCCCTACATATGAAAAAAACTCCTCAATAAATATGTAGGAACTTGACCCTGCATATGTTATAATTCGATTCTGCATTAGGAACTCGGCCCTACATATGAAAAAGCTCCTCAATAAATATGTAGGAACTTGACCCTGCATATGTAATAATTCGATTCTGCATTAGGAACTCGGCCTACATATGAAAAAATCCTCATAAATATGTAGGAACTTGACCCTGCATATGTGCTCGGCCCTACATATGAAAAACTCCTCAATAAATATGTAGGAACTTGACCCTGCATATGTAATAATTCGATTCTGCATTAGGACTCCTACATATAAAAAACTCCTCAATAAATATGTAGGAACTTGACCCTGCATATGTTATAATTCGATTCTGCATTAGGAACTCGGTCCTACATATGAAAAAAACTCGTCTATAAATATGAAAACTTGAACCTGCATATATAGGAACTTGACCCTGTAAATAAAGAAACTTCACTCTGCATATTTAGGAACTTGACCTAAAACAAATACTCGATAAACAAATTCTTCCCCTTCTGATAGTATAATATAATTAACAATAAAAGTAGCATTAATTTTATTTTCTTTCTTTTGTTACAGGTAAGTAAAGATGAAAGTCTGAATTTAAATCATAAAAGAGAAAAATTATATTAAGGTATGTATTTTTGTACTATCAAAATACAATTGATTCTACTAAAGCAGAAATTTTTAAAGCATGTTATAATTTTAAATTAACTGTTCCTCAATTTAAAAGCTTTTAGTTGTAAAATATATAAAAGTAAAATTTCTTAGAGAGGTAACTGTTTTGTGTTTTCTTCGAAAAGATTGAATTATTTAAAGTGATCCATTAAGATTAAAATTTTCCTCTTAGGGAGGGATGTTTTATTTTTAGAAGTCTTACACAAGGTATCTCGGCTTCACCTGAAGTCACGGCGCCCATCTCTGCTCAAATCTGGAATTCGTTCTGCCTTCTAACATAAAACTCTTGATAATTAGTTTTTTTTTATTTTTAAAACTGAGTTCTAACAACAATAAACAGATTTAGCATTATAATAGTTTTTCTGTACTTAAATGTTAGTTTGACTGACCTTCTTCTTAGTTTTTATTAGCTTTTTATTGATTTTTTTATTTAGTTTGGAATTGGATTTTAGATAGCTATCCACCACTTTCTTTTGCTCTTTTACTTTTTATAAAAATATTATTTTCCTAGAAGTGTATATATATATATATATATATATATATATATATATATATATATAATATATATATATATATATATATATATATATATATATATATATATATATATGTGTATATATATATATATATATATATATATATTATATATATATATATATATATATATATAATATATATATATATATTACTATATTCCTATTTAACTTTTAAGTAAATTAATCTAAAAAATTAGATTTAGTTGATTGTAACCTTTGGTGCTAACTGAACTTGGAACAATCATAATTGATTATTTATTGATAAAGTATATTTTTGTATGATAAATAATATATATTTTATTTCATTATTTATTTTCTTAATATATTTTAAATAAATTAAATTTAAGTTTAGTTTTAGAAGCTAATAAGACAATCTGTTTTTCTTCGGGGGGGGCTAATTTTGAAACTGGGGGGGGGGGGGCTTTAGCCCCCTTTAGAATCGCCTATGCATACGGTAGTGTTTACAGTCATGTGAGCCACATACAATCACTCTTATGTTGGCGGTCGTGCTTTTAATAATTAAGTAAATTACAATATATTATTAATTGTATGTATCTGGAGCGACTGGCTGTTTGTCGGTAGGAGTAGACCCTGTGTTGCTCACGAGCCTGTGCTCATGCAACACATATGGGTTGGTTAGAATTGTTTTATGATTTTTCTGTTAAAAATGTTACATTTAATGTTGTACTGGTAAATTATTAAATAAATTATTATTATTATTATAAAGAGACGGGTTGGAGTCCGTTAACATGAGCTCCTTTAATATGCTTGTACAAGTTATAAAATAGTTTTTTTTTTGGTCCAGCGTATGTTCTAAAATATATTACATACGCTCAACATCTTTCCAAAAGTAGTGGATGAAACACTTCACCATAGCAATTATTCAACAAACAATTTTCCATCTCCTTTCTCTTCCTTTGTTATAAAAAATATAACATTTATCAATATTACAATAATACAAAATAATACATATTTACAATATACAAGAATCTAGAAACTTTTTTTTTTATAATCACGAGCTTCTTGACAGTCGCTTCTTCTTCGTTTCTTTGGTGTCATCCTCGCGGGAATAAAGTCCTGAATATAAATCTTGAGCAATTTTAACTTTAAGAGAGTAAGATAGAGAGAAAAAAATCAAATGTTGATACAAGATAATTAAATAAAATGAAACAGGTTTCTTAACTAAAAGATAAGTAAATGAGCTTGAAAAATTAAACTATAAAAATAACTAAATTAATCTTAAAAAATTAATCTATAGTTTTAAGTATTTTTCGCCTAGTATAAGGTCGATGTAAAAGCAGGTCTAGAGAGGGCTGGATATCAAAAAGCTCCATAGTATGGCTCACCTGGTTCCCCTGCCTCTATGTAAACATACTGATACTAACCAGACCCCTACACGCGACCTTACCTATATCCGTTACTCTACCATAATATTAACTAACTTATACTATTCTCTGTCTTAAACTTTTAGGCGTTTCGATTCCTGTACATCTCTGAGCTCAGATTGATTCTCGGTAATACTTAGTAGTTACTGCTAGAAACAAATAAAAAATCAATGAGGAAGATGCGTGTTTGCCAAATATATTTTTATTTATAAGTATACTTTTTTAAGTATATTTTATTTACAAAACAATATAAAATTATGAAAGTTTCGAAGTCTCAGCTACCGTCGATACTTGCTATTGGATATGAATATCCCTGGACCGGTTTCGGCATAACGGCATCATCAGTAGGCGGGGCAACACTCGAGCTCTCAACTAATAAAGTTATATCAGTGATTAACTTCTAGTCTCAATGAGCACGATGAGCCCTCTGAAGATCTCATCGTGCTCATTGAGACTAGAAGTTAATCACGGATATAACTTTATTAGTTGAGAGCTCGAGTGTTGTCCCGCCTACTGGTGATGGTGTTATGTCGAAACCGGTCCAGGGATATTCATATCCAACAGTAAGTATCGACGGTAGCTGATTCTTCGATTGCTTCTTCAACTTGCGGTAAATACAACCTTTTTAATTTTATGAAAGTATATTAAAATGTCCCTTTTTATGTAATGGATGATGGGGCACTAAAGTGCCCTGTTACTCATACGTACAGCCGGTGGTCACGAGCTTGTGAGTTGTCAGGTACTCAGGTTAAAGATCCCTTACCCTAAATGACACTGTTTTACCTATAACAGTTAGGCTAAATATACTAAATTATTATAATAAAATAAAATTATTATTATTAAATTGTTAATAAAATTATTGTTATAATAAAATTATTTAATTAATTATTTAAATTATTAATAAAATAGGCCAAATTTAGGACCCTCATATATATAGTAGATTCATTATAATACTATAGTATGTCTGCTTGTAGTTTAAAGTGTATGGACGTTTGGTTTAACTGTGAGGGTACGTATTGTTCCTACTTTTCACTAGACTATGTGTCAGTGAAAATATGTATGATTGCTTGAAAAAGCATGAGAGGAACTATAGAATTCACGGCCTATTCTGTCTAGATTAGATAAAATATACCTACACTTGAAATTAAAAGGAGTAGAACACTATCTTAGGGAGCTGGCAAAAAGGGCCCAAAAAACGTGACTTACTTGCTTGGTAGTTACCACCACTCCCCCATATTATTACTACTACTACTACTACTACTACTGTTATTGTAAGCAGCAACAGATTGAGCTTGCCCCATGCAACATCTCACATATAATGCTAAAAACTGCGAGTGCTGAGGAAATGTATGTTTTACCCATGTCAGGAGTATTAAATTTGACAATTTACTTGACTATTCTAATTTCTACTGTTAAATGTTTTCTTTCGATTCAGCCATCTCCAGTAATCATCAGTTACAACCTTCGCTACAAGTTCGCTACGTGATAATTCTTAAGCGGCTTCGTCTAATGATGCCTGCCGTCATCAAGTTTTAAGTTTTTTGGAAACTCGGGACGAGTTTTTTCCAACAGATGGAGATGTCAGGAGTATTAAATTTGACAATTTAATAGTTTTACATTAGTTCATCTAAACGGCACCAGAGGCGAATATCAAAGATTAATTAATAGAATCGCTCTTTTGCCCTGCAGACTTCGAGGAGTCAACATCTCATGGTAGAGGTACAATTTTCTTTTTATGTTAAGGGCCCTTTTTATTCATGTTTGTTTACCCAATGTTTATTAAAAACAGAATATTAAAACATTTAATAGTTGACTGGGTTTGTTTTATAATTATATTATTTCCCGACTTAACACCCATTTAACCCCGATAGCATATTGCTATCAATTTACTATTATAATTTTTGTATATTTAAAGTAAACTTTTCACAAGGTATGTAAAATAAACCCTCGGTTCATGACTTGCAACTTGTTTTATCAGCATGAATAATTAAAATATAATAAAAGAGGAAGAAAGTTATGATAAATATATTAACACTGAAATATGTGAAACAATGGATGCGTGAAGTAGTTAAAAACTTTTACAAGTAGGCATGAAGGGAAGAGGTAGGCAGAGGAAAGGCAGATAGGCGAGGCAGTCCAGTCTAGAACCATATTGTTTAGGCTTCTATAAATAATAAATTATTTTCCACATAAAACCCCCTTTCTCCAAACTCCAAAATCAAGTATGTGAAAAACTCATATTTGAGAAAATTTGGCTGAGTGCCCCTCCATGTGGTTTGCCACAGCAATAGAGACTTTCTATTGTTTAATAGGGCGTTGAAAAGTCTAAATTATCGGCTGTTTTGTTCATTTTTTAGTATTTATTTTAAATGGACCATCCCTTACTATGTTATATCTAGGCCATATTTTTAACGAGCATTTTCAACTGCACGTATTTCAAATATAAAGTAGATTACTAATATTATTATATTAGGTTTATTACAGGGAGTACTGGACTTCGGCACCGAGGGCCGAGGTTCAGTATGCTTCACTATGCTCTCAGTTTTTTATGAATCGAATTTGTTGTAAAACAATTTAGCTTACTTTAAGCATAGTAGATGTGACCCATCCGAGGTGGTTCCCGCAGGGCAAATACCCTATATATTAGGTAAAAATTGAATTAATGCTGATAATGAGATGAAACTTGGCACATATGTTAGTCTTATACATAGTCCCATGCTTGCCAAATCTCCATCCGATCGCATCATTTTTCCGCATTTTATGATTTTTCGAATTTTTTCTGAATCATTATAACACTACAGCGGTATACTTATTTTCGCACAACATTTCAACTCTCTCACACACACACACACATATACAGACAGACAACTTTGCAAATATAATATATATATATATATATATTATATATATATATATATATATATTATATATATATATATTATATGTATATATATATATATATGTATATATATATGTATATATGAAACAGATAGACAGCATGATGAGAAACATTCCGAACGTCATGAAAAATGCCTGACATGAATAGTTATATGTTGAAACCTCGATGTTAGATTTTTAAGGTGAACTCAATACTTTTTTTATACCTACGGCAGTAGGTGTGGAAAAGTAAAAATAGTATGAGTTGAATGTAATGTCGGATGAGGAGTGGGGGGATTGATTTGTTTTGTTTCCAAAAATGTCCAAGTTTTGTAACTCATTTTAATTGAGATGTCTGAATGTCTTGTGCAAGATGTTTCTAAACAAAGATATTGTATATTTTAATCCGGATGAATATTATTCAAATGTTAAGTTTTAATACAACAAGAGATGGGAGGGGGTGGGGAGGGGACAGCAGCTGGCTAATTCATGTAAATAAATGCAATATTATTTGTCACAGCTTGTTTAATTTCAACTTTAGAGTATGTTGACTACTTTTGATTTGTGATTAAATCAAACCAATGTAAGAAGAGTGGAGCCAATTTAGGTAGAAAAAGGTTCGTCACGGGACCCTTATACACCTAAGTAATGAATTGCTCGTGTTGCCTCCACAACCTATACGAAGTTTTAAGTCTTCGTGTAGAAAGCATAAAAATACATCAAACACAGATTCCATGAATTGAAAGACTCAACATCTCACCACGGCACTGTAGATGGCATTATTGCCGAAAGCCGGCTCTGCAAAATAAAGTTTAAATTTAATGGAAAGACGTTGTTGGTGTTGATATTACATAAAACACATTTAAAATACATTTCTATATTTTTTTCTCCGACTACCGTAGATATATCAGAAAGATATGTAATGTAGTGGTAACTAGAGAGAGATGAGAACCACATGTTCAATCATCTAGTAACTATTTCTCAAATACACTTTTTTACTAACTCATTATGGATGTAAAGACAATTTACACAGTCGTGCGTCGAAGCTATTGGTCAGATAGTTCAAGATAGAATCATAGACTAATGTTTGCTGATCATTCAGATCACGTGACAACCTTCAAGGTTATTCACTAGATAGGTCGCATTTAGTTCGGTTTTGTAGAGCATTGTGTTTTTATCCATGGTGTCCTACATCCTTCCTTGAAAGATGCCTCTTTCAGTGAAAGCGGAACGACGGATACTTCATCTACATTGAAGCGGTCACCAACGAAAGACATTATTAATTCTAATTAAAATTCGCTAAAAAATGCAGGTAGCTTCAAGCTTTGGGCAAACATGTTATTTTGGGGACGATAAGCTAGTCCGAAGTTGTAAGGAAAAGTACCGAGGTACCTTGTACTCAATTTTTTAAATTAAAGATAAATAGTTGCAGCTATAAATTTGTTGTATTATCCTACAAAGAGAAATAACTCAACTTAGCTCCTCTTATTATTTAACTGTAAGTATTCGCTGCAAGCGAATTTCATAAGTTTGGCATTATTATAGCTCCTCAACATCCTACGGAGCTAAAATAAAGAGTTCAATAGTAGCGGATTCCAGATCTAGAGCCGGTACTAATTACTTTCATACCAATATGTCATGTTAGTTGACTTCATATTAAACATGTTAAAAAAAGTTGGATTAGCTAGTGGAATCTCTTGTAAAGACATTTTCTTGGCAGATTTCCAGGGCGCTAAATAAGCCAATGTTTTGTCTTACCCACAAACTTACGTCCTTCTGTTCCGTCTCGTCGTTTAGTGTTAATTTAACGAGATGCAACAGGTGGTTGGATTTTTTTAATTTTTTATGAAATGTTTGTTTTGTTTAAAATTAAACTCCTTAAAATTATTGGCGCGGAGGACTGAAGCTGGATATGAAATGCTTGCATTCTTGCACACAAACCCATTGTTTGATCAGGTTTTCGGTTTCTGCCCAATGATAACATAGTAAGCGCTTCTACATATTTGTCAATTTACCTGGATTGCTTTTCTCGACTGAGCGAATACGAGATATATTTTTACTTCATTTCTTACTTTTCCACACTTATACCGTAGCTATTGGAAAAATATTGTGTTTGCAATAAATCCGAAACCAGGATGTCACCAGAATTATCCGTTTCAGGTGTTTTTAAGACCTACTGAGTGGTTTTCACAAAGCTGTCTGTCTACATGTGTGTGTGTGTCTGTTATCATCAGAAAAAAATGAATCAGAAAAAAATGAAAAATTATAAAGCGCGTAAAAATGTTTTATTTGAAATTTAACACAAATTGAGTCCTATATAAGACCAATATATGTGCCAAGTTTAATCTCATTAGTTCAATTTGTATCGAACGAAAATTTTTATTGTACGTGAAATTCGGTAAAAGTATATAACTTCACATTAAAAATAAGTAGAAACGGATGTATTTACTATCTGCGGACGAGCGAAGCGAGTCCGAAGGACTGGGGGAGGATGAGCGTAGCGAATCCGATGTGATGAGGAAAAGTTCCAAAGTACCCCGTACTTGATATTTTTTAATTTAATACATAAACCATTTTGCGACCTTGTTTAAATTGGTCTCTATCAAATTGAATTACGTTTTATTAAATTTTAATTTTTAGTTTAACTACTTTTAGGGGGGGGGGGGAGTTGAGTAAAATTCAGAGTAATATATTATTTTTTCGTTTGAGTTTTTTCGTTTATATTTTTATCCTTGTACTAAAAGGTCGTGTCACTATTTTTTTAACATTTATGGATTTAGGGGAGTCCTGAGTTTTGATTTTATAGTTAAATATATTGGGTATATATTAAGGGCATATTTGAATTAAGTTTGATCAAGTTTAACCCACTCCCAGTGGCCAGACTTAGTTGGACCTAATTCTCATGTTTTAATCAGATCTTTCTCTTGATCAAACAAGAACAAGCAGGATCTTGATTTTTATACTAAGATTCATCTGATCGTTTCAACTTCAAAATTTCCTTGTTAAAATTTTGCACACGACCGATTGGGAACCATTTTTTTTAGAGAGAGTTAAAAATTTGGTGATAGTACAACATTTTGAAAATAAACTGCGTAGGCTTCCGCGGTTATTGTCATGAAGATTTAGGTCTTCCGGTGGTGACCGCGTTAATGTAGATGAAGAATCCGACGATGAAAATACCCCATTAGCCAGGTCATCAACCAGACTAAACACCCTTACGTGACCTTCAAGTGGATTACGTCATACTGGACCGTCGAACCCTATTATCCCTTCTCATGGCTATAATCTTTGACCTCGAAGACAAGGTCGGAGACAGGTATAAATTAGGGCCTCATTCATCTCCATCTTCAGTTCAGTTTTGTAGAGCATTGTGGTTCTAGCCATGATGTCCTATATCCCTGAAGATGCCTCCCACAGTGGAAGCGAAACGTCGGATTTTTCATCTACATTAACGCGGTCACCATCGAAAGACCTAAATCTTCATAACATTTTGAAAGTACGTTATCATATGGAAATGCGACATGAGAAAATCTTACGTCTATTTTTTCCGACTTCTGAATCATTTGGCTTGAAAGAAAATATAATGAGTTACGTATTTTTCAGGTCCATCTTTTGGACTGCATTTGTGTGTGTGTGGTATGTGAGTGTGCGAGACATTGGAACGTCTCCAAGGCATCAATCCAGGGTCCAATTTATCGCCTCTGTAGCTCTCTATCTAACTATATCCTCCACATCTACTAATTGCTCTCATTTTTTATCCACATTTTATATTTATATTATTAAACATTTTATTTTTGAGGTAATAATTTAAAACAGAGGAAATCTTCATCATTTTAAGAAGTAGGTTTAGAGCATCGTAATGAAGATAAATCTGTGTCCTATAAATAAAATAATTACGTATGGATTATGCTTAATATGCTTTTTATACTTTTATTACCCTGTGAAATTTTTTAATGTCGATAGTTATAGAGAATTTTCAAAGAAAATCATGCTGAGGTCGTCGGCATTTGGGATTGCCTCCCCTTATCTTTCCAATTTTCCTTCTCTTTTACTACTTACTCCTTCTACTATACTATTTGGTACTACCATTAAATAATTAATAACGTGAACACTTGTTATTAATAACCTAACAATCATAACTAATAACGTGATCACTTATAATTAATATCGTAATCACTCATAACTAATAACGTGAACACTCATAATAATATCGTGATCATGATCACGATATTACTATGAGTGTTCACGTTATTAATTATGAGTGATCACGATATTAATTATGAGTGTTCACGTTATTAATTATAAGTGCACTTATAATTAATAACGTGAACACTCATAATAATATCGTGATCACTTATAATTAATAACATGAACTCTCATAATTAATATCGTGATCACTCATAATTAATATCGGGATCACTTATAATAATTAACGTGAACACTCATAATTAATATTGTGATCACTTATAATAATTAACGTGAACACTCATAATTAATATTGTGATCACTTATGATTAATACCGTGAACATTTATTTTTGAGCATGCGCAATCATATGAAGGGCTCTACTCTGGATAAGCAGACTATGTTTTTTCTTCATTTTAATGTATACTCTCAGAAAAATTTGGTTAGAAGTAGTACAAAATGAGTCACATTTTTTCAGGTCCGGCTTTTGTACTAGTTGGCTTAAATGATGACTACAGACCATTCTGACTTTTGAAATACTAATATTTGAATTTCCAAATTTGTTTATTCCGATCAATACTTGCTTTCATGTACTTGCTTCTATAACCAAAGCTACGAAATATTTCCTTAGTTTTTTATTTTCCCATTTATACTCTAGATTTTAAAGAAAAGTATTATGTTTACATCAATGAAAACTTAAAACCGAGATTATATGTTACAAGTGTTTTTAACGATCTCCTGATTGGTTAGCGTGTGTGTGTGTCTGTTATCATCGTAGCTCCCTGACTCCTAGCTTATTTATGCTAGAGAGTTAACGCCAGGTACAAAAATCAGTCGTTAATTATAGTTTCGTTTGCGGATCCAAAAATTTATTTGTGCAATCCAGGAAACGAAATGTACGATTTTTGTAGTATTATAAAAGTTTCGCTGCATCGATGAAGGACAGTGCTTGAATTATAGTTGTATTATAAAAGTTTCGCTGCATCGATGAAGGACAGTGCTTGAATTATAGTTGTATTATAAAAGTTTCGATGCATCGATGAAGGACAGTGCTTGAATTATAGTTGTATTATAAAAGTTTCGCTGCATCGATAAAGGACAGTGCTTGAATTATAGTTGTATTATAAAAGTTTCGCTGCATCGATGAAGGACAGTGCTTGAATGGAAGACTAGTGGGGGAAAAACTAATGTATTTACTATCTGAGGACGAGCGAAGCAGGTCCAATGTTGTGATAATGAGAGTAATTAATTCGATGCTGTAAGGAAAAGTTCCGAGGTACACTGTACCGGATTTTCTGCTTATCGTTGGAAGTTGAGTAGTTTTTTCTCATTATACTTTTTATTATATACGAGTACCTGAAATACCTTTTTACAATTTATTAAAACATATCTACTGTTCTATGTACGTAATATCTTCACGTGTATGAAAGGTATAGAGTATAAAAAGGAAATGACTCCTCCAACCTTTTAAGGTTTTACCTTACCTTAGACAGATTAACCACTTCAACTCATAGAGTTAAAATAAAATAGAGTTGCTTACGGAGGATTACGTAAGCTTCATATGTCAATCAATATAACACTTATCCAGTGATCAAAATCAAATGAAAATACATTTAATATCAGTTCTATTATTAAATTAATTATTAATTAGTATTAATAAATTTATTTGTAACTAATAAATAGATATTTGAGCTTGTCAAGGATATCTTATGTAACAGTTGTTAAAAATGTTTAGTTTTTTTATTGTGAGTCTACTCTTAGCTCTACCTTGTAATAATAGTATTAACTATAGTGCTATCCTTTATCTTTATACCTTCGTATTTTGTTGTGAAATGTAAGAATTTCCCTTTTTTTCTACTGTAAAATTATTTTTATATTATAATAAAGAATTTGTATTTAATGTTTAAAAACAAAAGTAAAATCATCATAAAACACTATTAAATAAAACTAAACCATTTATATATGAAATAGAAACATTAAAACAGAAGACTCAAGCCGCGCACAAGCTCAAGCTTTTGCGGCTTGTAATAAAAAGTTTATTTCCTCTCCTGTAATAAGTTAAATAGTTGCTCTAATAATAAAATTATTGTAAATAACTATAATACTATTTATATTAATGTGCATGTTTTTTGTATTCTATAAATTTTATTATTTTATTATACCGGGTGAACCAAAAGTCTCCCCCCTCTTAAATGTTTAACCGTTAGATATAAATTAATGTAGCATGTAGAAATTAGTGCCTATACGGAAAAATACCCATATATTTGGCGATTTGTTGAGGACGATCAAAGCAATTCCGAAGTATCGGATCCGATGTAGTAACAAAAAGTTTCGAGTTACTCCGAGCCCGATTTTCCGAAATTGTTAATGTAATGAATATACCCGCGAACACGGAGGTGTAATGGATGTTTAGGACCTACAGGTTTAAACATACCTACAGGTCCTAAACATCCAAATAGTTACGGTCTTATCAAGGATCTTGAATAAAGGGGATGACGCATTAAGGAACATTTCTGACTCCATGGAAGTTGTATGATATAGAGAAATAGGAGCCAACTTACCTTCCCCTTGGATATAATGAAAAAAGGGCCAAACGCAGGTTTTGTAACTAGGTTGTCGAGTTTGCTTCTAAACTTTCTTCAGTGCTTCTCGTGATTGTTATATTTGTGGTGCTTGTTAGGTCATTTATGCTTATTTAATTTTAAATGTTTGACTATACTTGCCACTTCAGTAAAAGATAATTTCAGCGTGTTTTGTTATAACCTTCTCAAGCAATAAACAATGGAAAACCATTGAGAGGTAAGTTTGCCTCTAAAATTTAAGACCTGCGCTGTATACATATACTCTATGGTTTTTACTCAATATAGTTCAATTAATTTAAGATTTAAAAGATATAACATTTTGATTCCTGGTGATTATTGTGATGAGGAAGAATGAAAATAAACCTGATTATATAAAACTTTGGCCCATAAAATAAAACAGTCCATTTTTGTATTGCAAACTTAAAATTCTACTCTCAAGTTGCATATATTTCTCTTATGATCCGAATAAATTATTGTATGATATATTCTAAAACAAGATTTATATTAATTTTTAAACATTCGGCAATCATGATATATTTTTCGCAATGTTGAGCAAGGGTATTAAAAGAAGTACTAACTGGCGCATTCTAGTAGATTTAGTCGCAAGTTAGTGTTAAGTTTTTAGTTCTATATGTTGTCCACTAGAGCTCACCTCTGTACAGTTTTCAACCCCAACATGATTTAACATTGATGCTTAGGCTACCCTACCCTATCTTAACCCTATCTGAAGATTGCTTTCTTTAAAACCTATTTAGTTTTATAATATAATATAATAATATAAATATAATAAATAAGTCGTTAATTTTTATTTATTTTTTATTTTAATCACAAATATTGAATCAGCAATCTTTTTATTTATGTTGAACATGTACGTATTATTTGTTTTATTACTTTGTCCCTTCTTTGAAATAAATAACTCGGCAAATATTTCGAAAATTCATAAAACACGAAATAATATTTCGTTAATTTGACATTTAGCACACATATATTTATATATGTGCCAAGTTTCATCTTATTATCATCATTAGTTGAATGTTTATCGCATGACTTGTATCGTTTTAAAAGAAATATTATAAATATAAAAATAATCCCACTAAGTTGGAACAAGTATATTTCTTTATTTATGAAATAAATGGTTTTATTAAGTTTTGTCTTAATACGGCAAATACATCTACAGTTTTATGTTAGATCAAGTTTGGCAGCATTGAGCGAGATTGGTGCCTGGATGCTGGATGGGTAACCGCTCTAAATAAAACGAATTTATTTACTATCTGAGGACGAGCAAAGCAAGTCCAATGACGTGTGACAAAATAAATTTTCGGATTTTTCTATTCTGGGGACGAACGTAAATCTTGATAGCAAACTTTTCCGCACAGTATTGATCTTATGAATTGACGATGTATCTATCACATAGCTAGCTATTTGATTTCGATTTTATTCTATTATGGTTAATCCCTGTTGAGCTTGGGACGTATGGCATTTTGTCTAGCGGTAACTGCCGTACCACCCTTTATTGGAAGCATCACGAAGATATTTTCACCCCCTCGTATCTTTTTATTAAGGACATAAAAATATCATTTTAATAGCAACTAAAAGATCTTGTTAAGCTGACCAATTCTACTAAATTTCATCTCTTTACTATTCAAAGGTAATGAGATATGGCGGCTCAAAGATAGGCAGTTTTGACATTCACATACTTACTCATCATAATTCTAAGGCACTTCCAGCAAACGTAGACACTTGAAATTTGGTATATAGATAAGTTCGCTATGTCTAATATGTTCTACCTAAGTTGAAAGGAAATCCTACCCTTAATTTCACGAATAAAGAAAAATTATGACAACTAGCTTTACCTTGTAGAGAACTTTAAAACTAAGTTATATTTAGTTTTATTAAAAAAAATACGATTATATTTCTTGGCGTATTTTTGTAAGGCATAAGTTTCAAGCTTACAAAAAGGAATGAAATCCCAACAAAAATGTATGCGTATAAAAAAAGGAGTCTAGCTTTTTAAGTCTAGCTTAAAAAGTTGTGAGATCATTGGATAAGCCTAGTCAAAAGTTTCTGCTTATGCTTGTAAATATACGAGGTTTTGATGTATTCACTTTGTGACTTGGCCTATAAGCAGTACACACAAAAGTGCATAGTGCGCTTATTAAATAGACATAATGTATTTTTATAAAGTATGTCTTCTATCTACATTCTATACTAGACATTCCGTGCCACACTACCTCAAGCTGGGTAATGACTAAGTCACAAAGTGAAACCGTCAAGACCTCCTATATTTACAAGAAGAATTTGGATCTTTTGACTTGGCTTACAAAGATCTCACAATTTTTTACGCTAGACTTGGCTCCTTTTTCAAATGCATATATTTATGTTGGAATAATACTCTTTATAACCACGCAACTAAAACTTTAATAACTGCATTTAAATGGACTTTAAATACTTATTATACTTGACGTGTCATAATCCTATGCATTTGACTGAAAGAAAGGCGGCAATGCGGGAAACTAAAGCTAACAGATGTACCTTAAATCCAATGTAATCCGATAAGGGTTCTATTATTAGGTAGTGAATAAAAGCACCTGGGTATATACCCACATAGCGTGTGCCCCTAACCTCAAGGGACCCAGCCCTTATGCCACTAGCCCTGCCGTTTCTTTCAATACCTCTGACTTACAAAGGCTTCCTTTATTTTCGCTTGTATGGACAGGTGGTTTCCTCCCTCTGAATTTTTATATTAAAATAATTGCAATTCTGTTATTCTCATATGAAGAGTTGTGATTTTCTTTGACAATGAGTTAAAGATTTTATCACAGCTATGATTTTCTGATAATTACATTTACTTCAGAGACCTCCAACTTTTAAGAGCTGACAGATAATCGTAAAGATTTATATACCAATTTTTTAACTACTTTAGAAAAAAAGATATCTTCAGCCTCTTGGCCACTCCGCGGCGCTAGGAGCCGCTTCGCGGCCCTCGCTAACAAATTGTTGTCTTTTTATATCAGTTTGTCACACTTTCATTTAACCACACAATTTATCGAGGTTTTGTGATTTTTTAAATTTTTGCTAAGCCATAATTGTGGGTTCATAAACATTTTATACACAATAGAAATCAATCATCAATAATATATATATATATATATATATATAATATATATATATATATTATATATATATATATATATATATATATATATATATATATATATATATATATATATATATATATGTCATATTTATGTGTATGCTATCTATCACCAATATGTTGTAATTTATAATGTAATCTAATATAAGTCTGTCTGTCTTTATGTTCTAGGTAAGGAACTTATCTGAATCTGTTACCTTCTTTGTATTTGTTGAGTGCATGCTTCCACGGTGAGTATATTAGAGTTGTGGTATATTAAGGTTTGACTCAAATATCAAATAAGGGTTGTGTCGATCTTAGTGGTTTTCATCATGCTGTTTGTCTGTTGTGTGTTTACGTATGTGTCGCACATACAGACGCACGTATACACACACACACCTATATATATATATATATATATATATATATATATATATATATATATATATATATATATATATATATATATATATATTTGGATTATATCAACATGTTGTATAGTATACATGTCACATGTTCCTTTTAAATGAATACTATACTTCTTTTCTACAGAAAAATTTGTTTCTATTGAAAAAGTTATTTCTAACATAAAATGTAAGGTAAGGTAGACGAGGCTTAAACTGACATTAAAGTTTAATTAAAATCAATTAAGAACATTGACAAGAACAACCAGAATTAAAGACTTAACCCTGCGACACACGTGCTTATAAGGTTCAAAGGGAGGAATGACATACACAACTGAAATGTCATGTTGACTGTTTGGCAACTCTATATGTCAACGGATGATGATTGCCTATAAATTTTACTGTTATTATTAGTAATGATAATATTTCAACTTTTCCTTGTTTACACCGAAGTGTCGAGGAAAAGTGGTGTCTTAGCACTAAAATTCTGAAAACTAAATTTTACATGAATTATGAGTTTTAGGTGTTTTTAAGACTTATTGAGCGTATTTATCAGGTTGCCTGTTTTTATTTGCGTTTCATACATCGAATCAAAACTCCCTGTGTAATTATGCTAGAGAGTTGAAACTTGATACAACTCTAAAGTTGCTTATCCTCAAGCAGGGTGGATAAGCGTAGCGAATTCGATGTAATGAGGAAAAGTTCCGAGGTACCCCGTTCCCGATTTTTTGAATTTATTTTGACAGAAATCTTATTACTATTAATAATACTATTAGTACTTTTACTTTATAAACTACTTAATAAGGACTGGTGTATAAAGATTGATTTAGATATGTTGGGTAGCTTTCCATTAGTGATTTCTTCGTTTCACTCCAAATGTTTTTTAAGCAAAGGGAGAAACTATAATCGTAGGTTTCTAAAGGTATTCCAATTAGATCCCGCATCCTGACCAATTGCTTCTTATCAAGAAGCAATTAACCAATTGTGAACTATTTAGAAGTGTTAGTGAATAAGGTAAACCAACCGTAAGCTAAAAACCCACATAGTTGGAAAGTTTTATTAATAAATATACCTTAGGGAGTAAATTACCTGGGGTGTTGGAACAGCCATGTGGGCTCATAGAGAATGTAACGAACCTATGCATTCATGGTCTTCTTTTAAATTATACTATATAATATATATATATATATATATATATATATATATATATATATATATATATATAATATATATATATATATATATATATATATATATATATATATATATATATAATATATATATATATATATATATATAATATATATATTATATATATATATATATATATATATATATATATATATATATATATATATATATATATATATATATATATATATATATATATATATATAGGATAATGGTTTGGAGGCCGACGGAACCGACCCTCCTCTCTCTCTCCTATTCTTTACTTCTGTCGTCCGAACAACCTCATTAGCTTCATTATCAGGTAAAATGTGACAAAAAAATAGTAAATTCTTTTAAAAATAGAACTTGTTATAATATAATTCCATATTTATTTGTCATACACATACAGTCTTTACAAAAGGGGTGTCCTCCAAGGACACTTTTTATTTTTTATAAATTCCGGAGGAAATAATTTCCTAAGTACTTAAACCTCGTATGTGGGTCCATTGTACCTGCAAAGCAAAGGACATTACAAATTGTGTGAATAATTATAAAAAAAAAAATTACTTACAATATCTGCTTTTAATGAAATTAAAATGAACCTAAGGAGGATCATAAAAATAATAGATATAAGATCAATTTAAGATCTAGCATTATTATGTTACAATATAAAATAGTTTTTAAGTGCAATTCTTGCAATACAGAAGGCTTGAATTGTGAGTTTATTGAAATTGACTTCGCTCGGAAGCATTTAAATGGGTTTATAGACAAACTATAAATGAAAACCATCAACTCTTTTTCCACAAGATTTTTACTTTATTAAGGCAGAACCGGCTTTCAGCTTACGCCATCATCAGTGCCGATGAGATATCGAGCCGTCAGCTGTCCAGGACCTCTGTTAAGAGTTTGGAGTCGTCTCAAGTCGTCACAAGTAAAAATTTTGTGGAAAAGACGGAGTTGATGTTTTTCATTAAAAACATTCTACAGCGTAGCATTAAATATTGAAACTAAAAATGTTTATTTCTTAGTCTAATCCACATAAGTTTAGCCCAGATATATCTAGTGGAGGTTAGCAAAGCGAGCCTGACAAACAAGCCTGGCACCAATAGCTAGACGTTAAAGAGCAACCGAAGTGCGCCCAGAGACAAGTTTATAATAAATTCTAAACCTGACCATAAAATTAAAGTAACCCGGAGTGCTCTCCTTAATCTTTTATGACTTTAAAAAGTTAGGTAAAAAGTTTGAAAAAATTTATTACTCTTATAAAGTTATTTTATTGAGTGTTACAAATTTGACTTATAATTCTCTTTAGAAAGTCTTGTTGACTTGTAAGAGAGTTTTCCTGCTGGATTCACCTGTCTAGTGAAAACCTGGGATGCATTTTAATGTCTCGCTTCCCTCCGGAAAACTCCGCCGACGTTTTCAGACAAATGAGACAGTTTATATTCATGATGTTTTCTACCTTGTCAGATTACTAAAACCTTGTTCTATCCCCAAACAGGCCCCAAGCAATGGAATTGCAATTTTTACCCAAAGTGTATAAACATATTTTTAAGCATCATAACCTTCAGTTTGTTGATTATAATTTAAATAAGTCCCCAGAATACTTAAACAAGAGAGCTTTTGTTTAAGTGAACAACTAAAGATATGTACCTTAAAATATCACACTTTTTTGAACGCTGATTTTTTTTTCATGACGTCATATCTGAGGTTAATGACGTTAAAAATTTCTCATTGTAACCTCCCTAACATCTCGCCTTATGCCAAGTTTCGTTTCAATACGAAAAAGCCTTCGACAGTTAATGTTCCCCATACGTAAGAATATATATGTGTATATATATATATATATATATATATATATATATATATATATATATATATATATATATATATATATATATATAATATATATATATATATATATATATATATATATATATATATATATAATATATATATATATATATATATATATATATATATATATATATTTACACACTTATTATCTGGGCTTTACTTTTTACTTTATTTTTTTCTTCTCCTCACTTTCAGCGTATGGGTTTATAGTAAAATATTAATCTCTTTGCACAAAAATGGAAACCGAGGTTTTGTCGGAATAGTCTGTTTCAGGTGTTTTTAATACCTTGTGAGTGGTTTTCACATAGTTATTTGTGTGTGTAATTGCGTCTGTTGTAAGCGCTTAGAGTAATAATTAATCTTAATAATTAATCTTAGTGTAATAATGCTATAGATATGAAACTTTAGGCCTAGTTGTGCTATTATATATTTTGTATGACGTCATAATACGAAATAATGACTCTGAAAAAACAATTGAGTTGAAATTTAGTACAAGTTTATGGTATCCCCTAATAAATGTATGTACTAAGTTACTCATTTGAATGTAGCGAACATATCTATGGGTTTTGTGCATCATATAAGTTAAGCAGCATCCGGCGAGGTCATTGGCTAGTTGGGTGACCGCTGGAAATATAATGAATCATTTACAGTCTGAAGACGAGCAAAGTGAATCCGAATATGTGCTGTAGTACATTTGGTCATTTTTATAGTCTGAGGATTAGCGAAGCGAGTCCGTGGGAGAATGAGCGTGTCTAATGTGGAAAAGTTCTGAGGTACCCCATACCCGATTTTTTTTAATTTATAAGATTGTACTTTTTGTTTAGTTAAATGTGGTTGCCGATAGATTGCAGGCGCGTCTTCATTCCTTAGAACCTTTTCCCTACGTGACTTCTCTCACTACTTTTTCTTATAATACATTCAAACTGGGGATTTAAAAAATTCTGACAAAGCTGCCCAATTAACCTGATTCCCTAGGTGCTCTAAATTATTCGCAAATGCATTAATTTGTGCTCCAAAATGCATAATACGCGGAAAAAATTGTCGATCGGTTTAAGATTTATTAAGCATTTAGCTATATATTTATATAGTTATATATTGTTAGCATATAGTTATATATTGAGCTTTAGTACAATTTCTATTGAATGATGATTTGTATATGCGTTTTTTTTAAATAAAAAAAATGTCAATAAACTTGAAATTTGTTACAAATTTTACGTTTTAATAAATACGTATACCAAGTTTCGTGTTAATACGGTAACTATATCTACTGTTTTTGTTGGATCATAAAAGTTAAACAGCATCGAGCAAGGTCAGTGCCTGGAAGGCAACCCCTGGGAATGAAACTAGTGTATTGTTGCTTAGGTATCACTAGCCTAAATATTAATTATTAAAACAAAGCGCAAAATTTGTATTGGGGGATGATAGGAAAAAATAAACTTTGGTTTAAGAATACAATAAAGATACAATTTTTTTAAATATTACATTTTTTGGCAAAAACAAAGTGGCAGATACTTTTGTAGTCTTTACTCTAATTATGCTGGAATTGTAGGTACTTTATGACTATCGCCACTTCAATGTACTTAATGGTATTTTATAAAGCATTTATTGTTTATGGAGATTTTAATGTTACACAGCTGCCTCCGTGGTCGAAGTCGTAAAGGCGTCAGTTATTAAACTGACCGTTGACACCACGGAGGTCTGGAGTTTGCATCCCAGGTTACGCTCTCATCAGTAAGTGCACCCTCCCTTTATAACCCTAACCTTCATAAGCTCATTTTTCTTTGAGAATTCGCTAAAAGTAATGAAATGAAACCCAGTATAAGCGTATAAATAAATAAGCCTGAAAATGTATTAAAAAGTTTCATTAAATAAAACTCGAGGCGTTGAAATTTTCTTTCTTTTCTCGCCTTCAAAGAAAATTCGTTGGAAAGCAGTAGAGAATTTTTCTCATTACTTTTAAAAGTGTTAAAAAGTCAAGGAAAAAGTATCGACAAAGTGAAAAAAAGTGAAACGATAAAGAAAAAAGGTACTGTGAAGAGTTTCAGGGGAACAAATCAAATAGATTTTACATGTGAAATCTTATATACTTTGTTACCAAGTCGTGAATAGTACAAGTAAAGGATGTAAAATATTGTATACTTTGTTACCAAGTCGTGAATAGTACAAGTAAAGGATGTAAAATCTTGTATAATTTGTTACCAAGTCGTGAATAGTACAAGTAAAGGATGTAAAATCTTGTATAATTTGTTATCAAGTCGTGAATAGTGCAAGTAAAGGATGTAAAATCTTGTATACTTTGTTACCAAGTCGTGAATAGTACAAGTAAAGGATGTAAAATATTGTATACTTTGTTACCAAGTCGAGTAAAGGATGTAAAATCTTGTATAATTTGTTACCAAGTCGTGAATAGTACAAGTAAAGGATGTAAAATCTTGTATACTTTGTTACCAAGTCGTTAATAGTACAAGTGTGTAAATCTTGTTTACTTTGTTACCAAATAGTCAAATCTTGTATACTGTTACCAAGTACAAGAAAGGATGTAAAATCTTGTACACTTTGTTACCAAGTCGTGGTACAGTAAAGGATATAAAATCTTGTATACTTTATCAAGTCGTGTTTACTACAAGAAATTAAATGAAACAGAAAATGTTACCTTTAAATTGAAATTTTGTACGCATGTAGTCTTGTATAAGACAAGGAAAAGTGTTTTTTTTTTGTCATATTAGTTCAATTTTTATTGAATAACATTAATATTTTTTTTAAATCATTAAAATGTAAAAAGTATCCAGCAAGTTAAAATTTGGCTTTAATGTATCCTTATATGACCGTAAAACAATAAATTTATAGCTTTGGCGTATTGAAAATCTACTTTACTATTAACCCAGATTATAATCAGTTTTTAATAATGACCTCTAAGTACCATATTTAGAGATTTGATTTAATTAATGAGTTACTTTAGATTATTTAGTTAATATCCTTTCTTTGACAAATCTTATTTCTAACAAACCTGTGTGTTGAGAAGCAAGCAATCTGTAGAATTGATTTTGTGCAGAAAATATTTTGAAAAGGTGAAATCATAATGTTATTATTTTAGAAAACATTTCACAAATCTTTTGACAATATCTAATAAATTGTTATTTCCTTGGTCACAAAATTATTGAAATTGTTTAACAATAATAATAAGTTTAAGTTATTTATTTATGAATAGTTATTTATTGACATATATATTTTATTTAATTTTTAAAGCGTGAAATGTGTGAACAAGGAAACAAGGCAATAAGAAATAACATTTTCCTATAAAAAAAGTAACTCGAGCAAAGATAAGGGAAATTTCTCAGCCTTTTCAATAAAAGACATTTCCACTTTTCACCCTGTATCACCTTTATAGGGAAATTCTCCCCTTCGAATATATAACACCGAAATCGCGAGTGATATGTGAATTCCTTTAAAAGCAATAAATACAATGCTCAATGGATTGAGAAACCATATAGCTATTAAATGATTTCAAATGATATTTATATCTCATCGCTTTTCTATCGACATACAATACAGCTATTTAATGCATTTATTGCGAATCTCTATGAGTTAGAAAATCAATAAGTTAATCATTAAATAAGTAAGTTAAGATAGTTATATTTAATTAATTATTTATTTTATTTTCAGCATAATATGTATAATGTAATAAAAATATAATGATTATTTATTTTATACATTTATAAAATAATAACAAAAAAAAGTGGCACCTTGGCAAATTAAAATAGCCAGCTGCATTTAAATACCACTGAAAGGTGTAAAAAATAATAATAATATATTTATTTGTCATAGACATACAGTCTTTACAAAGGGGGTGTCCTCATAGGACATTACAAATTGTGTGAAAAATTATAAAAAAATAATTTACAATATTTGCTTTTAATGAAATTAAAATGAACCTGAGGAGAATCATAAAAAATAAAAGAAAATTAAATCAATTTAAGATTTAGCATTATTACTGTAGGGACACGAACAGAAATATATTTTAATTCTTTTTTATTTTGACATTAAAATTTAAAATTGTCATTTTATAAAATAATAAATCAGTAGTATTTGGTTAGACTTCCAAGAGTTTATAAATATTAAAATTATTGTAGTTATTAGATAGCACTACAAACTGGTGACCCGACGACTACTATACGAAGTTTAACGGATCAAAATGAATGAAGGTCATGCTCAATCTCATACCTCAAGACCAACAACTAATCCAACTCAACCTATTCATCAAGTCGACCAGGTTATCATCAAAATTCCACCTTTTTGGCATGAAAAACCTGACATTTGGTTTTATCAAATTGAAGCTCAATTTTCGCTAAACAAGCCCACTTCATATGGTTAAGAAAAAGGAAGGTACTTGGAGACCATGTGGCGACTACAGGCACTTAAACAATATTACTGTACCAGATCGATACCCATTACCCCGAATTGAAGATATTCATCATATATTAAAAGGTACCAAAATTTATTCCAAAATTGATTTACTTAAAGCATATTATCAAATTCCTATGTCTCAAAAAGATAAACATAAAACTGCGATTATAACCCCTTTTGGACTTTTCGAATTTAACGTTATGAGTTTCGGACTCCGAAACGCGCCCGCAACGTTCCAACGATTCATTAATACCATCTTCAGTGGCCCAGAATATAATTTCATGTTTCCGTATCTCGACGACTTACTTATAGCATCTCCTGATATAGAAACTCATAAAAAACATCTCCTTATGGTATTTAAAAAATTAGATGAATTTGGCCTTAGAATCAATGTAGCTAAATCTATAATGGGCGTAAATGAAATAGAATTTTTAGGTCATTATGTAACACCCGAAGGAACTAAACCCCTTCCTGCTAAAGTTAAAGTAATTCAAAACTTAAAATTACCCACTACTTTACATGAACTTCGTACATTTCTTGGTCTAACTTTTTTAGAAGACACTTAAAAGATGCTGCACAAACACAAGCAATATTACATGATTATTTAAAAGGTGCTTCTAAAAAAGATAAACGCCAAGTTAAATGGACCGAAGAAGCCATAAAAATGTTTACTAAATGCAAAAATGATTTGGCAAATGCCGCTTTACTTACTTTTCCAAATCCAAAATTGCCCCTTGCCTTATTTACAGATGCTTCAGATTCAGCAATTGGTTCAGTTTTACAACAATTTGAAAATAATTCATGGAAACCTATAGCATTTTTTTCAAAAAAATTAAATGATGCTCAAAAAATTTATAGTACCTATGACCGCGAACTTTTAAGTATATATTTATCAATAAAAAATTTTAAACATTTTTTAGAAGGTCGCGATTTTTCTTACCAAGTTTTAGAGCGCCACGAAAAATACTTTTTAATTCTTATCAAGTCCAAAGAAGTTAAAATCTCCATCGACCGCCTGAAACCAGCCTATTTACTTAATGAAGACTATACCATAGACATAGAACATCAAACTCGAGACAAACCAGAACCAAACATTTTTAAACAAAAAAATATTTCTTTTCAATGACCTACTTCCATAACCTCCTATACCTTAGCTTATTTATTTTATTTTTCAAAAAAAAATAATAATAATAATAAATAAATAAAAAAATAAACGAATTTGTTTTGTTTATATTTCATAAGCACAACAAATTAACAAAATATTTATATAAATGGGGTAGAAATAAAAAAATGGAGGAGGGGATAGGTGTAGGGACACGAACAGAAATATATTTTAATTCTTTTTTATTTTGACATTAAAATTTAAAATTGTCATTTTATAAAATAATAAATCAGTAGTATTTGGTTAGACTTCCAAGAGTTTATAAATATTAAAATTATTGTAGTTATTAGATAGCACTACATTACTAATAATTCCGGCGCGGTGGTCCGCATGTCGGGCGAATTTCCTTTGGATGTGTGTTTCTCTGCTTAACAACAATCTTAGTTGGGATGATAATTATTATAGTTTTTTACATTATATAAGTTTACAACTACTAAATAAATAATTCCGGCGTGGTGGTCCGCTGTCGGGCGAATTTAATTTAGAATGCGTGTTTCCGTGCTTAACAACCCATTTCTTACTTAAGGTTCCGGTTCATGCTTTAGAACCTGAGCAGTTACTTAATTGTCAAGCACTATGCTCGTGCTTTTTTTTCAAAGGAAACTACCCAAGATCTGTTCCCGGTGAAATATCGATTCCTAGTATATTTTACTGATTCAGCAAACCTGATTCTTTCCTATGTGATTAGAAAACGCTGAAAAGGATTTCTGACACATCCCTGAGTTCGACTCCCGCCATGACACCTACTCCATTAGTGAATTATTACTAAATAAAATTCGCTAAATGATTTCAATAGAAGAGTTTTTTATCCTCTACAAAATCTTGGTTGAAACCATTTTGGTCGAATTTCTATTAAAAATAAAACATATGTCTTTATTAATTTTATTCCCCGGTTATACCCTTTTTTAATTCTTTGGTAAAAATTGAATTTTTTAACGCAGAGTATTTAGGTGTTGGAAGGGATTCTATAGAAATTTATGAAGCAAGCGATATTACTTTTTAAACCTTATATACAGTAGTTAACCCCTTTTTTAATTTTCAAAATCTATAAAGTACAAAAAGAAAATAATATTTCTAATATAGAGTTATAAATTCAGAATTATTAGTTTGTTGGACTTTTTATTGGTTTTGATTTCTTTTAATGGTTTCTGTAGACTAGAATCAATATAGCTCGTTATATGTTTTTACTTAAAGACTTTTAGCAAATTGCGGGAATGAAGTTGTCTACATATTAGAGCAATAGGGAAGTTTAAAGGGGAAATCTTATCGTCCTCCAGGGAAGTTTTAGGTAAAAAAATATACGTTTCTTGTTGAACAGACCAACGGGGTACCTAGGAAACTTTCCTCATCACATCGGATTCGCTCATCCTCCCTACTTCGGTGTCGCTTTGCGCGTCCTCAGAATATACATGTCGTTAAATTAATACTGCAAGATGTCTTTGGTCTCGCTTCGCTCGTCCTCAGATAGTAAATACATCCTATTCATTAACAGTGGTCACCCATCCAGGCACTGATCACGCTCAATGCTTTTTATATTTTATAATCCAACAAAATCATGGATACACTTGTCGCATTGAAGCGAAACGGACTGTACTTATTTTTACTTCTCCTCATTTATACCGTAGGTGTATAGGAAAAGTATTGTGTTTAAAAATCCTGAAAGCAGGTGTCACCGGAATTATCCGTTTCATGTAATTTTAAGACCTCCTGATTGGGTTTTACAAAGTTTTCTGTCTGTATGTGTGTGTCTTTTATCATCGTAGCTCCTAGTGTATTTATGCTAGTATGAGTTAAAACTTTGTAAGGGAAAATACATTTTTTATGACGTCATTAACTCGTAATAATTACTCAGTGAAAATTTCTAAAAATCATAAAACGCGAAAAAATGTTGCGATCGAATTGAGACTTAGCACGCATGAAGCCATGTATAATAATAACATGTGTTCAAAGTTCGAATTAATCACAACATTTTTCGAAAGTTTTAATGAGTAATTTTGCAGGTTAATGACGTCATAAAAAATTATTTCTGGGGTAGCATGACTATTGATTGATTTTTGTTCAAAGTTTCAACTCTCTAGGGTAAAAAATACACTGGGCGCTACGATGATAACGGATACATTCTGTAAATTATTTTGTAAATACATTAAACGATCAAATTACACAAATACAGACAGTAAACTTTGTGAAAACCATTTAAGAGGATTTAAAAACACCTGAAACGAATATTGCCGGTGACATTGCAGTTTCGGATTTCTTTTGCAACCACAATACTTTTTCTATATACCTATACGACGTTAATAAGGAAAACTAAACTCCACAGTTAAAATATTTATCTTACTGAATTTAATTTATAAATAGATTTTAAATAAAGATTATACATTTACGACCTACACTACAAATTCATTTTATATAATTAATTACATAGATTTAAATTATCCTAAAGGGAAGGGTATACGTTCATATATTTGTTTCTTATTAATCGAAAAAACAGCAAGATGATTTAGGTTTTTGAATTAAAAACATAGGTTATAAATATATGTTAAAAAATTTGATTTTTATAAATTTATTTTATACTAGTGTCATAAATGGTTCTGCTGTTCTTACAGAAGCCTAGTTTTGAGAAATAGTCTTTATTACCGTGTTTATTGAGTAGTTCAGTCTGTTTTATCTTAATATTATCCGGTTATAATAACCAGTTAATTCTTGAAGAATCTCGGCTTCGTAATTTTCTATTGATCACAATTTGCAATAAGTTACTCCAACTGTTGTAGCAGGTGAAAAATATATAAATAAAGTATCAACTTTGTATTTGACTGAAAATTTCGTGGCGCCTTGTGTTTTGGCTCGTTGATTTTTCCTTGAAATTATTTCTCTTTCATCAACGTTTTGTTTACATTCCCTTTCATAGCATCCGCGTCATTCGATTTAAATAAAAAGCATATTGATGCATTATTTTCTATAAATCAATATGTCTGACCATTTGAAATATATTAAAAATAAAAGTTTACAATTTTCTTTCAGAAATTTAAAGGTTTTTCAATTTTCTCATTTCAATCAATTTAACACTTTTGCTTGAGATTTCAAAGAGATTGAAAAATATTTGTATAAATATTTTGTTTATAGATATTACTTTTTTTACTTCTTTGGGGTGTGAAAGGTCATTTATCTTCTTTTCATTCCTCATCATGGCTCTTTGATTATGTAAATAAATTTCAAAAGAATTTGATTATAAGATAAAGATGTTTTACTTAAACTTTATTAAAAGGCTTTCTTATAAAATTAAAATAAATCAAATTTGCTTGTATTAATGTGTCTCTCCTATGGCCAATAATAGCTTGTATTAAATTGTAGTAGTTATTTTAACTTCCTTTTGGTATATTATGTCCTCGATTTAGCCCCTATATAGACCTTAAAAACAAAAAAAGTTGTTTTTAATCTTTATATAAATGCGTGTTCATTTTTACTTTTCCTCATTTATACTGTAGGTATATAGGAAAAGTATTGTGTTTGCGAAAACATCCGAAACCGGAATTATCCGTTTCAGACGTTTTTAAGGCCTCCTCAGTGGTTTTTGCAAAGGTTGTCTGTCTGTAAGTGGGTGTGAGTGTTTAAGTGTGTGTGTGTCTGTCTGTCTGTTATCATCGTAGCGCCCAGTGTATTTATGCTAGAGAAATTAAATTTAGTAAAAAAAAATAGTCTACCGCTATAGTTGGCTACTCGGAAAATATTTTTGTGACGTCATTAACCCGCAATAATGACTCAGCGAAAATTTCGAAAAATCATAAAACCCATAAAAATAATGCGATCAGATTCAGATTTAGCACGCATGGGACTATGTATAAGACAAACATATGGGCCAAGTTTCATCTCATTATCAGCATTAGTTTAGTTTTTATTGAATGACTTGTGTACGTTTTTTTAAAACAATTGTAAAACGTCAGGAAATGGTTTAATTGAGATGAAATTTAGAACAAGTGTATACTATTACTTAATAAATAAGTACACTAAGTACTTATAAATGGTATAAATGAGGAAAAGTAATAATAAGTACAGTCCGTTTCGTTTAAATACAAGTATATCCATGGTTTTTGTTGGATCATAAAAATTAAGGAGCATTGAGCGTGGACAGTACTGTATGGGTGATCGCTGAGAATGATACGGATGAATTTACTATCTGAAGACGAGCGAAGCGAGTCCAAAGGCATGTTGCAGTACAAATTTGCAGAACTGTATTTCTGAGGACGAGCGAAGTGAGTCCAAAGCAGGGAGGATGAGCGTAGCGAATCCGATGTAATGAGGAAAAGTTCCGAGGTACCCCGTACCCGATTTTTTAGACCTTCTAATTGATTTTTAAATAGTTGTGTGGGTGTTTTACTTTTCCTTATTTATACCGTATGTACATTGAGAAAGTATTGTGTTTGCAAAGACATCCGATACCTTGGTTTTAATAAACAGTTTAAGTTTAGAAGGTCCAGGAGATACTGTAAACATATTTCAATCCAGATACAGCAATGAGATACATAATTCCGGGTGTTGTAGTAATGAGTAATAATATCTCTATAGATGAAGTGATTGCTGGTCATCCTTCTAGGATATAGATAAAATAATGCCCTACTACCTCTCCTACAAAGCCGCTTTTCTTTCCATACAATAAAGTAAAAGGATATGATAATAATAGGTTACCGAGTTACCTATTTCCATTATACCTCCTTACTTAACCCTCTACATATCAATTATAATTATTAATTGCATTTAATTACGCTGAAAAAGAGGGTGTATTTAAATCTGCGAGAGGATGATAAGGTTGCGATAACATTACAGGAGGGGAGACGTTAGTGATAACCTGGGGGAGCCGTTTGCGGTATCACAACCTCCCTGCAGTCTGTGTTTATTTAAACACATTTATTAAAGGCTTAAAACAATTTTATCCAGTGTTAGAGGGAAAGGTTTAATTATATTTGACACCTTTTTATACGTGATTTAGTTTTAGTTTAAGGGTTATTATACTGGTTATTGGTTCTTGTTTATTTTAGACAAGTGTATGATAGCAGAAAAGTAAATTTGAAGACATTTTTAACGTGGTTATCAAGTGGCCTATTAGCTTATAGCAGTTGTATTTGTTTTTATTTTGAATTTAAGTATCTTACCTAAATCTATAGTGTGGTTTGAATACGTGAACGCTATTCATTTAACTATTCTAATAAAGTGTTCTATTAAAGTTCTCTAATAAAGTATTCTAATAAAGTATTCTAATTTCAATCTGCTTACGAAATATTGCAGTAAAAGTCTTCTGGTTGTGGGCAGAACCGTCTAGGCTCTGAGTTAAGAGGTTTGGCAAACCTCTCCGTTACGCGCATGCAAAGTGGGTGCAATGAACGAGATTCTGACTGGTTTACTTTGCCAACAATAAATGTGATGTCAATAATGCAAAGATGCCTTTAGGAGCAATGCTAGTTCTTTCCTTTTTGACATGTGTCCTCAGAAGATGAAATAAGTTAAAGTTCTGATCTTTCACTTGCTAAGTGCTAGAAGTGAGGTAGAAAGTAACCAGAGTTATCGTTGGTCAGCCCTGGATAGTAGTAACAGTTAGTTTCAAGGAATGGCCTTTTCGTATGTATGATGTAAACATAGCTTGAAGAAGTTCAGGGTTAAAAAAGCTTCCCTAAAATTATAAAATTTCACTTAAGAACTTGGACTTAGTTCGATATCAAGATGACTTAGTTTTTAGTCGTAGAGCGAAAAGCAGTTGAACGTTTTTTGGACCGAGGATGTTTTATGTTGTAATCTTAGTGTAAACCACTAAAAAAATATTACGCGCTTGTTTACTCTCCGGAGTAAATTTTTGTCTTTTCAATATGAGTTTCCTTTCTTTACATAAATTGTATAAAATTAAATTAAACTTTTTATTCTTTTGATGTTAAAAAAGGTTTGGCTTTTATTGTTTCTCGAAAATAAAAAGTTGTAAAGGTCAATAACGGTGTTATTGGAAGGGAAAAGGGAAATAGGGATAGTGTTGTTGACATATGTTTTCAATTCCCTGGGATGACCCCTGTACGGTGTAGTCCGGTGGATGAGGAAAGAGGGAGTCGGTGTAGAGTACGGTGAGGTAAGAAGATATGAGTAGTTATATTCTCTATCTCTAACAGTCTAAAAAGCAAAGGTCCAGATGTCGCCCCCTGTGTGGTCCTTGTTTCCTTAAGAAAACCTTTATTGAAAGTATCTTATACCGAAAAAGAACTCGAAGGTGGTTACAGGATACAATATTTCCCCCATATAGTTTTATTAAGGAAGCTCCTTTTTTTTAACCGGACACAAGGAGGCACGTGGTGCTCCTTTATTACCAAGTAGGTCCACCTCTTCATATATTTTACCCTTAAGGGTGTCCAAAAGGATGAAATTTGTTCCTGAAGGGTGTTATTCCAAACACTCGGTTTCTTTTTCCCCAGGTTCATTCTGTAAAGAAAAACTTTTTCTTGTCTGTTTCCCTTTGTCATCAATTCAATCAATACTTTTCTTACTAAGTTTCAATAACTTAATCTTGAAGTAGAAATCGGCTATAAAACCTCATTTTACTGTCCCTTGTTGATGTCTTACTTTGAGGATTTTCCTTTTTTATGTAAGGAAATTTTGTATGATACAAACAAAACTAATATAAAGTTAAATTTAAAGTAAAGCTAAAGTTGCCGTCTTTGTCATCTTATAATTTTTTTGTTACCCCAAAATTTAAATATAGTACGTTCACACACACTTTAGATCCGCGTATCGTATGGGATACGATCTCTCAATACGGTAATTTAAGCTGTATGAACCATGCGGAGGGGATCCGATCGCATACGCTAGAACTAGGGAGATGGAATCTAAATGGATCCCCCGATACGCTGTCTTTTTGTGTGTGTACCTTTAGAGACGATCGTATTTAACGGATAACCTTCTCATCGAACTTTTATTTCACTTTATTTTTCTATATAACCGTTTTTGATCAAATAACTTTGGAATATTATTTTTTTTAGTGTAACTTTATTATTATGCAAAGAAATCACAATTTAAATTAAATATATTTTTAGTTTTAAACTTCCTTATAACCAAAAGTGAAGTTCACTATACAAGACGCCATGTTTTGGCGGGATCAGTTATCACTCGATCGACTAAGCAAATACGCTGCAAGAACCGTGAAGTTAGTTGACCGTATTGCATACGTATTCTATACGATCCGCGGATCTAGAGTGTGTGTGAACGTACTAATAGTCATCTTATCCGGATGATAAATGATGATGATTACATATTTTAATAAAGATATTTAATCATCTTATCCGGATGATATAAGATGATGATTACATATTATAATAAAAATATTTAATCATCTTATCCGGATGATATAAGATGATGATTACATATTATAATAAAAATATTTAATCATCTTATCCGGATGATATAAGATGAGTACTAATTTTAAATGTGTAATTAAATGGCAGTCATTAAGAGACTGCTAAATATAAAATTATTTACTTTACCTCATTTATACGATAGGTATATGGGAAAATTATTTTTACCTCATTTATACGGAAAATTTTTCTTTACCTCATTTATACGGTAGGTATATAGGAAAATTATTTTACCTTTAATTATACCGTAGGTATAGAAAAATTATTTACTTTACCTCATTTATACTGTAGGTATATAGGAAAATTATTTAGTTTACCTCATTTATACCGTAGGTATATAGGTAAATTATTTACTGTACCTCATTTATACCGTAGGTATATTGGAAAATTATTTACTTATACCGTAGGTATATAGGAAAATTATTTACTTTACCTAATTTATACCGTAGGTATATAGGAAAATTATTTTCTTTACCTCATTTATACGGTAGGTATATATAGGAAAATTATTTACTTTACCTCATTTATACCGTAGGTATATAGGAAAATTATTTACTTTACCTCATTTATACCGTAGGCATATAGAAAAATTATTGTGTGTGCGAAAAATCCGAAACCGGGATTTCACCGGACCTATCCGTTTTAGGTGTTTTTAAGTGACGTATTTATCAAAAAACCGGAAAACAATCTAATTTAGTTGAAATTTGGTACAAGTATACACCTTTACGTAATAAATAAATACACTAAGCTTTTATCAATACGTTTGTTGGATCATAAAAGTTACGAATAATCGAGCGTGTTCAGTTCCTGGATGGGTGACCGCAGGGAATGAAAGAGATGTATTTACTATCTGAGGACGAGCGAAGCAAGTGCGAAGGAGGGAGGGTGAGCGTAGCCAATCCGATGTGATGTGGCTCGGAAAAGTTCTGAGGTACCTTGTACCTGATTTTTATTATTGTGTATAGAATTTGACACTAAACATGATAAACTTTCTTTATGGTATGAATTAGGAGTTTTTTAAAGAGACACTTTTTCTAATTCCTTATTTCAAGAAGTTCAAGTTTTTGATAGGGTTTTTATTGGCAAACAATTAAATTTGTGGAATTTGTTTTTTTTTTGTAAATGCCACAGACTGTTTCAATTGTTATTGCAAGAAGAGATAGATTTGTCGTCCCTATACTGTCCTGATAGAATTTGCTAGGTTTTTTTAAATTAGTTTTTTTTCTTTTTCTTGTTTAATGTTTCACATCACCGATAAATTTTAAAGTAAGGAGCTAAATAGTGGGATAGTCCTTGTTTTATCTGTTTAAGACCTTTGCTTCCGAGCTAAAGTCGGATTTAGTGGGAACAAAGTATAAAACAAAAGAATTTATTGTAAATTGGAAGTAATTTTGATTTTTTTCTTGTTAGTTTTTCTTCATTACTTTGTAGGCGCATTGTTAAACAAAGTGATATTTTTAGAGCGACTTTTGTCGTCAGAAGATCGTTATAAGATTAGGTTATTATAACTTCTTTTGACAAAGATATGCTTTACTCTTGGAGGTTCTTAAAAGTAAAAACTACTTAATCTTATAACGCAGTTTTTACTTTTAAGATCCTCCAAGAGTAAAGCATATCTTTGTCAAAAGAAGTTAAAATAACTTTGGTTTGCATTTAGGATGTAACTACATTATCTAGTTTGCATTTAGGACGCATGTATATTATTTAGTTTGCATTTAGGACGCATCTACATGATCTAGTTTGCATTTAGGAAACATCTACTTTATCTAGATTGCATTTAGGACACGTCTACATTATCTATTTTGCATTTAAGACGAATCTACAATATCTAGTTTGCGTTGAGGAAGCATCAACTTTATCTAGTGTGTATTTAGGACCCATTCAAATTAATAGGCGCAATATTCTGTTTATCTCGGTACAGCTGATGGGCAAAATAGCTTTTCCCTTTAACAATTTTCTATATTTTGCACATTACTGTTCTAAAAATGACAGTTTCTGGAAGCTCCTCTCCCATCATTGGTTGAAGTACTTTTTATTGTGACAATATTTAAATTGTGGAATTCAGGGAGGACTAAGAAAGGAGGAGGGGTTGTCGAAATGTGATGACACTCACAAGGCCTGCTGGATATTGGCATTCCTTTGTCTCCCTATCTCCTACACGTCCTTTGACTTTTTTCTCCTACTTTACATCTTTTCTTAATCCTTTTTATTAAAAACCTGTGATAAAACTTTCTGTGTCGGTAGTTGGTGTCAAATTAAATGCTCCAATACATTTAGTATTAAATCTAACAAGTTTTTAGTTAGATTTATTGAATTTAACTTCTTTGCAAAATATCTTTAGATGACTACTCTACTTTTATATGTTTATAAGAAGAAAATAAATTTACTGATAAGATACAAGTTAAGACCATCAAGTTAAGACTTCCAGTTAAGGAACCGAGGAAATGTAATAACTTGCATCGTGTAGGATCGCAATTCCTTGACCAATCTTCAATGTAGAAGAGGTCTTAAAAATGTCTTTATGAAGGATCTCCTTAATTGATCCTTTAGGTCTCCTTAATGTACCTTAAAGAGGAAACTAATCTTTTCTTTTCAATCAAGATTTTTTAAGAAAAATTTAGGTAAGGAAAACGACTTCGAATACGGACCAGTTCAGTACCAAGTATAATTGCACAAATTTTAGGTATCTTGAAATAAGTGGTCCCATTTTTAATAGGGCCTACTTTAACAAGTTTTAGCATGCTCATAGATCCTCATGTATATTCTATGTCTTAAACCCAACTTAAATCTAAAGAATAGGGCTTCCATAAAAGAACAAGAGTTTAGTTTAATATATTTATTAATTGGATTATTTAATTATTACAAAGAAAGAAAGATTGGTCATAGGACCATTGGTACCTTTAACTAATCAATGAAGGGGATTGAGTTACTTATTTATCCTTAATTAAATACTAATCACCTTCTTACTCCATGTCTGGAACCACTCTGAGGAGACCCCTCACTCAAGTCCATCTACTCTGTGCTCTCCCCAGCAGACCCTCAGTCAAGTCCATCTACTCTGTGCTCTCCCAGCAGACCCTCACTTAAGTCCATCTACTCTGTGCTCTCCCAGCAGACCCTCACTCAAGTTCATCTACTCTGTGCTCTCCCAGCAGACCCTCACTCAAGTCCATCTACTCTGTGCTCTCCCAGCAGACCCTCATTCAAGTCCATCTACTCTGTGCTCTCCCAGCACACCCCTCACTCAAGTCCATCTACTCTGTGCTCTCCCTCTCTACTCACTTTTACCTATTAAATTATCCTAATAAGATATTTCTTATTCAAAATATATTATGTGAACGTATGAGATGTTAAATTTGGACAAAGTTGCACGTCATAGTGTGTCGTGTGCAAAACATGAAAAAATATTTTTAAAGCTGATACAATGTCCATTAAATCAAGTGTTTATTCATAAAAATATTTAATAAAATATTCATCAATATATTCATCAAAGATACAGTATTTGCAAAATGTCTTAAAAAATGCACGAAACATAGACATTTTTGTGATTTCCCAATGTCATTACTTTGGTTCTAGCTATCCGATTTTGATATATTAACTCTGAATCCGTTAGAAATTTTATCACATTAAAAAAACGTCTTCCATGTTTTGCACACGACTAACTGGGAACGTCATATTTTAAGTTTAATTTTATAAATCTCAAATGTGTGCGATTTTATAAAATTTTGAGCGTGCTTAATCATACGAAGACCTCCACTCTGGATATGCATTCTATGTCTCCATTTATTATTTATTTTAAAAAAGTGGTTTTTAGAGTACTAAATTAGTCAGGTATTTTCCGGTTAGGATCCTGGACTATAGTTCAGTACAAATTTATAGGTATTTTTATTTATGTATATTTATTTATTATTATTATTTTATTATTATATTATATTTTATATAGGTATTATTATTATATATTTATTTATGGGTATTTTTTACAAATTTATAGTACAAATTCCAAGGTGCATTATAATGTACCTTGCTATTTGTTTAACCATTCTTGTTGGTCCTCTCTTTTACGAAAGTATAAATGGATGATTTAAGTGGTCCTGTCATCGAATCCATTAATGTTCAACAGTCGTAGATCATGTGATATGAACCATGTTACCTTAAGGTCATTATTGTTCATTTATCAATCTATACTAAGGAAGATAGGGTTCTCTTATATAACCTAAGTAAAAGCTTCAATTTATAAGGAATTGCAACTTCTGGTGTGTATGTAGTAGAGCATGGAACATTTGTCCGTTCCCTTACCGTCTTCCTGTACCGGATGTACTTCGTTGCACACTCCCGGAAATCCGTCCAAACTAAGCTCCCACCCTTCTTTAATGCAACTTTTATAAAAACTGTAGAAAATCTTACTCTAATGTCGTTACTTTAATTTCTAGTTGATTCTGTTTCGCGCATTTTTGAGTAATTGTATCTTTGAAGCAAATTTACTTCTCACATTTTGTTTAGCTCCTGTGAACAATTTAATAAATTAATTGATACCCTTTCTTCCTAATAAAAATATATCACTAGTCTCATTAAACCTCATGCTTTATTATAAATTAAAGAACTCAATTTCACCGCAAGTTGAAGAATCAGCTACCGTCGACACTTGTTCATCTTTAAGAGTACTTGTGCTGCTCATTGCCACTAGACTGATATATCTTTATAAGTTGATAGCTTGAGTGCTGACCCGCCTGCTGATATTCTCCGCAAGGAACTTCCTTCTTCCTTATAAGTTCTTGGCAAGGAACTTAGAAGAAAGGGTAGGAGCGTATCATACCTTCTCAATCAGAGGTGTGTATATAGGCCCGCATTACAGAGGGCTCCGGCAGTTAGAGGCTCCAAAAAGTCGAAGTAAAATATATTGTGAGCTCTAGTTAGAGTTCTGCTATATTATGTTTATGCAAATGGGGCCCTATTGGAATTCAGTGTAGTTTTTCTTAACATCATTAATGTTGCGGGCCCCCAGTCCAAATTAGACTATATTTTTTACACACATATATATTATATATATATATTGTATATGTATATATATATATATATATATATATATATATATATATATATATATATATATATATATACAAGTGTGTGTTTACATATGGACACTCCTTTATAATAAGCTTTTCTTAGTGCTGCTCTATTAAAAATATTGCAATAAAGTATAAGATCCATGTTATAATTCTATAGGATAAGGTTACATTCTTCTATTTTCCTAAACCTTCTAAGCGTTTTTTCATTATATTTGAAGTAATAACTATTATATTATTGGTTACTATATATATTTGTCATATTTATGAGTATGCTATCTATCACTATATCTCTATGTTGTAATTTATAGTGTAATCTAATGTAAGTCTGTCTTTATGTTCTAGGTAAGGAACTTATCTCAATCAGCTAACGTCTCTATCGCTTTTATACCCTCTATGTATTTGTTGAGTGCATTGCTTCCACGGTGAGTATATTAGAGTTGTGGTATATTAGGCTTGACTCAAATATCATACAGGGGTTGTGTCTTCAGTCTCTAGTATAATAATAATGCCGGTTTAGAGCCTTGCGGCTCATCAGGGATAACCCCTGCGGGAACCACCTCGGGTGGTAGTAGCAACCGTTACGCTCAAAGTGTATTCTAAAGCTGGCGATAATTTATCTAAAAATAATCTTCTATAAACTAAGAGCGTAACCTGGGATGCGAACCCCAGACCTTCGTGGGTGTCAAAGGTCAGTGTAAAGACTAAGGCCTAACGACCTCGGCCACGGAGGTGACTGTCTGTGTCGCACATATAGACGCACGCACACACACACACACACAACAATATATATATATAATATATATATATATATATATATATATATATATATATATATATATATAATATATATATATATGTGTGTGTGTGTGTGTGTGTGTGTGTGTGTATATATCTGTGAGTGTGTTTTATTTGCCTCCATAGCGTAGTTAAAATACCCTAACGGTTGTAATCTATACATAAACATGTCCAGGTATGGGTGAAATATAGTAACTTAAAAAAAGAACAGTCTCATATGTTCCTTCTTATCTATGATCTATATACATATACATGGAGACCAATACCTCAATCTATCGGAAACTTTAATTTTTTGCTAATACATTAATTTTTCTTTACGTAAGGTATAAATAAGGAAAAATTATAAGTTAAAGCATTGTTTCAATAACTTTAACATAGTTATATTTCTTTGGACTGATATTTTATACGTCAGCTATATATTATTAGTAAGTTAGGGATTTAAGAGATAACCTTTCTTTAGAATAGTTTTTATTTTCTTTTTATAGTGCTAACATGTCTTGTAGAATATGATACATGGTACGCTATTATTTTATCCTTTCTATCTCTTACCTTTCTATACTTAACTAAATGAAGTAGACCTAACATAAACATGGTTAAAATTTAACACAATTGAGTTTAAAAAAAATGTCAAACCACAATACATAAAAAAAGACTGACCGGTTTCAACTATTAAGTAGTCATCGGCAGAGTACATTTATAAACTGAGTTTATAAATTTTAACCATGTTTAATTAACATATACTACAAAATCTCTGTCAAAACAACTAATACTTAGCGATAATGTTGTACTCAGTTTGCAAGTTGGATTGCTAAACCAGTGCAGTATGTGTTAATAAATACATAATTGCTGTGTGTGCAATACGTAGTGTGTTAACAAATACGTAGCTGTGTATGCAATGCGTTTTTTGATAACAAATTCGTATGCTATGTGTGCAATACGTATTGTTGTAGACAGACAGTACGTTGACTGAGACAAATTCCTGTATTTTACGGATGGTTAAATCTGTGATTTACATTCTCATGCAACATCTCTTTGCTCTCCAATTGAAGAGGGTATCACGCTTCAAATAACCATTAATTCTTGATATTATTTTATATCATTCCATTTTAGTTTTTGTTTTCCACAAATAATTTAATTAACTTATAAATTTTAATTATTACTACCTGCGCCTCCCAGTGGCTGCTTCGCGGTCACATAGATTTGTCCTTTATTAGTAATTTTTGAAAGGTATTTTTAATACTTTTTAAATTTTCAAAGCTTACTTAGTGATTTGTATTTACATTCAATTCCAGTTTAATCTGATAAATTAATAAGGTAAATTGATTTTATTAAATGATCGCCTTGTCATTATCGAGGTTTAGTGACGTCTACATTTTTATACACAAAAGGATTCGTGACATTTGTAAGGTCAGTTTTTGTACCAAAGTATTCAGATCCAAAAAAGTGTTCGAATGCTATTGTGCCTCTTAAAAACGTCTTGAAACAAAAATATGTTAAATACTAAAATACATGCTAATAATTGGCCTAGCCTTGTATATGCCAAAAATGTCAAAACTAAAAAAAAAACTAGTAGCTGGTCCAGCCTTGTATATGCCAAAAATGTCAAAACTAAACAATAAACTAGTAGCTGGCCCAACCCTAAAGCGGATATACCAATCACATTAAATTTAGATTACAAGCTCCTGGTGGGCTTTGCTTGTAGCGGATATGCCGAAAATGTTAAAACAAGAATAAAAGTGGATATACCAAACAACTTGAAACTAAACTTCGTAGCTCATGGCTGACTTAGCTTTATGAGGAACATACCAAACATGGTTAATCTGGACTACAAGATCATGGCTGACTCAGCCTTGTACTAGATAAACTAAACATGTGAAATCTGGACTTTAAACTTGGCTGACTCAGCCTGTAGCAACAACCATTTAAAACAAGACTAAAGCTTGTGCTGACTCAGCCTTGTAGCACATTGTACCATGTTAAAACAAGACTAAAGCTTGTGCTGACTCAGCCTGTAGCACACATTGGTACCATGTTAAAACAAGACTAAAGCTTGTGCTGACTCAGCCATGTAGCACACATTGGTACCATGTTAAAACAAGACTAAAAGCTTGTGCTGACTCAGCCATGTAGCACACAGTACCATGTTAAAACAAGACTACAAGCTTGTGGCTGACTCAGCCTTGTAGCACACATTGGTACCATGTTAAAACAAGACTAAAAGCTTGTGCTGACTCAGCCTTGTAGTGGATTTACCAAACATGTTATAATGAGACTACAAGGCCATATCAGCCTTGTAGTGGATATACCAAACATGTCATAATGAGACTACAAGGCTATCTCTGCCTTGTAGTGGATATACCAAACATGTTATAATGAGACTAAAAGGCCATATCAGCCTTGTAAGAACATGTTCAAATTGGACTACAATCTCAGGGCTGGCCCTGCCTTTAGACGGAAGCGAAAACTCGCACAGTCTTTTGGTATTACTTTTATTCAGATGTTTACGTCGATTTAAATTCAAACTGATCACTTGTCGGTTTTAGTGTAACTACTATTAATTGTAGGCTAGAAAGTTTTAGAAGAGGCTTATTAAATTATAACTAATTAATAAATCATATGAATAGGCCTTTTTTAAAAGACAATAATTATTAACATTAACTGTTAATGCTTGTTGAAGTTATAGCATTATTATTATTAGAATTTCTGTTAGTCTCCATAATTACACTATGTAATTTTAACAATCTCGCTTTTGCCCAATTATCAATATCATATGAGCAATATTAATTTAAAATTTAACAAACTTGATTTTTTAAAATAAAAAAATATATAAATAAAATAAGCAGTGCTTCAGGTAGACATTTTTTCTGTATGTTTATTCTCGTTTTTAAAGTTATTTAATTTTTCCCCTCATCATTCCAACAGCATGTTACTTCGGGAGCGGTGAAAAAAACCGGCAATGCTCTGTTCCGCACCGGTAAATAAAAATAACTAAATTTTTATACAGAGTATAATACAGAAAAAATGGAAATAAAGTAAGAAAAAAAATGTAAAAAAACAGCGTGTCAGTTTGTAAAGTTGATTTAAATAACAATACTTTGAACCATATTTTTTAATTTTCTCGATTTTTGTTTTTATTTTTGTGATGTTTCGAGTGAATGTTAGCCTGTTCAAGACTTGTCTGTCTTATCTTATTTATGATATGTTAGACTTGAAACATTATAAAGCGATATGCCGCGTGCTTATAAGCTACCTATTTGTTAGTTAATATGTCTTTATGTTTGTTGTATATTGATTATATTACCTTGCTATAAATTCTTCTAATTCCTTAGTATTGATTATATTACCTTGCTATAAATTCTTCTTATTCCTTAGTATTGATTATATTACCTTTCTATAAATTCTTCTTATTCCTTAGTATTGATTAATTACCTGCTATAAATTCTTTCTATTCCTTAGTATTATTATATTAGCTATAAATTTCTTCCCTTAGTATTGATTATATTATTCTTATAAATTCTCTTATTCCTTAGTATTGATATATTATATAAATTCCTTTCTTAGTATTGAAATTACCTCTATAAATTCTTTTATTCCTTAGTATAAATGATTTTACCTTCTTTTTGATTTTTAAATGCATTCTCATTTATTTTTTTTTTAAATGGTTTTCTCAAAGTTATCTGTCTGTATGTGTGTTATCATCGAACCTCTATTTATGCTAGAGAGTTGAAACTTTGTAGAAAAATAAATCTACCGCTGTAGTTGCTATTAGAACATATTTTTATGACGTCATTAACTCGCAATAATGACTCAGCGAAAATTTAGAAAAATCATAAAACGCGGAAAAATTATTCGATCAGATTGAGATTTGTACACAAGTTATTTAATAAAAATTGAACTGACGCTGATGATGAGATGAAACTTGGCACATATGTTACCTAATACATAATAACATAGTGCCAAGTTTCATCTCATCATCAGCGTTAGTTCAATTTTTATTAAATGACTTGTGTACGATTTTAAAAAAAAATCAGAAAATAATCCAATTAAGTTGAAATTTAGTACAAGTGTACACTTTTACTTAATATGCATTATTTATACAAAGTTTCGTTTCAATACGACAAATATATCTATGATTTTTGTTGGATCACAAAAGTTAAGTAGCATTGAGCGTAGTGAGTGCTGTATGGGTGACCGCTTAGAATGAAACGGATGCATTTACCATCTGAGGACGAGCGAAGCGAGTCTGAAGACATGCTGCAGTATAAATTTAGCAAATTGTTTATTCTGAGGACTAAGGAAGCGAGTCCGAAGTAGGGAGGATGAGCGTAGCGAATGTGTTAAGGAAAAGTTCCAAGGTACCCCGTACCCGTTTTTTGTAAATACAAAGAGAACTGCAATAAAAATACAAATTATGCTTCCGTTGATGATGGGATTATTGCTATATCATCGAAAATGCTGCATTCGTCCACTAACCAGGCTTTAGAAATGTTAATCCGTTTCGCTTCTACGAAAGTTTTTTTTGTGTCCTTTTCAAAAACCAAAGTAAAATACAACCAGTTTATTAATGTTTTCAAATTTTTTGTAAGAAACATCCTTAAGGATCATATCCTGCAGGATAAGAAAAATGTTTAAGGTAATTACGTCTTAAAACAAACTTTACCTTCTTTATACGCATAACTTCCTTACAACTTGAAACTTAAAAGTTACAAAAATTACCTCACAAAAGATTTAATTAACTTGTACAACATGGTAATTAACTGTGTTATAAATCAAAGAATTAGTTAATAAGTTTAAAAACTTTATTATGAGATATATGGGGAATTAAGTTTTGTTTTTCTTAGACTCGAAGCTCGGAGTCAACCCCAGCGACAGAAGACGTTGTCACAGCCAGAATTTCCGCTGCTTCTCCCCTACTAAACCTAAAATTAGCATTACTTAACTCCCGACTCAACTTTCAAAACAACTTTTTAAGATTTAATTATTTTTAATCGTTTTTTTTCCTTACTCGACTTTTTTGGCAAAAACTCGGAAACTCTCTTGAAAAGAATTTTCTTTTAATAATTTCTGACCTCTTATACTTTTATAAACACCTTTAAAATTAAATAAAATAGAAATTTATGTTTTTTCAGCTTAAGGAAAACTGTTTTGTTGCTTAAAATGAAAATAGCTGTAATTAAAATTAAGTTTTTCTTTAGTACATTTAATTTTTATTGCTCTTTTTCGTCTTTATTGTTTTATATTTTTCTTTTACAGTATAATAGTGTAAAATATTTATAGTTATGGCTTTCATACTTCATACCCTATACATTTTTGTAAAGAATACAATTTTTTTTAAAACATGGGGCCTTTTGCCAATGGCCGTTTTGTGAGTTCGCTCAGAAGAAGTCTCTTGGGTATTGTTGTATTCATAACACTATGCTTTATGTGTAATATATAGAGTCGCCCGTGGTGATCTCCGTGGTCGCCGTATGGTGAAGGTGCGCGGCCAATTCACAGAATGAATGGACTTCGAACTTCCAATTTTATTTAGTTATGGGTTCAATCCCAGTACAGGGTCTCTGCGATTTTTATGAGAGGGATAAAAATTCTGCGTACCACGTTCTTCTGAAGGGACGTAAAGCCAGTGGTCTCGAGCCTGTGTCAGGTACTCCGTTGAAAGTTATTGTGTTCCATAGAAACGTCTAGGACACAAATATTTCGTACATACATAAATATTTTTTTTTTTACATAAATAAAATAAATAAATATATATATATATATATATATATATTTATATATATTCTTGATTAGGGAGACTTGCTTTGAAATATCTACCTCCTCGCACCTCCCTCTAAGACCCCATCCTCATTAGCTTATTTTTTTTGAAAATTCGCAAAATATATCGTCATTTTCTCATGACGATGTATTTAACAATATAATTGTTGTTATATTATGTTATAATGTTATTTTAGGTTCATTTATAGGTTATACACTGGTTCTTCAATGCTTAGTTTATAGGTTATATAGAGATTCTTCATTGCTTAGTTTATAGGTTATATACAGGTTCTTCATTGCTTAGTTTATAGGTTATATACAGGTTCTTCATTGCTTAGTTAGTTTATACAGGTTCTTCATTGCTTAGTTTATAGGTTATTTGTTATAACTTATTACAATAATTGTTTAAATCTTGTTCTATATTTAAATTAAGAGTCTAACTGTAGTAATATTTTCATTTACAATTTTTCAATTATGCTGTTCTAATTATCAAAGAGAATTATAAATCTTTTCACTTTTATGAAAATAAATCTTAATTAATAAAGGTTTTAGATGTTAGTACCTTCAAAACGATTTAATAATATCAATTATCCTTTCCTAGTTTACTCAAGTCCTGGCTAAATACTCTATGATATTCACTGTGCACTGCTATATGAATAATAAAACATGTTTCCCGTCAGTTTAGCCATTCTCTTTCTATTGCGTAACCAAGGAAGGGTCGACTTTTTTGCTTTTTACCAAATTGGCCTCTACCCGAAAATCTGTCTATAAAAACCAATTATAACCCCTTCCCTTCCTCTCTCAGGCAAGTTTTTGAAATTTACATCAAAGAAACATTTTAGATACCTCCTGGGTAATTAGTCATGGTTAATAATTATATATTAAAAAAAATATATATCTTAATATTTAAAAGAAATGTTACCTTTGATAGAAATTAATATTAAGTAAAGGACATTAATTTACGTAGCGAAACCGAGTTGTTTCTTATTTATATATTTATAATTATATATATATATATATATATATATATATATATAATATATATATATATATATATATATATATATATATATATATCTGTGTGTGTGTGTGTGTGTATGTACATATATGTTTTTCTCCAAATGTTTTTAAAGGTATTTAAATAATCAGTTCCAGAGCCATCTAATAAATTTAAAGTATTTTGTTTCTATCTCTTGGTTAAAAATTTAAAGTTTGTTCTTAAAACTTACTGTAAGATTTATAACTGTCAGTTTAAAGCAAGGGTCTTGAATAAAGGGGATGACGCATTAAGGGACATTTCTGATCCCATGGAAGTTGTATGAGATAGAGAAATAGGAGCAACTTTCTTTCCCTTGGTTATAATAAAAAAAGGCGCCAAATGCAGGTCATGTAGCAAGGTTGTCGAGTTTGCTTCTCAACTTTCTTCTGTGCTTCTCGTGATTTTACATTTGTGGTGCTTGTTAAGTCATTTGTGCTTATTTAATTTTAAATTTTGGATTATACTTTTGCCACATCAGTGAGTGATAATTTAAGCGTGTTTTGTTGTAACCTTCTCAAGCAATAAACAATGGGAAACCATGGAGAGGTAAGTTTGCATCTAAAATTTAAGACCTGCACTGTTAAAAGAATTGTAAGCATGCGCAGTTTGTACCAAGCATGTGCAGTTGGTTTTTGACGTGTGTTTCGTGTTGAATTCTCTCAATTTTTTGGTTTTCGATGGGGTTACTTTTTATAGGGCAAATCGACTTAGTGCTTCGTCCCCTTTATTTAAGATCCTTGGTTTAAAGCCTTGCGGAGAACTGTAAAATATTTAGTTCCTGAAGCTTATTCAAGAAATTAAAGTTGTCAGTTCTTGAGGCAAAGCGTGGGATGGATTTAAACCTGTCAGTTCCTATAAGGCTTGTTAATTGATTTAAAACATTCATTTCTTATTCTTCCTTAAGCTTTTGTTGTTTCATGCTTGCATCGAAATGTAAGAAAAATCAATTAAATTAGAAGTACTAAATACATTTTATTATGACTTCCATATAAATAGTGAAAATAGCCCTTTGGTCAGCAGCTATAGCACATTAGTTCAAGTTTAACGTCACATCTTTCGAGACCGAAGTTATCAATTAAGACGTCTATTAAAAACAACCTTCATTAGCTAGAATGCAGTTCCATTCCAGGTTATGCTCTCAATTTTTTTTTATGTCTGTGGTTTACTGAACAAGACATTTATTCCAATTTTATAAACCTGGCGGTTATTTCTCACCATATAGAAAGTTCTAGCAGTGTTTCCTCCTTTACAAATATTTGTTTTTGAAGCCCCTCAAAGTTCTAATACTTTAAAATTAAGTATATTTAAATTAAATTAAATTTAAAATATAAAGGGTTGTAGATTTTAAAACCCCTTAATATTTTAACTGATACTTAAATCTTATGATACTTTAAAATATGAAATATTTCAGAAAGTTTGAATCGTAAACAAAAAACTAAAATTGAAAATAAGATTATGAACTTTTACCTAAAAATCTGTTAAAATATAGGTAAAGCCGGAAAACTTGGTAACTTTTATAAACAACTTGGGATTAAACTTTTCTTTAAAATTTCTCTCCGAGTAACAAACGAAAATATAATGTAATAAGAATCAATGTATATTAAGGTAACAAGTTTTTCTTTTTTATTTGTTCCATCTGCGTTCTTCTTTGTTTTTAATAAAATCAAATATACCCTTTCCTTTATAAAGTAATATTTATTAAGTTTAAAAGTTTTATTAAAAAATTTGTTGACTAAAGGGTTTTTTTATTGCATAATTTTGCAAATGTGTTGACTTTTTAGAAATGGTACCTGATTCAAAATTATTTTTATTTTAAATATCATACTCGTTATAACCAAAATAATCTTTTATATTTTTCCACATTTGTACCGTACGTAATTACGAAAAGTATTGTGTTTGCAAAAAAAATCCGAAACAGGGATGTCACCGGAATTATCCGTTTCAGGTGTTGAATTCTCTCTGTTTTTTGGTTTTCGATGGGGTCACTTTTTGTAGAGCAAATCGACTTGCATATTCATCAGGGGATGACGTGCAATCAATCAGAGATTGACGTGCGTAATCCCCTTTATTCAAGATCCTTGCCTAGCGCCGACGTCGCGTAAAGACTAAGAGACCGAAGGCCTCTTGTTTTATTTGATAATCTTGTTTCATATTTATGATTTAATATTGAACTTTTATACTATTTTTTAATTTGTTTCCTTCCTATTTTCTCTTTTATAATTGATTTTAAATTCAGTGTAATGTTTGATGTCGTTATTACTCGTCGTGAAATTTGCTTTCAATTATACCAAGCAATAAATCATTCAAGTTGTCCTATAAAATTTATTTCTAAAAACGGAAAATAAAATTCACATATTGGGACAACAAACTCCGATTAAAAACTCCAAAAATAAAATACTGCTTTTGTTTGGTTTTTGATAAAAAGTGAAGAAAAATACGAGGTATGTGTCGCCATCTAGTGTTGACTCAGCAAACATATCAAACCCAGCCACCGTGTTACATTATACAATTAGAATTGGATTGGTGAGGCATTACCCTCAACAAAAAGCTCTGCCCCACTGTATAAACAGTTACCTACTCATTGCATCACAACTTACCCAACACATCATTTTATTCTCTGATTATATTTGTACAGGGAGATAATGGTCCTTTTTTCTCCCTCCTTATTTTCATTATTCCCCCTATCATATTATGGGTGAATTAATTTTTATTTACTTAATTTAAATCATATTATTCTGTGTCATTGCCTTTTCTTTACCTTTATAGCTTTGAATTTAATTAAAATATTTCAATTCCTGTTTATTTATGGTTTTTTTAGAATTATTCGAATTTATTTACTTAATTTAAATTATCCCTGTATTATCTATGTTTTTTCGAATTATTCTAATTTATTTACTTAATTTAAATTATCCCAGTATTATTTATGTTTTTTTCGAATTCGAACTAATATATGCGTTTTTAAGCGGGACAATAAAATTAGGAAATATATGACTGTTCATTATTATTTTTTTTTTATTTTTACTACGACAACTACTAAACCTTGAAAAGGTAATCACGGTGACGGTCACTGATTAGAAAGTTAACTTTAAGTAAATTATCTAAAATTATCGTCGGTGCATATGGTATATTAGCAATAAAGAAAAACTGTCATCGCATCCCAAGGCGGGTGTTGCTTTATAGAGGAAAAATAATGTAAAGATATAAATAGTATAAATAAGGAAGATAATGAAAGCCTGGTAACATAGAAGATCGTACCTGGCTTATAAACTGTGGTAATCATTGAGAGAGCACCGGTGCCTCGCTGTGATATGTCCCGCTGCATAAAAAGGTTGAACAGGTTTTATGGGGTCTTCGGCTCGATAATGATCCGTTTTCACGCTACGAAACCCGTTTGAGGTTTAAGTTAGCGATTTAGCTTGCACAAAGCGTAGCGGCGAGTGGGAAGCGAGTAGGCAACTAACTTAAACTTTAAGTATAATTGTTGTAGATGTTATGACTGTTTGCGCTTGTGGGTGTTATAAAATGCTAAGAAGCGTAAGAAGAAGTGGTGCAGCGTGACTGTATAGTATGAAGCGTGTGAACTTTAATTTGTTAATCTTAATAATTAAGTAATGTTATCTTAATGTAGTAAATGTGTATACCTAATAATAATAAAAGTGTTCTAATAAAGTGTTACTGTTTTATACGGAACTACAATAATAATTACGCACTAGGAGGATTTAAAATCCCCCAGTTTACTAATTTATTTTTTTAATAATTTTTAATGTTGAAATCTTTCATTCGCAGGTGACATGTTAAGACTAAATTAAATGAAGCTAAATCTTCCCTTGCTTAGGTTTGAAAACCACAAAGCAAACAATATTATACTGTAAAATATCGCTCCATGTCAGAAAGAAAACTCATAAGTAGATGTTATTAAAACTCTAAAACGCATTACTAATAAACTTCAACTGGATCGAATAACAAAGCCTCAGATATATTTCGAAGCGTAAAGATATCACAGTAACTCTATTTTCCTCTCAAGCTTCCCGAATATTATGCTTGCTCTTAGCTATACCTCTAAAGTATAAATAAACATTCTAGGGATATGTTTAGATGATAAAACACACAAGAAAATGTTGAAGGTTCTGTTATACACACAATGATAACACCTGCTTGGAAAACCTACTGTTGGGTTTTACTTTATTTAAAGGTTTTGTTTTCCGCCCTTTCTATGTAACCCTTAGTTTTCCTGAATATATTAACTCTTATTTTCATATAGTAACGAAAGCGTTTTTACTACACTCAGGCAAATAATTTCGCTTCGTTCAACTGATAGTTTTGTAAAGCTATCAATATTTTTCAATGGTTTTATCAAATCAAACCTCTGGATGATTTCCTATGAGGTTTTGTTTTTCCAACGATGAACAATATTTGTAGGATTGTACTCCTACAAATGTTGCTTCACTCCTCGGGTGAAATTTGCTTATAAACTTCATGCAAATGATTAGACAATATTTTTAACCAATATCTTATCTTGCTTGTACATATAGTGTCAATTTATGGGTTGAATGTGCCTTTGTATCGATTATTGCACCAAAAAAAGATGAAGTTAACTTGGTTAACCAACCCCTTAAAAGGAAGCTATCATTTTTTTAAAGTAAAAATTATTAATTAACATTATATTACATTATGATATCTACACGATGGCCGCCTCCTTGGCCGAAGTCGTTAAAGCGTTAGTCTTTACACTGACCTTTGACACCCACGGAGGTCTGGGGTTCGCATCCCAGGTTACGCTCTCAGTTTACAGAAGATTATTGATTAGATAAATTATCGCCAGCTTTAGAATACACTTTGAGCGTAACGGTTGCTAATACCACCCGAGGTGGTTGCCGCAGAGGTTATCCCTGATGAGCCACAAGGCTCTTAACGGGCATTATTATTATTATTATATAATATTCACACGATGTTATATCGTAAGATATCTCCACTAGAATATCCCCAATAATTGTGTGTGGAGTTAAACGAAGGATAGGCATAGGAAGTTAAGAATTATTTTTATTCCTGTTTAGAAACTTGACAATTTTATATTTGTCTATAGTTTCTACTGTACTCTTTTTTATTACTTTTCCTTATTTATACCGTATTGAAAAGTATTGTGCTGGGATTTAAAATCTGGTGTTTTTAAGACCTCCTACGTAGTTTTCTGTTTGATAGAGGAGTTGTGATAAGAATCAATTCTGTTTCTAATTACAGAGTCATATATTGTAGCTCCCAATATGTCTATGCTAGAGAGTTGGAACTTAGTACAATTCTATCATTAGGTCGAGTTGTACTGTTCGAAACATGATTTCTTTATAACTTCATTAATTAACAAACAATAACTCAACAAAAATTTCAATATTTCATAAAACACAGCAAAATGTGTCGTTCAATTTGAAATTTTGCACACATTAAGTCATGTATGACAAACAAATTTGCCGAGTTCATTTCACTTCAGTTTAATTTTGTAGAATGACTCGTATACATTAGGAGTTGTTAAAACATTTAAAAAAGTGATAAGTATTTATGTAATAAATACTTATACTAAGTTTAGTTTCACTTCAGCAAGAATATTTGCTGGAATATATTGGTTTTTGTTCAATCATAAAAATTATATAGTATCAGGCAACCGTAGTAGCAGTAGTAACCGATGGAAATAAAACGAGTGTATTTACTATCTGAGGACGAGCGAAGCGAGTCCGAACAAGTGATGATGAGCGTAGCGAATCCGATGTGATGAGAATAAACGAAACGAATTTAATGACACGTGGAAACGTTCTGAGGTACCTTGCACCTGATTTTTAAAAGTTATTCGACAGAAATAGAATTCATTCTAAAATTGTAACTAAGGAAATGAATATGAGTTCTTCTGTCAAAATTTTGCTGAGTCATTACTACCGGTTAATCATGTCATAAAGAAATTATTTTTCGTGAATAGCAGAGCTTAACTAAGAGATCGAATTGTACAACTTTTTAACTTTCTCGCATAAATACAATGTAAAAAAAATAATATTATGTTAAATAAATGAAAATTTCTCGCATAAATACAATATAAAAGTAATATAATTAATATAATGTTAAATATATAAAAAAATTTGCATAAATGCAATGTAAAAATAAATAAATTAATATAATGTTAAATAAATAAAAATTTCTAGCATGGCTAAGATGATAGCAAACACACACCACACATATATAGACAGAAAATGTTGTGAAAATCAATTAAATGGTCTTAACTTACATCATCTGAACTGATAATTCTGGTGAAAACCTGTTTTAATTTTCTTTTTTTCCACAAAATTATTTTTCTATATGTCTACGGTATAAGCGAGGAAATGCGACAAAATATACAAAAAATGGATGTTGAGTGTTTTTTTATAGCTTTATAAATTTATGATTGCCTCGTCAGTAAAGAAAAAAACAAGCGGTACTAAAATTACACTTAGTGGAGTAGCACAGTCTATACAATTAAATTTTCTATACTCTTTTGTAAGCACATTGTGACTGTGTTTTATTTTTATATTTGAGTTGTATGTTTTTGTCAGGAGACATCCGAAGATTTAATTTAAATTTCGATATAATTTATAATACCTCATCACTCACTAGAATCACCATTTAAGAGTTTTCTTTATTTTAAATTACTTTTCCAACATTATTATATTGAAGAAAAAAGTTTTTTTCATTTTAAAAAAGGAAATTGTTGTACTTAAGGAGTAGTAATGAGTTGTAAAATTACCTTTAGGCTCGTAAAGATTCTTGAGCAAGTGTTACCAACTGCCTTTTTCATCCAGAAAAAAAATATCTAAGAAAGCCTCTTTACTCAAAAAACTAGGGTTGTAATGTTTTTTAAGGAGCAGTTGAGACAACCTGTGCACTTCTAATAACCCTTTTTTGCTTCCTTTCAGATTTTAAATATTTTTCTTTAATTAATCCTAAACTAATTGTTTATTAATTGTTTACGTCTTAAAGGAATTAAAAGGGGCTGAAATGTTGTTTGAAGTAATGGGTAAGATTCCAAGTTATAAAATATAAGCAGTCTTTTTTTCATTAGATATTGGCTCAAATTGTATTTAGGGGCCTTTGTACCTTTAGTCTATACGCGGCCCGGAGGCCTCCCTGAGGCTGTTACGTGGCCATATTGTTGTTGATTTGTATTATTTGTTCTCTCATGTCATTTAGCCCAGAGTATTTAGTACAGAGAATTTTATTTAAAAACTTAGGTATATAGGGTTCCTCTGAACATTTTCTTATTCCATAGGATTTGCTACACTCATCTTCACTATCAGACTCGCTTTGCTCCTCCTCTAAATATAAACATTTGCCAAGTTTAAAACTGCAACATGAATTGAAAGTCTCAACCGGCACTGTAGATGGCATTATAGCCGAAAGCCGGCTCTGCTCAGAGTTAAATTAAAGCTTATTGGTGGAAAGACAAAGTTGCTGTTGTTAATATTGTAGATCATTCCACGGCGCTCACTGAAGTTACTTAAGACCCTATTGATTTGTTAAAACTTAATTCTAATAATAATAATAATAATAATAAAAAAGCTTTATTTATTAAAAAACATACAACCATTTTTAATTATTCATGTTTCCTAAACTTAAACCTTAAGTCCACGTTGATCCATTGTACTAGATGAAAGGGAGTATCCAATGTTCAGGTTAAATTAGTTGATATGAATGTTTTACAAAATGCTTCTTAAAGGCCGTAGCGTGCCTCACAGGCCTGTGGAAAGAGCGTATAAGGCGAGGCGATACAAAGTCGCTAAATAAATGTCAAAATGCCATAAAACAAGAAATAATAATACAACATAAATAATACAAAGCAACAATAGTGTGGCCACGAAGCGGCCAGAGAGACTGACGCCGCGTAGCGGCTACGGGCCGAAGGCCCGTATTTTTATTTGGCTCCCTTAAAAGTTCTGTTGTTTAAAGAATAGGATAGCAAGGATTTAAATTCCTTGAAAGTAAAGAACTCTCACGTCAAAGCAAAAGAAAAAACAATTTATAAAAGTTAGCTGCAGATTGTCTGAATGCGATGTGTATTTATGCAATTCTCTGATTTACCAGTTTTGTTTCCCTCGATTCATTTGCATTTTCCTCTAATGGTAACCTACTCAGTGAGAAATGCTATCTGGTCCAGATATAGAAAGCCAAGGATTTCATTTAACTAGAGGTTATTTTGACTGAGTAAACAGATGAGATGACCAAAACAATGTCCACTGCCTATCACTCACTACGCCATAATACTCTATTTACTCATACGCTCTCCAACAATGCTTCTACGCTTTCTAACATTTACTCATACGCACGCTTATCAACAATGATCATACTCTTTCCATTAAAGGTTCTATGCTTGCTTATTAGACCAATGATATAAAGTTTAGAGTTTAAGTCAAACCTGGAAATTTGTGAGGGTAATTGATTATATTTTTTTTTTTGTAACCTTGATATATTTTTAAAATTAAATGACAAAAATTCGAAGAACACGTAATTTTTATCATTATTATTGGTATTTTTTTACTTATAATTATTATTGGTATTTAATTACTTCATTTTAATCATTCGTTGAACTACTGGAGTTTATAGAGCTCTATTGTTTACGATTGTAGGGTCATTTTCTAGCGTTTCTACTCTGTTAAATTCCATTCTACTAAGAAAGCCCTAAAGTATATACACACACTTTAACCAGAGATCTTTAATCTGGGTACTCCTACCGTCTCCTTTACGGCACTGCCACTGTGGCCAGGTTCACAGTTTGTCTAGTATATATTCTCCAGTCTCACTAACTTCCTTTAGTCTCTTTAGTCTCTTCTAGCCCGCCAGATACTAGTTTACTAGTCTCACCTGGTACTCGTTATACTTACTGCTCTGTCCAGTCGGGTACAGCTCGACGAGGATAGACGTCGGTACCAACCCTGAAGTTAGTGGGAATGAATTCATTCCCATAGTCCAGATCTGAAAGCCAAAGTTCAGAGGAACCAACAAAGTTCTGAAAGCCAACAACCAGAGGTAACCACGTAAAACCTAGGCTGGGTTAGCCGGCCTTGAATTCAACACCTCCCGAGGATCGTTGTGAAGGATAACCTTATATAAGGTCCTCCTCTGTCGGCTTAGAACCCTCGACCTCCAGGTCTTAAGGCGAGCGCTCTAGCACTGAGCTAAGGATCCTCGGTATAGTGCTCTATAAATTATTTCATAAATATATATTTAACTACGCAATTTTAGCACTGTTACTTTCTCTTTTCAATTCAATGGAGTAATTTATGACTCTATTTCTAATATATTTATGATGAGGAAGGACCTCAAACCTGAAATAAACATTGCTTGCAATATTAAAAACGAGTTCAAAGTTGGAGCGTATATTTATTTTATTGTTGTTTCTTGGCATTGGTTTAGTAGGACTATATAGCCATGTAATTTACTTAATTTTTTAATCATATTTGCAGAACTATTGCGTATAACTACTATACTGTAGTTATACGCATAGTTATACCTACTTAGTTATACCTATACTAGTAGTTACTGCAGTAACTACTATTTTAGGTATTGTTTTTTTAATAATATACCATTAGCTTATATTAGAGGAATTCTAATATAAATATATCTTCTATAATATATCTTCCTCTGGTGGTTAATGTAGGTTATGAGTCCAACGTTTCGCTTTTACTGTGGAAAGCATCTTCAGGGATGTAGAATATTATTGATGAAAACAATGCTCCACAAAACTGAAAAAGGATATTTCTGTTCGTATATTCTAACCATACAAGTTTAACTGCGATTATTGTTGAGTTGCTGAAACTTTCATTTCATCCCATCTATTCCTTATTCTTACTGGTTGGTACTAAAGAAGGTCTGGACCATCTACCGCTTGGTCCAGACTTAAAGGTTGCAGAAACTACCTTTAGCTACATTTTATAGTTTGAAATTTGTATGGGCTTAGAATTGGATTTTATATCCTTTGTTAAACCTTGTGTAATTTCCGTCACATTATATAACTTTAAAGTCAAAGAGAAGAAGCTAAAAAAAAGCAAAACAATAACAAACTTATACGACACAAAAAAAACACTAAACCAAAAAAGTCAAGGAATAAACACACACAAAGAACGAATTGTCAGTGAATCGGAACTAAAGGGATAGAGCGCTGGACGGATATTCAGAGAGCTATTTTTTCCAATTTGTTCTTTTGGTGTAATTGATTGTCAAAGGCAGAAGTTTGCTTTTGCCTGGTCAGTCCGGTGCCTTCCGAATTACCCTCTTCGGCGATCCCTCTAGACTTTGATTGTGCCATTACGTACCAATGGATTTATTTAGGGGAATTCAAATTAGCTATTGTAAGGAATAAGAATTTCTTTTGCATATTGCTTTAAGTGATAAAATTATTTTTTTTTGTGAACAAAGGTAGGTGGTAGTTAAATTTGAATTACTGACTATCGTACCATAGGTTAAGTAAGATTTTAAGTTAAAGCTCAACCCCGTGTCTAATCCTGTTTACACAACAACTGCGGGGGGGGGGAAGAAACCCCTAGTAGGTTGAACACGGGGTTCAAACCCCGCGTCTGCACTAAGTAATTGTGGGTCTAATAAATTGTTTATATTCTAAGCTGTACTCAGTGAAAGGGCAGTTAGAGGAACTGCCCTCTTAAAAATATAATTAGATTAAAGGTAAACATCTTTAATTCTGGCTATCCAGGGCCCGACTTCAAGAAAAATTCCAACAGCCCCTAAAACAGAAGGAAAGCCTAATTCTCCAAAAATGTCTGTGGCTTGCCAATTTATATTCCTGACGTACTCGAAGAAAACAAGTAGTTTTGATTATTTATATTAAATTTTAGTCAAATTCAAACAAATCACATATGAACCATATGGAAGGAAGGATTCCTTGTATGATCCATCCTCTCATTTTACTTAAGATAAGATTTTGTTTATCTTTATTATATTAAGGACCTTTTCTATCTTTTATATTATTTCAAACTCCATGAAAAATAAAATGACAACGGAAAGAATATCTGTCAAACAAAAAGACTTCTTTAAGTTCAACAAGGTTAAGGTTTTTTTCAACTCATAAATTTCTGTCTTCCGAAGTCATTATAAGAACCTTTCTTATTCTTCATTTTTTTGTTAAATCTGGACCCCTTTATCTGTCACTGTAATGACATATCTTAACGGGTTATCTTTATTATCTTTGAGTCAAACCCTTAAGGAAAAAATCTGGTAAAAAACAGGTTTAACAAGACCAGCGTTATCGAAAGGTTTGAATAATAAATAATTAGTAAGGTTACGCTTCATAAAAGATCTTTAAACGTGTCTTAAAGATATGTTTAACTTTATTTTTTCCTTATTACTTTCTTCTCATTTTCTTCTCAGAAAAAGTATTGTGTTAGCAAAAAAATCCGAAATCGTGATGACACTGGAATTCTTCGTTTCAGATGTTTTTAAGGCCTCCTAAGTGGTTTTTACAAAGTTGTCTGTCTTAGTTTCACATCTACTTTTAAATTTAATAGTGCATTTACTTTTGTTGTAACTTTCGCCAGAGTAAGCGATGATGACGTCGAAGCGTACTTAAATCTTTCGTATCTCTCTTATCTTCATGAAGAAGAAATTGGGTCTCTAGAAGAGGTTATGTACCTGACCTGCCTTCTTAAATTATATCTCTTGGAATCCTCTTAAATTCGTAAGAATTAAGCAGATACAGCAGGCTCTCTTAAAACTATATTAACACAAGCGCTTTTGTTTATAAATTACTTTTTCTGTCATGAAATATTTTCTTTTATTTTATAATAAGCTTTATAAACCTCAGATAAGTATTTCACGTTTAGTTTTTTATTTTTAAGTATTTCAGAGAAAAATAGACGCTGCGGTTTTTCTTTAGCTCTTAAAACTTATCGATCATTTTAATTAAATCAATGCTTTTAAAGTAAAGAAACATTTTTTGTATAAGAATGGCAACTCTTTTTAATATATTTCAATCCATCTGCCACGGCCATTTATTTCCATTAATTTTAATTACAGCGGGTTATCTTTATTTTCCCTCTTGACTTAGCTCAAAAGTGAAGAATGATTGTCTCTTCAGTGGAAACGTAAGAAAAAGTTTCTGTAGAAAAAAAGGGGCTGTAGTTGGAAGAAAGGGGTTAATATAAAAGAGGAATTAAGAAAACGGAGGATTTGAGGAGTCGTCAAGCTAAAACATTTTTTTCGAGTTTTCTGTAGTGGCAGTTTCTTCGCATCGGCAACGGCTCATTTCCTTCCCGAAGGAAACGAGATCTTTTTACTCCTGAGATTCTCTTCAATGAGTTTATCCTAGAATGAGAAGTAGAAGAAATTACCCAGAAACAAGTTTGAAGCAATACCCAAGGACTTTTCCTCTTTTCTCCTCGAAAAGAGTGAAGTAAATGAGCTCGTAAAAGTAGGTAAATGCGGCTCTTTATTTCCCTTGTGAAACTTGTTGTTGATGAACTCTTTATCTTAAGAACTCTTTCATAATTATTTTTCTTCAGGAGATAGAGTTAAAAAACTCTTGTGACTTAAGAACAAAAGGGGAGACGTAAAAAGACAATGGTGTGTCCTTAGGAGTGGCTATTAATCAAGGAAAGGATGTTTCTTGTGGAATCTTGTTGCTAAGGATTAATTCAATTAGAAGGAAAGGTCCTTAAGATAAGACAGGAAGTTTCGAGGGGCTCAGCTTCACGTGAACAATACCTTTAAACCTCACACTCCGAGTTACATCTAACAATACCTTCAGGCTTATTTTAAAAGACTTAAGTTAATCTTTATAAGTTTGTTTTACAGAGTAAAAAAATCTTGAAATTTAATTAATCTAAGAGATTTATCAGATTTGGAAAGAAACAATAACATAAAAAATACTATTCTAAGAAAATAGTACTTAGATAAAGGTATTGATAAATATATAAGTATCCATTTTTCGTATCTTAAATTCAATCGTGTTTATGCTAGAAAACTGGGTTGAATTTTATTTTGGCATCCAACAAAATCCTTCGCACGTTATTTTAATACGGTTTTGGTCAGGACTCCAGTGTTTAGCGGCATGGATTATGGTTAGTATGTATGGATGTATGTATGGATGTATGTATAGATGTATGTATGGATGTATGTATGGATGTATGTATGGATGTATGTATGGATGTATGCATGGATGTATGTATGGATGTATATATGAATGTATGTATGGATGGATGTATGTATGTATGGATTATGGTTAGTATGTAAGAATGTGAGTGTGAGGCTGTTACGTCACAACACCTCAAATTCTTTGGAATTAGTATTCTATTTGAAGAAGAATTATCTTCCCTTAGCTGAAAGATATTCTTCAAACTGAAGGTAGATGTGGTGGGGCAGATTGGAGGAATCAGGACTGGCAAGAAGGGCGCAACAACGTGAGCTATTAGGCTGGCTTTGCCTCCTCACCCTATTACTACTACTATTACATATAAAACGTAATTTGCTGTCAGAGGACGATTGATACACTACGTTAATCTAATAACGTAGTGTATCAATTATATCAGGTAATGTTTAGAGGTATCTCGTACCCCATTTTTGGTTTCAATTCTAGTTCAAAAAACTGGAACAGAAACACTAAAGCTTTGGAAAAGTGGCCCACTCGTTTGTTATTTATATATTCCTTAAAAAACGTTGTCCTTAATTTTCAATCTCTTAATTTCAACTTTTCCTTTTAAATGAGACTAAAGAGTAAAGAAGATATAACTCTCATGTGAGCATCTTATTGCTTAAAGCAATAAATAAGTTAGCAAAATCTTTTTCTATGAATTTTATTTACGTACTAAGAAACTAAAAGTATTGCTCGAGCATTACCCCCATAAATACCTGAATAATATTATAAATAACATTAAATTCACAAGAACATTAACAAATTTACGGTCAGACAGAAAAACATGGTTATTTAATTTGTTCCCACATTATCGGTGATTGTAAACATTAAAACACCATTTATTACACCACATGGTAATAAAACTATAGGTTGTTAACAGATTCACTTAAGACTTTTAGTGTAATGTAAACACTACAGAAACCTTTAGAAGTGTTTAGATGATAAGGCAACACATGTTTATTGGAAACATGCAACAACGCTTTTGTGTTCTTATGATCGTGTCATGATGATTTTCTAAATGTAGGATTTATATTACAGGATGCTAAGAGAAATGGATCCCCCAAATCATCCCTCCATTTCCGTCATCTGATCAATAGAATTGAATATTGTCCGGGAATATATCTGATCTTTTACTGAACGGAGTTCAAGAATAAGCCAATTTTTGTACCAACGCTGGTATAAAAGCAATAAATAACAGATATAGAATAAAATTAATTATTCAAATTTTTGTTTTGAAACCCAGAAACGAATCAAATTTGGTTCTTTCCCTAGATGTGGGAGGTTAACATATTTTTAAAAAATCTCCTATTTAAAAGTACGCATGTAACTCACAAGACAACGCCTTAGCGTGGCTTTCTACTCTAACTATACAATTGCGCACTGAACATATTCCCCTATCTGTCTCCAAAGCTTGGATAGTAAGTGCTAGGTATCAGCAACAGAAAGACGCGCTATGCTCTTTGTAATCATACTTGGCAGCCTTTTTTTTACGAACAGTAGTTTTTATTTAAACTGTACAATGTACCATACCATAATTCGGTTTATTTTGAAAGTATTTTTGTTTTATTTTTTTTAAACAAAGTGCTTTATTAATAATGTAATACAAATAATATTTATAATTTTATTTGTCATATGTTTATTAATTAATTATAATTATTAATTAATATAAATTATAATAAGTATAAAAAATAATTATAATGTAATAAATAAATATAAATAAACAAATATAATAAATAATAAATAATAATATAAATATAATATAATAATAATTTATATATTATATATAATAATACAAATAATTTTAATTGCATAATTGCAATATAATGTGATATGAGTGTGACATGACAGTGTGATATTGTGTGACATGACAGTGTTGATATGAGTGACAGGTGTTAATCATCTTTAGCCTATATTTTATATTAACTTGAAAAGCATAGATATACAATCTGTATAGATGGTTCACTCCCTATTAGTGTAGTAACATTAAATAGAAAAATTTGTATTTTATTTTTTTTTTTTTGGGGGGGGGGGCTTAATCACTAGTCCTGTGGAGAGCAGCGTTTTATTTTTTTTCTTGCGTCGATTTCTTTAAGAAATAAAAATGATTCCTTTAAAGATTTTTAAACGTTTAAGACATTTTGCTTAATTAACAATCATATAGGGTTGGCGCAAACGATTATGTTAAGGATTTGTATTAATTTAAACATTGACAACATAAGTGGTTCGAATCTAAGGGGAGTTGGTATATCTAATTATAAATCTTTATGGAAATAACATATTTGTGTTTTTTCTAATTTAGACGAACTTCTTTTAGAGCTATTGCGAGATCGCTCATCCATTGTCTTCCTATCATTTTATCGCTAACTAGCGGATAATAAAACTCGATTAACCTCAACAGCTATGTTGTTCCATTGTTCTTCCACGAGTTCTTCCAAGTTCCACGCTTCTGTCCATTGAATGTACTACTAATTCTTTCTGCGGGTCTTCAATTTTGTTTTTGCAAATTCTTTAAGCTATTTATCATTGCGAACATAGTTTATTTATGTCAGTAAAAATAATTTATTTATACATTTTTATATACACTTTTCTTGTGTTTTACAATTTGTGAAATTATAATCAGTGTGAACTAAAATATTTAACTTTTAGAGTTATTGTCAATCAACATTTCAAAAATTGAAAGCTGTGGCTTCAAAATGGCTAAGCATTGCATGGTAAAAATAGTTTATCTTATATGTTAGCTCTATAGAGCTACATCGGTGCCAAATTGCAACTTCATTGGTCAACTTTCCGATTTTTGAGTAAGTCAAAAATTTTGATGACTCCACAAGATAAATTAAAACGGGTGGTTTTCTTTGTTCTAAGTGATATTCAAGCTTAAAATTGGTTTCTAGTGCGACCCGTGCGTAGTACGGTATTAAGAGGAAGCTTAGTTTCTTGCAAGTTTGCCTTATTCCACCTTTTTAAAAATTCTTTCTTAAAGCGCTGAAACCAAAACTTGAAAGTGATGGATCCTTCAGAGCCAAGTCTGTGTGGGGTAGCCCACAACCTGTTCACATGTGCCCGCCACCTGTTCTCTTAAAAACGAATTTCCAAACTAACCCTTTTTTACATACTTTTTAAAATAGAAGGAATAGGTGTGGCTGGAGGCTCAAAACAAGGAATACTTATTGAAAACGATACAGTGATCTTATTTAGACGTAAAGAGTTGAAACCTTAAGATAAACAAACACATCTTATGCCCCCATCTTTTATCTTTGTGTAAGAAGGGCTTTCCATTCTTCTAATTCTATGACAAAATATAACTAATTTTGTACTTCATAAGCTGTCTATGTAAGTAATTCTTCATCCGTATGTCCCCCTATTCTTCCCTTAGAATATTTGAACTGATTATAAACAAAGAATGTACAATGTCTAATTCTAATGGCTAACGTATGAATGACATATTATGTGCAAATGAATATGTATGAAAAAGTATAAATGACATATTATGTGCAAATAATATGTATGAAAAATTATGATGATATATTATGCAAATGAATATGTATTGAAAGTATGAATGTATGTATGAATATGTATGAAAAGTATGAATGACATATTATGTACGAATAAATGCAAATGTATGTATAAACACTATTAAAGGTTTTTGTCTAATGGAAAACATATTATGTATGAATAATAAACTACATAAATTCATAAAAAAGAACGAACCTCATAAGCGTTATTTCCTGATGTTAATTTCCTAAAAAAGAACCTCATGAGCGTCATTTTTGAGATCTTGCTAAAACATGTTTGTGTTGTAAAAATTGGTGACGAGTCAGAGCGCGGAAGCGTTACCTTGCAAAGCACCCTGGAGCCGGACACCTATTATAATATAAGAATTTGGATATTCCATGATAGACCTATATTCCATTAAAGAAACTGAACATTCTAATTCTTGTCGTTTCTTTGTTTTCCATCGTGATATTCGATAAGGAATCGCCGAAACCCCGAATAAGGAGAGAAATAAAACAATTAGTTTATAAACGAGGTAGACCTTAATTAGAGTGATTGAAAATTATTATCTTTAACGAAGTTATTAAAACGCCGTTCCTTATATTAGGGTTTTTTTTTAAAAAGGCCAAACTAAGTTATAACTTTACGGATATTTAATAACCCTTGATTTCAGTAAAGATATAATAAGCACTTCTTGACTTTTAAGCAGTTTGACTTTTTTATACTTAAAAAAAGTGTTATCGCGACCGCAGTCAAAGTTGATTGGTCAAAGTTTTATTTTATAAAGGTCAACTTTTTTTGAAACCTTTCTTTAAAAATAATCTTGCTCCCCCATTTATTTTACTTTAATTAAAGGGGAAATACTTTTTTTTTATTTAAAAGTACCGTAGGAATCTAAAGAGAGAAACAGATTTTTCAATTTTAAAAGGAAAGCTAAAAATCATTAAAATGAATATGGTAGCCAACCACTTTTCCTCGTCTGTCCCTTCTGCCCCCGATGGTTCTCCCGCTCCCAATTCCCTCTCTTCCCCTTCTGAGATTCTCCTGGCCTTCAGGAAACATTTTTCGTACTACCGCGTAATTAAAAACTGCAATTTTCATATTTCTTCTCAAAGTATTAAGTTCAATTTATATACATTTGAACTTTTAAAATTAATTATATTTTTAAAACTTTTCTCGGATTTTAGATAAGTTTTATGAAAAACTTTTGAAGTAGAATTTAAAACTAACTTTGAATTTGCATATTTCCAATTTGTCGAACTTAGACTCAATGTGTAGTCCTATTGCCTTGTGCTACTGCTTACTGGTCGTCAAGCATGATATATATATATTTATTATTTATTTATTTATATATATATCTGTGTGTGTGTATCATACAGATAAATATTAATAGATGATAATAGATTATAAAAAGAAACTATATTGACTTCGACTTCGATACTACGCTTTATAATTATATTAGCGAAGCAAATGGACGTTACCTACATTTTTTAATCTTAGCCAGGCTTATGAAAGCCATTTGGTTCTTTGCATCAGATTATTGAAGTAATTTATTTATTTATTTTATTTATTACAAAAGCCACGTATGTGGATGTAACACGTCGTTATAAAATATACATATGTAAATATAAGAAATTTAAAAAAAATATTAAGGGGCTTTAATAAATTACCTGCTTCAATAGTTGAACCAGCCAAAGCTTAAAAAAAAGCATTAAAACATTGTTTCTTGAGAAAGGCTACTATACGAGTTTTTAGCTGATAAATTAGTATTGCCACCTTAAATGTGGTTTAGTGTTTCTCATGTAATGTTATGCTTTTTTTAGTTTTATTTTTAATCAAATTTGTTATTCAAGGTATGCTGTCTTTGTTAATGCAGTCTATGTAATAATTTACCATCAATTTGTTTTAATCGTTTATTTCATTTCATTGTTAAATTTAGACAATTGAGAAACATTGTATTAAAGTAACCTCAAGTATGTAAATAAATAAATACACAATAAAAAATAAACTTATCAACTAGACATACATAATTTCAATTTTTTTGGTAATTATTGGAGTGAGGGCGAGTAAGGTAATCTTGTAGGGTGCGTAAGGAGACGAAAAGTAAAGAAAAGTGCTACCTGAATTTCCATTAGATTTCCACGTCTTATTTATTGATTTTCTATGGCAATGAAAACATAAACATTTTGCAAATCTGGGTTAACATTTTTATATATAATATATTACCTGTTTTAAAAACCCTTGTGTTTGTACATCACTTTAATGTTTCAATACAATGACAAAACCTCTTATTTTTTTATATACTTTTTGAATTTTTGAAAGTACCATGGCTATATTGTGTCTAAGAATATGTTGGGTTTGTATCAAGTTAGTACCTGCTGTTCCTTTTGAAAATCTATGGGAAACATTGTATTAGATAATGAATAGTCTACTACCTGCACTTTAATGGTTGGGAGGGGTTTGAAGGTCCTTCGAAGCCACCTGCTTAGTTTCAGGTATGTCTTCCATTAGATACCATTATTTCTTTCATTTCAAACATTTTATTGTAACTTTAAAAACACAATGGTCTCTTTTTAGTGGACTCTGATTGGTTCTAAAGTCAGGTGTATCAGGTGTTGTTCACTCCTTCTATAGGTACCTGCTAAAGGTGATACAGGTACCATTATCTTTAACAATCATCAACTACAATGGCTGCTTTCTCTGAAAACTATTACTGTTGTAGAATTGATTCAAGAATATTCAATACTACTTACTATAGGGCTTAAAGAAGTTGTTTCCTCTACATCTGCAATCGATTCAAATTTAGGTTGTAATGAGACAAACATTGATATCACTTTACTGCAATGCATCAATTTTAAGACTCTTACGTTGAAAGTGAGGGTAAAATTTACTTAATTTGAATTACCTTCGGTATAAAACAAAATATGATAATATAGAACTGAAAAAGAGTGTCTAAGAAGAAAATTAAGTGGCATTTTAAATTATTACTATGCACAAAATAAACTTTGTTATAACCTAGTACAAACGTAGTAAAAGCAGAATTTGCTTAGAACGACTTTGATTTGCTTAGAAACCAGGTAAGAGCATAAAGCCACAATCGTGTCACCATTGAAAATGGTGGGGCACTGACGACATTGTAGTTTTTAAGTTGTAGAAAATGAGTATCTTTCCCTTTTATGTCTTTATACCTCTAACAAGTTTGGTGGGTATAAGCTGTTTGCCTCAACCTCTCTTGAAAACCACAAAAATAACGTTATCTTATCACCTCTAACTTATGGTATTTTCCGCTTTTGATTTATTTAAGCTAATATTGTAGATAATATTTGTCTGATAAGATTACTTGATATTTTAGGACCTGCTGATTGCTGAAAAGTTGTTTAACTAACAATCCTAGATAAGAAAGGTTCGGTAATATACTTGTTTTCTGGTCTTATCACCAACATAACTTTTTGCCCGTGTTGTTTGGTTATTTTATGTTTTGAATTTTCATCGGAAAATTACGCTGAGATTTTAAAAATGGGGGTATCGGTTTATTTTGTTTTCCTGATTACAAAAATATAATTAGATTAGTTACAAGCAAATAGTGGAAAGGAACTCAAAGTCAAAATAATTTTTTATTTCCATTTGAGTGCTTTTGCTGGAAGAGATCATTTTTTGAACTAAGAATTAATTGTAAATGAATTCAAATCCGACTGGACTTATTGCAAAAAATCAAAGTTAAAACCAAATAGTATACAGAGGATCATATTATATCATTCAAATGGAAAAACTAGGTCTAAAGAAAATGATAGAGTTGAAAGAAAATAGAAGTGGAATAAAAATAGAAGTAAGAAAGCAAAGTTAAAAGTAAAACACTTTATTTGCATGAAAATGAGCAGCAGTGAAGTCGTTTATCATAGTTGATAAACTATGAATATTTTTGGTTAAGCGCTGATATGGCCTCATATTAGGTTGAAAGCGCTTTGCCAATGAAAAATATTTGTGGAAAGATTCTTTTCTTTCACCTATAGAAACAGTCTACTTACCTGGTCATCATGTGGTTTACCTGCTTGCCAATACGATTAATATACTGAAGTCGAATATATGTTTTTTTGTGAATTTTCAAAGAAAAAATGACCTTATGAGATTGGTACGAAAATCAACCTGGTTAATGTCCCGAATCCTATTGTTTATAAAATATGTGTGACGTCATTAACCCAAAAAATGACCCCACAAACTTTTGAAAAAATCACAATTCTTCATATAGTGTTTAGATTGGGCTGACATTTTTTACACACATACTACTATGTATGTGTATGTATGTTTCACAAGTGGATGCGGCCCTCGCCTCCTACCAGCGCATTTAGGGTGTGCATTTCAAGTTTGAATTTCATACTGGTCACTCTTATTTTAACCTCTTTTTAACATTTTATCAGTAGAATGAGCGTGAATGTTTTCTTTGTCAGTTGTTTATATATATATATATATATTATATATATATATATTATATATATATATAATATATATATTTTTTTTTTTTTTTTTTTTTTTTTTTTATTCTGTTAGCATATTCCTAGGTTTAGGAATGATGGTCTCTATAGTCAGGTTGAATGCTCTTTTCCTGTAAAAATTTAATTGCAGAGTGACTTCTTTTTCATTATTGCTTTTTAAATAGGCTTTATATTTAATTTATGAAGCGGTTTCGTATAGATCACCTCAACGCTATGGTGTCTCTGATATAGGTATTCTAGCATTGAGTACTCTAGAGAGTTTTATCACTTTGGAACGTTCGATATAACCAAGGTCATCTAAATGGGAGGAGGGAGTCTAAATTTCTAAAATAGGTTGTGTTCCTTCACCTTACCCCGCTTATCTTTCAGGTCCGGACATCTCGGAAAATATCCTGCCATCAATCATTACGGCACTTCTCTTCACATCTATTTTATCTTGAAAAATTTTAAAGATGAGAATAATTTTCTGTCCTTATTACATTTTCGATAGATTTGATTTTATAACAACACTTCATTTAAAATTAAATAATTTTCCATTTTCTATGACACGACATGTTCGAAGTTAGCCGCGATCTTGGTACTGGTAATAGGTGCCATCTAAAGCGACAAGTAAACTGTTCGGAGTTATAACTGGCTTAAGATAGCTTTTATTACTGTGCTATAGCACAGTAATAAAAGGTACCTTAGGTATACCTTTGCTACCAAGAATCTGTTACTACGAGTATCATAATCTGCTCTCGCCTGAAAGTTCGGCAAGTAACTTGTGCTTTTATCGTTTTCTGCGTACCTAGCAATGGCTTGTGACAAACGCCACTAGTAGCTGGATAGTGATTAATTTTGAATTATTAAAATATTAATTCTGTTTCTCCGCACTACAGTTTCTAGGAATGATATTCGCATCATTTATAACTAACCTGACATGTAAGCTTGTTTTTTGGCCCTGGAGCTAAGAAAGGCGTGATCTACTTGCCTAGTCATCAGGTGGTTTATCTGCTTTCATATACCAGTAATATACTGAAGTCACTATTACTTCTCTTGGTCTCCTTTAACAATTTCTTTGGTCTTAGTGCTATATAGATTGATTTGATTTTTTGTTTTATGGAATTCAAATGCCCTGGTTGCTGGATTGTCATAGAGCATCGTATAGCTTTGCTATTTTTCTATTCATGTCATTTACATGTCTGTATCATTTCCGTTCTGAATTTTGATTTTGAGCTCTTGCTATTGTATAGGTGCGAAAAGGTCCTCGATTGTCCATAAAAAAACTTTAGAAATACAGACATGGCAGGCATGGAGTCCAGATGGTCGCCATATGTTTCCAGTGGGTATACCTTCTTCGAACCTGTCCACGGGTATTTATTTTAAGATGAATTCTTTCTTCGTCTATTTTTCATTGTTTTACAAAGTCAACTCAAACTACCTGTACCTAAGTCGGTTACCTTTAAGTAACCATAACAGTGAGCCCATCACGGACACTGACCATTCCAAATGGCTCCGTCTCTCGTCTTTTCTTGGCCACCTGTACAAACTTTTTATTGTTTCTTTTTTCATATTTATTTCTTTGTGTATTTGACCAATATAACACGTGTGTAATAGGTACTTTTTTAGGTTCGTCTCTTTCCTTTAGGTATATGTATTTTGTGTTGTTGTAAAAGTCTTAGGTCGTTTAAGACTAGGTATGATACCTTAAAGACAATTTAAATAGACTATAATTAATAAATGTAAGAGCAAAGGTTTTATCTGCTGGCTCAAAATCATCTCATCATCATTCAGCAAGCAACGCAGGAATTATTTCTGATAATCTGCTGGCTCAAAACAGCATCATCATAATAAAGCAAGAACCCAGGACTTATTTCTGATGACCTGCTGGCTTAAAGCAGCATCCTTATCATTTAGTTAGCACTAAATTATTTTTTTAATCGTTATTGTTATTTAAATCACCCGTTACTTAGCATATTCTTATGTTTCGATGCAAGTTCTTTTGCTATCTCTCGATGAAGTACACATATTTGTTACTCCTAATTTAACATGCGATGCAGACAGACGTACCCCTGTTCTCGTCGAGTTAAAACAGTAGGGTGGTCTAGTACGAATCTGGATTTGGTGTAGGTTGATTTATCGTCCACAATGATACGTTTATACTGATGTTATATACTGATATAACATCACTATATCTTATGAATATTTGGTACAATAATGATTACAGGGTATAGTGTGTGACACGGGCATCTCCAGTGGTTCTGCTAACATGATTACAGGGTATAGTGTGTGACACGGTCATCTCCAGTGGTTGCTAACATGATTACGGGTTTATAGTGTGTGTGACGCGGTCATCTCAGTGGTTCTGCCAGTGTGTGACGACCAGTGGTGCTAACATGATTACAGGATATAGTGTGTGATACGGTCATCTCCAGTGGTTCTGCTAACATGATTACAGGGTATAGTGTGTGACACGGTCATCTCCAGTGGTTTCTGGCTAACATGATTACTACGGTCATATCCAGTGGTTTCTTTTAACATGTTTACAGGGTATAGTGTGTGATACGGTCATCTCCAGTGGTTCTGCTAACATGATTAAAAAATTATTTGTGTTACATAGATAGTTTTTGGTCCCAGAAAAATATGCGTTCCAAATTTCAATTCATATTTTTAATACTTCAAGAATCTTTATTTCTGTTTTGCATGAGTTAAGGCCCTTCGTATTAATAAATATCCCACTTTGATGCATTACCTCGTTGAATGGAAGTGAGAGAGTAACGCTCCTAAAATTGCGTGATCAAATGTAAATAATTGGTGTGAATTAATAAAGCTATCATGAATTTACTTGTTATAAGAAAAATTACCCAACACACTTCATAACTCTCTATAATAGAACCACCAAGAAATGAAAGGAAATAAGATAACTCCTTAATGAATTTCAGAACTGAAGACTCTCGTCTTAATACTGTCGGGCTCCTAAGATGGTAGCTTATCTAGCTGCTTTGCAGTGGCGCATTTAGTATTTTCTTCCTTCTTGACTAAAACCACAAATATGCCTTAAAACGAATATATCCATTCAACTCATATTATTACTTTCACTTTGATCTTTTTTTAAGCTAATACAATTTTAAAATTCGTTGTTTAACTTTTGTAAAATGTATTAATTTTTACAATAATTGTAAAAATAAAATAATAAATATTGTTGACCTAGCCTCTATATTTAACGTGATTTTTAAATATTTAGGTGAATTGAGAATCCAAAGTCTGCATTTGTTGCACTAATAAAATTATCCGTTCCTCGAAACAAACATTTAATACATTTGATAATATTATTGTTTATTTTTTATTTTAACTGCTTGAGTTTCTTTCATGCTTTTTTTGTTTATCTCTGATTTTAAGTGTATTCATTTATTTTTTAAAAACTCAAGGAATAATTTAAATAATACGGAGTATGTATTTATAATTTTAAATTATATTTGAGCGTTTTGGATTACTTGGTTTTTTTCTAAGAGAGGTTTAGATAAGTAGAGGAAAAGTCCAATATGGTGGCTCTGTAGGCCAGTGGGTGGGTTAGTAGATAAGTTTAATCAATACTTCTCTTTACTCCCCCCATAGCAGGCAGAGAAATTCCACTTTACTCCCCCCTTCTCTGTGGGTAGAAATACACTTGGTGTATCTTACACTGCGCAGGTGTTTTCCAGGTGTTTCTAACCAATCGCGAGACACCTACACCAGGTGGTCCAATCAAAATACATCCAGGTAAAATTGGCAACCAATCCTATCACCTGATCTTACCTGGCTACACCTTAGTCGAAACCACACCCAGATCATACATTTTCTACACCTTCAAATACAGGAATTAACGTTTTATGTATTTGAAAATGTATTAACTGTATTCAATTTCCTAAAACACTCCTCATTTGTTATTAAATTAAAGTTTAATTATTTCAAAAATCATACGGAGACGCTGTGATTATGAATTGAAGTATAAAAGATATTATATGAAATTAAATTTAATATGTAAGAATGCTTTAATGCTTATGTATCAAACATATTAATAAATATGTTCGAATATACAGCTTTACACTCATCCAAACATTAGTGTTAAAAAACTTGTTATCTTGTGTGCGATTATTTCAACCACTTTATAAACTCCGGTAAGTAGACCACTTATTTTAAAAGCTTATGATTCCCTTGTAAATGTAAAAAAATATTATCGAATCATGTGGACCAGAAGCAAATCAAACAGAGGCTGACTTGCATTCTTATCCCAGCCGAAACAGGCGTGATTATATTATAAGATATTATAAGAATGTCATAAGATATAATAATAAGATGTCCTCTCCTTTCTAAGATTGGAGCTTCCTTGCTAACCAATGCAGTTTTTCTCAGGCTTTCGGTTTATGCTTAATTATGATTTTTAAATGCGCTAAAACATTTTGAACATGAACTGAGCTTTGATACATCTGCTCAAAATGTTGTACAGAACAAAGAACTAATTAAGCTAGACACGAGCATGGTTTTGAATAAGATATGGTATAAAAATGCGCATTTCCTTAGAAAATCCAGAAATATATATAATATTTTATGATTTTTTAATGTTTTTAATATTTTATAATAATATTATGCTCTATAAATAAATATAGCAAGAACTGGATTGGAGATCTAAAAAGCAATTATTTCTCGTAAAATTCACCTGGCTTGCGGACCTCGACGCCTGAATTATTTGCCTGGAGATATTAAAAATATTTGTTTCAAAATGAACAGGTGATTTTGATGTATTAATAAATAATAAGTTGTACAATATCCAATAACTTTTTTCAGGATATTAAAGCACAGAAATTTGCTTTTCGAAGCGTACGAAAAGAAAGTTGGTAAATGGGGTTACTTTTCTTCCATGAAATTCTCTCCTTTGTTTTCTATAAAACCATGAAATGGATCAGATGATTTTCTTATTACCTTTCTTGTGTTCTTGCATTATTGTTTTTTTTTTAAAGTAAACAAACTGCTATAAAAACAGAGACCTTAATGGTACATCTCTGTTATGCTAAGTTAAGTGTAAGTTACGCGTGAGCAACTATGAAGTTAGGATTTTGAATTTTATAGATATATGACACGCTGACTCTTTGATGGCTCGTCATAATGCCATGCTCTACTTTCTTTTAGTAGTCTAACTGATAAAGCCATTTCCCATTTAGTTTCGCTACTTCCAGCTGATAATGTACCATTCTATTTCGTTATGGCTAACTAATAATGTAGTGACCCACTATATTTCATTACGTTTAACTGACATTGTCATTTTCCATTTTGTTTCGTTACGTCTGACTGATGTCATGTCCCACTTTGTTTCGTTACGTTTAACTGATGTTATTTTCCGCTCTTTTTCGTTATGGCTAACTAATAATGTCGTGTCTCACTCTATTTCATTACGTCTAACTGACATTGTCATTTTCCATTCTGTTTTGTTACGTCTGACTAATAATGTCATGTCTCACTTTGTTTCGTTAAGTTTAACTGATGTCATTTTCCACTCTTTTTCGTTACGTCTACCTCACCAGGCTCTCTCGATATCCTGATGAGTTATAAGTAACGAAATAAAGTGAGATATAATATGATGTCAAGCCATCAATTAAGACCAATGTCGAATGGAACTGTTCCCAGATGTAACCTAGCATTTTGCTTGTTTCATTACCATATAATTTATTGTGGCACTTTTTGTTACAAATTTAATTTACTCTTAAAAATGCGAAATTTTTATAAAGAATAACATTCAGTTAGATTATCAAAATTACACCTAATTCTCTCTAGGCCACTTTATGAAAGTGTACTTTTTGGATACAAAGTTCACGGTGCAATTTTTTATTGTGATTTTTTTTACAATAAGCAAAAATGTTTACAAAGAGTAACTTACTGTCGAAATATGATTTTTTGGAATTTATACGTATGCACAACCCAATCCGTGGATATATCGTATATGACACTGTTTTACTGTACAAAGGTTTTGCCGTACCTTACTCAAAGGCAGCCTTAAATTTTGAATGTCGACATATCTATAGAATCATCTCTATTTAATTTATTTTGACGGCTCGCTCGGATTAGTTTTGATTCCAGGAGTTTTTATTCTATTATTTATTATATATATATATATATATATATATATTATATTATATATATATATATATATATATATATTATATATATATATATATATATATATATTATATATATATATATATTATATATATATATATATATATATATATATATATATATATATATATATAGGAGTTTTGATTCCAGAGGAGTTGCTACTTCTTTTTTACTTTTATCTTATAACTTTGTTAATCAAGTTCAAAGTCAAGAAAACATATTTATGACTTTTCTATAAACCACTAATAAAATTCAGCTGAGTTATTCCCTTGGAAAATTGCACTTAAAATAAAAACAGATAAAGAAAAACAAAATATTTTATAGTTGCGCTTATCTCACTTTGACCTTCCAATTGTTCTAGGGGGAGGTTTCATGTCTTCTTATCTAACCTTTCTAATCTATGTTGTTTTCTTCTTCCCAAAAAAAAACTATTATACCTTAACTAAATAGAAGATCTTATTTCTGTAGTTGCCAAGTTTCAAACAACTGTTTTGATAAAGATAAACCAGAACAACTTTTATTTTGGAAATTTTCATTGCTTATTGTTGCGTTTTAGATTTTATTTATTGATCTTTTTATTTTTATTCGAGCGGGGTTTTCCGCCTTCCTGTATACCATAGGTATATAGAAAAAGTTTTGTGTTCACCCTGAAAAAGTCCGAACCCGAAAATTCACCAGAATCAACCGCTTTACGCTTTTTTATTATTACTATACGCTTTACTCTATTATTTCTTTATCTATGTTATGTGAATAATAGAGTTATCTCTGTTTGCAATTTAAAATTGATAACTGCTATTCTATACCACAAAAAGTTTGCAGAAAATGACGTAATTAGTCATAAACAGCATCTCATAAATTGACGAAATAGAAGCTCAAGATAATAGAAGTAATATTTCTCTACTTAATGTGATCTTTCAAAACCTTTTATAGTTCCTATTTAAGTCTGTTGTTTATTTAACTTAATCTACCCTGTTACCTTTAAAATTAATAAAATCTAAATCTTGTTTAATTTTCAGTGTTCTTTATAAACATAAGGTCGACACAAGTCATGTTCAAGGCTTCTATTACAGACCTTTTTTATTTTTTAATTTAAAGAACAAAAACCTGGACAAAATCCAAAAGGATACTGAAAAACCTATGTTTAGAAAATTAACATATGAAGGCATCACTAAGCCTACAAAACCCAAAATCTGGGGGTGGGTAGGTTTTTTAATCATCCACATGCAAAAAGGACACGGGCTATTAATAAACATATCCTTATTTTTTTTTTGTAAAAAATTATACTTCTTCATTCTTACATGTTTCTAAAACCTTCTCATGTGTTTTTTTTATACCAACACATTTTTAATTAGTGAGCACATACTAAAACTTTTTCCGAAACCAGAAGTAAATCTTTGTCTACCTCTTTGCGAGAGACAAATTAAAAAATTGAACCTTTTTTTGGCGGTTTTTGATTATTTTCTTTTTTTTTATGTAACATCTTCTTGCTTAGTAAAGGTTAGATTAAGTTTTAATTCAAAACTATTAAACAAATTTGGTGTACATTTTTATCTTATTTTTCATCTTTGATGTAATAACGAGTTTTATAAATGATGATCTGTTGGAAAATTTTATTTTTATTTTAATTTTAAGTTTTATGTGGAACATAAAATATATTTACCTTCAGCACTCTTTAAATTTTATTTAAAAGTAAAACGTATACTTAATTTTAAAGATATATTTTAGAATTTGATCTGTTGCAAAAGTTATAATTTTTAGATATCCTAGTTTTGTTTATAATTAATATTATGCACTTAGTTCTAATGCTTTTCGTTCTGAGCTCAGGCTTAATGCTAAGTATGTCATAAATTTAATACAGCAAAGTGAGCTCTTAGGTCTGAGAAATATTTTATAATATTTTAAATTTAGAGAAATACTGAATATACTTTTTTGGATTTAGGGAAGCATGTTGGGCTGATATTTATCATTTGTATATTTATTTGTTTATACATAAAAACAAATTACACAATTTTTTTTATTTTTTATAATAATAATAACTAAGCTGCCCAGTAACAATTGGTTATCATCACAGTTAAACTAAAAATAAAGTATAAATAAAAAAAACACACAATGGTTTGATTAAAATAATGTTAAACCTAGTTGTGACACAAAAAGTTTTTAAAAGTACTTAATTTTATTGGTATTATAAAATTTAAAAAAAATGGCCGAAACCATCAGAACTATCAAAATTATTCGGAAACATCAATGAATTTAAATAAATTGCCGAGAAATACATTCAGTGATATAATAGTATATAGAAATTATAATGGAACCATCTATTTGCTTTTAGCGAATTCTTGAAGAAAAAATGAGCTTATGAGGTTGAGGTCATGGAGGAGGGAGTGGGGAAGGTGGATCTTTTGGATGAGGGGATGACAAAATACTTATTACTGATTATTTAAGTACCTTTAAAGAAATTTGGAGAAAAACATTTTTATATGTATATATATATTATATATATATATAATATATATATATATATATATATATATAGTAATATAATATGTATTTATACATATATTTATTTTGTGTCATAGACGATAATTTTCGAACGCTTTCTCATATCGAAATAAAATTGGTACAAAAAATCAACCTTGCTAATGTCCAGAACATTTTAAGAGCTAATTAAATTCTTTATAATAAAATAGAATGTTAATTGTATAGTAATATTATAATTAATTATAAGTATTGTTTAATCAAGACCTTATGGATATAAAAGGGTTAAATTGCATTACGGATTATACAAGCCAAAAATCAACTTTGAGAGTTAATTGAATCCTATTGAAAATAATTTATTTGTTAAATTTTCCTTTTGAAATTTTTCCTTTAAGCTTTATTATTTCATAATTTTTCTTATGGAAAGAAATAATAAAAATGGATAAACAGTTTCTTAACTAAGTAATAACATTACGGGGAATAATTTCCCTCCGCTCAGATATCACAAATCTCAACCCTTTCCCTCAGTCTTTAATAACTTTTTACTTTGTGAAAAAGCGGGAGGAAAAATCAAAATAAAGGAGGTAAGAAATAAGACAAATTGGCTTCTTTTCATTCCTTCTCATCACGAAGCCATTCTTTCTTGCAATTTTTTTCGTTACGTTTTTCATTTTCTTTTGTCGAAAAATCATGATGAAAATATTAAAGTTTGTTTTGTAAATTCAGTGGTTTTTCTTAATTTAAAGTTATAATTAATCAACAAATTAAAAGAAAACATTGTTTTGAAGTAATAATAATAGTTTGTTTATAAAATAATAATAGTTATGATTATTTTAAAATGTATATTATTTAATTAAAGGTATCTTATTTTATTTAAGGTATCTTATTTAGTTGAAACGTAGCTATGACTAATAATAATTATGCCCGTTTTAGGGCCTTTCGGCCCTTCAGGTTATTCGCCCTGCGGGAACCACTTTCAGTTGTGCAAAACATGAATTGTTGACGCAATATAATTGTGCGAGAGACACCTAGGAAATGTTACAAGCTTGCCAACAAAAGGGAAAGAGTACATTTCTTTAAAAATAAATATATGCATGAATTATTTCTAGCATAATCTATTTATGGTTCTTCTAATTCTATTTGTGTTTTCATAAATTCTATGTATGCCTTTATTTAATTCAATCTATGTTTCCTTCAATTTTATACATTGGTGCTTCTTTTATATTTGATCTTCTTCCGTTTACTTTATACGTGTATCATTCAGTTCTACATGTATGTTTCTGTTAAAACAATTCTACTTTTCTCCAATTCCATATATTTCTGTTTCTTTCAGTTATCTTAGTGTTTTTTGCTATTCTTTATATGTATCATACAACTTTACATATATGTTTCTGTTATTATAATCCATGTTTTTCCAATATTTTTGCTTCATCCAATTATTCTATTATTGTTTTTCTAATCTTATTAATGTTTCTTACAATCCTACAGCAGCGCTCTTTTCATGATAAGTTTTAGTATTTGCCTATATATCCTTTTTACCCTATCAAGTTTGTATTTATTTGCAGTTCTTATTCTGGAATACCATTTCTTTTGTTCTCAGTAAAAAACTAAAAGTGAAGAATTCTTCTTCAATCCACTCGTGACAAAAGGGGTGTAGAAAACTACTATTTTCCGGCCCATTAGTTCGGTCCAACATAATCTGGTCCAGTCTATCCGAAAAGTCCGTCACATTTTTCAATTTCGGCACTAGTGCAGAAATCATTTATCAGATTGTATTGGCTGGTTCAAGAGGGGTTTAAAAAACATTAGTTTTCTAGTGTTATACCTCCTGAATAGCTAAGACGGACCATCATCAATCCACATAGACTGTGTTGGATCGTTTTTACGATTTCTAAAACCTTTTCTTTTACAGATTCAATTGTTGCCTTATCCAACATAAGGGAAAAGATGAAAAATCTATAAAAATAGTAGATTATCAGCCTCGTCAGTAAATTATTTGATGAAGGCCGAAAGTTTATATTGACGTGAAAAGCTTGACAATTAATTTGATTTTAATATCACTGCCATTATATGTTGGCAAGTCAACAAATAAATTAAAAACATTTTTAATGCATTTGTGTTAAAATACTTTATTAAAACTATAATGAATACTTTGAGTAGATGAGAGTGGTTCCCGCAGGGTAAATGTACTAATGACTAAATAAATGCCCTTAAACGGGTATTTATTTATTTGATTAAAATTGTTACTATCAATATGCAGATCATTATTTAAATGTTGATGATTATTTAAATGTTTAGGTGATGTCTCAATTACAGTATAGTAGATTTTGTTGCAGTAGTCTTTTGTTGTTTTAATATGTCATCTACTATCCAATATCCAATAAATCAAATACACGTGTTATTTTGTCATAAAGAAGTAACTTGTATGAAAAAGTTAAATGGAATATCATTGGCCAAATATCGGTGTAAAGGCATTAGCCATCAGTACAGGGTTACAAGAGCATAGGAGAGGTGAAAAAAAACGATTTGGCTTGTATCCACAGCCGATTGATTTTTAACCACTTAACCTATTACGTGAAAAACTCGCTTTAGATTCCCCTTTTTACATTTTTTTTTTATATTTTTTCACATACTTCTTTTCCCAAGGGTTTTAATAAAGCGTCCACTCTGTATAGGAAGGGGAGTGGGAAACGAGTGTTTAATTGATAGGATGTTACCCAGTTTTTGTATGTGGGACCTTTTATACTATGGTAATGATACCTACAGTTATCCAAGTTATTTGGCATATTATACTTTTTCCTCTGACATTTCCCCCTCTATAGTATAACATCGCATGTAAATTTCCCTTCCCAACTTCACTATTAATTCAAACTCATTCTACATAAAACCTACCCCCCTTCTTTATACCCGTTCCAAAACTTGACAAATAATAAACGGTCTTCAGCCATGTAGTGAAAAACAACCGTTCTCACTAATTTTTTGAGAGAAATTTAATACTTTTCCGAATAACGGCAGATAAAATTCTGTAATTTAGAATTGTTTGTTGGTTAACAATGAGAATCGCTACTGTTTATTTTTCTCCTGCGTTTCTCACCTAGCGTTTTATATCCCTATTTTCGTGTTACAAATTTTCAGGGAAATCCTACCAACATTTTTGCAAAAGCCTACTTTGTTGTAATTTATTAATGTCATTTAATTAATTCATTCCTAGTTTGGTGAAGCCGCTAGACCAGGATGAAATATTGCGTATAGAGCTGTTTTTAAAAACAAGAGCTTTTTACTGACTCATTTAGAAATAGCTATGAATCACTAAGTAAATGCTTTGTATACCGTGTTGCTAAACTTTCCTATGGTAAAATTTAAATTAGAAAAGTAAAATTATAACTTAAATTAAATCCAGATGACCCTAATTTTCGTGTTAATTCGTTTAACATACTTTGTATAGTATAGGTAAATACGTTTTTGTTTAGTGGGAGGGGGTAAAAGTTTGAAGTGTAATTATGTTTATGATGTTTAATAAAAAGCACACTAGAATTAAAAACGATTAATATATTGTCATCCACAATAGTTTAAAAAAATAATAATTATAAGAAGTAATTATTTTTATATATTATTATTCATAAACCATATAATAATATAGGCGCCGTTTTAACGAACTTGAACCAGATTGACTAATTGATTTATACATTTTTAAAGAACTCCATATTTGGCTCATTAGCTGTTTATAGGTATTTATGTGAACATCTCTTATCAATTATGTGAACCCTTTTCTGATCAATCCAAGTTTCATCTCACTATTAGTTTTATCGAATGACTTGTATACGTTTTTATAAAAACTGTACTAAATTGAAGAAAAAATCAAATTGAATTGAAATTTTTTAAAAGTGTATCCCTAAAAAATAACTATATTAAGTTTAGTTTATATAGGGCAAGTATATCAGCAGTTATTTTTGGATTATAAAAGTTAAGCAGCATCGAGCGAGGTTAGTGCCTGGATGGGTGACCGATGGGAATAGAAGAAATTTATTTACTGTCTGAGAAGTATTTTTTTTATTATTGCTTAGCGAGTCTAAATACAGTATGTTTTGCAGTATTAATTCGGTGGTTTTTATATTCTCAGGATGAACTTAGCGAATCTGATGTGGCGACGAAAAGTTCCAAAGTACCCTGTAATCGATTTTTTAATTCGTAGTAAATCAGAAAAATAAGAACTCTAATAAATATTATTATTAATTATTTACTTATTTAAATTTTCTGCACTGTTTTAGTCCAAAAATAGTTGTGACGTATGGTTACCATTGATGTATTGTTTTGATGAAGGACCCCATGTGTTGGATGATCTCAGCTTTATTATTCAGTTTTTGTTGGCTTTCATCCGAGTTGATGTATGAATTTTCCATGGTCATCAAGGAAATACAAGGCAGAGTGAGTCTATAGGTATTGAGAGGGGTGGACAGGTCAGACCATTGTCCTGTCTTAAAGCCCTAAGACTCCAACCCCTTATTTTTGATACGGTCATTAGAATAACGCTTGAGCTCATCGATCAACCTACAGTGAATCCCTCCTAATACATAAACCATTCTTGAAATATCCTCGTTGCTTTGTGTCAATCTTTCTCAATGCTTTGTGGGCCCAATGTAGCATAAATACTTTTCTTTTCCTTAGATTTTTTTCACTATTAACTGTCCTCAATGTGAGTATCGTAAAGTTAACTTTCTTTAATACTTCTAACACGTGCCTAACTTTTTTCGATATCTATTGAACAGCATTAATGTTGGGTGTATTCAATAAAATCAATTTTAATGTCTTCTCCATTATTTTGCGGTGAATTTTGCAATACATTGTACATCCTATAAAAAATAAAAGTCTCTTCATGTGTAATACTTCATACATCATTTGATACTACCGAGTTTTGCAAAACATGAATAGTTGACGCATAAAGTGTATTTAATGTTTATTAGGTCCGCCTCGGTCAATGTCATTAAAGCGTTAATTTACACTAACTTTTGATCCTATAAAGGTTTGGGTATCGCATCCCAGGTTCCGTTCAGTTTTTATTAGATTTGTTCTGATAAATTATCGCCATCAATTATATTTTAAGAGCAACAGTTGCCACTACAACTTGAAGTGTTTTCCTCAGGTGTTATTTCTAAAAACCCCGCAAGGCTCTAACCGGCATAATTATTATTATTAGGTCCAGTCTAATTTTGTTGTATCTAATAATGTTCAGAGACCTGATTCTGTGAAAAAATTCGATATTAAAAAAGAGTTGCGAATTGCTACGTTAAGAAAACGTATGATATTCCCTAATAACGATGCAGAAATATTTCACATCAGGCTCTGTCGGCGCCTTGAAGAGTTAGACGTAACGAAACAGAGAAGGACATGACATTATGTTGAGCCATCAATGATGACGAATTCGTATGATGAACAGTTTCCAGATGTAGCATTGCATTTTGCTTGTTAACATTATATATATATATTATATATATATATATATATAATATATAATATATATATATATATAATATATATATATATATATTTCATTATTTATTTATTACAGCATCAAAATATTAACATATTCTTGATTAGTAAGTCCCCCCTTCAAAAAATTTTCCTTCCCCATCCATGATCCTGACCTTCAATTAATTCCGGTCAGAGTAATTAATTAAAGGTCAGAGTGAGTTCAGGCTCTGTCGGCGCCCTGATGAGTTAGACGTAACAGAGTGGGACATGACATTATGTCGAGCCATCAATGATGACGAATGTCGAATGATGGAACAGTTTCCAGATGTAGCATTGCATTTTGCTTGTTACATTTTCTATGGTCCCTAGCACAATGATATTGTGTCAACTATTCATGTTTTGCAAAACTCGGTAGTATCAAATGATATATTTCACATGGTTTTTAAACATGGTTCCGGCACTAATGATGTCTAAAATGTAGAAAGTGTGCTTTTTTAATATAAATGTTAACTTGTGAGAAACTTTAATGGTAATACTTAATAATTTACTAGTTGGCCTATTCTTGAAAATTACTCAACAGAACCCTGTAAAATTAAATCTGATGAAAATGTTCCCTTAATGTTACTTCCCTTACTTTTAGAGAGCTAAAATATTATTCTAGTGTGGTTTCTCACAATATAGTATCGCTTTGAGTTTATACCAATATAATAATCTCTGATTTGTCTTGATTATTTCCAAATTGTAGAAGTTGCAACGAAATGTCTTTAATCTTAGATTACAGATTTTTAAGTATTTTATGGTATAATTTAGTTCACAGGATATTGAATGTTACTTCTGTGTAAATTTTATTTTTATGGAAGCAAAAGGAAAGATTTTTTTTAGATAAATATAATGTTAAAGGGTAGGCAGGTTTTGTGTTAAAAGTCTTTAAAGACAAGAGACGTAAGAGAAGCTTTGACTTTACCGGTCGATAACTCCTATTGTATTTCTACTGTAGAGAGGCTCTCTAAGATAAGAGCGACTCCTGAGGACAATGGTCATCTGGTACAATAGTACAGGAGGCGGCTCGAGGAAGCGTCATTAGACCCTTCCTGTCTCAGGGCTTCCTTTGTCTTCACCACCCCTCCACTCCCAATTATTACTCTATTTTATTGTCCTCGGTGGACGATTCCACCTTACGGTATTAAAATCTCGTGTGCCCGAGGGCTGACCTGGTCGTGAATGGATGTCCGCTCCTCTCTCGACTGGACAATACTCGGTTGCCCAGACTTTTCTTTACAGATTCCCCTAATTACTTTTCCATTTAAACTTATACGAGAACAAAGGAAACCCTCTGGATTCACCTACGAGATATATCTTACATCTCCCTCCTATTAGCTTTTAACTCTCGTTCTGTCAGCTTTGTACTTTTCTTTCTTGGCATTACCTTTCATCTTGATTTATATGAACCTCATTATTTAACATTTATATGAAGATATCTTTTAACATACTCTACTTCAGATGTTTTATCGTTTAATATTTGTTTTTGAGAAAAAGACTATCGTTGACTCCCCTGTTTCGTATGCATGTGAGGATGTTGTGTGCTGCTATTCTTGAATAATTTCTTCATTTTATCTAAGTTTTCGGTAAACAACGTAACGTAACATTGTTTGTGACCTAAGAATGTCAAATAGAGAAAAAATCCAAGTATATAATTACAATTACTCTGAATCCTCAACCATACCGTATCAACATGTTACTCGTCGACCCCAAGGCAATCAAATTATCGCTAAAGTCACTGGTAATTTGCGTTACAAATTTATTTGAATCTAAAGTTCAAATTTAGTTGTACTAATACTTTATTTTTTGTTAATTTAATTATTACATTTTTAGCTTTTGTAATTATTATTAGCAACCGTGAGTTGGTTATAAAATCAAATTTGCTGAAATTTTTTCGAATTATCAGCTTTCGCTGCTTTTCTATTGTTGTCATCATTATATCCAGAACTGTGTGAAACTGCCTTAAATCTGAAAATCAATTCGACTTTGAGTTTAAGGTTTTTTTATGTTATTGAGATATTATATGGAACTAAATTTGATTGTCTTCTATTCCTTTTATGAAATCTTAATCAGACGTTTTCTTATATTTGAGCTCATACTACTTTAATACTTATATTTTGTTGCTTCCGTATTTTTAATTTCCTTAACATGTCATCTAAATCTTATAAGAGGACATAGGATTACCGTTTGTGACACTCTGATGTAGAAAAAATAATACGATTTAACGGAGATTGTTGGGTGCTAGTGAAAGGACAATGGAGGGGTGGCTTTACATCACGTGGGGATGGAATCAGTTTAGCGGATCTAATCTAGGTGAGAAGGGTGAAAAGAAAACTATAGGGGAATGCGTTCTCACGGGGCAGGCACGCGTCCAGAGGTGCCTTAATCCCTCCACTAGATCCTATTCACCTCCCTAGTCTTAATAATTGCAGTTTATTTAGCGCGGTCTTTCTAAAGGTGGGTGATATTCAATGGAAAGGACCACCATTAAGGATAAATTGGCTGATGGAAGGGTCTTTGTAATGACGCCAGGTCACATCTGCCTCTTTATAAAAACACCCCCATATGTGATATTACCTTCAAATCTTTTTCTCCACCCTTCATTCACCTATCAGAATATTTAAATTTACCGGCGTAACGGCTCTTTATATTGTGGAGGGAAGTGAGCAGTATGCCTCTAATCCTTATTTCCTATTGAGAATGACTTAACGATATTCTACGGTTCTGATTTTGACACTTTGCATCAAATAAACTAACAAATCTAAACTTTCTTTTGATTAGTATTTTATTGACGAAATGGTGAATTAATTTAGATTCTTTTGATTAAATTTTACTCAAATCTTTCTAATAAAAGGTTAAGGATAATAATTAGATGCATCTTTTAAATTCTTGTTTTCAATGTCATTCTTAATCAAATAATTTTTAAAGAAGAGAAAGGGAACTCATGATATGCATTTAAATTCCTTTGAAGATAAATGAAACTGATTATATGCATAAAGATCTCATAGCTTTAATTTATCATTAAAGAAGGAACTAAGGAAACTGTTGAGATACATTTAGATTTCTTACCTTTAGTTTGATTTGATTCATGAAGAAGATAAAAGGATCAATAATATGCATAAGGGTCGCTTATATTCGATTTGATTCTTAATAAATACAAAGGAAACCAATAGATGCATTTAGATTCCTTTACTTGTTTTATTCTTGAAGAATAATATTGATTTCATAAGAAATCAAAATAATTTAAAAGAAAAGAAGCTGGTAAGTTTCTTTATTTCTCTTTTAATACTTCTTCTGTTAAAGATAACTATTTACTTTTGATCCCAGTGAATAGCCTAATTAATAAATTTCACTTTTTCAGATAATTTCAAAGGTATCAACACTTGAGTTGATACCTTGACACTTGTGTCTTTTCAGATGTTAAAGCTGAAAGAACTCAAAAATGAGACATAAGACGTGTAATAGTTTTATACTTACTGGCTCGAATTGCACTGATACATTGATAAACATTTTTGAAATCGCATTCCTAATCGTTTTGACTACTTTTAAACTTAGTTTAGATTTCTTCTTGTCAGAGCATACTTACAGGTTTTCAAGCTCTATCCCATACTTTTAATAATAAAAGAACTAGTGGCTCATAAAATATTATGGAGAAATATGAATGAATATTTAGTAAGGTGAGGATGAGTCAGCACGTCAGACGTGTGCCATAAGAGTTTGACTGATAAGGGTTCCCACTCGGGCTTACCATCATTTCCTATTACCATAAGAATAGAAGAAAGACATTCGCATCTAACAAGGACAAGGGGTGTGAAGAAATGAAATAAAATTTTCCACCCTCTTCCAGATTCTAAATCATGACCTTACTCACTTTTCTAAATTCACCTTTACGAATTGAAATGAATTGATTCTATTTCATAAACTTTTTATCTCTAATTACATCTGTTTTTTGTTCGATTGGTTGTATTGAATAATATCAACCCCAATCCAATGAAGTTTACCGCTAGTTTAGGATGACATTTAGTATTAGTTTCCTTATCAGTGTTATCTCTGTTTCTTGGCTCTAGGTAAATGTTAAAATTTTGTTTCAAACAGTAATGGCAAACGAAAATCAATTGTATTCGATTGGATCTGTGAGAGTAATATTATATCTAGATGCAAATATGTGCCGCGTATTCCCTAGCAGAACTAAATTATCGATAGCCTTTATATTTTTGGAATTCTATAAATAATTTCAACTTTATTTTCTATCCATGTCCTAGAAAGCTAAACAAACTTCTTTTTAACCAACAGTCGTCTGACATTTTCTACTTCACTTATTCTAAAACCTTAAAATGTTTTTATTGATCTTTGAAATTTATATCCAATTTTAACTTGTGCCTTATTTGTTTGATTGTAACTTTATTTTTCACTGAATTAGTAGGATGAATTGTATATGGGTTAGATAGAAGAGAGTTAACTTTTTGGAGTCGAAATATTTCCTTTATTATTTTTTTAAATATCTAATGAAACATTATTTCAAATTCTTTAGAAATTTATTAGTTTAAATGGCAATTTGGGTGCAATAGTAGTATTAATTTAACTTAAGTTGGTAAATAATGGTTAGCAAATAAAATTCAGCATTGACATGATTACTAAAATTTCACCTAGCTACGCGTATTCTTTTGCTTACACACACAACTGAGGGATTTCAAGCCAATACCAGTATGTTAAATCCATCTTTTTATCTCTGTCATTATTAACCAAACTTGACACGTTTCTCAATTCTTCTGTGACTTCAGTCTTTAAAAACTTCAAATAGAATGTATGTTCAGTAAGATCTTTGAAAAACAAATAAGTTGAATTATGCATTAATTTCTATTTTCTTTCTTTGACAACAAGGGGTCATAAACGTTTAACATCTGAGTGATGTGAAATCATCTTCATTTTATAATATAGTGATTGTGTGCTGTAAAACAGTTGAGACTACATGCCTGAATAAAAACATTAATCAAACGAATTTAAATTTAATTAAAAGTGGAAGTGACCATTTTAGATCTAGTATTGGTGGGTCCATTTATCATCATAATCCTACGTACTGTTATCGTGATAACCTGATTATTTTTAAAATAAATTTGTATTTTGCGTCATGACTGTTCGTTATAAATAAAACACCATTAAGCAAATAAATGTGAACTCACGGCACGTTTTTATAATACCGTCGTAAAAGATTATAATGAAATTGACAGGGACAAAATCCTAGTAAATGGTACGGGGAAGTAGTGAAGAAGGGGATTAAAAAAATTAAAATTATGAGTTTGCTGATCCGTTAGGGTAAGCACACGGAACTCACGTGCTCAAATCTCATCCTTTCGGGGTTCAAATGCTCTTACTCAACAAATACTAAAGGGGTTAGCATCGACTGTTAGCGTACCAAAATCGATATGGAGCCAGATCCCTTTAGGAGTACCTTGAAGGGTGTTACACCGCTTGTGCACTAAATCATTTTTAGAAAATAGGGCTTCTCCCTACCTTCATACATCCCTTGGGATGGAGGACAATGGTTCACCCATTGATACAATTACACATGTGACGTCATACCACCTGCCTCAATACGATCCTCTGTCGCTTCATTACACCCTTCCCTTCTTACATCACTCTAATCACCATTAGCCGATAAAACCATTGTTCAAGTCAACGCACAATGCAGTTAAATACATGTTAGATTTTAATTAATGTTTAATTCAATGAGAAATTGCTCTGATATACCTTAGAAATATAAGGTTAGTTTGCTTTTTCTTGTTTTTTGTAGTTTCTATGATATTTTTTTACTTTCTTCACTACATTTGGATAAGAGTAGTTAAGATTTTTCATGTCTGTCAAGTTCAATTATGCTATGGTAGTTCCTCCATTTTTGTAAAACATTTTTTTTTTAATAATAAAACAACAATTTTTGCTACATGCATTAGAGTTGATGCAGTTGTATTTGCATGGAAAGGTATGTTAGAGAAACGATCCAGTAATTGCAATCAGGCGAGAGAAGTATCATGTACTTAGATATGTTTTTTGTTTCATGTCTATTTAAAATCTATTTTAATGTTCAAATCCTACCTCCTTATGGGCATTTAATTGTTTACTAATTAATAGTTAACCATTTAATGGTAGTAAAATAGCCATAAAGGAAGTCACAGTTAATATACCTGAAATTACATTTTTAGAGCAAACCCCGTTTACCTCATTACACACAAGCAAGGAGGTATATTATATATATATATATATATATATATATATATATATATATATATATATATATATATATTATATATATAACATAAGGCTTCTCGTTTGGAGTTCCTCAGGTGTTATAATTATTTGAAATGAATAATCAAATCTTCGATAAATTGGTCTCAGGGGCTACCTACCTTTAGTTTAATGTTCTGCAGAAGAACCAAGTTAGGCCTGGACTGTTAATATTAACATAAGATTAAGCTATGCAGATAATTATGCAGTTTACTTTGAGAAATCAACCAAACAAATTGTTTGTCATTGTTTTTCATTCAGACTCTTTTTTACTTTTCCATTACCTATTTTATTTTAAATTGCTCTCAAGAGCATCGAATGCAATTATAAATAGTTAATTGGAAAGTTAAGTTTTTTTTCTTATTGCTTTACCTTATGTATGAATATTTATTTCATGTTAATTAAGTACGCTGATGACACAGAAATGATGGCACGCTCATCATATCTATTAATCTCTTTTACGGCCACCTGGTTGTGGATGAAAATAGTTTTAAATGATAAAAATCTCATGTTCTATAATAGCCTTTGAAGTGTCAGAGGTAAGTGGTTACTTCTAAAAAAGTTATAACCGTAACAGTTGGTAGTTCGCGGTTGAGTTAGTTCAGGATAAAGCACCTTTTATACCCTTTGGACTTCCCCTATCTTTTCGTAATTCCCTTGGTGCTCTGGTTATCAAGAAGATTGATCTAGTCTCGGTCACTTTAACTAAAGATGATTTTGTTAGAGTATATAATGTGACATGTGGTCCCCCACTATAGATCCACATGTTATACCTGTAAATAAAGGTACCCGCACCTATGACTCACAACATAGATTGACCGTGAACTGTAAATTGGTTTCAATTAACTTTTCCATCGTACTTAACTCCTTATTGGTTTAATGTTCCTTTTTATCTTCTTTATTTCTTTCCTACTTTTTTCTTGAGAGAGTTGTTTAGATATAAACTCTTCTTATTAGCAGTGCTACTATAATACAATAACAAGTTGAAAGTTATTGTTTAAGCACTTCGAAAAGTTAAAGGTTTCATCTTATGACCTATTACCAGTCACACGAAAAATGACACTCTAGAAACTATTCCTTTTCCGAATATCATCAAGTTACATCATTATGGTTATTAATGATTCGATAGAACCATTGGGTAATAGAGTAAACCATGTTAGTTATGTATTGATAATCCGGCTCGAAGGAACAACAGAAGATAGTAATCACCGACTAAAAATAGAGGTACTTTTGCTTGTCACTTCTTCTGTTTAAATAAAATGTTTTAAACTTTAAACATGTAGCTGCCACTCACAGTCGCAGCTACTTTAAAATAGTCTCTTAAACAGTGTTTTCTATATGGATGTTGCATGGGACTAGATATTTGAATGGAAAATATAAGGATGGAAAAATGTATGGAAAAATGAAGGCATCGACTATAAAAGATAATATTATTCATCAGGTTAAAATGAGTAAATAAATGCTCGATTCAGGGTCTTTCGGTCCATCAGGATATTCATCCTGCGGAAACAACCTTAAGTGAGTCGCATCTACTATGCTCAAAGTATTACTTAATGTTGGCAAAATATTGTATATAAACTGAGAGCATTGCCCGGGCTGCGAACCCCTGACCTCTCGTGTCAAAATCGAGAGCATATACGATCATGGCTACGGAGGTAGATATTCATCAGGCTATTTCAATTTCAATACACTTAAAGACTAAATAATAATTTGAAATACATCAACTTAGCAGGACTATCGATTACCTGAAGATACTTGATAATGTACCAGTACATCGTCAATTCTGATTTCAAGAAACTTCTAAATCTTTACTTCAAAAAACTACAACAGAAACATATTTTTACTTTATATTCACCTCGTTAGCACAATAAAAGAAAAAAAACTTGCAGAGAAATTTCTTTTAACGTCTTTCTCCCAACAATACCTTTTTATGTACCTTCAGAAAAAGATTTCCCGCTCATTCTATCTTTTGTAGATTACATTCGTATATAACCTTTATATGATATAAGGTAAGAAGGTTATACTTGGCCCTATTGTATCACATGGTTTACTGACTTATTGTTATGAGGTTTCTTGTTGGTTCTTTAGGTTTATTTTGGCAGACTTTATTGCCTCTACCTTACAATGGTAAGAAAAGATTTTCTTCTCTCCCATATGAAATATTGTTTATAGTTTTCTTTTTTATTTTACCTAAAAGTTTTTATTATTATCTTCTTTATATTTTTAGAATTATTGTGAAAATAGCTTTTATCTTTGTTGATAAACTTTATTTAGCTTTAGATTAAGAAGATGGCTGTATTTATTTATTAACCGCCCGAAAAGCTTTATTAGGTGTTGAAACAGAACGTTGATAACTGAGTGCGGCAGTTCTCCTTGTACTACCAAGGATAAAAACACCGTTTTTAAATAAAGTAAAAATCTGTTGAGACATTAAAATTAGATATACATATATATATATAATATATATATATATATATATATATATATATATATATATATATATATATATATATATATATATATATATATATATATATATATATATATATATATATATATATATATATATATATATATATATATATATATATATATATATATATATATATATTATTACAGCATCAAAAATATTGACATATTCTTGATCAGTAAGTCCCCCCTTTAAAAAATTTTCCTTCCCCATCTCCCCCCTCCATGACCACCAGTCTCATAAGCTCATTTTTCTTTTAAAATTTGCTAAAATATAAATGATTATCTAAAGTTGTAAAACCTTTTCTCTATTACTTAACCCTTGATGTAAAAAATTCGTTACAGGGTACCCGAAAACTTTATCTGATTTTGTCGGATACTTCCGCTCATACTTGTCACTTTGGTCTTGCTTCGCTTCGTCGAATTTGGACTTGCTTCGTTCTCAGAATAAAAAAAAAGTTTTTATTCCATATTTATTCTGCTTTAATCTTCAAACTTCAGACAGCTTCGCTCGTTTAAACAATAATGCCAATTAGTTATATTTTCAGCGATCGCCATCCACGTACTGACCTTGCTTGATGCTGCTTAACTCTAGAGGTCCGCAAAAAACCACAGATACACTTGCCGTATCAAAATGAAATGATTTATATTTCAATTTAACTAAACAATTTTTCAATAAGTTTTAACAATATTAACAAACGTGTTTAGATGTCATTCGATAAAAATTTAACTAATGGTGAAAGTGAGACGAAACTTACTAAATTTGCATATCGTTTTGATGGACCAACACAAGTATATAATGTTATACCATTTAATACTACCGTGTTTTGCAAAACATGAATAGTTGACACAATATAATTGTGCGAGACACCTAGGAAATGTAACATGCAAAAAGCAATGCTACATCTGGGAACTGTTCCATCATTCGACATTCGTCATCATTGATGGCTCGACATAATGTCATGTCCCACTCTGTTTCGTTACGTCTAACTCATCAGGGCGCCGACAGAGCCTGAACTCACTCTGACCTTTAATTAATTACTCTGACCGGAATTAATTGAAGGTCAGAGTGAGTTCAGGCTCTGTAAGCGCCTTGATGAGTTAGACTTAACGAAACATGACATTATGTCGAGCCATCAATGATGACCAATGTAGAATGATGGAACAGTTCCCAGATGTAGCATTGCTTTTTGCATGTTACATTTCCTAGGTGTGTCGCACAATTATATTGTATATAATGTTATTTTGTAAAGAAGAACGCACTTTCATATATTGTATACAATTTGAACATTTTAAGCTATATTAGTAACATTTCTTTGCAAAGAAACAATTTTTTATTCTAATGCTAGATTACATCTAATAAGAAATATTTTGTATACGTCTTTGATAGATTACCTTATTAGAATTTTTGTATGTGGTATAATCCAAAATATTTTGTTAAAGATAAACATTGTGACAAATCTAACCAACATTTAATTTAGTTAAAAGGATCTCTGAGAGATTGCCCTTGCCCAAAAGAAAATGTCCTTAAGATCTCTTTTTAAGGATTATCCTGAGAAAAAGATTTTTTTGAGGTTGCTTTTGACAGAATGTAAGGATGTAGTAGAGTGTAAAAATATCAGAAGTCTAGTCACATGGATATCCACATATCAATGCTTGAGATATCACCCTACTTGAGTTTACTAGGGGAAAGATTTCCCTTTATCTTGCTTCTGAATGCTACATCACGTTGCCGAATCATATCTATCTCACCTATTTCAAACCACAATGTCTTTATTGTGATATTTTGTCAAAATATAAACCGAATGTATAAAATTGTGAAATATTATACCTATATGTTTTCTTAGGTCCAAACGTTTTCTTTTGGACTTGTAATATAAAGTCTCTTTGTCTTGCTGTAGATAAGGATATATTTAGATTAATATTTACTTAAACAAAAAATAATTCAATGTGATGGATTTTTCGGCTCACTTTGCTACAACTACCTAAGTTCATCCTAAGAAACCTACTCTGCCTTTTTATCTCTCCCGGTAGTGAAATCGAGTTCTTTCCTGTCTTAAAGTTGTTTTAACGTTGGTGAATTAAAGGCTGAGACACCAGGTCTCTGGGTTTTCATAATTTATGTAGCTTTATAGTAGCTAATATAAAATTTATGTATGCTTCTGTTTGATAATATCGAGAGCAAGAACGCTCATTCCGACAATGGGGTACGTATTGTGACTAGTTAATCTATAGAAACCTTTTGTAAATCCGCACCTTTGTGAATTTAGACAAGATAATTAGATAATGCACTGCTTTTGTGGACTAGACAAGAACATCCTATCACTAGGATGTCCTAGGACTCATAAGGTCCTAATACACTATCTTTTGTCGAAGGGAGTTAGCAAGAGGCCAACGTTGTGAATTCTTGCTATACGGTCTATCTTATCTTCCTAATTACGGTGGCGAAGTCGAGTTCTTTCACGATGATGGCCTTGTAGAGAGACAATACTTACTTACCTTCTAAAATATCTAGTGGTGTCTGATGAGGTGAAGATCCTGTATTATCAGAGTTAAGACTGATATGGATGTTCTTTCCTTCTGAAAATTTACTTTAAACTTACACTTGGCGGAACATGCAAAAAATGCTCCCTAAAATTATGAAAACTAGATTCAATAGACTTTTGGAAATGGTATTTCTCTCTTGTAATCAATCTAACCCCAGGGAGTTCAAATGTACTATTAATTTAACTATAATTCTATTGGTAAAATTACTCAACTAATCAAAATTGATAAGTTTACTAATGATCTATAATTATTTGGGTAGAACTCTATAATATAAGTAGGTTTGATAATACTTTTTACTTTTCCTCATTTATAACATAGGTATGTGTGAAAAGTATTGTGTTTAAAAAAAATCTGAAACCGGTGTCACCGGAATTATCCGTTTCAGGTGCTTTTAAGACTTGCTGAATTGTTCTGACAAAGTTTTTTGCCTAAACGAGTGTGAATGGTGTATATATGTGTGTCTGTTATCTTATCTCCCGGTGTATTTATGCAAGAGAGTTAAAACTTGGTACCGAAAATATTTTTTGACACCATTAAGTCGCTATAATGATCATCAAAAATTTCGTATATTCATAAAACGCGAAAAAATATGTGAGCCGAACAGTTTGAGATTTGGCACGAATTTTGTCATATATAAGACCAATATAAACAAGTATACTAAGTTTTGTTTAAATACTGCAAGTATATTTATGGCTTTTGTCGAATCATAAAAGCAGCATCGAGCATGGTGCATGGAGCATGGATGGATGACTGCTGAGAATAAAATTAATGTAATAACAATCTAAGGACAAGTAAATTGAGTCCGAAGTAGGGTGTATGAGCTTAGCAAATCCGACGTAGTGAGAAAGAGTTACAAAGTACCCCGTCCCATACCCGATTTTTGTAATTTTGTTTAGATAAATTAAAGCATACTGTAATGTAGACTGCTTTGAGAATTGAAATTTTATACCAATATCACAATGTTTTGATAATTTTTCATTAAGATATTTTGTAACATACATTTAAAAAGTTGTTTATTTATTGTGGTGATAATAATTTTAGTGAATAATTAAGAGACTATTGTGACATTTAATTTAAAATAATATTATAGTGTACTTTACTTTCTCTAATAACAGAAATTAAATATTTTTTTATAAATTATTATAGCGTAACTTAAAACATAGTAGAATAAGAGAGACTTTAAGAGCACAATAATTTTAGTTCTTTAAACATATCAATTATTCAATAATATTTTTCGTTTGACAACGAAATATTGGTTCATTCATACTTATTAACAGCGTCACAAAATATAAATTTATCATCCTTATTGTTTAAATTTATTTAACGTTCTTTGCGAAATGTGCAATTTAATTTCAATATTTAACTTAATACCTTTTTATATAAAGTTCTTTGAGAAAAACTTGTTGAGCTTAAAGAGAAAAACTGATTTTATATAAGGATCGAGATGAGAAGGAAACTGTGTATAAGCCGATTAGGAAATTTTCTCTGTTGGACATCGTATTGTTTAGGTAAAAAATACAAGGGACCAAATCCGTGGTTATAATTCATAGAATTAATTCCGCAGAAGTGGTTACAAAAACCTTTTTGCTTATATTGGAATCGAAGTTGTTTCATGGTAGGGGGTATGTTTGTAGACAAGACTTATTTTCCCACTCCAGCCTTAGTCTTACCCCTACTATTCCTTGTATCAGACTAACCCCCACTCCTTTACCTCTGATAAACCTCTCTACTACTTCCCTCTTGTATAAACTAATTCCTGTTCAACAACTTAATACATTTTAAAGGTTTTTGTTTAATATTAATACTTTATACTACATTAGACAATAGTTACTTTTGGTTCTTTAGGTTTAGTTAATCTTTTGATCGTATTTAGTCAAATTGGTTTTAAGGAATTATTTAGTATAAATAGAAAGAAATAGTTAACAAATAAATTTTATAAATGCATCAAATTAAGAGATAGCTGCATTTGATGCAAGATAAAGCATAACACCTTAGCTATAAAATTTAACTCTAAAAAATACTTGTTAATTTTATCTCTGGAATCCTCTAAAACGTATGTTTTTCTGTGTTACAGTTGATGAAGAATCTGATGATTTGGCTGTGGTGACAGGAGTGGGGGTGGGGGCGGCTTCCCCACCTCCCGGAGCAGAGCACCTTCACCTCAGTATGACACTGCTTCCACATTCACCCACAGGTATTAATATCTAACTTGGTAAAATTACCATGATTCTCTTTCTGTTTTTTGCATAATTATTACATATAATCGTAATAATTCTGTTTCTTGCATATAATTAGTCAGAATGAGTTAATTCGTTTTAAAGACCTCTATGTTTAAAATGTCACCTCTCATTAAAAAATTTGATTTTGTCTTCAATTATAAACGTACGGAATGTTTTAACTTGACACATTTAATTTATAACCGCTGTGCATTTTTTTCGCATCTCTCAGGCTATTTTTATTATTTTCAACACACACACACACACACACATATATATATATATATATATATATTATATATATATATATATATATATATATATATATAATACATATATGTATGTTCTAGCGGATACACGGTGTCTCTCGAAAGGATTATTATTTTTTGATCAAACTGGATACAAAAATCAACCTTGAGGAGGACACGAACCCTATTGAAAACCAGTTTGTTGTGTCGTCATTACCCGGTTTCCTGAGTCAGCAACATTTTTAGAAAACCGTTAAAATTCAAGGTCCTCACTTATATTTTTTGGGGCGCTGAATCAAATGAACCCAGTTCGAAGTCGATACGATCACCCTAAGTGACCAAAAAGTCGAAAAACCGTGAAAAATAACAGGCACTCAAAATAGCGGTCGATATAAAATCATTTTCGAGTAGGATGTCGTTTTCGACATCATACTTTGGGGTGCTGGTTATTAAATAATTGCTTCGGTTATTAAATATATAACAAAAACTTAAATAAAAATTGGATTGATATGCAAGAAAGCGTTCCTTGCAAAGAATATTTGCCCAGCTTGAAGACTTTCGCGACAAAATTTTTTGTCTTCTTTCAAATCCTATAATTAGTCTTTTGTTAACCTCCTAGTTATAGTTTATTTTGCTTTGCTATTCACTGAATTTCTATTATTCCCGCTTTGATTTCGCTTCAAAAGGAAACTCTATCTGTCTACACTGTGAGTTAATATAATACGCATGATAAAGGAAGTTAACGTATTGAGTTTTATCCCCACTAAGAACAATGTATATCCAACTTTATCATTAATAAATTCACTATGACATATGTTGATGATTTATTTGTCTAAAACATTTTACTCCCCATTAAATGTTACTATACCTTGTTATGTTAAACTATATAATCTAAGTACTTTAATGCGCTGTGTTACAATATAATAAAAATACATTTATTTATCTTTTATATACTGTATAATTTAGTATTTCATTTTAAATGACTAGGCAATGTAATATTACATTTTTTCCTAGCGTTTTTATGTGTTTGTCAGAGTGAAGTAAAGAACGGTCTGGCAAGGAAACTAAGGCGGTGCTGAAGTAGGTAAATCTAAGTTTATTTCTTTGTATGAATAATAGGAGCATATCGCATTGCATTGGCGAGTTTTTTTTCTTATATGGGAGCCTTATAACGAGTAGTCTTTACGAAAGCGAATTTCCCTTGGGGTAATTTGTTAATGAGGTAGCATTATATGAGTTAGTTGTTCTATCAGATAATATAATATAATATATAATATAATTGAACCATTAACCATTATTTATAAAAGTATATTGGTTAAAATGGAGAGGATCCAGATCGAAGGACCATTATAAGGAGAGTCTGAAGAATATCCGGTTCTTAGGACCAATATGAAGAGAGCTAGATTTGTTTTCGGCTTGAAGGACCCATATCAGGAGAGCCTGAAAAATATCCATATTGAAGGACCACTATAAGGAGAGTTTGAACAGTATCTGGCTCGAAGGATAAATTCGAGGATAGCCTAATCAATGTTCGGATTGAAAGGCCAGTATAACAAGAGCCTGAATAGTACCAGCTTGAAGGATAAATATTAGGAGAGCCTGAACAGTATCCGACTTAAAAGTCAAATATAACAGGAGCTGATTTAATATCTGATTTAAGGTTCAAAATGAGTTACTGTCACCAAATTGATATGCTCATAAGGTCTTTCGTTTTATTTTTAATCATTAAAATTATAAATTTTATTTATAGAAATTAGTTGTTTCAATTATATTGTCCTCAGAAAATTCGCTCGGTTCATGACTTCTACACTTCTTTTAATATACCCTTTTTTCGCAGTACCTGATGAGTTATAACTTGGAACAGATATTTTAACTGTATCAAATAATAAAATAAGGGAGATCTCGAGACAATTATGAGGCATTTTTCATATGATACACAGTCTATCTCGAGAAATAAAGGGCTCTTGGCCAATTTTTTTAGTTACTCTGCTCCCTAACTCTTTGTCTCCCACAATCTTATCACGTAACCTTTTGTTTTTAGCCATTTTTCGTTCAATCACACTTTATTTATCCTTCGATTCCTGATTTATTTCAGGATTGTAAAGAATTTCGTAATTTGAGAATCCCCTGTTGTGTCGATGTCTGAAGATTTATATTTATGAGTAAAGTTGGCCCTGTTTATTATGTCTCCCCTGTTTAGATGGAAAATTTATATTTTGTTTCCCGAGTGCCAAGGATAAGGACGTGAGACTTTATTCCCGAGGTCAATGATTTGTAGCTTGTTGCATCTCCGCTCAACCGTAATATTCTTTCCTAATCAGTATCTTAAGAAATATGTGATAATTTAGTGCAATCCTCCATATTATTTTGCTTTCCTGGCTTTCTTAAGCAAAAAAGATTTGTAACTCTGTCTTGGACAAGCAAATGAGAAAAATTCAACCCCCTTACTCGAAGAAAGATTATTATTAACAAAAGAACGACTTTAAGATTGTCTTACATATCTATAATATAAATTACAGTCTTTCTACTATTCCCTTTTGACTTCTTGCTTTTATAGTATTAAGTGTCTAGTCAGTTGTAATTGCAATGATTTTCTCTTCTTGATATTATTCATGATCTTTGTTTAAATAATATTTACATTTTCTGTTTTGTTTTGTTGTGTATTTATAACAATGGTCACTAAGGAAGAACGTTATTACTTTGGGTAATTTAAGAACATTACTCAAGTTCAAGAAAGGATTATCTCTAATTATTAACAATAGGCTAATTATTACTCAAGTACTGTGCTTGAATTAAAAATATAAAGTAGAATGATAAGGATACATAGAAACAAGATTTGGGACAATGTGATAGGTTATAGCATAAGTAGAAAAATTTGATTTGAAATATTCAACATACGATACAGAAACATCATATAGTCCAATATGATTGGATGTTCCAAATTTGAACATCCAATTTTCTTTCATTTCAAAATTTCGGGACGGCGTGTATGTTGTTTATATGTCGTGTTAATGTTTTAACTGCCGTGAAGATCTTTTTCCCGCTGTACCGGGCAAGTTTATCATGGTGAAAACTTTGTTACCTTAAAGCGCTAAGTGCGTATAACCGTGTTTTAGGCATAAAATGCTATTTAATTAAATATTTTAAAGTTTTTTTTTGTCTCGGGCGATTTTATCATGTATTGGAGTCGTGCAAACCCTTTCTTACATGCATTTTTAGCATCAGGATGGGCTTCTTCAGACTGGGCCTACTGCTTATGTCGTCAGTTGTGCTTAGTGCTTCCTGTAAGTACTGCTGTAATTAAACAAGCACAACTTTAAATAGATCCATATTCAGTCATTGCATCTATGGTTATCTATAGTTTTGTAGATCAATATATGCCCGTACACTGATCTATTATCTGACCGAGTATTTGCAAACTTTTACGCCGTTTATCCTTTTTAATAAACTATACCTTCCTTACATCATCAGGTGCTCTTCAGTTAGCTAGAGTTTGTTGGTTAAGGTAACATCTACACGTGACTAGGACAAGAGAATTTTTTAATATTGTAGTCTAAACTTAATATTTTTCACTTTTGACTTGAAATGCCGAACTATTGTGTCAACTATTTGATGACTTTGATCCAATGAAAATCTTATTGAGACATTTTTATTAAGTTGAAGTTATCTCGAGGTTGTACCTGTAAATTGTTTGGTATCCAAGTGTTATGTATTGTTGATATCGAATATGCATGATTTAGAAAAAGCCATTTAGCAATGGCTAAATATCTAACAGCTCCTTTTTTATTTCAGGCAATTTTCAAACAAATTACATCTGGCGTTGAATAATGTTAAAGCGTTTTTATAGAATTTAATTCAAACATTTTGCTCTTGCTCGATGTATAAACTGCATCTTTTATTTATCTCTATAAACTATATATTTTTATTTGTTTAGATTCTTTTATATTCTTTTTTTGAAACAAGTTATGTTGTAGGTAAAGTATAGGGTAAAGAACAAATATACTTGTGTAGTAGTATACTTACTTAAGGACACATGCATCATTTAGTAGTAGGGATGTACCGGTGTCATATTTCACCCTACAAAAAGGGTATGTTAGACTTATCACCGACTTACTGATTACTCCCAATAGTTGCCCCTTACTGCAGTACAAGGTATTGAAATGCTAAATACCGCTTCATAAATCAAAGGATTGCTTTTTTTCAAACGCCCTCTTGCATGTGGAACTGCATTTCTCTGGACGGACCATTTCCTGCGTCCGTCTTTGCTCCCTTTTCAGTTTGAAAGTTGAAATTGAACTTTTCCCTCGGCTAAACTACCCTTCTTTTCGATTAATTTCAAACCGTTTCAGATTTATGGAATGGCAAATCCAATTTTGGTCTTGTTTACGATACACAATTGAATTTGTATACTTAATGCGGAGTTATCAAGTAGTTTTCTTTGACTCATGGGAAAGCGTTATTGCTCTATATATTGCTATAAAATTAACATAAGGATACTTTGTCTTTTCTTATTTCCTTTTAAACCTATCCTTGAAATTTAGAATTGCTTATACTTTGACCGGATTGGTTGTGTTTTCTTCGCATTAGATTTATAAGTAAAGTTAAATTATTTCATTTTGTTCCTTAAAAGAATCATTACGAACTCAATAGCGTTACGTATTTTTCCCACTGTAACATTATATCTTAATTTATGTTTTACATCTCTATGATGGAATCTGCTTGTAAATTATTACAAGCAGCATCTTGTTAAATTGTTACAGCGATCTAACTGATTATTCTGGATGTTGAATCATTATTAAAAGATACATTACTTTTACATACATTACTTTGGTACATTATTATTAATAGATTGTTATTTAAATTATTAATTTAAATAAAGGCAAGGCTGCGCGAGTGTTAAGGTTATCACGTATTTTTTACGCTCCTTGTAAATTTAATTTTATTTAGAATTTCACCAGAAACTCTTGAGCCAAATACTTCTAAAACTGATCACCAAGTGTTTCACTACCTGAAGAAATATAAGGTATTAATTTTTCGTAAATAATATATATTATTTTTAATAACGAAATATTCCATCTGCCGGCCAAAGTAGAACTGACCATTGGTCTTATCAAGAAAACAACTCTTTATCACTGCTGTGTAACTACGAATATTAACTGATAAATTACCCAGGAGTCAAACTCCCGCTTTACATTAACTCAACAAATCCAGTGTTGCCAACAACTTTTTCAAGAATTTAAATTCTGTTAGTTCGTTCTCTCTCTACTAGATCGCAACACTTGCACTTTACACAGTTTTCAATAGAGGAAACTAACTTACTTTAAGCTTTAACCCAGCAAGATTTATTACACTAAATTCCATGAAATTAACTAGCTTCTTTATTATCGATACATATAAATATTTATGTGCTTTGACACTTTAAAACCTACAAGTACAGACTCACTTTATATGAAAAGACAAGCAGAAGATCGCTCCCCAGATAGCAAACTAACTAAAAAACACAATATGTCTGACCCCCTTCCGTTAAAAGCTAAAATTGGAGAGCTCTCTCTTGAACAGCTGCTAAGCTCTCTAACTAACATTTTTTATTTCGTGGCATCGCTCTTTTGAATACCATAGAAAAAGTTTTCTCAAACCTCCTTCTCTCAAGACTTCAAAATTGGATTGAAACTAAGAATATCCTCCCTGAAGAGCAAGCTGGCTTTAGAGAAGGACGAAGTTGTATGGATCAAATTGTCATCCTCAAAACAGCAATCAACACCCAACTTATGGAAGATGCCTCTTACGTTATAGCCATATTCGTAGATTTCCGCCGAGCTTTTGACTCCATACCACAACCGATTTTATGGCAAAAACTGATAGATATAGGTATGAGCCCTAAATATGTGAAAGTCTTACAGAACCTCTATAATCGTGCCTCGGCCAGAGTAAATGTAGACAGCAAGCTCTCAGATCCAGTGGACATCACTGAAGGAGTATTACAGGGTGAACCACTTTCTGCTCTTCTTTTTATCTCCTTTCTAGCTGACATCATAGCATTCTTCAAAGCTAAAGGGTTCAGAGGCGTTCGTTTGTCTAAAACGGTATATTTGATACTTCTTCTATACTGTGATGATTTAGTCATGCTGGCTCGGAGCTGGAGTGAGGCACAGGATCTACTAAACACTCTAGCTGAATATTGCCAATTAAACTCTTTGCAACTAAACGTATCCAAAACTAAAGCACTAATCTGTTCACGTTCTCCTAAGAAAAAAAAACTAAGGCCGCTGTTATTCAACTCAGAAAAAATCCAGTACGTCAATTCGTACACATATTTAGGCGTTCCCTTTTCATCGTCGTGCAAGTTTTATGGCGCGTCACAATTCTTCATTTCAAAAGGAAAGTCTGCTCTCAGCAAAGTCAAGTCGATCCTAGCCAGTGCAAAGTCAGATTCATGGGGCACAAGAATCAAACTTTTCGAAAGCAAAGTCATTCCTGTTTTATTATATGGAAGTGAAATTTGGGCCACACGGTATCTGGAGCCTATCGAAATTATTCAATCAACTTTTATAAAAAATCTACTCCTACTTCCCAAAAATACTCCTCATCACTTTATTAGAATCGAGTGTGGCTTACTACCTTTGTCCTGTACCGTACTTTCTAAAATTATTTCTTTCTGGCAAAAAATCTCTGATTTACCTCAACATCGCCTTGTGAAGATCTGTATTGAAAAACTTATAGACTCTAAGAAATGCAATATTCCAGATTTAAATTGGTTTTCACAACTCAAAACAATACTAACACCCATAGGATCACAGAATGAACTAACCCTAACGTCATCTGATTTCCTAAAAAAATCTAAGATATTAAAAGAAAAATTCCAAAACCATCATTTTTACCTTGACATTAACAAAATATTTAGCAGTAGCTTCTCCCAAATCTTCCGGCATATTTCTTCATACTGTTCATTAGGAGAACAGTACTTATTTGTCCGCACAACTATAAATAAAACCCGACTCATTGCTCAATTAAGACTTGCCAACCAACTCCAGCCTAGACTATACCACAACTCCACCTGCCACATATTGATTCGACCGAAACCTGTCCACGCTGCTCCAGTATCCAGATCTCTCTCTCACTTACTCTTTCTTGCCGCTCTCTATCCGAAAAACGAAGTACCTACCCTATACTCACTACAAATTCTGACTTAACTTCTCTCCTGTCTGATATCGATAAAGATAAAATGAATGCTCTGTTCTACTTCCTTAACTATGCTCTTAACCTAAACCCAACAACCCAAAATTCTTAATTTTAGACACTATCTAATTTCCCTGATTATCATAAAAAAAAATAAATACTCATACTCTTCTAATACTCATACTTAATCATACAAATACATCTCATGTTTTTCCCTAATAATTAATTTTTTACAATTTATATCTACACCCATATACCTCAACCCCCAGATGACCCCTACATGTCATATCTACACAAACTAATTGAGAAATTTACTTTAATTTTATATATGTGTTAACCTTAGAAGCTCGCATTTATATTTTTTTTTCAGAATTTTATATTGCTATTTAATTTTGTAGAAGATTCATTCTTGTATCAAATAAAGTTTATTATTATTATTTAAATTATTAATTGATTGTTTTAATTCTCTTATTTATTATTCTCTTATATTATAGAATCAATTGATGAATCAAAGAGAAGTTGGTATTTTACCTTAGAATAACCTTTTAAATTTTTCGTTCGTGTTGGAGTTTTTTTTTGGTATAGTAACCACAATTTTTAACTTTGATGTCATACTCTTTTCTGTCCCTTAATTTAATCTAATGAAAGTATAAAAGCTTTCAATTATTTTTATTCTTTTCCAAGAAATCATTCTTAGTACCTTCCCAAGAGGTAACTCTTAAAAGTTTATTTAGGATATAAAAAGACCATTAGTAAAGTTTTGGTGGTGCCTAATTGGGCTGCACTGTAAATCCTACCGTCCAATTACTCCAATCAGTGGAATTCTGGAGGGGTTGTTTTAGGATCAAGGTACAAGGTTTTAGAGAAAGGTCTTATGTCATAAGATACCTTGGAGTCCCTCAGGGATCTCTCCCTGCTCCCTACCTCTTCTTTTACTGAGCAAACATGAATCATTTCGTTACAATTCATTTTAACATTTCAATTCCACATCTTACTATTTCATTTTTTGTAAGATCCATTTTTTAACCACAGAAACACATTTTTGTGGAATAAAAAGAAACATTTTTTGTCCAATATTAAAAAAAATTGATACAGTTGACCTCATCGGATACAACGATAATTTCACACCTTCAAACATACTAAGTGTATCATAAATCTCATTAGATAAATTATCTTCTCTTCCATATTTTAGTATCGAATGGTTATTAAACCTAATATTCGTCACACGAATTTATTTATTTTTTTAAATTTATTATTTAATGTTGGTACACGCAATATTTTAGCGTATAGAGTGCAAACCTGAGGCATATAATTTCTTTTACGAAGAACAAATTTGGGTTTGTAAGCAAATGATGACAAAAGTCCTAAGAGCAGCGATCTTTTAATTAATTTACTAAGCACCTCTATAAGTTTCGAAGTCAAATAAGAGTTGCACAGTTCAGGAAATATGAAAAATATTACGTCAGTACTACACTTATTCTAAAATTGCATCTATATGTTCTTCATTAGGTTGACACAGGGTTTCATGTGGATTTTTTAAAATATTGAATAGAATTAAAAAAAATTAAATTAAAACGTGAATTTTCTTGTTAGGTATTTATTTTTTTTTAAAATTGTTCCATTTTTATTTAAAAGCAGCAGTATTAAAATAAACAAAAATTTAAACTGAGATCACGTGGAGGTTTGAAACGGCAGCCTGTGTCACGTTTGTTGTTTTCTACGGATCCAATACTTTCTGAAACTCTGCCCAAAACAAATCCACCTATTTATAAATTGTTTTTCTCACTTAAAATTTACGGTTGTACAGAATAATTGTTTTTGCATACTCCAGTATTTTTTTCTGAATATTTTTTCTTCGAATAATTTTTTTAAAGCTCTTTTCTTGTTTTACACTGCATTTTTCCCAACTATCCTACAAAAAGTGCAACATAGTACTGAAAATTATGTATTTACAAAAATATATAAATCAAAACCTGGTGTTGTTTCTTACAGATCAGTTTGTTAGTTTGATAATAAATATTTCAAGAAATGTCAAACTAACAAGTCGAGCTATTTAGTCCAACATCTGTTTTTCTCTCACCCTGATATGTAAAACAGTTAAAAATCTTCATTCTTTTACGTCAACAATGTTAATATGAAGATGTTTACTTGTTTTACGAGTTTAAAAAAAGTATGAAAATAATGTTGGAGTCAAAATATAAAATAAAAAATTCTCTCGTCGCGTTTTTATAATAACTAAAAGAAGCTGCTAAATTTGAAATCAAGTATATCTGTCTTCAATAAAGAGATTTTCTTAAATACTCCTAGTGTTGTGAATTTTGAGTAACAACATACTTTATTTTAGTTGCAGTGTTAGATTACCATGTATTACATTTTTTTTATATTTTAATGTTAGTCTTTGTTGAGGTGAAAATTGACCTCAAAGTATCTTCCATTTTTTTCATTTTTGATTTATACAGGATTTTTTTTAACTACACTAATAAATAGTTTATTCGTATAATAAGCCAGTGTATACCCTGAAAGATCAAGCAATTTCATATTTTGGAATGAAGCTAATTTCATATTTTGAGGTGAGAAAATGTTCCGTGGAACCCCTTACCCGATTTATTTTATTATTTAATATATCTTGTCTAAACCCTATTTTACACTATTATTTGGAAAATATTATTTTAATGTTATTTATTTTTAATAGGTTTTCTGTTTTTCCCAACTTGTATCAGTTTTATATTTATGTATATATGATTGGAAAATAAAAAAACAAAATTATAACTTTTAGCTTGATTTACAGTTATTTCATAAAAGCGAAAGAAAATTCATATGAGAGGTTTTATAACAAATAGCAATTTGTGGGAACTGGGATAACCGTATCTGTATCGATAAGAGTATTGTTTTGGAGGAAAATGTGAAAATTCTGAAAATTATGGATTCTCTTGTGTTTTTAATGAATTTTTAAAGTGTGTTTGTATTTTAATATTAGGGTAGGAAAAATAAGTAAAAAAAATGTCGGTAACACCAGTATATTGTGAAAACTGTGTGTGTTTCCTTTTTTTAAGTTGGCATAAAAGTTAAAATTGGGGAGGAAAACAAGATACAGTTGAAAAAACAATTTGAAAAGGAAGAAAAAAGGCGATATATTAGTTGAATTGCGCAGAGGTTTAAACAGATAAGATAATAAAAACTGCTGGGGAAACACAGGAATAAATATTATAGAGAAGTAAAAATAATAAAAAAAATCCAAGTCGTGTGTTAGATTGCAAGCGCTTAAGGAAGGGTGATACTTATCGAAAAAAGAAATACATATAGCGTAAAATTGTCTTAAAAACTATGGGAGGAGGAGTTTACGGCATAAATATAGAAAAGCCGCGAAAAAATATCGAGTATACAACATTAAACTAAACTCCTAACAAGAAAATAAAAACAGTTGGATGCTTCAAAGCCTAAAATATATACGGGAAAGCACAGAGAAAAAATTAAAAGGATTTCTAGCTTCTAACTTTACCGCTGTGTGAAAGGAAACAATAGTCAAGCCAAGAAAAATAAAAATTATCCGAAATAAAAAAAAGTAAAATTTAATACAAGTGAAAACTGGTCTTGAAAACATCAAAAATTATTATAGGATGTTACGCCTTGGAGAAACGTTTCAATTATCTGCTGTAGGAATGCCAACTTCTTTAAATGGGAAACTCCTTTCGGACAAAAAATATTTTTCCTTTTTTCCCCGTTTTGTAGTTAAATTATTACACCTAAGTGAAACTGGAAGGATTTAGGACCGCATAAACATGTGAAGATACCCCAGTGAGTTGGGTTTCTTATTTGAAAATACCATTAGTGGCAAACATAAATAATATTAAAATGGAATTTACCTAATATGTTATTTTTGAGTGGATAACTTAAGTGGTTTAAGGTTTATTTTATGATTAAGTGATTTTTTAAGGGTTCAGAATGGTACTATATTTAATTATAATAGAGTATAGTATGTTAGAGCATTTAGTTTGCAGAGTACTTCAAATTGATGTGCTTTAAAAGCTTACTTATTTTACTTTTTTCTTATTGTAGTTGGCAACAGATAATGATGGTGGGTTGAATGTAACATTAGTTCGGCACAAAGTAGGTGCTTTTAGTTAGACTTGCATTAACTTGTTCTAATCCTAATTGACCAGTTAGCCAGTCACGCTGGATCTTAATAATACAAGAGTACGATTTAGATAATATGTCTCACTGTCCTGGTAAAGATGATGAAGACGAGTACAAACTGACTCCATGTATGTGAATGGTAACCTTATTAATAATTCACTAATGAATACCTGCTGCATCATTCTTGTTATGTCTCATCATCATATTCTTGTCTTATAAATTTAAGAGTTATGTAGATTCGACATTCAAGACATTTCAGGTCTTGGTCAAAGGTTTTTCCTAAGACTATAATTTTGAATAATTGGATACTAAGGTCTGGAGGATTGAAGTTCAATGGTTATGACAATGTTTCTTGCAATTCTTCAATGATAATCATTTAGAAACAAACGTCTCTGCAAGTTTGATTCACTTACTGTTGTCATAATCACTATCACGCATCTTTCGACCAATTGTATTAATTTTTTTATGAAACCTATCACCATAGTGAGTACAAAACGTCTGTGATTTATATGAAGTTAAAGTTTTCAAAATTTATTTTTAATGTTTTAATGAGCAATTTAATTGCTCATTAAAACATAAAATAATTTTCTTTTTAATCAAAAACTATTTTTTTTGTGTACGTTGATGAAATAGCATGATAAAACAAATTTCGTTCATTAATAAATACGTAAAATGTACGTCTTGGTAATGAAATGTGTACCTATGTTGTGTCGGGTTGTGTTAATTCTTCACTTGTGCCATTTCGGAAGCATTTCACTGCGTTGAGGTTGTTTACTTGCTGAGTCCGTGTTCGCCAAAGCATTTTTCAAGGGAAAGCTGAAATCGCCATTATTTGATTTTTCTTCAGCATTTCTTGATTTCACTTTACATAAACTAAACCGTTTTGTGCTTTTTACGTCCTTCCTAAATATGAAAGGTTGATAAAACTAATCATTTTCATTTATACTAATGTTACTGATAAAGAAGTCTACTCCTCTGAAAACAATTCTCGTCTGAAGTTGGAGTTAATGTCTTTGTTATGTTCTGGAACAAACTTGTAAGATATTAAATAGGAAAATGGGTGTGAGGAAAATATCGAGGTTTATAGAGTTGGGTCCAAGGTGAAGATGTAGTTCCCCTGAGAGAATGCTGTTTCCAAACGGGGTGAGATATCTTAATGACCTTTAGGATATCTAGTTTTCCTCTAAGCTCTAGATAGTCTCCAAATGATAGGTGTCAGTCCACTAATGATGGTATATCTTGCCTTGGGACTTATCGCTCAGATAACCCTCCCTTACCCTCATATCCTCAACTGCTTTCCGATAGTTTCATGTTATAACTCTCCCAGTTATTTTATTTCTTTTTCCTTTAATTAGTTACTGATTGATGATCCTCCAAATAAAGATAGAAATTTTCCTGTCTTATATTTTTATAGGGTTGTTTTTATCTCTTATGTCGATAGTGTTGGATAGGTCATAAAAAGATTAAATATTTGAAACCATATCTTTAAAACTGTATTTTTTTTTTTAAATAAAAATAAAGCGTATTTGTAAACAATATTAACTAACGTGTAAAATTTTATAGCATTTATGTATCTTGTAAACAATAATTGACTAACGTGTAATATCTTATAGTAATATCTTATAGATTTATGTATCTGTAAACAATAATTGACTTGTAAATATAAATTAATATCTTATAGCATTTATGTATCTTGTAAACAATAATTGACTAACGTGTATATATCTTATAGTTTATGTATTTGTAAAAATAATTAAACTAACGTGTAATATCTTATAGCATTTATGTATCTTATAAAAATAATTAATTCACGCGTGCAATATGTTATAGTATTTATGTATCTTGTAAACAATAATTAACTAACTAGAGTGTAATATACTATAGCAATTAGGTACTAAAATATTCTCTATGCACTATATTATTTTATATTAATTGTATAGTTACTATACCAGCATCAGTAGCTGTCAAAAAGGAAATGTTATATTATTTTTTATTTTTTTACCAGTAATGTTTGATTTCATTTTAAATGTGAGTTTATGTTCCGCATTTTGTATGTTGAATTTTCTAAATGTAATGTTTAAGGAATAATTAGTATCACTATCGACCGATAGTGTATTAAATTACCCATCGAGTATTAAAACTCTATAAGAAGAAAAGCATTCTTAAAGAAAATTATTTAATAAAATAATTTTCTTAATCTATTTAAATGGAATGCAAGTATGACTATAAATATTAAAGGTTTGCGAGGTAACAAAGGAAAAAAATATTCTGCACGAGTTGATTTCTTACTTTAGAAGAGAAAAATAACAAACTTTTCCGCACGACTAGGCTTTCATCATCTGAAGAAATAAAATGATTATTAAATTAAACGTTAATTGCAGTCCGCTTGGTACCCAAGGCTGGTCGGTCGGTAATATCAAAAGGAAATTTTCTCAAAGGAGAAAGGGATGGGCTTTAATTTTAAACGTCAGAAGTCTAAGACGGAGCGAAGGTGGTTCGAGTGGTAAGGAAAGATCCGGGGGTGGAGTTGGCAAGTTATGCGGGTCTAGTAGCAATTAAGGAGGTTCTCAGAGTTGTGGAGAACTCGATGCAATAAGACCAAGGATAACTTTAGGATTAATTATACCAAGGAGTTTAAAGAAGGAACAATGGTCGAGGTCAAGGAGGTCCCTCTCTTCTCTTTCAATTAGCGGACTAACTTCTTTGACCGCGGCATCAAGAACCCTTTCGGACCTAAGAACTCCTTTCCATTCCTTAATTGCATTCATTTCCAACTATATTGACTCCTAGATTATCGGTAGAGACCCTTCCCTAGGAATGACCAGTGAACCTTTTAATCCTAGAAATAAGAAGAGGGCGAATATCGTCAAAGTCAGTTACGGACCCTCAATTACCAATTCTAAGAGACATTCAGATGTAAATGGAATGCTTTAGTTTAAAGGAGTTAGATAGGTTTTAAAAATTGGTTTTAATTTCTTTGAACATGCGACTAACTTTTAGTTAGTCGCTTATGAACTGAAAATGTTTATTAATCATTCTCTTCACCTTCAACTTCTGTAACTGTCCGGAGTATAAATATGACGAAGTTTTGTGATTTTCAAGAACATTTAAGACGTCTTTATTGGTTTTTTCTGTGTCATCATCAAAGGTATCAAAACCTCTATGAAATGAAACCAAGGATTACCTGTATTGCTTCCCAAGGATTTTAGGGAAACAACCTAAGCAAGGAATTCAAGTCTATGTTTTATAGATCTGAGTCATGTGCCAGCGTTAACAGACTCATACAGATAAGTGTCTACTTTGTGTCAATGTAATGTGATGTGCCAACCACAGTCTTATCCATGTTATGGATTAACAAGGCCATTTAGGACAATTTACAATAAAATATTAATGATTCTTGCTAGTTTAGTTTCTAAAACTTTTAACCGGCATTTGAATAAGATTGAGCACAAGTGGAGTTATTCATACTAGGAAATGAAGAAAAGAGTCTCTCCACAAAAATAATAGTTTATTGGCAAAGCGCTTTCAACCTAACAAGAGGTCATCATCAGTGTCATGAAGATAAAGATGAAAGTTATAAATACATAAAACTATTTTCTTTTCCGAGATGGTAACAGCTTGGTGAGTCGAGTAAGACATAAGTCTTACTCTTAAGACATAAAACTTAAGAAAATAGTTTTATGTATTTATAATTTTCATCTTTATCTTCATGGCACTGATGATGACCTCTTGTTAGGTTGAAAGCGCTTTGCCAATAAACTATTATTTTTGTGGAGAGACTCTTTTCTTCATTTTCTGGTTTTAACCGGCATTCTGAAGATTAGGTTCAGTTCTCAGCTGATGTTGAGTTATAATATTGATTTTTTAAGTACTTGCTTAAATGGAAAACCTGAAAACCTTTTCTACATTATTTTTCTTAAATTGCTATCAAATGAAATACTACTCATAGATACTAGACGACTTTCATGTTATTATTTCTTAACGATTTTCATCGAAAATAAATGCAACTTTGTCGAATAAGGCTGCTCTATTTCGCTACATTCTACAAGTTTTCAAGTCCTTAAGGTAGTTGAAATGTAAGTTACCAAATTAACGAAATAGTTTCAAATTAGAAATAGACTTTACTGAAAACTTATCTTATGAAAGAGGTTCAAAAGATAATGTAGTGTGTTTAATTACGCGTTAATAGCCAGTTTTCATCTTAAGTAAAAGTTGTTCTTTGAGTCAAAGTCTTACGGTATGCGTTAATTGTTCTTGATACTGTTCTCCTAAGAGACCATTATAGAAGCTTTAATCTTAATAAATCACGTTCTTCTTCTTCTTCTTCTCCAGCAAGGTTTCTTTACCTAGAGGTTTACATTCCAAACTAAAACTTCTCTAGTTGACCCCTTCATACTATTACGTAATTTTCAGCTTTCCAAACAATTTTCTTAACAAAAGAAACAATTGTTATTGTCCCAAGCCGTGTCGGAGTTTTACTTTTATATGAGTTTTGTTATTGTCCATTGAGAATACCACAAGTTTACCTCATTTTACTGATCTAGTTCGACGTTACTTTAAACTTAAAAGAACATTTTTGGAATGTCTTGACCATTGCTAGTGCAGTGGGTTTGTTTAATAGACTTTGTGGTAAATTATTAGGAAGACTTAATTGCTCTTAAAATTACTATCCTATATTACAGTTTAAAGATAAAGATAAATCTTTTTTCTTATTCTTTCTTTTCTTCACCTCTTACCGTAGGTGTATAGGAAAAGTGTTGCGTTCACCCTAAAAATTCAAAGACGAGATTCCCCCATAATCATCCTTTTCAGACATTTTTATGACTTTCTGAGTGAGTTTTATTAATCTGTCTGTCTGTATTTCTGTCTGCACCACGCATAAAGGCTCCGTATCGTTCTGTCGACAAATCAGTTCGTCGACAAATCATAGCGTCGACAAGTTATTTGTCGACGGAATGATTTGTCGACGCAACAACCCGTTTTGTTCCGTCGACAAATTTTTCCGTCGACTGTCGACGGAGTGATTTGTCGACGGAACGAAATTACCCGCACAACTCTCTCTGCAATGTTCCCACTAGAGAGTTAAAACTTTGCACATAGATTAACATACTTAAGAAATATAATTCATAACATGCAATTTTTTCTAAAGGATATTTTCCCCTAAAAACTTAGTTACTAATGTAATGAACTAATAATAATACATCTTGAACTTATTTATAAATCTATTAAACGTAATAATCATAAATAAAACATAATTACAAGCATAAAAGTCTGTTCACATTTACCTTAACGTTAGACTTATAAGTTATTTGAGTTAAACACTGCACACTTTGCTTCCAAATAATTCTCTCCCTATTGAATTACCAGCTTCATTACACTGGATCATTGCCATCTTGAATTGTATCTCCAAATTTACTTCTGTTTTTAAACTATAAACTTTCCATTTCAGTGTCTTACTTTGCGCATTTTAAATCAAATTATTGTTAATTCTTAGTAGGTTATTGTTTAAGTTTAGTAAGTAATTAATTAAGATGTTTGTGTTTTTCGTTATTAATTTTTACTTTTTACCTAATAAGGAAAAGTATTGTGTTGAATCTAAAAATATGAAACCGAGGTTTCATCAAAATTGTCAATTTCAGCCACTTCTATGACGTTCTGAGTAGTTTTCATCATGCTGTTTATCTGTCTGTGTGTTTGTATCACGCATAACTCCCGCTCTGTTTATAATATAGAGTTGATCTTGGCATAAAAATCATACTTTAGGTCCAGAAAATCATATTTTTTAAAGTACAATAGTTTAGCAGTCATAATATTTTTATTTAAAAAATAATTTAAAATAGAAAATTTGACTGATAATTGTTTAAGTTTTATTTTAGTTAAAACTCTTTTTTTAGATTATTAATTTGTTTTTGAATATAGAATTGTTTTTAGAGTAAAAACTACTGAATATATCATCTACTCTACTACCTTAATGACATAATCTTCAGCAGAGTTCACTCTTATACAGCCATTATACTAAAGATAATGGATCATAGGTCATGCTAACGAGATGTTCTATAGTTTATACTAAAGATAATGATTCATAGCTTACACCATACCTAATGGTTCGTAGTTTATACTAAAGATAACGATTTATCTTTTAGCACTTTATACCATTTTTCTTTCTTTTGTAATTACTTAATATTTTTACTTTAGTTATAATTATTATTAAAGTGTTTTTTATGTGTTATATATAATTGTATAGCAGAATAATATGACATTACGTCAGAGCTTGTATCTAGTGTTATAGAAACCTATACACATTAACGATACTGTGACTATCTAGCGATAGTACTACCACTAAAGATCTATGGGTACGAACATTGTCGTCACCAACATTAACCAGGCTATAGCCCCTACCATATAAAATCCACCCTACTATATATAAACAAATAATAAATAAATAAAGGAATAAATAAATAAACTAATAAAATTTTATTCTTAATAACCTCCTCCTGACGGTATAGCAAGTACCATTGAAGTAGGCAGAAAATAAAACTATGAAAAAAATTCTATACTTTTTTATCTGGTTAAATACTTTGTAATTTAATTTGTTTTTCTAAATAAAGCCTTTTTATTATTATTATTATTATGTGTTATGTATAATTGTAAAGCCGCCTCCATGGTCGAGGTCGTTAAGGCGTCAGGTAATAAACTGACCTTTGACACCACGGAGGTATGGGGTTCGCATCCCAGGTTACGCTCTCAGTTAATATAAAATTATTGTTCAAGTAACCTATCGCCAACTTTAGATTACACTTTGAGCCTAAATGTTGCCACAACCACTAGAGGTGGTTCCCGCAGGGGTTATCCCTGATGGGCCGCAATGTTCTAAAGGGGTATTATTATTATATAATTGTAAATTGGGCTACATGAGCCCGTTACTATATGTAAATAAATGGTTTATAGTTTACAGCAGACCTTATGGTTCGTAGTTTATACTCAAGATAATGGATCGTAGTTTACACCAGACCTAATGGTTCGTAGTATATACTAAAGATAATGGTTCATAGTTTACACCAGACCTATTGGTTCGTAGTATATACTAAAGATAATGGTTCATAGTTTACACCAGACCTAATGGTTCGTAGTATATACTAAAGATAATGGTTCATAGTTTACTCCAGACCTAATGATTCGTAGTTTATACTAAAGATAATGGTCATAGGTATATTAGACAAAATGGATCGTAGTTTATACTAAAGATAATGGTTTATAGTTCACACTAGACTTAATTGTTCATAGTTATACTTGACATAATGGTTCATAGTTTATACCAGACCTAATGGTTCGTAGTTTATACTAAAGATAATGGTCATAGGTATATTAGACATAATGGATCGTAGTTTATACTAAAGATAATGGTTCATAGGTATATTTGACATAATGGATCGTAGTTTATGTTAAATATAATGTTTTAATAAGTTATTTTATAGTTAGATACTAAGAGTAGACAAAAGAAAAGGAAACAGGCTCATTTTCAATCTATTATTTGAAAGAGAACTTATAATTAAGAAAGCTTTAATTTAATAACAGGTAAGTTTATAAACCATTTGTAATGGTCTGAATAGGTTATAACTTTAGGGAAGTGCAATTAGTCAAATAAGTTTTAGGGACTGTCCCTGAACTAAGGTAAGGGCTGCCCTAGGTATTGTGATAATTTAGTTAAAATGAAGGGGCCTGAAGAAAACTAAAATATATTTACTTTACCTAGACACTGGTCAGGGGAAAGTCATAAATTATAACTGTGGTAATAACTTTCCCCGCCTAATTCACTTTCCTTTCATAACCACTTGTTATCATGCGCGTTGGGATGAGAAGAAAATGCTAATTAATTGCTGTTTTGATTTGAATCTTTGTTACTGCTTGAATAAAGAACTCACAATTTTAATTCTTCTTTTTACTTTTCTCATTTATACTGTGAGTATAAATAAGTAATAATAAATAATAATAATAATAAATAATAATAATAATATAATAATATAATATAATAATAATATAAATAAGTAAATAAATAATAATAAATAAAATAATAATAAATAAAATAAATAATTAATAAATAAATAATTAAAATAATAGAAAAAGTATTGAGTTTGCAAAAATATCCGAAACTGGGATGTCACCTAAATTATCCGTTTTAGATTTTTTAAGGTATCGTAAGTGTGTTTCCCAATGTTATCTGTCTTTATGTGTGAGTGTGTAAGATAGATTTTTGATTCAGTATTAGATCCAATGCAATGAGTTAAAAATTGGTAGTTGGGTTCTGCTAGTGGAGCTAATTCAGCTTTGCCATCAGAGCAACATACCAGGCCTTACTCTCTGAAACTTAAGTAGTCGACGCTGAATGAACAAATGAACAAAGTATTCATAAAACCAAGTACAACATCGTTACTTATTCTGTAATCACATCGTTCGTCGTATTTGAAAGTCGCTTTATTTAAATTGTTTCATGTTCTTAAATAACTCTGACGTAAGCGTTCACATTCAAGTCGAAAATATCTCTCTTCAGATGTTTCGCCAGCAGCTCTTAAAGTAGAGGCTCTGGTCCTTTGGGTTTTCTTTGCGCGGCTCGCTCTTTACCTGTTTCTCTACCTTTACAGACTTTTTTTCACTTCTATACTTCTTCTTCCGATATTATTTTACCTTTTCATCATTTATACTATAGGTATATAGGAAAAGTATTATGTTTGCAAAAAAATCTAAAACAGGGATGTCACCGGAATTATCAGTTTGGGGTGTTTTTAAGACCTTTTGAGTGGTTTTCACAAAGATATCTGTCTGTATGTGTTTGATATCATCGTAACATCTAGTGTATTTATGCTAGAGAGTTGAAACTTAATACAAATATCAGTCTATAAGAGTAGTTGTGCTATTTGGAAAATATTTATTTTTATGATGTCATTAACCAGCAATAATGACTCAGCAAAAATTTTAAAAAATCATAAAACGCGGAGTAATGCTGCGATAAATTTGAAATTTGGCACGCATATAGCCGTGTATAAGTTTCATCTCATTATCAGCATTAGTTCAATTTAAGTTTACTAAGTTAACTTATGTTAAGTTAACTTTGAGTTGAACATTGGTACAAGTATATACCTTTACGTAATAAATAAGTACACCAAGTTTCGTTTCAATACGACAAGTATACCCATAATTTTTATTGTATCATAAAAGTTAAGCAGAACTGAGCGTGATCAGTGCTGTATGGGTAACCGCTTAGAATAAAACGGATGGACTTACTATATGAGGACGAGCGAAGTGAGTCTAAAGACGTGTTGCAGTATAAATATGGAGGATAAGGACGTAGGCGAGGCCGAAGTAGGGAGGTTGAGCTTAGTGAATCTGATGTGAGGAGGAAAAGTTCTGAGATACCCCGTACCCGAATTTTTAGTTTTCATTTCAATTTATATGCTACTGTCATTTCATATATATATATATATATATATATATATATATATTATATATATATATATATATATACTTTCAAATCTCATTATAACTCCAATTAGAGTAGATCTAATATAGTGTTTTTTTCTATAGTTTTGTACTATTAACCCTTCTGCATGAAAAAATATGCATGTTTGCCAACTTTCATGATAATCGGTCCAACGATATCAAAGTTATCAAGGAACAAACAAGCATTTATTTTTTATATACATATATGTATGTAGATTAACTCGATATTATTATTTTTGAACATTTTAAATTGGTTGGCAGATGATCCTTAAAACATTGTTTCATTACAGTAACCTTGTATTTGTCCCTAAATTTGTATTTTGCTTAATTACGTCATTACTAGATGAAGTAATTGTCGATAAGCTTCCAACATGTTCATCCAAAACATTGTCAATATTTTATTTAAAAAGTAGAATAGCTTAAGGGCACCTGATTTTACTCCTAGTAAAAGGATATTTGCAAATTTCCAAGTCTCCTACTTGCGGTCAAAATCATCAAAAGGAAAACTGAAATTTTCCGAGGGTATCTTACATTTGCCTGAGTCCTTGAGGCTATTTGAGTAAAGGACTTTAGCCGAAGGTAACTCATACAGTAACTCGACCGCAGGAAACTCCTTCAACTAAGTCTTAACCATGGGACAGAAGTAACCGAGATTCAAGCAACCGATATTTCTCCCCCTTTATAAACTAAAAACTTGTCCATTAGCTTATTATTAATGTCATGTGTACCTTAGGTTAAAAGCTTATAACTTTCAGTTATATGCATCTCTTGCTTTATAAACTTATTTGGAAGGTCCTTGGTGTAAATAAATAAATGGATATTTGTTTTTAAACTTAGAGGAATGATGTACGATTCCCTTTAAACTTGTGGAAACAATAGAAAGCAAGTTGTAGCTGGTTTGTATATTAGAACTTTTGGGGATTTGATGGGTGAAAAAGAGAAAGAAAATTTAATATTTTCTTTTAATTGAAGACAATTTAAATCAATCAATGTAGTCATGAACTTAAATTATTGCATCAGCGTCAGAGGTCCAATTTTCGCTGTCTGGAAAGATGTCATTAATGCTGTCTAAAACCATTTGCTAAAAGAAGCACTTTACTTACTTGATGCCTTAACCTTAGACACCTTTGCTCTTATAGTTTTAGACTACTTTTAGCCAACCATGTGCCGCCGTAGCTTGTACAGCAGATACCGTCCTGACTCGGCTTTGAACTTCTACCGAAACTGGCTTATTTCTACTTACAGAATATAAAGTCAAGCGCCGTAGCCTATGCTCACACCCTGAGGATGAGCTATTCAGAATTCTCTATTGAAAACTTTTAATTTATAAATGTACTTAAGTTAAGTTAAGTTAATTCCACATGATTATCAAACATTTTTCCAAAAACTAAAAAAAAAATATGTTGGTCAAGCAATTTTTTTCAAAAAAGCTTAACTTTTATCATTGATACTACCAATTTTGCTATATATATATATATATATATATATATATATATATATATATATATATATATATATAATATATATATATTATATATATATATATATATATATAATATATATATATATATATAATATATATATATATATATATCTGTGTGTGTGTGTGTGTGTGTGTATATAATAAACAATAGATTTCGGGACATTAGCAAGGTTGATTTTTAAACAAAGTTTTATTATGATTCGAGAAAGCGTTCGAAAGTTATCGTGTCCCACAAAAACGTCTAGGACATACATTAGTGTGTGTGTGGCTTATTTCAATATATTATCTTATTCTTAGAGATATTACCATAAGTTAACCATTATTAAGCAAAGTGTTACAAGAAAGTTAAAAAAACAGCCATACTGTTTAAGTGTTTGGAGGGGTTAAGCGTTGAAAATGAGTGATGTTTAGTGTAAGTTTATATAAAGCTTCAATGCACTGTGGTCTCGCTTCCAGGCTCAGGTTATATTTATTCGAGGATCGAATCTTTGAGTCATTTTAACCAGTCAACTTAAGACTTAAGGACTTAAGAGAAATTATACTTGTAATTTTGATGGAAATTGACGTTAAAAATAATTAAAACAATTATTCTGATGAGATTTATGAAAAAGGGTTTAAAACTCACTCTCTACTCAGATAAGAGATTACCTTAGATCCATAGATAAATATATATATTTATTATTTAAATCCTGAAATAGAAAAATATATATTTATAATCTCTAATATTATTTTTTCAAGCTCACTTGAGTGTTACCCCCCAAATGACAAGAATGTAACCTGGTGTGAAGACCTATTACCCCACAATTTGCTTGGGCGGCAAGTGGTAAGGATGCCCCTGTGTCGGGATTGTAACCCTGGAGTATTATAAAGCGAAGTGCAATTAACCTCTCAATGTTAAGCTGATAAGTATAATAAAATGAATCAACCTTCGACCTGTTGATGTTAAGGTGATTGGTATCATAAAGCGTTGCGCTTTTGACTTGTCGATTTTAAGCTGATAAATATTATAAAACTAATCTCTTTCGACCTGTTGTAAAGCTAATTGAATATAATCCGAAGTACTTTCAACCTGTCGATGTTAAGCTGATACATATTATAAAGTAAAGTGCGTTCTTCAACCTTTCGATCTTAAGGTAATAGATATTATAAAGCAAAGTGTCTTCAACCTTTCGATGTTAAGGTAAAGAATTTATGAAGCAAAGTGTCTTCAACCTTCTGTTAAGGAATAGATATAAAAGGTCACCTTTCGAAGGTATAGATATTATAAAGCAAAGTGTCTTCAACCTTTCGATGTTAAGTAATAGATATTAAAGCAAAGTGTCTCAACCTTTCGATGTTAAGGTAATAGATATTATGAAGCAAAGTGTCTTCAACCTTTCGATGTTAAGGTAATAGATATTATAAGAAAGCAGTGTCTCAACCTTTCGATGTTAAGGTAATAGATTTATAAGCAAAGTTCAACCAGTCGATGTTAAGGTTATAGATATTATGAAGCAAAGTGTCTTCAACCTTTCGATGTTAAGGTAATAGATATTATAAAGCAAAGTGTTTTCAACCAGTCGATGTTAAGGTAATAGATATTATAAAGCAAAGTGTTTTCAACCTTTCGATGTTAAGTAATAGATATTATGAAGCAAAGTGTTTTTCAACCAGTCGTAAGGTAATAGATATTATAAAGCAAGTGTCTTCAACCTTTCGATGTTAAGGTAATAGATATTATGAAGCAAAGTGTCTTCAACTTCTTTCAAGCCTTAACCTTTCGATGTAAATAGATATTATGAAGCAAAGTGTTTTCAACCAGTCGATGTTAAGGTAATAGATATATAAAGCAAAGTGTCTTCAACCTTTCGATGTAAGGTAATAGATATTATGAAGCAAAGTGTCTTCAACCTTTCGATGTTAAGGTAATAGATATTATGAGCAAAGTGTCGATGTAAGGTAATAGATATTATGGCAAAGTGTTTCAACCAGTCGATGTTAAGGTAATAGATATTTATAAAGCAAAGTGTCTTCAACCTTTCGATGTTAAGGTAATAGATATATGAAGCAAAGTGTCTTCACTTCGATGTTAAGGTAATAGATATTTATAAAGCAAAGTGTCTTCAACCTTTCGATGTTAAGTAATAGATAATATTGTGTCTTCAACCTTTCGATTCGCAAAGTGCGATGTTAAGTAAATAGATATAAGCAAGTTCTTAACCTTCGATGTTAAGGTAAAGTATTATGAAGCAAAGTGTCTTCAACCTTTTGATGTTAAGGTTATAGATATTATGAAGCAAAGTGTCTTCAACCTTTCGATGTTAAGGTAATAGATATTATAAAGCAAAGTGTTTTCAACCAGTCGATGTTAAGGTAATAGATATTATAAAGCAAAGTGTTTTCACCTTCGATGTTAAGGTAATAGAATATTATGAAGCAAAGTGTTTCAACCATCGATTAAGGTAATAGATATTATAAACAAAGTGCTTCAACCTTTCGAGATAATATTATAAGCAAAGTGTCTTCAACCTTTCGATTGTTAAAGATAATGAGAAGTGTCTTAACCTTCGATGTAAGGTAATAGATATTATGAAGCAAAGTGTTTTCAACCAGTCGATGTTAAGGTAATAGATATTATAAAGCAAAGTGTCTTCAACCTTTCGATGTTAAGGTAATAGATATTATGAAGCAAAGTGTCTTCAACCTTTCGATGTTAAGGTAATAGATATTATGAAGCAAAGTGTTTTCAACCAGTCGATGTTAAGGTAATAGATATTATAAAGCAAAGTGTTTTCAACCTTTCGATGTTAAGGTAATAGATATTATGAAGCAAAGTGTTTTCAACCAGTCGATGTTAAGGTAATAGATATTATAAAGCAAAGTGTCTTCAACCTTTCGATGTTAAGGTAATAGATATTATAAGTGTTTTCAACCATCGATGTTAAGGTAATAGATATATAAAGCAAAGTGTCTTCAACCTTCGATTTAAGTAATAGATATTATGAAGCAAAGTGTTTCAAATGTAGGTAATAGATATTATGAAGCAAGTGTTTTTCAACCAGTCGATGTTAAGGTAATAGATATTATAAAGCAAAGTGTTTTCAACCTGTCGAAAACTACTCAGGAGGTTCAAACGCCTAAAACGGATAATTCAAATAAAATCACGGTTTTAGATATTTTTTTAGAAAAACAATTCTTTGCGATATACCTACGGTATAAATGATAAAAAGTAATGCGAGAGCGCGGCAGAAATATAATAAAATATTTCCGGGAGGACTGTATAGAAAAGATAAATATTTTTAAGAAGTGCTGATTCCTCTGACTGCATAAACGTTAGGGTAAAGTAGAGTGGTGTAGAGTAAGGAAGGATATATAGGATATATAATAAGGATACGCGAATAATTACATATGAGAGTAGCGAATGTTAGCGAGTTGAACGATATAAAATATGGTAGCGTGGGCGTGATAGAGCGGCTACACGACGGTAACTGACTAATCAAGAAAACTGAAGGTATTCCCTAAAGCATAGCGGGGGTTGGTAGATAAATATAATAATAATAAGATAATATGATAGTAAACAAAACAAACTTCAAAGAAGTACTAAATTAAATTATTACTACATAAACAGTAAAAACAATATAATTTTATTGGATTTTTATGACTTTATCAAAAGCTACCCGCGGAAGCATTGCTTACCTCATCTTGGTAAAACCGTTCAACCCCGGAGTGATTTTTTTCACAGCCACTTGTACAGGTAATGCTTGAATGGTTCCATTGTTAAAAGGTTTTTACAACTTTTTCCTCCCCTTCTCCTGCCATTTTCACCGGGAAAAAACATCGGGAGCCATTGTTTTTCATCTTTACAACCACTTATCATATTTTTTTTTGTCTTCCTCCCCTACCTTGTTTGTAAAACCATATTAATTTTCAATATCATTGTTCTTAAAGATGAGAGAAACATTGTATTATACTTGTCAGAGGTTTTTTTCGTGCTTTTTCAATTGAATTAATTAAGGCTTCTTAAGATGGGTTTCTTTTAACTTTTGTCTTTGAAACTTTTTGTTATTTCATTTTCTTCAAGAGAGAAACGCAAGTAATTTTCCTTGAGGATTAGTCTCGGTGGAATTACACCTCAATAATCTCACTTACTTCCAAATAATAAATTACTTATTTTTCTTTTCTTTGGATAGTTTTATTTTAATCTTTATTAATTATGCTTTTTTAATCATTTATTCATGTATCTCTATTGTTTTTACGGATATAATAGGTTTGCTTTTTTATATTCTATAAAGATATAAGAATAAACGTGGATTATAAATTTTCTTTTATAAAATGAATAATAGCCTTAAATAACAACAGATTAATTAAACAGAAGTCCTTTATTTTTAAATATGTAACAAATAATCAGCAGAGTTTAACATAATATAAAATAAAAAAACACAATTTATAAACTACTTTATATTGCACCAAAGGTGCTAAAGTAGTTTGTAAATTGTGTTTTTTTATTATATGGCTAAGTAAGATATGTTTAAAAAACCCTTAAAACTGTTACATTAGAAGAAATGTAACAGAAACTTTAAAAAAAAGAAACTTTAAAAATAGCCTTTTTTTATTCTTTTAATCGCCATTTTTTTCATTAATAGAAAATTTAGATTCTCAATAATAATTTACTTTTAATGTTTCATATGAAGAGAAAGTGATTGATTGATACAACACATCACCATACAATCCAAAATCGAACAGGGTGTTTGATATCTCAGTTTGAGGCATTCTCATTGGCAGCCAGCCCGGCTAGCTAAGAGAATGGTTCAAAGGATCGAGAAATACGAAAAAACAATGAGACGAGAGAAAAATATTATTAATGAACCGCGAATATCTCTGTTCCCGCGAAGAAACAGAAGAAGTTAGTTCTCAGTTCTAAGCAAGAAACACTTTTCTATTACTACCGCCTCAAATGTTAAATTTTTGTGTATTTTAGCAAATTTCTAAAGGTTTAGAAACTTGCTAGAAACCACAAATAAGTATGTGGTTTTTTAAAAGAGGAAACTCAGTAATAATATATATATTATATATATATATATATATATATATATATATATATATATATATATATATATATATATATATATATATATATATATAATATAATATATAATATATAATATAATAATATATATATATATATATATAGTTCTTATTTAAAAGTTTCTAATTAAAGTTTTGTTAGTACTTCGGGCATGTATGTCATCTATTATGATAATCAATGTTAAGTCTATTGATGCATGCTCCTTAAATATTATGGATGTCTGTTATGTATCTGTTGAGAGATGTCAGGAAGAGAGTTAGTTCTAGACTGTCACTGCGTGTGACAGTCCCTTTTTATGACAGTCTCCTGCCCTATGACTGGTTTACGGAACGTATATAATGGGATTAGATTTTGACATTCTTTGGTAGTTCTAACTTACACAGAGATTTTAATATCTTTAAGTAATCTATTGCTAAGACTACGTTTTCGGGATTTGTAACCTTAGGTTCTTTCTGAAGAGAAAAGTGTACGTTAATAGCTATGATAAGTTAGTATATAATGATAAATAATAAACAGAGATCACTGCTTAAAATGACATTGTTCTTGTCAATAAACAAATATTCGCAAAGGAAAATAAATTTTACATTACAAAAAAACTCATTCAAATCGTAGAAAACGTTTTCAGTGAGAAAAGTTTTCAATTCTTTAGCATTATACAGTTTTACTCCTAAAACTTTATTACCAACTATAGATTAGTAGATGGTTATAAAGATAATTGGACTATATGTAGATTAGTAGATGGTTATAAAGATAATTGGACTATATGTACATTAGTAGATGGTTATAAAGATATTGGATAAAGATAATTGAACTATAGATTAGTAGATGGTTAGATATTGGATAAAAATAATTGAACTATAGATTAGTAGATGGTTATAAAGATATTGGATAAAAATAATTGGACTATAGATTAGTAGATGGTTATAAAGATATTGGATAAAGAAAATTGGACTATAGATTAGTAGATGGTTATAAAGGTATTGGAAAAAGATAATTGGACTATAGATTAGTAGATAGTTATAAAGGTATTGGATAATGATAATTGGACTATAGAGTAGTAATGCTTACTCATAGTAGTACTTAATAGCGGTTTCGAAATTAACCATAATCAAGGTACTAGTGGCGCCAATCATAAGGACTAACTATACCGAACATAATAAACATAAGACCAAGAGCTATACCTATATAATAATACCAAAATAAAACAAGGAACTTATATAAATGAGAAGAAGCATATGATACCTTCCTTTATGTAAAGAACTGTGGCTCTTTGATTGATTCCTTGTTCCAGACTTAATTACTCTATAAGTGATTCCCTGTTTCTGACCAGCTGGCATTAGCAAGGTGATTGGATAGTTCGTTTCCGTGTAGTATAACGATTCCACCCAGGAAAAAACCACCTTCGTTCCTGAGATTTTTTTGTGGTCTTGACCTCATAAGCTTATTAGCTTATTTCCCTTTGGAAATTTGCAAACAAGTAGTATCAGATAAGATTACATTTGATAAAAAAAAATTAGTAAACGCAATGTATAACAATCTCAATAAAAGGATGTATAAAGTATCACTGTTATATAGGGGTTAAACTAGAATTCAATTATAATGAAAAAAAAAACCTTTTATGATTGATTAAAAAGAATACATTTGTAATAAAAACATTGAATAAAAAGGAAAAAAGGTGGATCAGATAAATCCTATTATGAGACTTAGTTACAAACTCTACTCAAGTTCCAGCTTTCCACCTAATCACCCATTTTTTACGAAAAGTTGTCGGGGAAACCGCACCCCACCTCTTACCAAATAAAAATGTTCCCTTTTTTTAGATTTTAGAATTAATTCCCACTTATAATAAATTCTTAAAGAGAAAATCCTACCCTAAGTAATAATCAAGTTAAGTTATTGGCAGATTTTTTTCAGAAAAAAGTTTTTGAAATGGCTTCAGTACTTTTCCCAATAGAATATTTTATTTTATCAAGGGGTCTGAAGATCGGTTTTAAAATTAAGAGTGCCCAATTTTTTTCTATAAATCCTTAACGGTATGATCAACTTTTTCTCATTTGTTTTTAATACACGGAAATATAAAATCCTGGACATTGGTTTTCAGAATACGTGCCTTTTTTGCCAGTTTTTAACTTTTATAATAATAAAAAAATAAATAAAACAGTTAAAAAACTTTTTTTTCTTTTGGGTTTTCCGTTTGCAAAAATTATATAAAAATTGTTATTGAATTGATTCTACTTTTTATCGGTTAGGTCGTTATTGGAAAAGAGAAAAATTGTGTAAAATCTAATCAGATTTAGACTTTTTTTTCACAAAGTGACCAAATTTTCTTTTAGTGACGGCTGTAGATTACTTTTTTAAGGGAAATAAACGAATTGATTTAATTTTTTTGTAAAATGAACAAAGTGCCAAATATCGTACCATAACTTCCCTATCGCTTTAATAAAAGAACCTGGTTATTTAATTTTTGAACAGTTTTAGCCACAAATATGGTTGAGCTTTTGTTAGACCCAAATTTCAACGTAGCTTTAAAATAATTTTTAATGAAATGAACGCAAAATCAAATCAAAATTTTCCCTGATAAGCTTTGATAAAAATTCTAATTGAATAATATTTTAGATATTTTAGCGAATTCACATTGGACAAATTCGTTATTGGGATAGGAGTCATGGCGGATACTGATATTTACATTCAAACTTCTCGAACGAATTCCTCTAGTTGCTGATACACCATATAGCGACACGACTTTAGCTTCCCTCTCCCAAGATTACATAAATTATAATTAGATTAATGCATTTGTTTTTTTATGTTGACAGGTAAGCTAAAATGACGAATTTTCTTCCGCTTGGATAAGTTAGTAAATTTTATTCTATTTTTAATTCATAAGTTAGTAATATTCAAGTTTGATTTAACAAGTATAAGGTTCGATACATTTCTTATTTTATGTTTATTACCGTACAATAAATAAATAAAATAAATAAATAACCTTTAATACAATCATTACAATAAATAATATCATCTTTATAATGATGCATATTTTTAATATTACATACAAACTTTATAATGATTCTACATCGGCTAATGCCGAGGTACCCCGCTAGGGGTTGAGTACTACTGCTTAATGTAAAAATAAATTAATAAATAGTCGATAAGTATATTTAATACTTTAATTTATGATTTATACCAATTATTAACTCAATAATTTTATAAATTTTATTTTATCAATTATTATATAAATTAATTTTATATACATATTATATCTCCTCTGTATCTATATTTTATAAAACTACATATATCTATGACTCCTACATACACTCACACACATACATCTACATACACATATATACAATAATATACATATACACACACATACACACTTATACATACATATACATACATATTACATATACATATACAAACAACATCATACATACTACCCACACATAGATACATATCATACACTACCATAACACATAACATATTATGTGAATTAAAACTAATTTTATTTTTTATCATTATCAACCTTAATTTTGTACTTATCGATTACTTTGATTATAACTTTAAATTAACAATAACAATTACTTACTTAATTTTATTACATGCGACTTATATAAAGTAAATAAATTTTAACTTAACATATAATTTTTAACTTAACATACGTACCGTATGTTACATTTATACATGTTATATACATGTGTATGTTACATACGTATGTTTAAAATTAAACATAGATAATCCTGACAAGTAATTTAAAATTTGTTTACTAACACGCAGCTCTGCCGGATTTATTTTATAAATTTTGTTATTAAAAAATGAATTTATATGAAGTTCGGATAAACGAATTGAAGGTAGGAGGGGGGGGGGGTCAATTCAAAATGGCTTCTAAAAGACTTAATATATATATAATATAATATATAATATATATATATATAATTATATATAATATATGTGTGTTTATATATATAAATAATATATAATATATATATATATAATATATATATATATATATATATATATATATATATATATATATATATTATATATATATACATGTGCGTGTGTATGTATGTATAATCCGATACAATAACAACATTGTTGTAACTAATAAAACAAATCAAGAACGAAAGATGTGGCCTCGAAGAGGTCACAGAGAGGATCCCAGGCCACTTTGGGCATTCCGGATGTGCATTTATCCATTTCGTCTATCTTTTTCATTGCTGTTTAAGTATGAACAATCATCTTTAGGGGGTAAAAAATTGCGGTCGAAAAAGAAGTAATATTTTGTCATTAGAAGGATGAGTTAGGAAGGATTCTCCCGTATGACCCCTAACACAAGCTAGTAGGTTTTCTCTTCCTCGTCTCAGTCCTTTCCTCTCGAGCCAAGCTATTTCCCCGCCGCCCCAACTCAAGATGAAGACAGATGAGTACTTTACCTGTCCTCACATCCTGCCCCCGAAAACATTTATCTTACGTAACCCTCTCTTTATTTTGTCCATTTTATATTACTTAAGACCTGGACTCTTTTATCTCAATCTTTATTTCTCTCCGGAAGGGTATTTTTTAACCTAAATGCTTTTTTACTTTATTTTCTTGTGAATAAAAGTTAAAAAGATATTTTTAAAGTTTAGTGGAAATTATTAAAGCTTTACAATAGCTTTTATCATTCCCTGGGTAGCTTGGTATCATACAAAGAGACTAATACTTAGAGGAAGGTACAACAGCTCTTATCATTCTTTGGGTAACTAGGCACCATACTACATGTTGTGTAGTAATCATTTTAATTTTCAGTCTACATTTCTATGATGACCGGTGGGTGCATGTAGCGGTAATTTTATGTGTTAGTTTGAGTTTCGGGCGCAGTCGCGAGTTTACCGATTAAGATATTGATTTAATAATAAATATTGATTCGATTGATTGATTAGGTATAGCCCGACCACTGCGCGGTACGAACATAGTATTTGGGCCCTCGGAATTTGAAATGCCCTAACCTGTTAATTTATGAGTTATAAGATTATTTTAGATGAAAGATAACTTATTCTTTTAAAGTGTTCTATATTCAATTTAAGTAAATAGAATAGTGTTGAAAATTAAAATAGCACAAAATCGTTTTTACCCGATTTTTACAATTTATTTTGAACGATAAAGTTCGCTATCTCATTTAAACATAATATTGTTTATACATTAGCTTTTAACGTTTCTATGCTCTATTTTTTATCACGGAAGATCAATTCAGGTGAACAGACAATAAAATGAAATTTCAAATGATATTTTGCCTTGAAGGCCGTGGTTGGTGAGGTGATCCCCAACCACGGCCTTCGTGGTTAGTGATCACCTCACTCTTTTCTATTAAGGTAGGAAAGAATGGAGCCTGAATCCATTCTATTTCTTACCCTGTCCATTGTTTAGTCTTTTATTTATTTATTTAATCTAGTCATCTGATTAATCCTATCCTCGTTCTATTTATCTCTTTTATTTATTTATTTTATTTTTTTTATTATTAAGTTAAAACGTATAAGTAATGTGCTAAGCAAGTAAATATGTTGAATTAACTGAAAGAATAGATGTAAGAGAAACTTATATAACATACCATCACTTTGCTAGCTAATCTTAGAAATAAAACCACTTGATAAGTGCTAAAATAAATCCTTATAAATCATGAAATATCAAGTATATTACTAACTACTCCTATAAATTAATGAGATTAGGACTATCAAGACATGCACCTACTTAGAAATAAAAAATATCTGAAAATCTAGTAAACATAAACTTAAAACAGTAAAAACTTCTTAATGAGGTTAAAGTCAATAAAAACTTTATAAGATAACAAAACTAATTTGAAGGAAAGGAAAAAAGAAAGAAAATTTTGTAAAATAAAACAGAAATAAAGGCAATACCTAAATCAATAAATTTTTAGCGAATTTTCTTTGAAAACAAAATCGCTAATGAGAGGTATGTGCACTATGTACAGGGGCTGTGGGACCATCACGAAAAATAGTAAATATATATAGTATATATATATATATATATATATATATATATATATATATATATATATATATCATATATATTATATATTATATATATAATATATATAATATATATATATATATATATATAATATATATATATATATATATATATATATATTATACAGGGTGTACAAAATAAAACTCCCTTCCGAAAGGAGGTGGTACTACAACAATTTCAACAAAAACTCCATATTACTATAGTCCGATTTTCAACCGTTCTCCCACAAGGTCAAGTTTTATGATTTTAAAAAAACGCGTTGACTTAACTTCATAAAATGACCAATTGTGGCTAAACTATAACTGCTAGCTTCAAATATTGGTTTCGTTGGAAAGCTGAGAAAATTTGCTATAAGACCACTCACTTGTATTTCAAAAACAATTTAACATAACAGCCAAAAATTTGCATGAAATCAAAAATTAGTAAAATTTTATGATTTTCCAAAAATTATGAAGTTACTTTTGATGAGAAACTAGCAAACTTGAGAACCTCTTGGTTTCAGGAAAACTACCTTTTTACTCCTCTTTAAGTCAATACCCATATCAATATGTTGAATAACGGTGATTTTTCGAAAAAGCAAAAATAGGCTCAAAAAAAACGCTAAAAATGACTCTTACAGAAGTGATTTCTGTATTGTAGTCCCAAGAGCCAGACGCAAAAAAAGTGACCGTCCTAGCCCAAAAGGTTTAACCCACTAGATCACTTATTCTGGCTTCCTGATAGTGAATCAGGTGTCTGCCGTTTCAGATAAGGAATTTTAGCCGGGCCCCTTTAAAATCCGAAAAATGACCCCAAATTCTGTTTTCGCCCAATAACGCGCCCTACTTGATTTTAACTTAAAAGTTAAAGGTTGTTTTTTAAAGTTTATTAAATTTGTGATAAAATCCTTTTTTAACCATCAAAATCGGTCCAGTAAAACCAGAGATACAAATGTTGAAAGATTACCGAAAAAACATCTAAAAGCATACATTTTGTCAAAAACGCACAAATACCTTAAAATGTCATGTTTTCCATATTAACATGTTTAAGAATTAGGCAGACTTAAAAAATCATGCATATTCCTGTTAAACTGCAGGTAATTAGAGTTTGTTCTAGAGAAAGAAGTCAGCACAGCTTTATATGTGATGACTTAATGACTGACATATAATGCTGAAAAGATAGGTAAAAACTTGAATTTTAGAAAAATACACTTTTTTCAGCATTATATTTTATGTCGGTCATTAAGTCATCACATATAAGCTGTGCTGACTTCCTTCCTAAAACAGAAAACTCTAATTACCTGCAGTTTAACAGAATATGCATGATTTTTGTCTCCTAATCTTAAACATGTAATATGAAAACATACATTTAGGTATATTGTGCGTTTTTGGACAAATGTATGCTTTTTAGATGTTTTTTTCGGTAATCTTTCAACACTTGTATCTCTGGTTTACTGGACCGATTTGATGGTTAAAAAATGGATTATCACAAATTTAATAAACTTTAAAAAACAACTCTTAACTTTTAGATAAAATCAATAGGAAACACCGTTATTGGGCGAAAACAGAATTTGGGGTCATTTTTCGGATTTTAAGGGGCCCGGGGCTAAAATTCCCTATCTGAAACGGCAGACCACTATTCATTATCAAGAAACCAGAAATAAGTCGATCTAGTGGGTTAAACCTTGGGGCTAGACGGTCACGTTTTTTGCGTCTGGCTCTTGGGACTACAATACAGAAATCACTTCTGTAAGAGTCATTTTTAGCGTGTTTTTTGAGCCTATTTTTGCTTTTTCTGAAAAAATCACCGTCAACATATAATGATATGGTATTGACTTAAAGAGGAAGTAAACAAGGTAGTTTTTCCTGAAACCAAGAGGTTCTCAAGTTTGCTAGTTTCTCATCAAAGTTACTTCAAAATTTTTGGAAAATCATAAAATTTTACTAATTTTTGATTTCATGCAAATTTTGGCTTTATGTTAAATTGTTTTTGAAAATACAAGTGGTGGTCTTATAGCAAATTTTCTCAGCTTTCCAACGAAACCAATATTTGAAGCTAGCAGTTATAGTTTAGCCACAATTGGTCATTTTATGAAGTTAAAGTCAACGCGTTTTTTAAAATCATAAACTTGACCTTGTGGAGAACGGTTGAAAATCGGACTATAGTTAATATGGAGTTTTTGTTGGAAATTTGTTGTAGTACCACCTCCTTTCGGGAAGGGAGTTTTATTTTGTACACCCTGTATGTGTTTATTCATTTATGCATGTATGTTTGCATACATTTCTAGACATTTTCTTGTCAATACTATTTTACGAACGAATTAATAATTTCAAATTAAACTTCGTACAAAAATTAACTTTGGGAAGGGGGGCACACACTAAGACCTATTTAAAACCAAGTATTTTGCTTTGTCAGCGAAATTTTCAAACAATCTGAAATTCAAGGCCAACTTATTTTGATCAGAAAAAGGTAAAAAAACTGATTCTCAGTTTATACGATCATTTTAAGTGAACAAAAAGTCGAAAAAATCTTGGTAAATTACCGGAAATCTTAAAATACGGTCGTCCCTCAAAAACATTTGAATTGGGTATGGTTTTTTTCGTGTCTTTCGGGGCGAAAATGTCGTTCGAGAGTCATTACTTCCATTCAAAGCCTGGGTTCCCTGGTCCAAATCTTGGCAACGGCGATCATTTTTGATTGTCAGTTTATAGTGTGTGTGTGTGTGTGTGTGTGTGTGTGTGTGTGTGTGTGTGTGTATGAATTTAAAATTTTTCTGGCGCGTAGGTCCTCAAGCCGAACGAATCCTCATTGAAATGCGTACTTCCTTGCTCATATAGTTTCCAGTTTATGTTTTCTTACAATTTCTTCTTTAATCTTTTAGAATGTTTCAAGGACAATGCGCTAAAAATTAGTATAAAATGAGATTAAAATGAGTGTAATTATTCCTGTGCCGTGCATTGTATTAATTAATCTAAGGGATACATTTTTTCTTAGAAAAATCCGGTAAAAATATAAAAAAAAACAAGTTGTGACGCTACTGCTCAGATTATAAAGCATAAACCATAGAAATGGATGGATGAGCAAGAAAGTGCGCTATTTAAAAAAAATTCGCCTAGTTTGCGAACCTTCGCACCAGAATTATTTTTATATAACACAAGTCCTTTTATTATAACTTAACTAATCTGTAATAACTTTTATCATGTATAACAGTCTTCGTATTCTGCTTAGTTAGGGCTAGTTATTAACTTGTTAAACTTATTACGATAAATAGAAGCCAATTTTCTCTTTTGTTTGATAGATCTATCTTTGTAAATAGTTCGTCTCTAGAGGATTGTTAGTACTTGTTGTTTTTCTTGATTTGAATTGTAAGGTAAACAAGTAAAAAAGATAGAAAGTCATGAATCACAGCCTAATAGTGTAAGAAGGGAAAAAAGATTTCTACGCCAGGAGAAAATAAAAGAAAATTTTGTTGTGGTAATCTGAGATTGTTATGTTTTGTCTGGCCGGTGGCCAAAGATTACGGATTTTCTTGCTACCAAACGCTAGCTACTTTGTTTTCTTTTACCTCAAGTTAGCTAAAAGACGTGGTTTTTCTTTCCCTTGGCACTACTTGGTTTAATTGGACGCTTATTTTCCACAAGGGTAAGAAAAATCTTATATGAGTAGATAGGGAGAGAAACATCTCATTTCTCCACCTTCCCTCAAATGCTTCTTTTATCCTAAATTGTTCTGTTTTTAATTTATTCTTTCAAGTTTTTTTTTTGTTTTAATACGTTTTTAATTAAAATATAACAATGTGTTGAATACTTAAAAATAATTAATACATAAGTATACAGTTTTTTACATAAAATTTATATTATTAGGTTTTGAAAAGAACATAAAGAACATAAGTGTGCGACACCTAGGACATGTAACAACTAGTATGATATGATGGAGACTGTTCCAACAATATGTGTATATATATTACTAGAGGGAGCATACCCTATTTAAATTCATTGAGAGGCATGAATCATCATTTCAGGGCTCTCAAGTGCTCTATATATCCTCATTGTAACATACTCTTTAAGTTTGTTGAGGTTATAACAAATCATTTGTTGACGGCTCTGGGACATTATTTCTGTTTTGTTTTATATTATGAACGTTCTATTGAAGTTACTGTACTTTGCTATTTTATATTTCATTGTGATATCAATCGAAGGAGTTCAGGTTACTTTTTTGATATTTCTTAAAGCAACTAATAATGTCTTTCCCGTTATAATATTTCTATGGTTCCAACACTTTGTTATAATATTTCTATGGTTCCAACACTTTAGTTATAATATTTCTATGGTTCCAACACTTTGTTATAATATTTCTTTATATTTCTGGTTTCAACATTCTAGTTATAATATTTCTACGTTTCCTACACTCTAGTTATAATATTTCTATGGTTCTAACACTTGACGTCATTGATAACTTGATATAATGTCATATCCCATTGTTTTATTACGCCTAAATCATTAGGACTCCGACGGAGCCTTAATCTCTTTGATATCTTTCGTTAATTTGACTGCATAAATATGTTTTTCGGATCATTATCTACCTATTTTTCAGCTTTTTCTCTCATTTTATAACGATCTGGAGCAACCTTATAAGTTTAACATAATAAAACAGCTACCTTTTCCTTTTAATCGTTTTGACTTTTCGCGTCGGATACAAAAATTTAAATATTATGAAGAAAAATGCTTTTCCGTTTAAGTGTCGTTTTTACTTACAGGTAAAAATTATCTCAAATGAAAAAGTCGATTTCCACATTCAAAAAATGGAAGTATATCAGGTTTTTGATAAATGATGATAAAGTGTCAGAGAAAGATATTTGTTTCCTTCCTGTCTTCTTTATGATTCGGAAGCTTTGCCGTATAGAGGTCGGTAAAGATTTGCATCATACGCTTTCTTCATAACTCTATGTCTCTTATATTATGCCTCGAGGATATTTTTACTCTTTTTCCCTTCAAACGTGTGTCACGTAAGAATATTTTTCCTAGGGAAATTTGTCATCGTCGGTAATCTGGCGGAACTACCTCCAGTTTCCCTAATGCAAGTCTTAAAAAACAACCCCCCCCCTCAAAATGATTGAATAAATATCCCTTATTTTTTACCCTTATGTAGACCTGATCTTTAAAGCCACTTCTTATAAACCCTTCGTTTTCTTTCATCGTGAGGTTTTTTTTACATTTTGCGTCATTAATCTACTTTCACGGAATCATTTAGTTTTTCCTCATATTCTTTCCCTATATAACCTAATGTGTTTAACATTATAAATTAATACTCTTTTTTTGAGTTTGAATCTTGCTTTATAAGAATCATATTTCACCTTTTCATATGTTGATTTAAGTCACATTATGTTCAACATGATTAATTATATCTGATGTAAGAAGAAATAAAATTTAGTTTTAATGTTCCTTACAAAATAAATATGCTTATGTTTTTAAATTTAACATCGAGTCCTCGCCAAACAGGCTAATCTTATAACTACGCGTCTTATACGCATCTCCACATTAACAACAAAAGTAGAACCGCTTAACCTCTCATATACATATGTATTTCCAAATTAACAGCATAAAATTAAAGCCGCTTCACTTGTTATACGTTTCTTCAAATTAGCAACATAAAAGTAGAGCCGCTTCACCTCTAATACGTATCTCCAAATTAATAGCATAAAAGCAAAGCCGCTTCTCGTCTCATACGTATCTCCAAATTAACAGTATAAAAGCAATGCCGCTTCATTTTTCATACGTATATCCAAATTACAAGCATAAAAGTAGACCTGCTGCACCTGTTATAAGCATCTCCAAGTTAAGTACATAAATTATTCGCCTTAACTCTTATTAGCATCTTATAATTCCCAAGATGATTGTGGACCCGCTTTACTCTTAATCGAAGTTATGATCTCACTACTTAAGAATGGCACGACTTGAACTTAAGTGTGCATCATAAAAGCCACTACTATGGAATAAATCCGCTTTATCTTTTTTACGCTTCTTCAAATTTACTGTCTTAGAATGGATCCGATGTTTCATTTATTTGCAGCTTCAAACCAGTAAACGCTGCTAAATTATTACTCTTCCTTTGAGTGAATCCAATACCCATCTCTAAGTATCTTCGAAGTCACTTCTAAAGAGTCGATTCTTCCTGTACTGATCTCTAAATGGTTGCTTGTACTAATCCGTTACTGATTTAGATTAAGTTTTTTCAAATAAAAATAATTTCCTTGTTCTCAATTTCTATACACCAGTGTAACAGAAGTTTACCCAAAAGGCTATTTTTCAGGTCTAATTGCTTTTAAGTACACACGCATGTTTCTGTAAAATGTCAAGTTTAAGTAATACATCTATATATTTTCTTTTTAGGAAATAACTTACTGTAAAAAGAAAACTCGGGAAAAAAAGAAGGTGATTTTTCACTTTCCCTATATAGAGTCTACATTAGAATATTACAAGTCTCGAGTTTCTGAGAGGTGGTCAAACTTGACGAATGAACCTTTTACTTGTATCCATTCCCATGAGTATTTTCCATTTCATACCCTTTTTCTTCTTCTTTTCCTTCAAGTAGTTTTTTTTGCCTTTTGGGTCAACAATACTGTTGAGGGAGTCTTGTCCGGTTTGTTGTTATTTGGTTTTTGGTATTCATCCGTTTCAGAGGTTTTTGTTGTATTGATGTGTTTTTTAACCCTCGTTTTCTTCCCAAAGAAAACCACAGTAGATTTTTTTCGCATTATTCTTTGAATAAGGTTTTCAAGGAAGAAAACGTATTTACAATTCTTTTAGCCTCTTTATTTAAACTGTTTATCACTTCTTTATTTAGAAGTTGTAATTGTGGGGTGGTCATCACTGGTAAAAACCCGTTGTAATTGTGGGGTGGTCATCACTGGTAAAAACCCCTCCCTGCAAATACTACTCCCCCCCTACTCTTTAGCAAATATTACTTCTCTATTTACTTTTAGAATTTTATTTTAACCTTTATACTCTTGGAAATATTTAGCAAGAAATCAAAATATTGTATAAATAATTCTGTTTATAATATTTTAGAAAATTATTTGAGTGAGAAAATATTCAAGGATGAGTTATTAATACTATCGGTTCCAGTTTGCGCTAGGTAGGGGTTGCTCATCCAAGAACTAAATCTAATTTCTGTCTAAGGGGACGGCACATCTGGAGGCGGCTGACCCGGAACTTGGCTAGAGACGTGACGCCCCTCGTCCGTTACCCCAGATACTCGGATAAAGTTAGAGGAGGTCTGATCTCTTAGTAATTAGTTAGGGCGAAGGACCGCTTCCTGAGTTTCTTGGATGTTTCTCTCCTTAAAGGAAAACTCTATGTGATATCCTTTATCTTATCAATTAACCTCAGGATTCTGTTTAAAATGAGATCAGTCTCAAAGTGTTTTCACCCTTATCAGGTCCTTCCTGTCCTGATACGCTCTAGAATTGGCACTTTGAACTAAAACAAACCTAATTAATTTCATTAAACAATTCTTCCTTGGTTTTGTCATTTAACTATTTAAGACGAAGACGATGATATGAATTTAGCTTTTGGTATCAGGATATTGTTTTACTGGTTATTTTGGGAATGGGTATATTGATAAAAAGAATATCATATTCGTTTGATATTCCTCTATTGAATGTCAATTGAATAGAATATTCCTTGGGAATCAACCTGCCTGTACCTGCAAATAAATTGTTATTGTTAAAACTTTAAGTTAACAGAATATCGTGACACATAAAGTCAGTGTTTCTATAATTGCATAAATATAAGGGTACATTCCTGGCGGTATTACTGCTGTAAATTACTGCCAGTTGAAGTAATAATTTTCGATCTGTAAGACAAATCAAATAAAAATAAGTTTTAGTTGAAATGAACAACTCTGAAGGATACTTTACAAAATTCCTTTGGAAAATATTTCTATGAAAATCACTTCAACAATCAATTTTTCAAGTTAGCAGTCATAGTCAGATGAAAACCGAAACTACCCCTTAAATAAACCACAGACATGGTTTAAAATTATTTTTTACTCAGAATCTTATTTTAGACAGATGAAGGTGTTGACGAGTTTATGAAATGTTTTTACAAAAAGGATAAAACAATAGAACCAGGTTTTCTAAAAGACTTTTCATTATCCTTAAAAACTGTGAAAATAAAAGGGAGGAAAACTTTGATGAGTGCGTTATACAAAATAATCATTGTTGTCGTCTTGACTCCCTCGGCATTGCCTCGTCAACAAACTTTACTCAGGATTAAACTAAACTTCTCCTTATATTTCTTTTCATATTTTTGTTTTTCCTTCTATATAGTTAGGTTGAAGGCTATCATGAAAATCTTTTCCCTTGAAAACTCATTTTAAGATTTTTGTCTTTTTATTTCTTGAGGCCAGATTAAAGAGACGCAGTATTACATCATAACACTTTTCTATTCAGTTTTACAGCAATCTTCACTTTCATCTTCAATTTCCTTGATATTTTTTTTCCTATGAATTACTTTTTTAAGTGGTGCGAAAAAGGAGTGTTACAATGTAAGATTTAGTGTGCAATCCAGACGTCTTTTAGATATTGCTGAACGTACAAGTGCAATGAATACAAACTTTACAATCGTAGATTGAACTTATTTTCGTTGAAGAATTAGATACCGCTTTGCTGTGTAACAGCAAGCATCGAGGCTAGCTGATATTTAACTTGCGGTAAGTATAAACTCATTAATTCGAACATGTTTTACACTGATTGAAAGTGAAAACCATAGTCTGTTCAATATCAGGGGCGCAAGAAAAGGAGGAAGGGGCTTACGTGCTCAGATCCCTCACCTTTGACAAAAGTAGTTTGATATAAAAACAATATCTTTCCCTTCCGTTTGCTTTGATCTTATTATAGTTTATTTATTATGAAATAATAAATAAACGGCTTTATTATAACTTGAACGGGAAAGAATTCTGGTTATGCTTTGGACGCCACATAGAAAATGAATTGCAAGGTTATTCCTATTCCCTATTCCTATGTAAGCCCATTCTTTGTTAAAAATACCTCAATGCCTATGTAAAGTTATTCTATTTCTTTTTTTTTGTTATTTATCTTTATTAGTTATACTATTCATCATCAAAGAATGCAGCTCATGAAATAAAGAACATTAGACTGACATATTTTATGACTTTTCATGCATTTTAATAACTACAAACTAAAAGACGGATTTATCGTAATATTATTCATTTCAAAAAGCAAGTCTCTTGACTAATGATGAAGTATAAACACTGATTACCTCTTAACTCAGCTCAGTGTGAAAAAGCTTAAAAACTTTCTCTTTATTTTCCGAAAATAAAGGTAAAAAAACAAGCACTTAGTTTGTTATTCACCCTTCACCTTCCCAACTCCTGTATAAATATTATTTTTAACACGAGCCGTTAATTTTTCGCTAGAGATGTTGCTCAGGGGAGAGTTTTCTGTCTTAAACTGTTGTTACCTCTTAGGTTTTTGTGCTCCTTCACTTAATGGACGAAGTGCTCACTTCTCTGTCCATAATAAAAGTAATCAATCTCATCTCTTCCCCTTCTTCTTTTGTTATTAATTGAACCTCTCTCCTCTCTCGTCTTTAAGGGCTTCGCCTAACATCCCCAAATATTTTTTAGCTTCAAAAAAACTTTTTTAGTTTTTTAATAATAAACGCATTAATCCTTTACTTCAGACCTTTCATATTTTAAAAAACCTTTAGGACCCGAAAACCCTTCCTTTACTTAAACAGTTCTAAAAAAGTTTTTTCTCCTGACCCTTAAAAGGCATAAGGTAACTTTTTAAGCTAATTTTTCACTTAATGGTAAAAAACCATATTTTTTAACGTATTGCAACATATTTTTTCCCTCGTTATACTCCTAATGTTTTAAATTTAATTAATTGACCATACCGTGTTTCCTATATCCTGGCCCTGGAATGACTGATAATGCAGTAACATTCCGTTGGTTGCGTAATTTAAACAGCAAAAATACCAAATAAAAATCTTAGCCACTTTGTCTAAAGTAAAATAAAAAGACTTAAATTTAGTTTTTAAAACAGCCAGGTTAAGTACAAAAGTATGCAAATTTTTAAGAAGATAACTAATATATTATTTTGTGTACTTACGGCTGCAAAATTAGCCATTACTGAACTGTTTTCAAGCCGCGGAATATCATTTTACCAACACATTAAACATTAAAAAAACACTTCAAGGAATTTGCTTGGTAATACTCTACCTCCTAGAGACTACCTACTTATGGTACATTTAAATATAATGGTAAAACAGTCAAATACCCTAGGTGGAGAAATGTATGAGTTGAGGTTATTATGTTGCAGGTTATTGAGTTAATTTCGGTGTTTTCGTCTGGTAAACATGTAGAGATTTATTACTAGAGGTGCCCGTTTAATTGAATTTCGATACATCGAAAAAATAACCTGACCACCTTCGACTATCAATATAATCAAATACCTTTTATAGTAGAGCGTTTAAAATAAAAATCAATACACAAACAATGTGCATGAAGCCGAAAATAATTGATTTATTAAAACCTTATCTCACTTGGAGGAGGTTTCAATGAGGTTACACAGAGCCCCTGAGAGCCCCAAAATGATGTTTGTGGCCTCTTAATGTATTGAGATAGACTATGTCCCCTCTAGTACACTTTTCTACTTGACAATCGTATCTAACTGTCAAAATTCCCTGAGAAATTATTGAGTGAAGGTTATAATGTTGCAGGTGGTTGTATTATTTGTGTGGATTTTTCCGTCGGTAAACAATGATTTTTAGCTTGTTTGTAATAATATTTTTTGTTTATTATTAATATCTTTATTCGATTTGGGACCTTTATCTAAAAATTGTCAAAGTAACATAACTTTTTGGTAGAAATTGCGTCAAAAAATGAGTTCCTTCATAAATTGTCTTTAGATCTATCTTTCCAACCAAGCTTTCAACAGTTATATGATTCCGAATATTTATTGGAAACGTGCACTTGGTAAAAATGAATTTATTTTTATGATAATTTACTTATTTGACTGGTTGTTCTAATAATTTAATCAGAATTCCTTTATCCCTTAATCTTAAAAGGTTAATCTTATTACTTCAAGACGCTGTTTAGATATTAAAGGGCTCACTATCAAGTAGTTCTCCATTAAACTTTGATTATACTCAAGTACCTACTTGAACAAAAGATGCTCAACCGTTCAACAGGATCCTTGTAAACTCTTCCCTTTATTAGATTATAATTCCATGAATATCCAGACAATAAGGGTGGATCGGAAATTCCTTCGGCATTTTTATACAAGGTGATTGGGCTCCCTTAAAGATTCCTTAATATTGTTTAGGAAACCAACTCGCAGGATCTTAAGACAAATCCTTTCTTAAACCAGAAGATATCCTTACAAAGATTTCCAAGATATTTTCATTATTAAGCCCTCGGGGGGTTTATATATAAACGTTATTATAAAAACATTTATTTTTTAGCTTTATTATTGATTTATTTCTTTTCCCTTCTTTCATCAGCATAATAAACATTTGTTTTTTTTTTCTTCAAATTTTCTTTCCCCATTTTTTGTATAATTCATACTTTTCCTTATTCCTCAGTGAATATTTTAATAGAATCCTTTTAATAAATCGGTAAGAAAGAGAAAAGCTTGATCAACACTGAAAAAAAATGAGATATTAAACCTCGGAAAATTATTTTTTTTATCAATTTTGATGGACCTACCGTTCCTTTTTTTAAAAAAAGAAAATAAAGCTTATTTACACTATTAAGTATACATCTTTTACTTCAATTTTTCCTGAACTTTCCTTTTTTATAATGAAAATTTCTTCTCCTGGAATTCAGACACTAAAAAGAAGGAATTCATAAAGAGAATCTAAAAATGAAAAACGAGGGATGGAAAAGTCTCGTTTAAATTTCACAAATATCATGGAAAATATTTTGGGAGACATCATCGAGTTATAAAGGTAACAGCAATGAATTTTATTATGAAATAGTTTTGTAGATATAGTCTTTTCATTAAGTTTAGAACTAGAGGCTTTTACTCTCGTTGCTGCTACACGGCCATATGGTTGTTGTCCTATATCAATTTGTCATGTTCCTAGTTTATATTATACATACTGCCACTATATAAGCGAATTTTCAAATGTACCAGTCTGAAAATGTGATTTGTTTCATTATGTTATATTATGTCAATCATTAAAACCTAGACTAGTTCTGCTAGTTAAATGCAACTTCGTATTTTAGTGAACCATACATAGTCATATAGGTGTAAAAAATATTAGCGGGACATTAAACACTTTTTGAAGATATGTGATTTTTTTAAGTGTTTGCAGACGCATAATTGTGGGTTGATATCGTCACACATATTTCACAAATAATAGGGCTGGGGTCATTAACAAGATTGAGTATTGTGCCAAGTTTCATTTTGATCCGACTAAGCGTTCGAATGTTATCATGTCCCAACAAATGTCTAGTAATATATATATATATATATATATATATATATATATATATATATTTCTTTTACCAATAAAAAAACAAAAATAACCATCATTATGAGCATGGCCATAAATCTAAGGTTTTCTAACTACCTGTTGAAAGGAGTCAATGGTGTGATAATGACTTAAGTATAATGCTTCTTTAGAGCAATGTGGATCATCAGGGTAACCCCTGCAGGAACCACCTTATATGATAGCGGCAAATGTTATGGTCTAACCATGTTCTAAAGTTGTCGATAATTTATATGAACAATAGTCTTGTATAAACTGAGAGCGTAATTTGGGATCGAACCCCAGAGTTTATGTGTTGTCAAAGGTTGCACTACAGTTACGACTTTTGGTTTGACACTCAATTTTACTTTAGAAATGTTGCAACTATTTATTATTTTTATAGTTTCTTTATGGCCATAAATAATAATAATAACCCTCTAATTAAAATATAATTTTTAAAAAAATGTACCGATAGGTTTGCTAATAGATGTTGTCACGTGTCTGTAAGTTTAGGATAAAATTTCCTGTCTGCAAGAAGCTCTAGTAGTCTCATCTCAGTTAGACGAATGAGAAAGTAATTACTGAACCCGAGGGTTTTCTTCACTTGGCCTGGTTTTTAGAAGGAAAACCTTCTAGCAAGTTTGATGAGAGCAATTACCTCCTTGTTTAAACAAGAAGCCTTAGAAAGTTAGAGATGTGTTGTAAGGTGTTAGCAAGCAATATAAGACAGACACTCTTGATTCAACTTTAGCCTGTTGACGCACCTTCTGATGGATTGCTTCTTCGATTAACTTTGACTCTCCTTCTTATATCTTTCCCTTCTAAAACATTTTCTTTCTTTCATAGTCATCTTGTTTTTCTCTTATCTCCTTCAGGTTTTATTTGTATCATTACTCACTTGACTTTTTTTAATCTTGAAATGTTTTAAAATTAATCTGATTTTTTCGTAGTAATTGATAATTACTTTATGAAATGTTTTAGAAAAAAACATTTCACAAAATGACTTAAATGCATATTGTAGGGAGGTTTCATCCTGTAAATTTTGTCTTAGTCCCCCTTAAAATATTAATAAACTTCATATTTCTCATCCTGGATTGAAACGTACTGCTTGTCGGAAGCCCAGTCCCACCTAATTTATTTATTCTATTTTTTGTTAGATATCCATTGTATTCGTGATTCAAAGAGATAGTTGTAAGGTTGGCAATACCAATGGCGGGAAAACGAAAAGGTGATCAAAACATTTTTTTATCGTAGGATTAGCTTGGGAGATGATAAAAATTATTCTTTTATTTCTTTATTGTTTGTTAGTTTGTAATAAATGAGTTAAATATTATTAAAACGACCATCGGTGCTAAAAAAATTGCCAATATTTTATATATAAATACTTTCATTATTCCAGGATTTTTTTTAAACATGTTCTTTATTGGCAAAAGTATACAATATTTATTTTGTGTTAACTGGAGCCATATTTTATTTATTGATTTAGGGTGTGATTTGTGCCTCTTTAATTTATTTGATATATTATTTTGGTATGAAATTGGTTATTTTTGGATTGTGAGTGGGTTTGTTTGGGTTAAGGATAATTTCCAATTTTTTTTGCAAAAAATGAAATTTTAGATGGTATTTTGAATAGGTTTGTATTCTTAGGTGATTTCGGTTCTCCTTAATTACAATCACTATTACTTAAATAAAATAAATTTTTTAATTAAAATTTACTCATTTTATTTATTTTTTCAACCTTCTAGAGTATCAATAATTGAAAAACACAGAAACACTCAAATCTTTGTATATATATATATATATATATATATATATATATATTAATATATTAATATATATATATATATATATATATAATATATATCATATCATATCATGAGATAATATGATGTATATTGTGTTATTAATAACTGTATAGAACAGAATAATGGCTTTTTATTTCACTGTGATAGAAGGGTGCATCAGTTAAACCATACATATTTAACATATTTCTTTGCAGTTAAGTTATTTCTATTTAATCCTTTCTTTGTCTCAATGCCTAACCTTGAGTTATATTTGTATCTGACCAGGATATGTAGCAGCTGAGCCACCAGGTGCTTGTCTAGACTTAAACAAGTAATAATAATTGTTTTTAAATAAATCATGTAGTCCCATTTCTTTCGCTAATCTTCTTTCTAATATTAATAATGCCGTTAAGTCTTTATTTTCTCACCAAAATATATTTGAAGAAATTTTGTTGCCTTCCAGGTCTTTTATTAAAGAAAAATGGAAATGGCTCCGTTCATTTCTACATTCTACAATGTTTAAAAAGTCTTAGCGATACTTATTTATTAGTGATTATTTAATACATACTTCCTTAATAAAATGATCTTTCTGAGTTACTTACTTACTTTTAAAAATTGATCGTACTGAATAACTTACTCACTTTTTGAAATTGATCGTACTGAGTTAATTACTTACTATTAGAAATTGACCTTGCTCAGTTACTTACTTACTTTTAGAAGTTGATCGTACTGAGTTACTTATTTACTTTTAGACATTGATGTTGCTCAGTTACCCTTAAAAAATTGTCTTGCTCAGTTACTTACTTACTTTTAGAAATTGATATTATTCAGTTACTTTTAGAAATTGATCCTACTCAGTTACTTACTTACTTTTAGAAATTGCTCAGTTACATACTGACTTTTCCAAATTTATGTTGCTCAGTTACTTACTTACTTTTAGAAATTTATGTTACTCAGTTACTTACTTATTTTTAGAAATTTATGTTGCTCAGTTAGTTTTAGAAATTTATGTTGCTCAGTTACTTACTTACTTTTAGAAATTTATGTTGCTCAGTTAGTTTTAGAAATTTGTCTTGCTCAGTTATTTACTTACTTTTAGAAATTGATCTTACTCAGTTTTTAAAAGTAAGTCTGCTTGTGTCAATAAGCGTTTTATAACATTGTAACTTATTGTGTATCAAGATACACTTAACGTAAATACTGTACTAATTTAAATGAGGGGGAGTATGCACAAAGGCTTAAAGTCATTGGCGTTGAGGCAAAATTTTGTGTCTCTAAGGATGGTCAGCTTTAGGATTGTCTTCCTATTACTAGAACAATATAGACCTACGTGTCCTCTTGATTGGACGGTATAATGGTATAATTGAAGTAATGTTTGTTTAAATTATTATAGGTTTGTATGTTTCGTAAAATATTTGTTGGGTCTTGATGGGACGTTATAATACTCCAATAATTTTTTAGTATCAATTCTAATATATATTTGTTCTTAATAAATATGTCGTCAACCTGAAGTTTTGAGCAGTATAAAAAAATCATTACAAACTCAAATAAACTTTTATTGGTATTAATTGAAAAAGGTATTATTGACGGTCAGGGTTGTTTCGGACTGAGAAAATGTCAGCAATCATCCAAAAACTTTTATTATTGAAAGGCAAGTGAAAAGTTTAAGTAAAAACTTGAAGAAAGTACTTAAACTATACGAGGCAGTTGCAAAACTCGCTATTATCATATCCCGTGAAATTGTTGTTTTACCCTTTGGATACAACTGAACTGAGTCTGTTATTGTAAAGTTGAATTTCCCAGTGAGGTATGCACCGGGATTAACCCTTTCAACAACTGTCTTTAAACTTTCCCACAATTTTCTCTAATGAAGAGAATGGACCTCTGGGAAAGTTCTTACAGTACCTCCCGGGACTAATCCTTTTCGGACTTGATCCTTTTTCGCGTTAACTTAGTGAAAACAGCTTTATTTTCTGAATAGGCATCCTAATGACCAAGTTGTAAGTCCATACCCAAGTCCATCGCTTAATTCAACGTGTTTCCTTCTTTTCTTTTATCCAATGAAGTGACCTCTCAGGGATTTGTTAAAGCAAAAGCTCCTTTTAGTAAATCAAAACAACTTTATCACTTAACTTTTCAACCTCCATCTTGTTTATAATTCTGTGAGAAAATTTTACAACTTTACTGTAGTAGTTGATAAAATATGAAGATATTAATAGTATATTTTTTACTTTTCCTCATTTTCGTAGGTATATGGGAAAAGTATTGTGTTTTTAAAAAAATCCTTAACCCAGATTTCATCTATATTGTCTGTCTATGTGACTGTTATCATCGTAGCTCCTAGCGTATTTATAGCGGTGATAGACTCACCGGTGTCTATCACGACTCACCGACATCGTCTAGTCGAAAAAGAAAAGAAGAAAAACTGCTAAATCCACTGTTTCACATGTGTTTACCTTTAATGTCTTTCTCTTAGCCGTTTTTTTCTTTCTGTTATATCTGGCACTGATGATGGCCTCATGTTAGGTTGAAATCGCTCTGAAAAAATTATTATTTTGAGAAGAGACTCTTTTCTTCGTTCCTTTAATTGTGAACAACTCTATTGGTGCTCATTCTATATCAGAAAGTTGAAACTTGGTGCAAAATTAATCTTTAGGTGTAGTTGTTCTATTTAGAAAATAATTATTATATGGCCTCATTAACCGAAAATGTTGGCAACACTTTCAAAATGAATAAAACGTAAAAAACTGTTTCCATCGATTTGAGATTTAGCCCGAATGTAGTTATATATCTCATTATTAGCATTAGTTCAATTTTTATCGGATGGCCTTTACGTACGTTTTTAAAAAAAATTGAAATATCGAAAATAATCCAATGAAGTTTAAATTGGTACAAGTGTATTACTTTAATAAATAAGTAACTAAGTTCCATATTAATACTGTAAATATATCTGCGTGTTTTGTTGGATCATAAAAGTTAAGCGAGATTATTGGTTGGTTACTTGATCGATGGCGATCGAGCAACCAACCACTAAACTCTTCGCAGTCGCCATCATCGGCAACTGTTTACAGTCTCCGTCATATATATAGTTTTTCAATGAAAATATATTTACTAAGTAATGCCTTGTTTTTTTCTCTACTCGTTTATTATGTTTATTAAAAAAAACAACATTTATCGTGTAACATTTTTGGAAAAAATGTCTCATTCCTCTTATCTGAAACTATAATTCAACATTTTTTCTTAGAGGTGTAAAATAAACTTTATCTTCCTTGTGGAATCTTTGCCTCCCTTGACATCCTTACATCCTTTACAGGCTCCGCGAGACTCCGCCAGATGACTTTCCCTGTTTGTTTCTTAGTCCGTAAATCAAAGAAGGGTGATAAGCAGTTTTAAGGTCCGTTAGGCTTACTTCAGGTGTAAAACTTTCCGTGCATTTTTTTTTCTTGGATGACTTATGAGAAAGGACTTTGTAATAAAGAAGTATTGTTTATTTGTTGTTGCATTACTCCCTTTTCTGAAACAAACATTTGCGTATAAAATGTACTTCTTAATTTTTTATTATATTTTGACTTTTGCTCATTATACCGTTTGTATGGAGTAGTTTGTTATTACTCAACTCTCCTAAATAATTTATTTCAGGTAATAGAGCAAGGTATTTTTTATCGTCGTAGCAACAAGTGTGTATAAGCTTATCATCGTGTGTTTATGCTCATCATCGTAGCAACAAGTGTGTATAAGCTTATCATCGTGTGTTTATGCTCATCATCGTAGCAACAAGTGTGTTTATGCTAGAGAGTTAAAACAAAAATTCAATTTTTAGGTCTAGTTATGCTATCCAGAAAATAATTTTTAAAACGCCATTAACCAGCATTAATGGCAGCATTTGAAATTTCAAAAACACAGAAAAATTATCTGATGTTTTTCAACTTTGGCCTTGTATGTAGTTTCATCTCATTATCAGAATTATTTTATATGCATACGTTTTGAAAAATCAGTGTTTGATCAAATTTGGTTGAAATTTGAGATTATTCGTTAATGTAATAAACATGTATACCATGTTTGTTTGTATACGATTAATATATCTACGGCTTTTGTCGGATAGCTTTTAATAAGCAACATCGAGTGTGGTCATTGGGTGAATGGGTGACCGCTGGGATTAGAAATTCTCTTGTCTGTCTGAGAATGAGCGAAGAATACATACTAAGTTATGATTAGGTGTCTTTTATTCTTGAAGCGAGAGAAACGAGACTAAAGCTTATTGAATCAAATAATCGAGTGCAGGAAACCTAGCAACTTTTCCTCATGACATCGGATTCGCTTCGCATATCATTGCCTCATGCGTGCCAAATCTCAATCCGATCGCATTATTTTTATGCGTTTTATAAATTTTCGAAATTCTCGCTTAGTCTTTATTGAGGGTTTATGACGTCATAAAAAATACTTTCCGAATAGCACAACAACTACAGCTATAAGTTTCAACTCTCTAGCATAAAAACACTAGGAGTTAGGATGATAACAGACACACACATACTGACAGATAACTTGGTGAAAACCAATCAGGAGGTCTTAAAAACACATGAAACGTATAATTCAAGTGACATCTCGGTTTCGAGATTCTACGATTCTACGGTATAATTGAGGAGAATCGAAAATCAATTGAAAACGTTTTAGATTTTGTTAAATGTAAATGTAGTTTTAGATCTAATAATATTATTTATATACTTTATTGTTTAAGGGAAAGATGTGTATATATTTCACACGTGCTACTACATTATTATATTTTCTTTCTCTATTATCTTCAAACTCTCTTTGTCATTCATTGGCTTTTAGCTATAGTGTGGGTTTAAATAAAATATCATATTGTCATTAAAGGAAGAATAGGAAGAGATCCTTTATATTTGTGTCTTGAAGTCTTTCTTAAGACGGAAATACTCATATTTTCTTAAGATATTCATTCCCTTACTCCTTTAAATTTCTCTTTAATAGTTTTTCACTTAAGTGTATCGTTGATTTGTATAGTTTGGACACTTTCAAAGTCATATAATTTATTTTGGGACGTGGGCGAAGTAGGAGAGAGCATACTACTTAAAGTAGCTGAACACTTGATTCTCATTCTAAATAGGTAATCTAACTTTATGAAATAGTGCAAGATTAACCTACTTCACTCTAAGAACTTCTTACAGTAAGGCCTAAAACTTCATAAAAAGGAAATAGGGAAATATCCATTTTAAGTTTGACGTTACGAAAACGGGCACAAAGAGGGAGGGCTTTTGTAAGACTTTGTTTAAAGCTCGGTCAGAGAAAGCTGCTTTATTATTCAAGTCGTTTGCTACTTTTAGGAGTAAAAACTTTAAGTAAATCTCCTTATTCTTGACTCCTTTTATGAGATGAGTGCCCTAAAGAATAAAGGCAACTTGTTTTTTTGAAATAGTGCCAAAATGCCGTTCGAATATTTCTCTTTACTTGTCCATGAGTAAAGCAGGGAGTAAAACGTTACTTTTTATCCCATGGGTTATAATATACTACTAAATATCCATATTATGTTGCCTCTAAGACACAAGTTACTTCTTTGTTGCTTTTTTGTACTTGGGTTTTTTATACGTCGGATGTTTTTTTTAAAAAAACTTTTTTCATCTTTATTTAAAGAATAAAAGGAGTAAAATATTATGCAGAATTATATTTTTTATTATACTTTTTTTATCATTGCGAAAAAACATTAAACAAATGAAAAAGAAATGAAATGAGAATATTAAAATAAAAATAATTTCTACGACATAAAGGTGTTATTTATTATTTTTTGTGTTATGTATTTGTTTCCCCTAGATTGTTTTAGTATAAAAGTTTCTAGACTAAAATTTTAATTTTTCATTTATATAGGTTACTTTACGAATTCAATATTATATTATAAAAGAGTTGTGTTCCTTAAAAATCCTTAACCGAATAATCCGTTTCAATTGTTGATAAAAATATCAAAAGCGCTATGACTTTGCCTAAATAATTTTTTTATTACGATTAGTGTGGGTCTCCATTATTGTATAAATAGGTGATATGGGCACTATAAGAGACTAGTTTTAGTTTAATAGGTAACTATATTTCCTCGTAGAACTCATATGCTACTACATCCTCTATACTACATCACTGCTGGCATATTCATGTTAATAGAAATACGAAAAGTAAATATATAGAAATAACGATCAAATACAAAAGTGTTCCATTAAAAATATTCGTAAATTAATTATTTGGGGTAAATAATTTTTAAAAAAGCATCAGTCTCTCCACAAAATATATTTTAAAAAGCAAACCGGCTTTCAATCCACAAAGGTCATCTTCAGGCCGGTGAGAAGAGAATTATTGAGCCTGTTGAGTCGCAGTCATAACTAACAAGACTCACAGGCTAATTCTCTTCTCACCGGCCTGAAGATGACTTTGTGGGTTGAAAGCCGGTTTGCTTTTTAAATATATTTGTGGAGAGACTGATGCTTTTTATTAAGATTTATTCCACTTGCGCTGTCTTATTCATAGTATTTAATTAATTTTGGTTGGATTATAAAAGTTAAGCAGCATTGAGCGTGGTCAGTGATTTATGGGTGACCGCTGAGGATAAAACAAGTTAAATTTATGTTGCAGCATACATTTGACGAGTTGTATATTCTGAGGACGAGCAGAGCAGGTCCGAATTATGGAGGATGAGTGTAGCGAATCCGATGTGATGAGGAAAAGTTCCGAAGTACCCCGTACCCGGTTTTTCTATTAGATTTAAATAATAGGTATTGGTACGAAAATAGATACGAATATAGGTATTGGTATATAAAATATGAATTGTAGCCTTTTATAATAACAATAATAATTTAGTTTAGAGCCTTGCGGCTCATCAGGGATAACCCCTGCGGGAACCACCTCGGATGGTATTAGCAACCGATACGCTCAAAGTGTATTCTAAAGCTGGCGATAATTTATCTAAACAATAATCTTCTATAAACTGAGAGCGTAACCTGGGATACGAACCCCAGACCTCCGTGGGTGTCAAAGGTCAGTGTTAAACTAACGCCTTAACGACCTCGGCCACGAAGGCGTGTAGCCTTTTACCTAAGTTTAAAAAAAGTAGAGGAACAAGGTCAATATGCAGATGTTAACTTATATTCCTTTTTTAAGATCGGTAGAATTTCTACTGAAGTGATCGGTTAAATATAGGCAATCTTTTTTAAAGGCATCGATTTCCCTTCGATAATAATTCATTTAATTGTACTTACAATCTTACGCTGTTCAAGTATACTTGTTTTGTCTCTAAGTATTTTTATACGTTTTTGAACTATTACCTAAGGAAGAAAAGTCAGAAAGTTAAAAAGAGTTGTAGAGAGAAGGTAATGTACAGTGTAAGAGGGATAGAAAGAATTGAAAAATCGAGTATAGTCTTGGATGTAATGTGTTTTTCTTTCAGCTAAATTGCTTGGTCCGCTAATAGGGTTTCACGTGTACAGGGTAAGGTGAGTTTTATTTATCGTTGTAACGAGTAGGAAAAAAAGCCTTTTTGGTCTGTGTGTGTAAGGCGCCGGGGCGCCAGTCTGGGGGCTCCCCTTTACGCACCCCCTCCTATACTTACTGATCTTTAATTCAACTAGGGGGTTCTCATCGTCCTGTAGAATACCTTTAAGGTCCGTGTCTCCTTTTCTTAGTATTTGAAGAAAGACCCCTTTTAGCTTCTTTTTTTATCTTAACTACATCTAAAGAAAATCCTAGAGAAATGTGCAAGAAAATGGAAAACAATTATGAAATTGATGTTGTACAGCTTATCATTTTACATTTATTAACAGGTTATATTAAAAACACCTGTTGAATATGAAACTAATTTGAGTTCCTTGTTAGTTACTTATATTTGATTGATTTTTTTTTAATTTTAAATAATCGTTACTTATTTTTTAAAATCCTCATATAAAAAGAAATAAATATGTACAAATATAAGCTGACCGCATCGGCCAGCTTTTTAAAATTAAATATATTTTCGAGAACTGCGCTTGCTACAAATGGTAGTAGACGTTAGGACTTGGAACGCCTCCAACTGGTGACAGAAATGTAGACAAAAAAAATCTTTTCCAATTATTTTTTGAAAATATTAAATTAGCGGCAGATTGGATGTAATGTTAGATTTCTGTAAAAATTTAATTGTCCTTTTTCTTATTAGGACTTTATTTATCACCGTATTTATCACCAATTTACACCAAATTTTGCTAAGCAGTTTGACGTGTAATGTGTTTTCTAGAAAAATGCTCATACATAAATCTATATATGGATGCATTTTTAAATGCATTCTCACAGACATCTTATTTTTAATTTTTGGGTACTTGTGCTCCAAAACGTGAAAAGATGATGAATCGATATTTAGTATGACAATGCTTCCTCTCTTATTGTTCCTGACAAGAAAAAATATCACAAAATCCCTGCGATCTAAACGTTTTATTTTCTATTTATATGTAATCTTAAAAAGTATAGCTCTTGTATATTGCTGTGTGTGTGTCTGTGAGTTTTTTTTATGTTTTCTCTAGTAATCACTACTAGAGGCCGTTTATTTTCAGCACGTTCCACATCTGTATTACATGCCTTTTAAAAACAAATGTGTATAAATCTGTTTTTTCTTAATATTTCTTTTCTTTTTTTGGTAAAAAATGTTAAATTTTATCAATCACACATGTTATCTATGGATATTTTCATTCAAATTAAAATGCGGAGGTTCATAAAGTAATAAGTTCATAAGTATGTGTGTGTCTTTGTATGCGTGTGTAATTCTGTCACGATGATGACTACTTACTGCATATACTTAAAAAGTTTTAATCAAGTGATGTAAAGTTTCTAATTATATTTTACTTTTAATTGTAGTTTTACTTAGATATACTTTAGTTCTATTTCTTCTTTTTTAATATTTATAGTATATAATATGACTTTTAAAACTTATATTATGCTGGTTTACCACAAGAAAAAGTTATAAAGTTTGAAGCAGTTTATACTTAACCCAAGAATAGGTTTTTATCTGAATGAGCACAGTGGTTATGTTAAAGTTTGATTATGGTAAACTCATTATGCAAAACCATTCCTTTCTGTTCACACTGACAAAAGCTTGTTTACCACTGTATAAGACCGCAAGTATAAAAAACCCAATCTTAATCCTTACTATATAGAAAATTACTATGACGATTTTCATGTTTTAAGCTAAAGGGTGGGAAATTTTACAAAAAAAAGTGTACTTGAGTTAAAGTGGGGTATCTTAAGTGTTTTGGTGTCCTTATAATTGGTAACAGTCAAGTAGGGTTTTTGTAAACTTTTTACACTTGTAAAAATCGAGGCCAATGTTTTTAGACTTTGTTTATCTTAAAGAAAGATATAATATTAAAAGTTGTAAAGCAATTTGTATAATTAAGTCTTATAAGGTAGGTTTTTAAGATAATAAAATGGTTTTGTAGTAATCTTTGTATTTTCCCTCCTACTAATAAAAAGGAGTAGAGTAAAAACGAGAGTTTTAGAACACGAGAAAATCAAATCTGATCCTTTTTATTTCTTTATTTTTCTTCATCAACAATTTTCTTTTAAAACTACTTTGTTTTAGTCCTTCCCTTCTATTTGGTATAATAGTCATCTGACAAGTTTCCTTTTGAAAATCTTTTATTATAATCCTCAAACACGAAATTTTCTTACTTCCATTTTTTATTTACTCCCAGGAGGAAATTATATTTTTGTTTTCTTTACGGAATGAAATTGCACTCCGTTTTATGACTCCTTTTTTAATAAATGTTTGAAGTAACTTAAATTTTATCGAAATCTTAAATGTAGTGGATATTCTACCAAGGTTTTAACTCGACGGTTCATGATGCTTTATGTCTTTTTGATGACATCCTCCTTTTTATATCACGTCTAATTTAGTTTTAAGTAATAAAAACATAATATTTTCAAAAATGAAGTTTTTATTGCTTAATTTAAAGGAAAATTAAAAAAGGGACGTTATTAGTTTAAATCTATATTTTTGAATTGTTTTACTTAAAACTTTCTTGTGACTAATATTTGAAGATAGACCGACAATTTTTTTTATGAATCAGGATGAAGCGTTATATTATGCTTAGAAGATGTTGACGCTTTCCAGCTCTTTACTTTTAAGCGTTAGGGCTATTCATAAAGATTTTGAGTAAAAAGCAGTAGAAAAAAGTATGACTTATTTTCTTTAATCAGTAGTTCTTAAACCTTTCTGACTGCGACCCTTTTCTGATCATAAATATTTAGCCACCCCTCTATTCACACACACACACACACACACACGCACACACACACACACACACACACAAATATATATATATATATATATATATATATAATATATATATATATATATAATATATATGTGTGTGTGTCTGTGTGTGTAGTATGAACGATATTTGTTCCTATAAACGTTTCTGCGAAACATGAGAACTTTCGAAGTTTATGTCGGATCCAAGTGAAATAAAAATTAACCTCATAATGGTTCAACTGAAGTAATGCTCCGAACCCTATTGTTTAAAGTTTTATATGTCCAAAGATAGTTATAATAGTTTATAATAGTTAGATAGATAGGTTTATACGTCATACATTTCATAAAATGTGTATTACGTAAAAACCTATCTATTTAGCTATTTTATCGTTGGACATATAAAACTATATGTAAACACTAATTGATTTGGAAACTCGCTTATATCCGTGCAATATGTCATGTACAAATCTACTAATACGAAAAACAGCTAAAAGACGACAACCATGAACCCACAAAACGGCCATAGGTAGGCGTAGCGCCCTACACGCTGAAGGTCTCCTGTTTTGTATTGTTTTCAATAAAGAAAGATAGTTATAAAACTAGATAATTATTAAAAATATAGATATTTTACTAATTTGATTTTAACTAATTAATTTAACTGAAGTTAAACCTAAAATAAATTAAACAAAAATAGTAGGAGCCGACAATATTTTTACTTATTTTATAATTTTTTTAATTTATTTTTTCGATTGTCTCCGCGACTCCCTTCAATTTTTTTGCGACCCTCACTTTAAGAAACACTGTTCTAAATTATTAATGTATAAATAAATCTTACTTTTCAGAGTTACTTATAACATTACTTACAAGTAATGTTCTAAACATTACTTCCATATTTTTATCTAAAAGATTTCAACATTTTTCAGACATTTAATTTTTTGAAGTTTTATCGTACTTCAATCCTTAAACTTAACATGCATTTCTCAGATGTATACTGTGCATTACAAAGATGCAATAAAAATCCTCTAGATATCATACCTCTCTTCGTTTGTTGAACTATCATGTTATAAAAAATCATAATTCATACTTCAATAAAAGTACAAATTTTTATTAAGGGCTATTATCAACTGTCGAGAAGTTGTATACTTCAAGTTGTAGGTGGTAAAAATATGAGGGGAATCGCACTGCATAGAAACAATGCTTCCTCTGATCGTATTATGCTCTAGTCTTTTTTTTTAAGGACGTGATCTCAATATCCTATCTTACCCCTTAAATCGCTCCTTAACGGTGTCCCATACTTTTGACTTGTGACCAAAACAAAATTTTGATGCTTTAAACCGTCGACGAATTTTTATAACAAACATAGTGTTTTTTTACTTCTAATCATAAAATATTAGTGTGTTGGACGCATTCGAAAAGCTCTTCCATCCATAAATTAAATGCAGTTATAATTAAACTTTGATCAAAATTTGGGATCTGCACATTCTGCAGCACAGCTGAATATGCTATTATAATTTTTAGGCCATACATGTTAAAGGACGTAGATGGTCTATGGTAACTTTAAATTGGAGAAATTGAATATAATTAATAAAATTAATTATTTTAAAAAATTGTATTATGGTGATTTCTCTGCAAGGGTAGATTTTAAAATGTACCACAGCAATTTTGTCACTAACATTTTTAACGTTCTGAGCACATTGCTATTGAGCTAGTATTTATCTTTTCACATTGTATTGTTTTGTTTCATTGTTAAAATTTAAATGAGTAAAGAATTTTTGCTTTCAAAATTGGTTTATCCAGTCAATATTTTTTTTAACGTCTTTGTCTTGTTTTTAACTATTTCTCAATTTCCGTTTAATTGTCCGCAAGAAACACAGAATAAAATAAAAGAACTTAAAAGAAAGGAAAAGAAATAAAAGAACAATACTTTTAATAATAATTTTATGTCTTTTTACTGCTGAAAAGAGATGTGAATAAGAAATGACAACTTTTAGTCATAATGTCTTTATGATATTGGGTTAAAAAGTAAAAGGAAGGGGCCAAATGTTTTATAGCCCGGCAAGTTCGGGGGCAACTCTCAGAGTTGCTCCCCCGTGGTTAATAAATTCATTTGTCCCCGTAAGATCTCCCTGCGAGAATGTTCTTGTTCATTAAATCAACTTCTCATCAGCTTTTATGTTTTTTATTCAAACTTCATTTTTATTTCTGTTTTTTTTTTTGTTGCAGTTAAATCTGAATCGACTGATAGTGTTTCAACAGATAATGACAGTGAGTATTCTTTGTTTAGATTGCTATATCAATTATAGTCTTAGAATAATACTATATATAGAAGGGCACTACTGATAACACGAAAGGCGGTTCACTGGTGCACTTAAGTAATGCTGCCACCCTAACAATATACAATTTTCAAAAAAAAAGTTGGCAATACTTCCGCGTGCTGAATTATTATGTTCAATTATTAATTAATTATTGATTATTCATAAAGTACTAATATAAATATCGGTGTATTACAATATTTAAAGCATTTTAAATTATAGTTTAACGTATTTATTAAAATTATATTAAAAGTAGTCCTCGTCAACTAAATGTAGATTCATGTATTCCGCCACCCTTTTGCCATCTACGACCGGGTTTATTAAATACTCAGCACGTGTTTTAAGTTATTATATTTGTTCTTTACGATCTTTCTTCATTAATAGATATTTATGACATATACTTAAAATAATGTTTTGTTGTCAGGTTGGCAGCATTACTTAAGTGCACAAGTCAACCGGCTTTCGTGTTATCAGTGGAATTACATTCTGTTTACGGTCCTGTGCTCCTTCTATGTATAGTATTATTCTAAGATTATAGTATTAAGTAACAAGTTAGGAAAACAGCTCTTAGCTTGCGAGTTAATTTGTAGTTGAGGGCTACATCACTCGAGCATTACTAGTTCTAGCTTAAAGTCCCATGCCGTATTTTATATACGACTGCTGCTGTGAAATAGATTACAGGTACTTTACTTTAGACCGTAATCAAAAAAGGTTAAAAAATCGAGTATGGGGTACCACAGAACTTTTCCTTATCACATCAGATTCGCTACGCTCATCCTACATATTTTGGACTCGCTTCGCTCGTCCTCAGAATATACAAGTCGTTAAATTTACACTTCAACACGTCTTCGGACTCGTGTCGCTCGTCCTCAGATAGTAAATTCATCCCTTTTCTTTCCCAGCAGACACCCATCCAGGCATTGACCACGCTCTATACTTCTTTACCATTATGATACAACAAAAGTCATGGATATTTTATTTCGTATTGACACGAAACTTGGTGTCTTAGTTGTTATGTAAAGGTATATACTTGTGCCGAATTTCAACTCAATTGGATTATTTGTTTTTACAATTTCTTAAAAAAAATCACACAAATTAGATGATTAAAATTGAACTAATGCTGATAATGAAATGATACTTGACTCATATGTTAGTCTTATACATGGCTACATGCGTGTTAAATCTCATCTTGATCGCAGCAATTTCCCACGTTTTGTGATTTTTCGAAATTTTTGCTGTCATTATTGCATTTTTTAAAGAAAATGCGCATATTTATCTCTTAGAGTATACACTACACGGTAAAGCATTATTTGCACTTATGTGCAGTTTATCCTTTTTTAGCGCATTATCATTGAAATTTCGAAACAATATAATAACAAGTTTTGACTTTACTGCTCAGTTTATTTAATATATATCGAAAAATTAAGCAAAAAATGGATTGACAAGCAAGAAAGCGCGCATTTCATAGGAAGTTCGATCGGCTAGCGGACCTCCGCGCCACAATTATTTTGAAGTTATGCACTTAAATACTGAAAATAGGGCAATAAAATATTAGCTCCGACGTCAAGATTCGAACCTGGGAACACTAGCAGTTTTGTCGCACCGACACCTTACCCGAAATAATTTTTGATCGACCATTATTTTGTTTTTCTCTTATTGTCTACGACAGAGCATGCCGGACCCGCACAGCATTCCATCAGAACCTGAGTCCGCATTTCAGATCGGGTTTTAGATTTTATTAAATTCTTCCACCCAAGTTGGCAACACTGGAGGCAGTTAGTTTTGAAAAGTTTCCAGGGAAAAGTTTGCATCTGCCGCCATCTTGTAGCTCTGTGATATAGCATTTAATTCTTTTTTTTTTTTACGTTTACCATAATTTAGTGAAAGTGCACACTTTGGAGGATCACTAAACTACATCCAGCCTATGAGGTTCAAATAACAAACTCGGTTGAAGATGAGATGATCTGCACCGTGATCAGCAGCTGAACCACGGGACTCGCGAGCGCGTCTTCGGTCAGCTAAGTGCACTAAGCTAAATTAAATATTGGCCAAGTTAACTTAATTTATATTTCATAGCTATTATTTATTTAAAATATAATTGGTACCTGTTCATTAATTAGGACTTATATTTAATGTGTAAAAATCTAATATATAACCTGCTCTTACTTATACTACTTGGTTTCCTGTCTTATTATTATTGTGCTTCCCTTAGTTGTAGTTGCAGTCAGGCGCAAGCCCCTGTCGCTACATAATTCTGGTCCTTCGAGCCGGATTTGTTAAAATTATTTGTAATTTTTTCGTTATTTACTTTCTGTCAGAGCGTAGGAATTAGTAGGTAACCATAGAGAAGGTTATATAGTAGATGTATTTTAGGTGGAATAAATTGTACAATTTAATAATTAATAATAATTTATTTATAATTTTGATTAATATTTATTACATTGTTGTTAATATTAGAGAATATAAATACAGTCCAAAGGCTCTAATTGATAATAATATTACACAAAGAACTAGTCAAATTGTTACCTATGAATTACGTCAATAAAATAATCAATAAAATAATTTTCACTACTCACAATCACTTATTTATTTTAGTAATCACTATTATTATCACGTACCTGGTCACTATTATTATTCCTATTTATTTTATTAACTATATTTTGGTCACTAAGATAAATCATAAAGACGACGAATTTTCCGTCTATGATTTCTGAGAATTTTCGGCACTATTTTCACTTAATACTCACTATATCACAGGGTATAAATTTATTTATATTTGTTAATTTCGTGTTAAAATTAAGTATATTATTAACAGGTAATTATTTCGTTAATTTTTTAATTAATCAATTAATTAATTTTAATTATCAATTTCCTGTTTTCAAGGTTGAATTTATTATCATTAATCTTCTTCTTTGTTTTAATTAATTCTTCAAAATGTCGGACAAATCTTGAATTTTACATGGTAATCTTGAAACCCAGGTTCATTTGCAGTCACATCTGGAATCCTGAATCTTTTGTGAGGAAAGTGCTTAGCGGGTTTAATCGACTTGTTCTACGTTTTAGTATCACGGTAATATTTAAAATACTTATAATTTATGTTGTATTTTGTTTTATTTGTATTTTATACTGTAAATTGTAATGAAATTGAAGTAAAAATAACATTTTCTGAGTTATTTCTTTGTAACCTTAATAATTTATTTTTTAATGTATATTATTTATTTGTAAAACTTGTACAATTATTTTATATAGGATTTAAATTTTATATTATTTTATTTATAATTTTACTGTGTTAGCATGAACGAAGAATTTTCTCATCTTTTTAATTCCAACATTACCATGACAAGAGGAGGTAACGACGACCGGCCGCCAAACCCTAACGGTGATGGGAACTTAAGTGACAATGAGGTTCATAACAATGGTGACAACAGGCTGAATGATGCGGTGAATGACGTAATAACCAATTATAGGAGAAAACTTAAAACAGTCTCAGCTGACTTACAAGAAATATATGCCATGGGAGTTGCCGCGGAGAATAATAGTGGGAGGATTCTTGCCTTCAAATCTATATCTCGAAGTGCTCAATCCTTATATGATCGGTATCGAACTCTATACGAAGAGCTGATAGATGTAGGAGGGAATCAACTTACAGATAAGGACGAAGAGCGACGTGATGAGGCGAAATCCTTTTATTACTCTATATGTATGTCGATAGACAGGTTGGACCTTAATAACTCTAACGCTGAGAGTACTAGAGACATAAGTTTAAATAGAACTATGTCCAATCGAACACGCGCCAAATTGCCTCAAATACCTATTCCTACATTCGACGGAGAGCGCACTAAATGGCAACACTTTAAAGATAGTTTCACCTCATTAGTCATTAACGATCCCGACCTGCTAACAATAGATAAGTTTCACTACCTTAATTCAAGTTTAAAGGGTTCGGCGTCATCGATTATCTCTAGGTTTGCGATAACTGAGGCTAATTTTACCGTGGCCTGGAAGGCTTTGCTGGATCAATATGACAATCAGCGCCTTCTTGCTACATCTTACTTGGATAAGTTATTTAACTTAAAACCTACTCCTTACAAACCATCTACTGAACAGCTTACTGTTATTACAGGTCAAATTTCAGAGTGGGTAGGAGCTTTTAAGCAAATAAACATCACTGATAGAGCTGACTTCCTTATATTTTATTTGATTAGAAGATGTCTAGATCCTTTTACTCGGGAAGCCTTCGAATTTCACCAAGACCAATCAAAGTTTCCGTCGTCTGATGACTTAATCAATTTTCTTCGAAATAGATGCACTGCTGGAGAATTAGCTTCAAGTTCATATAAAGTGAAATAATAGTAGCAGCTCTAGAAGATATCAAAACACGAGATTTGCCCCAACACAATCGACACCTAGACCATCCAGTTATACTTATAGCAAGCCTAAACCAGCTAAATCTGCCTTAGCTGCTGTTGAAGAACGGCCTAAAGTGAACACTGAGCCTGAGGTAGATACCACTAAGCGACCTAATGCAATGTGTCCAGCATGCAAAGGTCAGCATTTACTATTTAGATGTGTCACCTTTAATAGTAAAACGCCAGAACAGCGCGTAGCGTGCTTGAAGGACTGGAATGGATGTAGACTTTGCTTGTTTCCGTCACATCCCACTAGAAAATGCAATACGAAGTTCAAGTGCCGTCTTTGTCGAGGTCGTCATCATTGGCTTCTCCATATCGAAAACTTCTCAGGGTCCAGCACTGATTCTGAAATTGAACATACATCTAAGCAACAGTCTTCGGCCTCAACTGGTGATAAGAGGGGAGCTCGTCATCAGTCGCATGTAGCTAAGTCTTTGAGTACCGCTTCTAATGGTCCTACTCAAGTTGTCTTAGGAACAGCTTTATGTTCATTGATAGACTCAAAAGGTCAACCACATACAATTAGGCTTGTACTGGACTCAGGTAGTCAGTTTTCATTCTTATCTCGGGATGTAGCTGTTCGTCTTGGCCTTGACGTTAGTTCCTGCGAGATCGATATAGTAGGGATTGGTGAAACACCATTTCCTGGTTTTAAAGGTCGCACCAAATGCCGTTTAGTATCCAATATTGACTTATCCGAAGTATCGACTCAGGCTTTGGTGGTCGACAAGATAACTTCAGAACTCCCTTCATATGTTTAAAGGAAGAGTTTAGGGATTCCCTACCAGCGGTACACCCTAGCTGATCCTGAATTTTGGGAACCTAGTACCGTTGATTTTCTGTTAGGAGGTGATTTATTCTCAGACATACTAACTGGTGAAATCATAACTGTCAATCAAGGTCAACCTAAATTAGTGGGCACCATTTTTGGTTTTGTAGTCCTTGGGCGTATGGAAGATGTCAATGAGGCGAAGTATACTCGGGCATTATGCGCTACAAGAAGACGTCCTTCAAGAGCTACTCTTCGGGAAGATCTTGAGAAATTATGGGAGTTAGATGAACCTCCTCTGGCCAAAACCGAGGATCCTGAGTATACTAATTGTGAAGAAGCATTTGCTAAGACGCATTATCGTCTCCCTACAGGTCGATATGTCGTCAGACTGCCGTTTAAAGACGAAGCACCACAGTTCCCTTCAACAAAGTGGCAAGCCGTGAAACGTCTAAACAGCATCGAAAGTAAGTTAGTTCGTGATCCTAACCTTAGTAAACTTTATTGTGAGTTTATGGAGGAATATGAATCTATGGGACACATGAGTGAAAGTAAATCTCCTGGAAATTATATCATCCCTCACCACGGAGTAGTAAAACATGATGGAGACAAAAGTAAGATTCGCGTTGTATTTGACGCTTCGGCGAGAACGAATATCGGTTCTTTAAATGATTGGTTGCTGCCCGGGCCTAAACTGCAAAATAGTATCGTCGACATCCTGATAGCTTTTAGGAAACATAAAATAGTTTTTACTGTGGACTTGGTTAAGATGTACCGACAGATCCTGGTACATCCCGATGATCGCGGGTACCAGCACATATTATGGAGATCCAGTCCGGAAGGTCCTATTCAAGAGTATGAATTAAATACTGTTACCTATGGACTGTCCTGTGCTCCATACTTAGCTCTTAGAAGCGTAAAACAACTCTGTATCGATGAAGGTCGGGAATTTCCATTAGCTGACAGGGCCATTCGCAAAAGGATGTATGTAGACGATCTGGCGGACGGGGCAGACTCGGTAGCAGAAGCCTTGGAACTACAACGCCAAGTAATTGAAATAATGAAGAAAGGAGAATTCCCTCTTAGTAAATGGTCTAGCAACCACCCAGCACTTTTGGAAGCAATTGATCCAGAAAATAGATGCAACTCTGATCTACCTAAACGAATAGAAAATCCAGAGGATCGCTCTAGAATAAAGATACTTGGGCTGCAATGGGACCCTCGTGATGATGTGTTCAGTTACGAGGTGTCTATTCCTGAATTCGTATCTTCAAAACGAGCTATTTTAGCTGCTGTGTCACGCATATATGACCCTTTAGGTCTTTTGGGTCCTGTTATCATTATAGCTAAATCCTTAATTCAACTCGCGTGGAAACATAATTTAACCTGGGATGAAGTCTTACCTGATACATTACGTGAAAAGTGGTCTTCATTTGTTCATCAACTTGTTCATCTATCAGACGTGAAAATACCTAGACAAGTCTGCCGAGGGAAGCCAAGGCATATGACCTCCTTATTTTCGGTGACGCGTCTGAATTAGCCTACTGTGCAGCTGCTTACATACGAACTAAGACAGACAGCACAACTACTTGCAACTTATTATTCTCAAAAGTCAAATTAGCACCTCTCAAAACGATATCAATACCTCGTCTTGAGTTATGCGCTTCGCTGTTAGCAACGCGTCTTGTAGAGTTGTTATCTGAATTCTGCGGAGAATTATCTCCAGCCCGCGAATTCATCTTTTCACCGATTCGACAATTGTATTAGGATGGCTTAACACTCCAGCATACCAACTTCAAACATTTGTAGCCAATCGGGTGACGAAGATTTTAGAAGTGTCATCAGTTCGGCAGTGGTTTCACGTCAGATCAGAAGACAATCCAAGTGACTTAGGGTCCAGAGGAGTCGATATCGAAACCTTTAAGAATAACGTCCTATGGTTTCATGGCCCAGAATGGGCAACTGACAATCTTGAAGACTGGCCGGTGCAGTCGATTCAGGAGTTCAAATCTAGTGTGAACCAACTTCCTGAGATTAAGTCTTCAGCCATCCTAGTAGCTGTCACTCAGGAGAATTATTTACACCACATCTTTGCACTTCCTTAACGTTTACAGCGCTAAGAAGAAGGTTTGCATGGTTGTTGCGTTTTATTCACAATTCTCGTCATCCCAATAATCGTATTCTAAGCAACGATTTTTCTTGTGATGAACTTAATCGAGCTTTAGTAACATGTATCAAACTTGAACAGGAGCATCATTTTAATAATAGTAAGCCTTTATCGGACACAGTGATTCCTAAGCAACTGTTAACGTTAAACCCCTTCCTTGACAAGGATGGAGCTCTAAGGGTAGGCGGGCGTATTGACAAAGCTCAAGTTCCTTACACAACTCGCCATCCCTTCTTAATTCCAAATAAGTCTCACCTAGCTGAATTAATCATTAGCTATCATCATAGACTACTTCTTCATCCAGGACCGACTTTGCTGCTTTCCCATATTCGAGAATCGTTCTGGATTATCGGAGCCAGAAATCGCATTCGTAACGTTACAAGAAATTGCACTACATGTCGGCGTTATAATGCAACTCCATGTTACCCCAAAATGGCCGATTTACCGGCAGCTAGACTTCAGGAAAGTTACGCATTCACTAACGTAGGAGTGGACTTTGCTGGTCCGTTTCTAGTCAGGGATTCGCTGAGGAGAAAAGCCAGTACTTCAAAGTGCTACTTATGTTTATTTGTATGTTTAAGTTCCCGTGCGATTCATCTGGAGGCAGTATCATCGGTCAGTACTGCTGCGTTTTGGGCAGCTCTTGAGCGATTTGTTAGTCGAAGAGGTTTACCATCAGTTATATGGTCCGATAACGGAACTAATTTTGTGGGAGCCTCTCGTCAGCTGTCTGAATTGAATCAATGGTTTTATACGACTGAAACTCAAAACGAAATTCAAAGTAAATCTAGTCAGAGAGGTATTCGATGGAAGTTCATGCCTCCGCATGCCCCTCACTGGGGAGGTATTTGGGAAGCAGGAGTCAAATCCGCAAAGAGATTACTGCGTTCAGCGTACGGCGAAGGAAACTTTACCTATGAGGAGTTATCTACTCTGTTTACTAGAGTAGAAGCTTTACTTAATTCTAGACCCATTAGCCCAATGTCTACTGATCCAATGATTTGGAAGCACTTACACCGGGACACTTATTAATTGGACGGTCTTTAATATCTCTACCAGAATATTCTCTTTTGGAAATAAAAGAAGAAAGACTTAACAGGTGGCAACTTGTTCAGCAGAGAACTCAGATGTTTTGGAAAAGGTGGAGAAATGAATGCCTGCACGAAATGCAGATGCGTAGTAAATGGCGTACTGAGCAGCCCAACCTGAAAGAAAACGACCTCGTCTTCATTCAAGGAGAAGAGACGGATCGGAAAAAGTGGCCTCTTGGACGTATAATCGAAGTCTTTCCTGCAGCAGACGGAACTATTCGTGCGGCCTCTGTGAGGACTACTAAGGGCCTCTTCAAACGTCCTGTTACCAAACTAATACCTTTCCTTCCTCTAGAGGATGACTCAAAACTTAGTTTAAGTAATTGTTATATTATACCTAAAGAATTCAGGAATTGATAATTAAAATTTTGTACGTTTTGTAATTTTGTGTCCTGTCCTCTTATTAATATTACTATTATTTATTATCTATACTAACCAAAGATTGTTGTTCTATTTTGCCTACGTTTATGTTTAATTTATATATGTATATATCCTAATTTTGTAATTATTAATTTATTACTAATCAAAGTTGTTATAATTTATTTCAACACACTTTTACACTTTAGCGCGCTAAAACATAACACTATAAATATAATACTTAATTAAACCGTATAACTTATAATTTAAACTTAACTTATAATCTATTTAAAATAATAACTAAAAACTAAACTAATTCTACCTTAAATTGAATAACTATATATAACTTAAATTAAACTTATTATCAAAAACTTAACCTAATATAAGAACTTAATTTATTATTTATTGTTGAATGAACTTATAATTGTGATTTTAGTTTAAGAAAGATTTCTTTAATCTTACTGTTAATTTATATGTAGACTTAAGTTGTAAATATTATTTGTTAAATTTACTCTCGTTTTCGTTTCGAGCTTATCTGCATGAGGAATATTCATTAAGGACTAAGTAGCATGGATTTTAAACATACATCATATATGTTTAGGTAGGCGGGATGTCTACGACAGAGCATGCCGGACCCGCACAGCATTCCATCAGAACCTGAGTCCGCATTTCAGATCGGGTTTTAGATTTTATTAAATTCTTCCACCCAAGTTGGCAACACTGGAGGCAGTTAGTTTTTGAAAAGTTTCCAGGGAAAAAGTTTGCATCTGCCGCCATCTTGTAGCTCTGTGATATAGCATTTAATTCTTTTTTTTTTTTACGTTTACCATAATTTAGTGAAAGTGCACACTTTGGAGGATCACTAAACTACATCCAGCCTATGAGGTTCAAATAACAAACTCGGTTGAAGATGAGATGATCTGCACCGTGATCAGCAGCTGAACCACGGGACTCGCGAGCGCGTCTTCGGTCAGCTAAGTGCACTAAGCTAAATTAAATATTGGCCAAGTTAACTTAATTTATATTTCATAGCTATTATTTATTTAAAATATAATTGGTACCTGTTCATTAATTAGGACTTATATTTAATGTGTAAAAATCTAATATATAACCTGCTCTTACTTATACTACTTGGTTTCCTGTCTTATTATTATTGTGCTTCCCTTAGTTGTAGTTGCAGTCAGGCGCAAGCCCCTGTCGCTACACTTATTATTTACGTTTTTCGGCTTTTATCTCATTTAGAGTGGTCGTATCGACTTCGGATTAACTTAAACTTTGGAAAAAATTAACTTAAATTTTTTTTACAATTTTTCTGACTTAAAAAACCAGGTTAATGACGTCACAACAACCTTATTTTAAATAGGGATGTGTCCTCCACTAATATATATATATATATATATATATTATACATACATATATATACATAACATATATATATATATATATATATATATATATATATATATATATATATATATATATATATATATATATATATATATTATATATATATATATATTATATATATAATATATATATATATATATATATATATATATATTTCGCAAAATAAATTTTTTAATGGGCAGGGACCTCTGAAACGTATTTTGGACACATTCCCGGGCATATTTTTTCAAAGGAAATTCGCTACAACAATTCAAAAAACCTTGCCCTTCCTTATGCTGTGTCTACTCGAACAAGTTTACTCAGGTAGATGCAACTTACAGCAACTGAGGTGAGAGATATGAAAATCGCTATAAAACTTTATTTAACTTACCTCGTATGAACTTCTTATGACATTATTGTTCGAACTCGTATATGCTTAAATATCATAGCTTAATCGTGGAAATACTAAGTTGGTGTTAGTATTTATGAAATGTGTTGAGTGTATTTCTTTACATCACACGCGTATAAACTGTCTTGGAAATATGGTAAAAGAATTGTTAAAAATCTGTGAACAATGAATTTTTAGTTGTATATTTTATTTTATTTTTTCATTATTTTATTAGGTGCAAATAACTTGTACTGTTTTGTTATTTTAATTTAATTCTAAGGATAATGTAAAACAAAATAAGCTTGTTATATTTCGAAAATGTAACTTTATTAGAAAACTGAAATGCCCCTTTGTATAAATTAACTAAGTAACTAAAAAAATTAAATAAACCTGAATAATTTAGCTATTCACAATTTTAACAGAAATGGCGAAATAAAAATTATTCATAACATTAAACAATTTTCTATGTTATACAAGTATTAGACTTGCAAATTCTTTTACGGATAAAGTAAAATATAATTAATATTCACTTTGAAAAATTGAAGATTTTTGGTAATTTGGAGGTAGAAGGAATTGTTTGTTCTTAGAGATTGAAAAAAGATTTTTGTATAATTAAAAGATTACAATTGTTTTTTTGTAAATCTGGTTGATTGTATAGACAAGATTTTTTGGTTTCCCCAATTATTACTTGGGGATATGGTAAAGAAGGTAAAAATGAGTAAAAGATATTTTAACAGAATAATTGGTTTTAGATTTAAGTTGGGAATGGTTTCTGAAGGTTTTAAGAAGATTATTATTCAGGAGAGGGTCAGGATCAGATTGTTATTTAATCCTTTTAAGAGGTTCTGGAAAGGACCCTTTTTCACCTTATATTAAGTGATGTTCCCACCTAGTATTCCTGGTAATTATTGATGTACGTTAATGTATTTATCTTTAGTCTACTAATAAATATAACAGTTTAATTACAGTTCTGATCTAATAGTGTTTTTAAAAACAAATAAGATTCAATTCAAATTGTAATTTAAATCTCTGTTATCATTTTTAACTTCACAGTGTAGAGACTGTTTTATATTAATATTTAACTGTAATGCAAGTCTGAAAATTCGTAATTCAATATTTTGTAAGAACATAAAATCTTCTCATTTTTGTGTCCAACGTAGGATGTGTAAAATTGGCGCTCAATATGGCGTTATGAATTGTCATCCAATTTGGGGTTATGAATTGGCGCCCAATGCGGAGTTGTGAATTGGCACACAGCAATGTGTATTGTATTTAATTATCTATTTAATAACAGAGGTTATTGAGGTTAATATGTGAGGTTATTGATGAATCATCAAGTTAATTAAATTAGTAGTATTAGCAGTTAATTATGCTAGGAGTAATTTATATTTAGGAATTTCATATAATACCGATGATTTTATGTCTCATTTATGATTTTATAATACAAGTTTTGCAAAAGGCACAATTATATTGTATCAGCTTCATATTTGTTCATTTCTAATAAGAAAGGTATTATTAGTCGCTTGTTATCTTTGGTCTAAAAACTTTAAACTTTGAGAATGTAGTAAAACTAAACATTCTCCGATAATTTATTTTCTAATTGTAACATTGCTATTTGTGTAATTAGTGTATTATTCATATTTCTATCATATCTCATTAGGAGAAAGAATCGTTGTAATAATCCTCTCTATATCCAAGTTTTTTTATTTGTATCTTATCCATATCTAATCAAATATAATCTATACTATGCCATAGTTTGTTATATTTTTTTGTTCTGTAATCAATTATTTGTTTGTGGATTCGTTGACATAGACTATTCAGATATTGTTACTAGAAGGGTCCTATTAGGTGAAGAAATATCGAAAAAGTAACCTGAACACCTACGATCATTAATATAATCAAATATAGTAAATTTACAGTAACTTATAAAATAGGACGTTAAAAATACAAAACAAACCAAAAAAACAATTGTGTAAAGCAGACGAAATGAATTCATTATAACCTTATCTCACTCTTGGAAGAGGTTTCACTGAGGTTGCTCAGAGCCTCTGAGAGCCACAAAAAAATGTTTCAAGCTTCTCAATGCATTGAGATAGGCTATGTCCCCTCTAGTAATATGCCTGTATGAACTTGCAATGTTGTTGTCTTTCACCAACAACATCTTTAACTAGAACTTAATTATAAACATTGTTTTAGGACCCAAAATACAAACCTATTAACTTCAAAACAAACAATTAGGAAAACTCTTAAAACCTAAATCATGTGTGATTTGGCAAACATTCAGAGATGAATGTTCAAATTCAATAGTGTAAATTCAAATATTTAAATAGAGAATGGAAATTAGAAAATTGAGTTTTTGAAATGAGAGAATAGTTTGTGTTGATTAGAAACGGGAAAAGGTCTGCTGGTAGGTGTTTTTGTTTTGGGTTTGATTTAGTATGTTTCCTAAAGCTATTTTATCGAATGCTTTTATAATTGGTGAATGAGTATATGTTGGCTTGACTGTACAATGTCCAGTTGTCAGGTAAACACTAGGAGACTTTTTGTTTGCATTTTTCCCCCTATTTCCCTCTTTCCATTCAAATACCAATTAAAAATTTCCCGTCCCTCTTCTATATCCACATTCGAATTTGCTCAAAAACTGTGATAAGATTTATTGTATTTTTCACTGTTGAAAAGCACGGTGTGATTTACAGCGTGGATCCGATCTATCGTATTGTTCACAGCACTCGTAATTAAGCATATTTTTTTACTTTTAACTCACCCTAAAATCGATTTTTCAATTAATTTATTTTATTTACATTGTTTTGTTTACTTTTATTATTATTCGTGCTTACTTTCTCTTTTACATGATATTATCACAAGATTAGCTTTTTTATGACATTATAGTATTTAGCATTCTTCAAAGTTCTTCATTCAGTTCTTCAATACCTACATTGACTCGAATTGTATATCTGCAAGCATGCAATAATTATGAAATACCACCGTCTATTCTAAATTCGTCAATTCTCGAATTTACGATTATACACGAAAGCGTTGTTTTACAATTTTCACTGTATTATTTATAATATTACAACTTTAACTTTTCGATAGAGCTCTAGCAATAATAGTTTTAATTAAATGTTTAATTTAAGTTTAATATTAATTTAATAAATTTATTCATAATTAAAAATAGATATTGTATTCCATTAAGCTGTTGTGTTTGAGTAGCTAGAAGATTAAAATTGTCGTTATAAAAATCAATGAAACAGTCCAAGCAATACCGGAAAAAACAATCCAAACAGTCCTCGATACCGGAAAATCTGGTTTAGTGGAAAATCCGTACAAAGTCTTACCTAATGGACATAATTGATTAAACACAAACTAATTATTTGTTGCAAATACAGAACAAATAATGTAGTTTCATATCTGGACAGACTGCTAACTACGGGTTATATCTGTATAAGTATAGATTAGTTATTACAGATTTATTTCTATGTTGGAGAAGCAATGTTTTTGTTTTGTATAAATGTTTCTAATAAGGTGTTTTACGAAGAAACGACTATCATTCTACAAGTTAATTAAAAAACGAAATATATTTCTTTGGATCATCTTCAGTTAAAACTAGAACAAATTAGAAGGATTACATTAAAAAAATATATCGACAGAATGTAAATTTTATATTAATTGTTAATCTAAAAATAGATGTACTTATAGATTAGAGAGGACATCATTATCTACACGCTATCTGGTGATACACTCGCTCACCAGTTCATCTCTTAGTATCACAGTGATAAATGTAAGTCATTATACCATGTATTTACCAAGTTTGTTCAACATACGATGATGTTATTGCTCCCTGCACTGTTATAATTGAAATTTAAGTGACCTTATGATGGGTTTGCTTTGAAACAGGGAATGGATTCTGTCTAACCGCATACTTAGCTACTTCAGTTGCAGATTGAGCTAATTCAGAAACACTTAATGATTGTATTACAAAATCCCCTTTTGATAATAAATTGGGTTCGTTACGGTGAGGTCTGTTGAGTGGTGGTTGAAGTCACGTTTCAGATATTTAGTATTTAAATAAGGATTCTAAAGCACAAAATGTTGTTTTCAATTTTATTATGATGTAAATAACAATTAAGTTTGATGTACGCTTGAATTGTGCCTTTAATACCCATTGTTAATTTTGTCGGTGATAGTAGGACGTTTGATATTTAGTGGAATGTTCCCCTCGGTTTGTGGGGGTTAAAACTCGAAAAAGAGAATGAAAGAGACAATCCATAATTTTGGTGTTTTAATTACCTATAAAACACGACTTGGGGAGGGTAAGGCTACTGCACTTTAAAAAGCTAATTGCCCAATTCTGAATATAACCGTCTGGTTGATTTGTATACGTTGTCGCCTGACAAAAACCCCTAACAGAAATTTTCAAAAAACTGAGAATAAAAACCAATTTTACGTTGTCTAGTTGAAAATATCTGTAAACTACCTCGCGACTCGAAAACGAATCGAATTAACATTCCCCCCTCTCCTCTCAGTGTGATTTGTGCATTCACCGGACTCTGAATAAATGAATAGCTTTTCTAACCCCTCTGATTTTTTCGTTTATTTTTCGTTGCAATAACAAATTTCAATGTGAAACAAAAAGCGATATGTCCGGGGTTTTTATAGAAAGTGAATATTGCACGATAAGTTGGTTTTTTTTTGTAAATGCAGTCAATTGTATTGTATGCAATAAGCATCAGTGTATAAACTATTGAGCGAAAATAGTTTCACATAGTTTCTCAAGAAGGGATTCTTATTATATAAACCTATACTGGTTAAAGAACAGAATTTTCTTATCTAATTGAAAATAAAATAAAATACCCAAACAAGCTCAAAGTAAAAACTTAAAGCAAAAAGTTGCCGGTTTTTATTTCAAATAACCATTGATATACCAAACTATCTGCCCCCGTAGCCGCGGTCGTATAGTACTGGACTTCGGCACCGGAGCTCCGGGGTTCACAGCTAGGGCTATGCTCTCAGTTTTTATTAATAGAATTTGATGTAAAAAGATTTCGCCAACTTTAGTTTTACTTAGAGCATAGTAGATGTGACCCACCCGAGGTGGTTCCCGCAGGGCGAATACCCTGAAGGGCCGAAAGGCCCTAAAAAGGGCATTATTATTGATATGAACTCATAAAACAACGATCCCTGTCTATACTGAGGTTCCAGAAATCTTGAGGATTGAATGACGCCTTATGACGACGGGTTATGACCTACGCAAACGGGTTCTTACAAATTTGGAAAGAGAAAATAGAGTGGAAATAGGCAAGGTTTTACAAGGTGATTGTCATTAACAGATATAGATTTATATGGATAACTGTAGAAGGTAGTAAGAATATTCCGAATAATATAAACATTACTTAACATTTTGTGTTTGTTACGAGTCTAAAATATAGAGTTAGGATACTTACCTCTTATAATTCCTCTGTTAGTACCATTTTCTTTTTTCGTACATATTGGAGACGGGATAATAAGTTGGAACAGGAGGGAGGTCTCGTTTCGGCTCATTTTTCCATTGACACCTTTTTAATTCGAAAGTGTTTTTACAGATTTAAAAGGTCTTAGTGAAAGGAAACGAAAAAGTTTAAAAGAAAGAAAAAATACTTAGCCCTGAGATAAATGTAATAAAGTAAAAAGAAGGATGAGAACTGTGGGAAGGTTTGAAAGTTGCGGCGCCTTAGGCGGACCTTTCCCTACTCAAGTCCGAAAAACTGCTGGTTTGGCTGAAGGGTGTCGTCTATGTCTCGGAGCAAGGTGGAAAAACCCTCAAGTAAATAGGTAATTGTGGAGTCGGGTCTCGAAACCAACATAGGAAGTGAATTAGCAGCTATAACCCCCCCCCCCCGGTCTTCAAGAGTTTGGGAACCTCTCAGTGAAAAAACCCTGCCCTTGGTGAAAAACTTACGGCTCGATGGGGACCAAAACTTTTCCACGAACCGGACATTTCCATCTAGATTACTTCCCACGATCTTCCATCCCTCAAACTTTTTATTTCTTTTCTTTTTTTTAAAAAAAGAACCTTTGAAATAGGTAGAAATAAACGGGAATATAATGGAACCCGACCGAAGAATAAACGGTACAGGTGGTGAATACCAAACGAGTCTACAGAGGAATTGTTTTCAATAATTGAATCTTCTCCTTTTATTGTTCCTATTCTTTCTTAAGTTATTCTAAACGTTTTTTTTTGCTTCAAGGACATTTTCACATTTCAAGTCAACCAAAAAAGAGGGGGGGGGGGGTGGTAGACGACATTTTTCAACCAATTTTATTTAAAGTTTGCGCTTCGAACAAAAATTGAGAAACATTTTCTTGTCAATAATTTTAAGAGAAGGAAGAGCTGTTTTTAGGAAAAGTTTAATAAGATTTTTACCTATAGGCTTCAAGTAACAATGCAAATTGTATTTTTCTTTATTCAATTTTTCTTGGTTATTTTATGGTAAGTGCGAGTAATATTTTGAAGGTCTAGTTCAGACCTTGAACTTTTTGATTAGATTTTATATTCCTTGATACATTTTTTTTCCATTTATACTACGAAAAAAGAATTGAAATTATTTTTTAAAATACTATACTGAAGCCTTGATTGTGCAAAGTAGATTTCATGTTTCCCTAAAGATGCCTAAATTATTACTTAAAATAACCATGTTATGATATGTATAATTCTTAGTACGTTACTTCGATGTGGACATATAACTTCAAACAACAAATTCCGTCTTTTCCACAAGAATTTCTATATTTAAATAGCAGAGCTTTCGGCTTTCGTCATCAACCGTGCCGGAAAGGTGAGTCTCTATGTGTTGTCCAAAATCTCCGTTAAGGGCTTGGAGCAGACTCACCTTTCCGGCACAGTTGATTGCGAAAGCTGAAAGCCGGCTCTGCTATTTAAATATAGATATTCTTGTGGAAAAGACGGAATTTGTTGTTTGATGTTGTATAATTCTGTTTATAATAACTCTTTGGAACCTTTCTTTTATCTCATCGTAGATTTCTTAGTGCAATCGTTTTCATTTTTTACATTTCAAATTTCTTAAATATATTTCCCATTTCATCTATTTATAAACTACGATTCCAGATTCTCACTTCTTCCTGACTTCTTTGAATACTTTTTTATAAATCAATATTTATCATCTTAACGTATTACTCTTTTCTTATAAACTTCTTTAAACCAATAGAAATAAAAACCTTTCTCGCTTGAATATACTTTTCACTTTTCTTGTATCACAAATAAATATGATGCGTCAATGCAATTCAAAATTCAAGTTTCATTTCAAATTAACTTGGTATATTAATTCTAGTTTAATATTTATTAGTGATTATTTATTAATTATGAATTGATTTTCAACTAAATATTGACATACATAAGATAACCTGTCTTCATTTTTAAAAAATTTCTATGAGCTATGTACTTGTGATACTTTTGTTTATTTTTTATTCTTTTGAGTGTCATCATCGATTTGTTTACGTTTACTTTTATTTTTTACTATTGTTTATTGTCACATTTATTTCCTCTCTTCTTTGAAGGTATATTGAAGGTTTTCTTAAAAAACCTATAACGTAAACTTCCTTCATTATAAACAATATTGTTTATTTAGATTATAACAATATGTTAATGATTTAATGCTTTTTTAAACAACATAACCCTTGATTTATTCTGTTTAAATATAGATTATGTTATGTATGTAAAAATGAACAACTGTTTTATTGGTGTTATGTATAATTTATTTTTTATTTGTATCCATTTTCATTGACATTGAGTCCCACTGGTGATTTTATATACATACATACACACACTCACACATATATATATATATATATATATATATAATATATATATATATATATATATATATATATATATATTTGTGTGTGTGTATCTCTATGAGTATGCTTGTGTGTGTTTAAATCAGGGCGCCCAGATTCTGGGCCCCAAAAGTAGGAAACTTCCTACTTTTGTAGTAGAATTTTAGGAAGTAATAAACTTCCTAATTTTTTAGCAGGAAAGTAGGAAACATCCCACTTTTTTAGTAGGAAAGTCGGAAACTTCCTACCTTTTTAGTAGAAAATTAGGAAACTTCCTACTTGTTTTAGTAAGATAGTAGAAAACGTCCTACTTTTTAGTAGTAAAGTAGGAAACTTCCTACTTTTTTAGTAGGAAAGTGGAAAACTTCCTACCTTTTTAGTAGGAAAGTAGAAAACTTCCTACTTTTTAGTAAAGTGAGAAACTTCCTACCTTTTTAGTAGGAAACTTCCTATTTTTGGATAAAACTCCTACTATTTCACTTTATCACTTTTTCAATTG
>JACMZG010001911.1:55802572-55895072 GCA_018340805.1 Microvelia longipes | reverse complement strand
AAGGCCCATAAGGTTGAAACATCATTTTATTGGTTTTAATCTCTGTTATTTTTATTTAAAACATCCTTTCTTCCTAATTTATAAACAGTTTTCAGATAAGTATAAATTGTGAAATTAAACTTAATAATAAAATTCTGGCGCGGTGGTCCGCATGTCGGACAAATTTCCTTTAGGATGCGTGTTTCCGTGCATAACATTACTTTTCTTGCTTAAGGTTCCGGTTCATGCTTTACAACCTAACCAGTTACTCAATTGTCAAGCACTTCTCGTAACTCATTTTGTCTGTATTTTTCAAAGAAAGTGCGCATAATTATCCAATTGGATGTACAAAACTATGCCTCTAAAATTGGCCATGCTCACTATTATTTGCAATAGTTTAAAGCTTAGTTACTATTTATACTTAAAACATAGACAAAATGAGTTACGAGCAGTGCTTGACAATTGAGTAACTGCTTAGGTTCTAAAGCAAAAAACTGGACAACCTTAAGCAAGAAATGGGTTGGTAAGCATGGAAACACACGTCCCAAAAGAAATTCGCCCGACATGCGGACCACCGGGCCAGAATTATTTTGTAGTTATAAACTTATATAATAAAATAATAAAATTATTGGCCCTACTAGGATTCAAACCCAGGTTCCCTGGCTTTGAAAGCTTGTATCGATCCCGGTCCACTCTCATTCAACTCACAGGCACAAAAAACATGGAAATCGAGTACCCACTTAAAATGTGTTCAGTGGCCATATTTTAGGTTTTCTGGTATTGACCACAGTCTTTTTTTTAATTTTTGGTCACTTAGAGTGGCCGTATCGACTTCGGACTGGATTTATTCGATTCAGCGCCCAAAAATACATAGAAAACGACACCCTACTTGAAATTTAATTTTTACCGACCAAAATTTTGGTTACCGGTGATTCACCATGGTTTTTTCGTCATTTATAGTGGCGATATCGACTTAGGACTGGTTTAGCACACATATGCACAAACAAACCACACACGCATATATATATATATATATATATATATATATATATATATATATATATATATATATATATATATATATATGTATGTATATATATATATATATATATATATATATATATATATATATATATATATATATATATATATAATATATTATATTATATATATATATATATATATATATATTAATATATTATATATATATATATATATATATATATATATATATGTATATATATATATTATATATATATATATATATATATATATATATATATATATATATATATATATATATATATATATATATACGTATATACGAAACGTATTTTTTCGTCATAAAGGACTGTGAAACAGATTCCTGTCGTGGTCCGAGGTTCGACTTACGCCATGACGAAGGAAGGAAATTCGCTAAAAGTATTAATTTTATTCTATAAATTTCCGCCTGTTTGTCCTTCTGGACTCATGTATCTATGGTTTCTACGTGCTTATATTTGGCTTAAATTGTTCTGAGCGTAAATTACTTTTCTTTGGTTCTTAAGTTAATGCTGTGTTTTCTTTGATTTCAATATTTAAATTACAGAATACACCAGGAGAGAAAAAGGCTGGGAATAAACGTTAGGGTCAGCTAGTTCCGCCTGTTCTGTGTTTATGTAAATCTTATTTAGAACCCTTAGGGTTTGGAAAAGATTTCAGGTAGACCAAGACAGATGCTGCTAAACAAACTTTTAGCCCTTCCGATGGAACCTTCATTAACACAATATGCAGAGATAGTTCTATCAATTTCTTGGCTTACTATTATCAACTTTTATTTGAAAATATGAACCGCAGGGGGTTCTATGATTACAACGCAATTATTTTCTTTAAAAAATAAGTGCTACGCTTAAGATTAATTGAAACTTATACCTATGTCTAAAATATTAAAACACTTATTCCTAGGCACTACTTATTTGAGTGAACAAAATAATAGGTTAGTTCTAGACCTACAAAAATGTGGTGAACAACATATTTCAAGTGGGCAGTCGTTTCCGATGTTTTTTGAGCCTGTGAGTTAATTTAAAATGATCCGAAGTCAATTCGAGCACTCAGAGTTCTCTAAGCCAGAACTCCTGGGTTTGAATCCTAGTAGGGACGATAATTTTACAGCGTTTTATTTTTTATAATTACTAAATAATTCAGGCGCGGGGGTCCGCATGTCGGGCGAATTACCTTTGGAATACGTGTTTCCGTGGTCAACAATTCATTTTTTGCTTAAGGTTCCGGTTTATGCATTAAAACTTGGGCAATTATCAAGGATTATTCGTAACTTAGTTCTTCTGTATTTTTTTAAAGGAAATGCACTAAAACCTTTAAATATCACTAAACAATCTTTAAAGTAGTGCAAATAATGGTGTGTACTGCCAGTTTCACGAGCTTACTGCTTGGGGCAATAATTGCATTATTTACTCCCTTGGTGCATTAATAATTACACCACAAACTATAGCCGCAATGCGTCCTGCGTAGTTAAACTTTTTTAATTAAGAGTAAAAAGTGAAATACTAACATGATATCGAAAATCGAAAGGTGCTAGACTGGGGTTTACAGGCCTCACTCAGCTTGTGTATAAAACTACAAGCCTCTAAGGACAAATTTTAGGGAATAAGAATAAATAAACGGGTTGCACAGCCTGAAGTATAACCAATTAACCTCCTCTGAACCAATGTTTGGTCCACTTAAGATTCGAGACTGGCTAAGACTCTAAATTTATAATCTTATAGATTCAGAGATCCTTAACTTCTGTCCTTTTAATCGTATCACTCGTATGTAACGTAGATTCTGAATGTATATAGTTTCACTTTGAATAATAAATTTCAACAAGACTATAACGAGTGAAAATTGATATATTTATGTGATCATTGATATTCAATTGAATCTGAAAGAAAACTTACGATTCGATCTATGTGAGGAGTTTTATTGTACTTGCCTTTTTTTATTTTCTTTTTTGAAAATGAACTAATTTAATTTCAAAGATCTTTTGAGTAAGGAAAACGTACAAAAAAAAAGCTGATAAAGAAAAAAAAAGTAGCAGTGTCCTTTTGAGTGAAGGTTATAAATTTCATTGTGTTCCATGTGGTTAAGGACAGATACAAGATTATGTTCGAACCGATAAGGATTCCGGTTAGTGTTGAATCCCCATGATATTTGTCCGATTTCTGACGTCCCTGAAGACCCTTGTATAAAAGTTGTTACTGGAGGGTTTGGCCGTCATAAAAACCTTTGCCCTGTAAGGTTTTCTACTCCTTTATGCCCCCGGGTGTATAACTTCAACAACACTTCATTTTATATACCTCCTTCATGTCCTTGCAGATCTTTGGCGTCTCAATGCCGCTCTGATGCGATGAAGAGAAAAACTATAGTAAACTTATTCCTCAACACACTCAGTTCTTGCAAACATCCAGTTTTCTTTACACATCAGTTTTACCTTTCTGCTTGACTCAAAACCCAATCTGATAATAATCTCAAACAAAATAATTGTTGGGAAGACGTAACGATTCAACACTTGGGAAGTTCGTCATTCAACAATGACGAATTTAGTGATAAACTTAATAAACAAAATTAATTTGTTTATTGATTCTCTGTTAATTGATTTAACATTATTAAATTAAACTGAATTTTAATAAAAATATACGATCTACAAAGTACTACATATTTGTAAAATACGATTAAAAAAAATTAACGGGGGATAACTAGGGTATAACTAGAGAAGAGAGGGATAACTAGGTTATAACTAGAGAAGAGAGGGATAACTAGGGTATAACTAGAGAAGAGAGGGATAACTAAACAACTAAAAGTATAGACGATTTTCGAAAATCTAAGACCATATTTTCCCTTTAGGATTTAAAGTTGGTCTGAAATGTAACGCCCGAAAGATAAATTAATTATTGTTTACTGTTGATAACGAATTTTTCTTAAGATTTAGTATTATTAATACTACATTTCTTTAATAATTCCTTTAATTATAAAGTGTAATGAAGACATTTACATAAATACGATTACAAATGTAATCAACTTAAAAAAGTGTCCTTTTTACTTTTTTGATAAAACCATTAGAAACACTATTATTTGGCCAAAAAATATTTTGGGCCGCTCCGGAACTTTGAAGGGAACTCTCTGAAATAGGGAAATCAGGGAAATATTTTGGCCCCCTCTATCAGGGGGCTAATATAAGTCAGTATAGCGGGTTTAACCTTTTGGGCTCGACGATCACGTCTTTTGCTTTTAGCTCTTGGACTATGACAGTTTCATACTCTAGAGCTGCCTACTTTACATACGTTATATACTATAAAAGACCACCACACATAAGACAATGTAAATAATTACATTGTTATGTAAGGAGCTATAGCTGTTTAATTACATGTTTTTTGCAATGGATCCAGGTCTAAACCATTTTAATCTTAATTAAAAGGCTTTAAAGAAGCAGCATTGTCGTCCTTTAATTACTTCTTAAACAACATTCCATGGTAATAATGGCCGTCATTGACATTAAATTAAGTCCTTGAGAAAATTCTATGTTAAGAAAATGAAGGTTATTTGTAGGTGTACTTTGCCATTTTCAATTAAGCTATATAATATGTTTACTTCTTTAAGGGGAAAAGAAGAGGTTAAAATGAGTTAGATAGTGACTTAAATTGATAATTTACAATGTAAATGAGTTCGTCTATCTCACTTTTTTCTCTTAATATTATATATATAAAGGAGAGATGCTTTTATATAAAAGGAAGGGAACATAAATATGCAGATGAGTTCTTAAGAGGCGGGTTTTGGGGGTGTTAAGTACCGTATAAAGGCAGTAAAAAAGAGATGTCAAGAATAGATAAGCGAGACTCTTAACCAAGAATAAAATATTTTGAGAAAAAGGTTCTGAATAGGAGAGAAAGAAGCAAGGTGTAATGGCAGATAAGAAGAAAAGTTAAAAGGACCCACGTCTAGTCTATTACCATAAGAGTCAAAGAATTTCATAATCAAGTTACAAAAACGTGCACAAGTGCTTCTGCTACCTAAATACTACCCGTTATATTCCATTTACTATGAAATATCTTACAAGTATTACCCTTTTTCCTTTAGAGGATATAAATAAGGTTTTTACATCATCGTAGTAGAAAAGAAATTCTGTTGGAGGGTTGAATGTTTCACTATAACTAACATATGGCAATATTGATCATCATATATTTTTATTTATTTCATCAGAGCAGTTTTGAATATAGTCCTTGAGTGACTAGTTTGAAAATGTCATTCTACTGTAGAGTAGTTTTGAATATTGTCCTTAAATGACGTTTGTAACCTGTAGGTAGTTTTGAATAAGTCCTTAAATGAGTAGTTTGTAACTGTCATTCTACTGTAGAGTAGTTTTGAGTATAGTCCTTGAATGACTAGTTTGTAACTGTCATTCTACTGTAGAGTAGTTTTGAATATAGTCCTTGAATGACTAGTTTGAAACTGTCATTGTACTGTAGAGTAGTTTTGAATATAAACCTTAAATGAGTAGTTTGTAACTGTCATTCTACTGTAGAGTAGTTTTGATATAGTTGAATGACTAGGTTTGTAACTGTCATTCTACTGTAGAGTAGTTTTGAATATAGTCCTTGAATAACTAGTTTGAAACTGTCATTCTACTGTAAAGTAGTTTTGAATATAGTCCTTAAATGAGTAGTTTGTAACTGTCATTCTACTGTAGAGTAGTTTTGAATATAGTCCTTGAATGACAAGTTTGAAACTGTCATTCTACTGTAGAGTAGTTTTAAATATAGTCCTTGAATGAATATAGTTTGAAACTTTCTAATTACTTCTATCTGTAGAGTCATATTGCTGTATACTTATAGTGGAATTATCTATGTATAGTCCTTAGGAAATTTTATTTGAAAATTTCGGAGTCTGATATTTCTCTATTGATTTCAACTCCTTGCCAACACTGATATTCGACACTAAATTGAATTTCCTAAAAAATGTTTGTCACTTCAAACTTCTCAGTGACACTCTATAGACCAAGAGCCCAGGGGTGTTTTGTTAATAAAAAGTGTAATGGCTGGAACCGGTCTCAATTTTTTCGTAAATACCTACCTGAACAAGGTTCTGCAATTCTGCCGACTCGTATCGGATGGGTGTCCCAGGCAGAACCTTTGACCCTAAAGTGCGTTTGCCTGGGACACCATCCGATACGAGTCGGCAGAATTGCAGATCCTTGTTCAGGAAGGTATTTACGAAAAATTGAGACCGGTTCCAGCCATTACACTTTTTATTAACAAGACACCCCTGGGCTCTTGGTCTACTATTACGTCAGGATAATAATTTAAAGCCTATTTATCTAATGCATCATTTATTCAGAATCGATTGTTTTGTGGCTAATAAGCATGTTATGTTAAACTCGGTGGTATCAAATAATTGCTATTGTGATTATTTTACAAAAAAAAAAATATAAAGAAACCCCTTGATTCTCTTAAGGCTTAGTTCTTTTCTTGGACGATTAATTTTATTTTTGAATTAATTGAAGAAATTAATATGAAAGTAAGACGAGTTGTTACTTTTAAAAGTAAGGATTTTTTGTTACTCCAAGGGCAGATTGAACTAAGGGAAGGACTAATTAAAGAATTTTGTAATCTGTTAAGTGCAAAGTAAGTTTTTTACTTCTTCAGTCAAAACCCCTTTCTTCCTGTTTTTAATTTCTTTGTTTTCAACTTTTGGTCTCCCTTTTGATTTTGGTATTTAGTTGTTTAATTTAGACATTTTAGGCTTATTGAATATGGAGGACCATGTTGTTTGATTTGAAGCTTTATACAAATCATAATTATTTGATAATATATTTTTGTAAAGTTTAGAAAAATATATGTTTTGTTACTTAGAATTTTTTAGAGTTTAGAAAATGTTCACTATAATTATTATAATACTTACGAGGATGGTTTGTGAATTGGTTTTTATCTATTATTAAAAGTAGTCATGTTCTCGGTAAAAGCACTCAGGTTCAAGTTAAATGCAATCATTTTCACGGTAAAACCAGTCATTTTCACGGTAAAACCAGTCATTTTCACGGTAAAACCAGTCATTTTCACGGACAAAAATCAGTCATTTTTATTACAAATAGTCATTTTCAAGGCAAAAGCAGTCATGTTCTCGGTAAAAGCACTCAGGTTCAAGTTAAATGCAATCATTTTCACGGTAAAACCAGTCATTTCCACGGACAAAAAACAGTCATTTTTATTACAAAAGTAGACATTTTCAAGGCAAAAGCAGTCATGTTCTCGGTAAAAGCACTCAGGTTCAAGTTAAATGCAATCATTTCACGGTAAAACAGTCACGGACAAAACAGTCATTTTTATTACAAAAGTAGACGTTTTTAAGGCAAAAGCAGTCAGGTTCTTGTTAAAGCAGTCTGAAGCATTATTTAATATTATTAGTGTTTTTTTTATAAACCCACTCTCTAGGTTAAAAGTACAATAGGAAATTTAAAAAAAAATTGAATATAAAAAAAATATTTTAAAAATAAAATCTGCCTGTAAATCTGTGAGGTACTGCCCTGTCCTAAAGGCCTTAAACATTTTTGTGCCAAGTTTCAACTGAGTGTTATAGTTCAGCATGATGAAAACCAGTCAGAACGTCAGAAAAACGTCTGTAACTGATGATTTTGTAAAGAACTCGGTTTTTCATTTTCATGGCGAACTGAATTATTTTCCTCTACTCACGGTAGTAGGTGAGAAAATTAAAAATACTTTTTTTTCTTTTTCATTAATTCAGTTAGTTTTTATTTACTTTTTCATTAGTTTTTATTTACTAATTTCTTTGGTGGTCTAGTAAATAAAAACGGATTTAACAGGTTATACCTTTTAAGTATTTTTTTAAAGGGGTAAAAGTAAAAATTAAAACAATGCTGCTAGAATGATGGATAGCTGTTTAATTATTTTTTTGATGGGACTTTTTATTAAGGGAGTCAAGTTTATATCATCTGAACGATAGGGAAGAGCTAAATCAGCTTGACTTCTTCACTCAAAGCTTTGGCAAGTTCTCTCTCACTTTTAATTGAACTTAATTAAAGAAAAAAAAGTCTTTAAACGGAGAGAAAAAGAAACTAATCTTAGGGACAAATTAATTGCGCTTGCATAAGTAATGGCTTTAGGAGAGTTTGGTTGGCTGTTATAAGGAAAACTCTAGACTCAGTTTCCCGGCCATTAAGTTATTAAAAGAGTTAAAGCTTTCCTCCTTCTTTTTCTTCTTTCTTCTTTTAGATTTTCTCGTGTCTTATGGTAAGGAAATCTTTAGCTTGTCCGTCTCCTTCTAAACTTTAATTATTCCACGCTAAAGGGTGGTTTTTTGAAGTCTTTTTTGATCTTCTTTTAGCCTTACCGACTATACTATTTAATTGGATTATGGGTGGTAATATATTAGCTGAGGGTAGTCGGTGTAAAATTGAGGCTTAGCCTCTTCACCTCGGCAAATCCTTAAAGATTTCAAATTCTATTTTACTACCCCAGAAGCTAAGCGAGACTTTACTCGTTAGCTTATATTAAAAGGAACCGACGGTTAACCTTAATACTTCGTATTTAACTCCCGGTCTTTTCTTAAAATCGTTTAATAGGTTTTTAGACTTTTTTTATGTTTCTTTCCCTTTTATTTCCAAAATTAACATTTTTATCTGGTAGTTTACCGTGACGGAGGTACACTCAAGCAGAATCTTTTGAAGCACCTTGTACTCAAGGCATGTAATAAAATCTAATTTGTCTTTGCTTTTGCATGACTTAATTTGTCAAATGGGTGATGTCTAGTAAGAAATCTGGGCATCTCAAGCTTGGTTGTTTTAAAATTACAAAACAAGGTGAATCAAAATCGGAAAGATTGATGACCATAGGAATCCGAAAGAGGAGAGCTAAATTATCTTTGTCTGCAGATAAGACAGATAGATTACCATTCTCTATTCCAAAGATTACATATGATCTATAAAGTCAATTTTTTAACTCTGGTTTAGGTAGAATATTTCTAATTCCTATCTTCTTGAATATTATTCACATTTTTCACTTTCTGTATTTTGCCATTCTATTCGCTATCTCATCCAAATAACTATTTGCTACAACCCAACATTATGGACACAGTATGCGCTGGGCAATTTGTTAAAGCAATTAAAAAGTTCCAAGTATTAATTTTATCAAGATTTCTATTATAACCAAGTTGTATCACACGAGAAATAAGAAACTTTGTGAGGCCCACTCCTAGATGCCCACACAACACAATATAAAGATGATATACAAAATATTTTTACGCAATTTATCTATTGTTTAATTGAAGAAAATTGAACTGTGAATATATATCTTCTTTGATAGAATCTTGAGTTCTTTTAACAAGATTCTAGAGGTGTGTTTCTCTTTTGTTGTTTCAGTAGACATTTTTTTTATTATGCAGGTTTGTCCTGTTTAAACAAACCTGGTTTTTTATTGAGAATGTAAGTTTTCCTCAGTCACAGTTTAAAAGGATATATAGCCAACTTATTTCCTTCTTTTAGTTTATTTTAAACTCCGGATTCTACAGATTTATACACCTTGCTCTCTCTTGAGAGGAACGAAGCTCCTTCGGGAGTTCCAACACTTACTTGCAAAACATCCCTCGTTCTCTTAAGGTTTTCCTTGTTACCCTCTTGTGTTCTGATCCCTTTTCACCTTCTCTGATTTATAGTCAACGACCTATTTCAACTCGGAGCACTTTTTTTCTTCCAAAAAACAGTCCTGCAAACCTTTTTTGTGTTTCTTTTAATTCAAACAAAACACCTACAAATTTCTTTTTTTTTGTTACCCTTCCTTTTGAATAAGAAAAACAGTCTGGTATTTTTTACGACTTTTTCCCCAACCTGTTTCTTCCCTTTTTTTTCTTCGGTAATACAATTATCATGACTATTATGGTGTTTTTTCTCTTTATTTTATTTGGAGTGTAAAGTCTTGCATATGAATATAAAAGAGTTGTAACTTTTCTTATGCTTGCGTGAGCAAAAGAAAGAAAAATAGAAAAGCACTTTTTTTCAGCATCAAGGAGAGATATGAAAGTAAAACCTGTATTGATGCGACTCTTTTTGTTATTACTGATTTGATCATCAACTAGAATCAGGAAGCAGGTACTTCTTGTTTCTACACCAGGTAGGTAGAAGCTGTTATCAGCTTCTTATCAGACAAAATCTGGGGTCCTTTTTTTGCGAGTAATTGCAAAATATTAAAAAAATGATTTGAGGCGCCGCTGCAGTGCCTCAAAGCAAAGTGCTTGAACGTGTTACACCTCTTTCAAAGTTCATAAAAGTGTCAGGACAAATGTTTGTGATTTGGAAACATCACAGCGATTTTTTCTGTTATTATAAATCGTACAGTGGTAATAAGGATTTTAACCAATTGACATAGTCGCATTCCATCCGTTTTGGCCCCTACGGATAGACTGCGGCTGGGCTGTTTATAGCAATCTATACTTAAATAAAAAAACTTAAACTGTACGCTGTTAAAAGTGATGTAGAAAAATTAATACAACAACGTCTTTGCACTCAGTGGAAATACATTATTGTTTCATTTATTACACTTAAACTGTACGCTGTTAAAAGTATTAAACAATTAATACATCAACAACAACGTCTTTGCACTTAGTGGAAATACATTATTGTTTCATTTATTATACTTAAACTGTACGCTGTTGAAAGTGTACAAAAATTAATACAACAACAACGTCTTTTCTCTAACTGGAAATACATTATTTTTTTATTTGTTACACTTAAGTTTTATTTTAAGCTCCCAATCTTTAAAGCAATCGTACAGTCCCAATTGTTTACTTACGTAACATCCGGCTGGGGGTCGGTAGGTCGATCTTGAAATAACCCCCTGGTAGACGGTGTGCGGTCAGATTTGTTTGTTTCCATGCTACGTTGTCCATCTGTCTTTTCGGTTTCATAGTATGTTTGTCTAGTTAACATTAAGCCGCGATAATTAGTTCTTTTAAACTTGAGGTGGTTCTTCATAATTTAGGTCAAAAGGGGAATAAATATAACTAAAATAAGATTTGTTATTTTTACCTTTTTATCGGTTTATTATTTTTGAATTTTATTTTTTCATTAAAACGATTGTTTGAAAATAGTGTATCTTATAGTTGTGTAGGAAAGTGGAATTTGATTGCTGTGAATTTTCAACGCGCAATAGCGTGTCAATATTGCCATGTTGCATGTATTTTTTTTATTTATTTTTTTTTTGAGGACACATGCAATTTAATGAAATATCAAAAAATATTCCACCTGCAGTCTGAAAAGTTACTATGTAAAAATGTTATAACTTTTCTGCCAAGCCAAATAAATAACATTTCCGAGGCAATAAGGAGTTTACATTTCTAATTTTTTGAAGGCGTAAAGTAGACACTTTACGGCTTTAGTTACTTCACACGTTGGTCACATTTACACACTTACCTGTAGACTTTTGGTGTGGACAGTGGGGTGCTTAGTATTTTTTAGTAATGTATGAATGTTTAATATTCTAAATGAAGTATAGCTCTGATATATAGCTTTAATATAGCAGTGATGTGTATCAATGATTCGGTATTAATAACTGCTATCGCAAAAGGTTAAACTGATTATATTCTATAAGGTATTATGAATTCTGATTATGATTATAAGGTTCTTTAACCGATTACAATATCAGTTTAGTCATGTAAACTTTTTGTAGCAAATTGCTTATTAGCTAAATAAATACTTAGCAGAAATATTCATAAGTAATAATTATTTCATTTATGCGAGTAGATTTATTACATTAAATTAATAAGCACGCACACACACAGATATATATATGATATATATATATTATATATATATATATATATAATATATAATATATATATATATATAATATATATATATATATATTACATACATGTGTGTGTATATATACCCATTATTTAACTCTATATTAAAGTCTAAAAAATTTGAGTTGTCTGAAAAGTTCGTGGCTTCTCCAATCTAAACAGAGAGATTATAAAAAAAGTACGAGGGTAACACTGTATCAAAAAGAAAATTTAGTTCTAAAGTATTGGTTTGGACAATTAAAAAGAAATAGATAAAAACTATATAGGAAAGTTATCTGGTTGAACATCAATATAACCTCCCTCCTACAGACCCGTTGATTTACTGACATAAATGATGATACTTGGAATGAAAAGGAAAGGTTATATGAGTCTTTCTCTAGAATTAGTGGTTCCACTAGATAATTGCTGTCTAAAGGGGTAGATTTTTGTCGATTTCCACGAGTATTGGAAAGTTTTTGTCCCTAAACAAGATTCACGATCTTATCTGGATAGGAGACCCTCGAAAGAGGTCATCAGGAAAATTGGAAAAAGGATATAAAACTCCGACTGTGCAGGAAGTCAATATCAGGTCTTTTAGTTTCGTCTTAAATGAGTTTTTTTTCTTTAGTAGTTTCTAATCTATTTTCTTAATTACATTATTAAATGCTATAAATTTGTTGTAGGAATACGAACTCCATAAAATGAATTCTTCATTTCATAATAAGTTGTTGATTTTAACTTCTTTTAATTAAAGAAAGTATTATCGTAGGTATAAAAGAAGTTTTGTGTTCGCACAAAAAACCGAAATCGAGAATTCTACTGAATGATCAATTATGGTGTTTTTAAGACCTTCTTAGTAGTTTTCAAAAAGTTATCATTCTATGTGTCTATTACCATTCTAGCTCTCAGTGTATTAATACTAATTGTAAGTGTGAGGTTTTGTGTAATAAGTTTGAGTTTTTGTATTAAGTTGAGTTTTTGTGTACTTAGTTTGAAGTTTTGTAGTGAGTATGAGTTTTTGTCTAATAAGTTTGAATTTTAGTAGTGAGTATGAGTTTTTGTGTACTTAGTTTGAATTTTTGTAGTGAGTATGAGTTTTTGTGTACTAAGTTTGAGTTTTTGTAGTGAGTATGAGTTTTTGTGTACTTAGTTTGAATTTTTGTAGTGAGTATGAGTTTTTGTGTACTAAGTTTGAGTTTTTGTAGTGAGTATGAGTTTTTGTGAACTTAGTTTGAGTTTTTGTAGTGAGTATGAATTTTTGTGTAATAAGTTTGAGTTTTTGTAGTGAGTATGAGTTTTTGTGTACTAAGCTTGTGTTTTTGTAGTGAGTATGAGTTTTTGTGTACTTAGTTTGAATTTTTGTAGTGAGTATGAGTTTTTAAGTACTTAGCTTGTGTTTTTGTGGTGAGTATGGCCGTAGTATGAATATGACACAAGACACTTTTTCAGGGGATATTTTAGATTTAGCTGCTTATGGTTCCCGTAGAATCAATCTGTTTCAAGCCCTTTTGGTTAGCGATGTCACCCAACCGAACTTAGTCATTTTAAGCATAGTAAAAAATGAAGGGAGCCATTGAGCACATAGGGCCCCTACCTATTGAATATCGATCAGACAAATGCTCTTTCTAAATCGGAATACGCTAACTTTTTTTGAGTTACTGTCAGTAACATTCCTGACCACATACATAAACACATACATATCACATGTTTGACTATATACTTAAGCACACTCACCACATGCTTGACTTCATACTAAGCACATACGTAGCACATGTTTGACTATAAGTATATAGTCAAACATGTGCTTAAGTATAAGCACATACACACCACATGCTTTACCACATACTCAAGCTTCATTCTAACTTAAATTATAAAATTAAAATTATAAACTAGAAGTGTACTTTAATGAACAATTGTTTAAAAAAAACTTACTTAATTTAAAAATTAGTTACACAAGGAGATTAATTATTTATGATAATTTTTCACTTTTATCAAGACTCTCCTTTCTCGTTTTTCATAAAATCTTTCATATTATGCATATTTTTCATACTTCATTTTTTCCCTTAAAAGAAAAAAGTGTCCCAATTAAAAATACAAGAAGAATAAGAAAAATGTCCTGAGGTAGGAAAAAGAATTATCGCGTTAAAGAAGCAATGAGTGATTTACAAACAAACATCTCCTGTGGGGCCTTCCTTAGCAACTCCTGTTACAAATTATTAAACCCGAAGTAAATAAAATTTCACTTAATTGGTTATATATGTCTATCGTTAAATCTATATAAACGTTCAAATTTGCTATCACTGATAATGATTTAAAAAAACTAATAACTTTTAATATTCTAATGTTTTAATAATTATCGTCAAAGCGTATCTCTTTAAAATGTATAAGCATACTTTAAATAAATGTTTTAAAGAGCTAAACAAGTTTTAAGTATCCTTCCAACCTTAGGAAAAAATGATATAATCCTGCGACTTAAATATTTTTTTTTTCTTTCTCCCAGGAGGTTTATGAGTCTGAAAACCAGGTGATTTATATTTAAAATATGATCCCCTGAGTAAAATGGCTACTCGGTAAAATACTTCTTTTTTGTTCTTTTTCATAAATTATATTAAGAAAAGTGTATAATTATGTGATCCTGTGTTTAAAAACGTTCCTAGGAACGTTTCTTTACCATATTTGATACGCTTCGCTCCTACTCTCTACTTCGGGCTCGTTTTTCTCGACCTTAGGGTATGGAAATAACGTAATAACTAATTGTTAGTTGTTATATATATATATATATATAATATATATATATATATATATTATATATATATATATATATATATATATTATATATTTTTAATATATGTAATATAACGTTAGGTTATATTATATATTTAGGTCTTATATATATTCATTATATATAAGACCCATAATTCTTAATATAAGATTATCATATGTGCTAAGATGCCAACTCATGATCAGCATTAGTTCAATTTTTATGGAATATCTTGTTGTTTAATAAAACAAAAGTTTAAAAATCTAAAGACTTCAAATTAAGTTGAAATTGTATCCAGTTAAGTTGGTACATGGGTTCCCAAAAAAATAAGGTTTCAATACGGTTTCATATATGTGCGTGGTTTTTGTTGGATTATAAAAAGGTAAGCTGTAACGAGCGAGGTCAGTGCCTGGATAGGTGACCGCTGGTAATAAAACTAATGTATTTACTATCTAAGGACGAGTGAAGCGAGTCCGAAAACGTGTTGCAGTGTATATCTAACGACTTGTATATTCTAAAGGACGATCGAAGCGAGTCCAATGCAGCGAGGCTGAGCTTTGCGAATCCAATGTGATCCAAGTTCCGAGGTACCCCGTACCCGATTTTTACTCTTGTTTTTACTAGAATTACTAATATCACGACTATTTAATTAACCCTAAAAATACTTTATCTACGTATAAAAATTATCTCATGATTATATCATTATAATGATACGAATAAACTTTTTATAAGATTCTAACAATCATAAAACCACATCCAATTTATGTCAAGTCTTAATACTTTCTTAAAAGTTCTATGACGTATTAAGACCCACTGTACGCTTTGCCCTAACAATATATATCTATATGGCACTGGACATTTTTTTTTCTTTTCCGTTTTAAAATGTTAGTAAGTTAATTCGGAATTATCCAGTAGCTTAACTTATTTTTTCCAATTTATTAAAAATATTTTTTACTTCATTATTAAGAGACTTACATACAATTTTATTTAACCTCGCTTATTGGTTGGTAAGTTTGTGTTGTTTTCTTTTGAGGTGACGTAAAATCCCACACGATATAGCTTAAGCTAAGCCATTAAAACCTTATTAAAACCTTCTTTATTTTCTTGAATTGTTTTTAAGACCTCGACTAAAGTTGAAGTTAATCGTCTTTTTATTTTCGCGTCTTTCCAAACGTGATAAAACTCTTTGTCTTTGTTTTATTGAGATTTATTTTATGGTCTTTTTTAGGAACTTGATTACATGCTTTTACTTTATAAGTATTTTGATAGTTTTCGAATATTTTTCTGATGATATTGGACTGAAATTAATAATTATTTCAATTTTATTATGAAACTTGCTTGGAATATACTTCAATTTTTTTCCTGCAAAGCAAATGGCCGCTTTGTAGAAAATTTGCTAAATACAAGAGAAAATGCCATGTTAAAACAATTAAATGAATAAATAAATAAAATAGTTTTTTTGAGGTAGTACGTAATTGAGCACTTTATTGGACCGTTTTTAGGATGAGAAGCCTATCATTATAGTCTTAGGAGGTTATTTAGTACTTTTCACCTCCGAGGACAATAATGAATGTAAAAAAACTCCTAGGACGTAAAAGTAATTCATATGTTGCCGCCATTACTGTAATGTAGCGTGTTCAAAAACAATCTGTGTTAAACTTCATGAGTTTTCTTTAAAAACGTTCATTTTGTTTCTGTTTTTTGTGCGTAGACTAATTTTTTCGTTTTTAAAAGGTGTTCTAATTGACAATTTTTGTGTGTTTATTTGTAAGCTTTTACATTTTTGAGTAAAGTGTGAAGCTATGGATGAATTTAATGACGACGATAATATGGAGTTAATAATAATTGGAAGTTTGTTTTTTTTTCAATTAAGTATATAGCGCAGTTTAATGAGTGCTATTTTTGATTTTTTTTAATGAGTGCTTTAGTTAATGAGTGCTACCTCAAAAAAAAGTGTATGCCATTCGGCTGAGAATGTCTTTATGTCTTGGCAATTTTTCCGATCGCTTCGCTCGTCGGTAAATCTATTGCCGTGACATAAAGACACACTCTCAGCCTTATGGCATAATAACTTTATTCTGCTATAAAACACGGCACACTGTATTCATTAAGACTAAAAACTAATTAATTAATAATATAATTAAAAATTAATTAATAATAAAATAACAATAACACTAAACAAGTACTAATGTCCACAAGGCCGGCCTCGTTTAGCAGCCAGGGACCAAAGGCCTTAGATTTTCTTTGTTCTTTCAATATTTTTTTAAGATTTGTATCTTTTATTCGTGTTTTTACTTTTCCTATCTTACTTTCGTAAACTTATAAAATAGTATTGTGTCCAACCTAAAAAGTTCCAAATCGATGTGTCATCGGTCATGATGTGTGATCGGTCAACGATTATGATCATCTTTATCAGACATTTTCATGACGTTTTGAGTGGATTTTATGATGCTGTTTTTGTGACTGTCACGCATAGTTGAAATTTGAAACAAATAAAAATCTATGTTGGTCACCATTTTGGAAATATTGCCTTCGAAAGTTTTAAACATGGACGGCCTATAACTTTTAATGTTTAAACTATTTTTGACCAACGACTTATCGTCAGATAATTTAATTAAAAAAATTTAGTTGTGAAAAATAATAAAAATTCTGCTTTTAAATTTTTAGCAAATATACATACTTTTATTAATATACATATTTATTAGTTGGATGCTTAACATTATATTATATTTTTTTAAATTATGACGTGTTTTTGGCATTTAAAATGAACAAAACATATAATACAGTAACGTAATATATTGCTTTAAAGGATTGAAATGATTATAAACTAGGCTGCTAAGTATGACGATTTTTGGCATACTTTAAAGAATGGCATTTTTAAAGCTTTCGTGTACATAGAAACGCAATTTTCGTATTTCATGATTAAATGGCTTTAATAAACCTAAAGTTTAAACATTCTAGAACTATGGTCACCTAATAATTCTGAGGTCACGCGTAGTGAGACCGAATAATCCCACTATATTAAGGTATAACTAATCATGGCTTTCTTTGGACGAGCGTTGCGAGTTTAAAGTTAAAACTCCACTAAACATTGTAACAATATTTTATCCAGAGGTCGATCATAGCGAAACCGAATTAATACCATACTTCGGATGATCATAACATTCAGAGGACGAGCGAAGTATTCCGAAGTTATAAGAAAAAGTGCCGAGCTACCCTGTACCCGATTTCTTTAATTATTATAAATTAATTTAAACAAACTCTTATTTTCCTAAAAAAATATTTTAAAATTACTCATTTTACTTTTATTTAAGAATAAAACATAAAAATTGGATAAAAGTAAATAACGAGCAAGAAAAAAATCTATCCATCTGGATATGAGAACCTGTCATGCTGTTTATCCGGTTGGAAAAACAAAATTTAAAAAAGTTGCGTTTTTTTTTATTTTTAAAACGTTAACAATTCACAAAAATCATTCTTTTACACGAATCCGTAAGCAAGAATAAAAAATAAATATTTTATTTCTCTCCCCCTTCTTGATTTATTCAATATTAATATACAAAACCGTTCTATTTTTATCTTCTTAAAAAAGGGGGGGTTTCCCCAAATTAAAATATTTTTCCATTAGAAAAAGTAAAAATTGGCGTCAGAATCTTATCTGGAAGTTTTACATCAAGAAAAACACTGAAAGGGTATGAAAAAGAAAAAGGCTTATGCAAATTAAATTTTATTGAATTATTTCATGTTTTTTTATTAATATATATATCTGCTTATAATTTAAAGTTTCACTAAATTAATATGATTATATTTAATTATTTTGAAACTTCTTATTTAATATTATTATAATAATTTTATATAAACTGTATATTTTATTTGTTTGTATTTTAAATATTTAAAATACAAAGTCTTTATTTAGAAATTATTTTGCAAGGTATGGAATAAATGTTTAAACAATTGTTTACTTGACTTTTCGAGGTAGCCGTTAAAGGTTGTAAAAAACGGGCAAGGAAACGTCATTCTGTGGCTTATTTTCTTGGACTATTTTGAGTAATAAAAGAGTAAGAAGTTGTTTTGAATTTATTAGTTTAATTTTATTAGGTTTAACAATTTTATGATTGTTTTTTTTTTTATTATTTAATCTTATTTTGTAAGGTATTTTTATTTGCGTATTGATTTTTCTATCTTAATAGAAGGTTTTGTTAAACATATACTACATACACACAGCGTACACAATACGGTCAACTAACTTCATATAGAAATAAAAGTTCGACGAGAAGGTTATCCGTTAAATACGATCGTCTCTGAAGGTACATGCAGCGTATCGGGGTATCCATTTAGATTCCATCTCCCTAGTTCTAGCGTATGCGATCAGATCCCCTCCACATGGTTCATACAGCTAATATTACCGTTTTGAGAAATCGTAATATAGTACGGTGCGCGGATCTAGAAGTGTGTGTGAACGTACTAATATTTTACTTCCATAAGTAGGATTCATTTTAATTGGCAATTTAAATAATTTAGAAAACAACTCTTGCCTTTTAGTTAGAAAAACTCTAACTAAAACTCTATAAAATTTATAGTAACAATAACAATGTGACCAAAGGTAGGCCGTCGGACCTTTAAGAGGTTACGAGACAAAGGCCCTTAGTTAATATGGATCATTACTAATACGAGCATAAAGTTCATTACTTTTCTTCATTTATACCGTAGGTATATAGGAAAAGTATTATGTTTGCAAAAAAATCCGAAACCAGGATGAAACCGGAATTATCCGTTTCGGGTATTTTAAAGGCCTTCAGAGTAATTTTCACAAATATGTCAGTATGTATGTGTGTGTGTATGTGTGTGTTATTATGTTCACACACATCATGCTGATGCTAGAGGGTTGAAACTTCGTACAAAAATCAGTCTACCGATGTAGTTGTGCTATTCGGAAAACAATTTGTTTATGACGTCATTAACCTGCAATAATGACTCAGAAAAATTTCAAAAAATCATAAAACGTGAAAAAATGATGCGATCATATTGAGATTTGACATGTAGTCATGTATAAGACTAACATATGTGCCAAGTGCGTTACCTCATTATCAGCATTAAGTCAATTTTTATCGAATGACATGTGTACGTTTTTTTAAAAAATTGCAAATAATCGGAAAAAAAATTAAATTAAATTGAAATTTAGTACAAGTGTACACATTTACTTATTAATATGTATTGTATTGAATTCTTATTCTGTTAAAATAAAGAATTTATTATTAAAAAAAAATAAGAACACTAAGTTTCGTTTCAATACGACAAGTATATATTTATGATTTACGTTAAATTATAAAAATAAAGCAGCATTGAGCATGGTCAGTGCTGTATGGGTGACCGCTGAGAATAATACGGATGCATTTACTATCTGAGGACGAGCGAAGCAAGACCGGAGACATGTTGCAGTATAAATTTAGTGATTTGTTTGTTCTGAGGATGAGCGAAGCGAGCCCGAAGCAAGGTGGATGAGTGAAGTGAATCCGATGGCATGAGGAAAAGTTCCGAGGTACTCCGCGCACCCGATTTCTTGCTCTTTATATATATATATATATATTATATAATATTATATATATATATATATATATATATTATATATATATATATGCTTAATTATAAAGAAAGATATAGAAACATTAAGAAAACTTACAATAAAACGTAACGTTTCGAACTGTTAAAGTTCTTCACAGACGAAGAGAGACTATATATATATATATGTATGTATGTATGTATGTATATTTGTGTGTGTGAAAGCTTTCTCGTTACATATTTCAAAGTTAATTTTAATCACGGACTATTTAGTCATTTTATTATTATTATAATCCTTTCTTCTCCTAACAGGTCACAAAGAACCAAATTACATGAATGAATAATGAGGAATAGAATTTAAACTGTTTTTGTGACCGTTAATATATTTTAGAGTTTTATTCAAGTAATTCATTTTAATTTTAATTATATTTAAGAGATGGTTTAAACTTTTTCAAAGATTAAAATTTCTAGTTATATTAATTCAAATTTAGACTTGAAAAGAAAAATTTTCAAAAGTAATTCAACTTGAGATAAGAAAAATAATGAGTTTCTTAAAAACCTTTAGTTAAGTTAAGAGTAAAATAAAAAAAAAGTTTATAAAACATAAATAAGATGAAGTAAATATAAAGTATAATTGTAGGTACTTAGAGCAATAGAAAGAAAGATGAAAAATTAAAGTTGAAAAATATGATAAGAGGTAAGGAATGGGAAATCTCATTTAAAAGTTTAATTTTTGTAAGTTATCTACTTTATTCAATCTTTATGAACAATTTTATATCAAGGAAATAACTTATTTGATCATTAAATTAGGTTTATTTAGAGATGGTCAACCAAAATTTTGATGAGACTGGAAGTATATATACTTTTAGTTAAATATAAAAAATGTGATAAGTGTTTAAATTATCGCTTGTCTTTTATGCAACTTTAGTTGTCCAGAAACTGGACCTTAAAATATGTGACTTATTTTTAATTACTTCGAACTTTTTCTGCTTAAAACATACCTTAAATTATAAAGTAAAAACATAGTCTGCTCATTCAGAGTAAAGCCCTTCATATAAATGCGCTGCCTCAAAATATTCAAAAATCATGAAATCGGACAAATACAACCAAAGTTATGACTCTTTCAAAAACACCAAAAATGGTTACTTTATGCAGTCATCGAGTTTCTTTAAAAAATATGGGCTTTTTGTGCATTATTTTTTTTTTGGTCATTTAACAAATGTCATAGCTTTAGTTATAGTTATCTGATTTTGACGAAAAACACTCGTTTCATAGGACATTTTATCAGCTTTAAAAAATATTATCTTTATGTTTTTGCACATGACCTACAGGGAACCATTTATTGCAAACAACTTGAATTTTTGCTTTTTATTATTATATGGTGCGAACGCCATTTATATGAAAAGCTTTACCCTAGATTGGCAAAATACACTTTTTTTTAATAATTTAAGACTGATTAGCTGAAAAATTTGGCTTAAAGTAATATCACATTAATATTATCCTGTTGTTGGACTACATACAACATTAAAAATAACTTAAAGTAATACAAAAAAGTTACATTTTTTAGACCTGGCTCTAGCACTATAGGTCTTTTATTTAATGTAGCAAATGTCATAGGAAAACTTAGTAGGCCAAAGTTAAATATCTCGAGAACTAATCTAACCATTGATGTGATTTTAGTGTGGATAGTGTAAGGACGCTTCAAAGAAGTAAAATTTATATTTACTTTTCCTAAAATATACCAATTTATTAAGGAAAAGTATTGTCTTTGCACTAAAAATTCGATCCAGGGATTTTAGGGTTTTAAGACCAACAAAATTATCCATTTTAGGGATTTAAGACTTCCTTAGAAGTTTTAACAATGTTTCTGTGTGAGTGTGTTTGTTGCAATCTTAGCTCCCGGTGATTATGGTAATGAGTTGAAACTTAGTACTAATATCAATCTTGGTCTGTTTGGAAAGTATTGTGTTAGCGAAAATTCCGAAACCTGGATTTCCCTTGAATCATCCGATTCAGATGATATTAAGACCTGAATAGCTTTTGCAAAGCTGTCCACCCCGATCTCCAACCGTTTTCCCACAAGGTCAAATTTAATATTTCAAAAAAAATATTTGACCTCACATCATAAAATTGTTAATAGGGATTTAACTATTCAAGCTAGAAAGGCGAATTTGGTATCATTAGAAAGCTGAGTAAATTTCCTAAAGGACAAACTGCTAACCATGTCAAATATTTTGGAAATACTGCCCAAAATTTTGCATGAAACATGATTTTTTTTAAAAAATTAATTTTATGGAATTTTTGTTGTAGGGCATTAGAGGAAGTAAGAGATGAGCAAAAGTTCAGCCAAGAACGGAAAAAACTTTTCTTATGACTGACCTTTAAGAAAATGTAAATATTTTTATACATTCAATAGTCAAAAATGTAAGCTATTGTTGCTAGAAGTTGCAAAAACTGATCATTTTTGTCGTATAAAAGTAAAAATAATGTGTTATTTTAATAAAATATTTTATTTTCGAAAATAATTTAATAATACGATTTTTAGACTCTAGAAGGTAAAATAAACCTATTTTATTCTTACACATTTTTCTCTAAAACCACTCTTTTCCCTTGCTTTTGAGATTTTTAATTATTTTATGTACCATGTAATTAACATTGTATAGACAGACATATGCAAAAATGCCAAAAAATATCAGTTTTTGTAACTTCTAGGAAGAATGGCTTAAAATTTTGACTATTGAATGTATAAAATTATTTAATTTTTCTTAAAAGGCAATCATAAGAGAAGTTTTTTCCGTTCTTGGCTGAACTTTTGCTCATCTCTTACTTCCTCTAATGCCCTACTACAAAAATTCCATAAAATTCTTTTTTTTTTAAAAAATCATGTTTCATGCAAAAGTTTGGGCAGTAGTTCCAAAATATTTGACATAGTTAGTAGTTTGTCCTTTAGGAAATTTACTCAGCTTTCTAATGATACCAATTTCGCCTTTCTAGCTTGAATAGTTAAATCCCTATTAACAATTTTATGATGTGAGGTCAAATATTTTTTTGAAATATTAAATTTGACCTTGTGGGAAACGGTTGGAGATTGGGGTTATATTATGAGACATTTTTTGTTCCTTTTGAGTACTATCACCTCCTTTTCTGGTGGACACTTTATATTGAAACACCCTGTATATATATATATATATATATATAATATATATATATATATATATATATATATATATATATATATATATATATATATATATATATATATATATTGTCTGTTATCATCTTACCTCCCAGTTTGTTTATCCGAAAGAGTTGGAACTTGATTCAAACATCAATGTTTAAGTCTAGTTTTACTCTCCAGATTTTTTTTATGATGTCATTATCCGCCAATAATAATGTTTCAGCAACAGTTCAAGAAGTTCTTAAAACGCAATATAAAATTTTTCATGCATGTAATCATATATAATGGAAAAAATGTGCCACTAATTATTTTAATATTGACATTCGTTCAAGTATTATCGATTAACTTGTATAGTTTTTTTTAAATCTCCAAAATTCTAGTGCTGTGGTCCGCATGTCAAGCAAATTTCCTTTATAATACGTGTTTCCGTTCTTTAAAATCCATTTTTTGCCTAAGGTTCCGGTTTATGCTTAATAACTTAAAGAGTTACTCGATTATCAAGCACTACTCGTTACCAATTGAAAGTGGCCACGCACACCATTATTTGCATTATTCTATTGCTCAATTGATTTCTCGATTGGTTTTTTATAGGTTTTAGCCTTAGGATAATACTATATATAGAAGGAGCACAGGACCGTTAACACAATGTAATTCCACTGATAACACGAAAGCCGGTAGACTGGTGCACTTAAGTAATGCTGCCAACCTGACAACAAAACATTATTTTATTAAATATGTGTCATAAATATCTATAAATGAAGAAAGATCGTAAAGAACAAATATTATAACTTAAAACACCTGCTGAATATTTAATAAAACCGGTCTTAGATGGCAAAAGGGTGGCGGAATACAAGAATCTACAATTAGTAGACGAGGACTACTTTTAATATAATTTTAATAAATACGTTAAACTACAATTTAAAATTCTTTAAATATTGTAATGCACCGATATTTATATTAGTATTTTGTGAATAATCAATCATTAGTTAATAATAGAACATAATAATTCAGCAACCGGAAGTATTGCCAACATTTTTTTTAGAAAATTGTATATTGTTAGGGTGGCAGCATTACTTAAGTGCACCAGTGAACCGCCTTTCGTGTTATCAGTAGTGCTCCTTCTATATATAGTATTATTCTAAGATTTTAGCACATGTCCTTAAGATATGATAAGAAAGCGTTCCAAGGTACCCCGTATTCGATTTTTTTTTATATAAAAGTAGATATGAGTTAATAAAACGATATTGGTTTCCTTTGTGTAATAAGAAAGTGTATATTACATCTATGAAAAGCGGTTTGCGGTAAATGGACTTTTCGATTTTAGATAAGGATTAAAAAATATAAGAAGGGAGGAAACTGCTGGCCGCGGGTCATATCACTCCTATCTAAGAATATATGCCGCCGTAAAGAGACCGGCTCTTAAGGAATGTGTCAGATAAAAGTGGGTGTGTTGGAGGTAGGGCAGAAAAGTAGTGATTTTTGCCGTGTTTTCCTCATAACGTGTGGTTAGGAGTTACGATAACGTCCGGGGAAGATGGAAAAAAAGGTAGAAGTCCCTCGGGAGTTGACTTTAGCACGAAGAGATTGTAGCAGAACACGGTTTTCTTTTTTCACCGTAAAAACCGGCGTTATCTTCTCTCAACTAACTCATGATATGTTTTTTTTCTCAGTAAAACAATATAGCATACAAACCTACCTTGTAGATCCAACAGTTACAAGAATAATGTAAACACATCAAAATTCACCCCTTGCGTACATTCTGCAGTATTTGTATACATATTTCTGTTTTACCCCGAAAATTAACGGTAGATTTTAAAGTATTGAAAAATCGGGTACGGGGTACCTCGGAACTTGGATGACATTGGATTCGCAAAGCTCAGCCTCGCTGCGCTTTGCGATAGACTTTTTTGTAAAGTCTATAATTTCTTTCATTCCTTTATTTTATATCTTTGTTATATGTATCCATAACTGTATTTAGTGCTTTAGTTATGTAGTTGTGTTTTTAATTTTTTAATTGTTGACAATAGCCTTTGGCTTACTTAAAACTGATTTAATCAATGTAATTACTAAGAGACATGAGTATGCCTTGAGGAGAAGGCGAAATATAGTCATAATTACAAACTAAACTTTAAATTTTATTTTCCTCAAAAGTGCCCTTACTTTATCATTGAATATAATGAGGAACAATAAGGAGGATTCAACTCTTGATCATAATGCATTACGTTATTGTATGACATATGTTAAGGAACAAATATGTTAAACAATCATTTACTCTATGATATGTCGGACAAAATCGTGATGAAAAAATACCAAAATATAGTGATATTAGTATAAAATTCCTTAGGATTAAATGCGGTTTCCAAAATAGGCAATATTACGGTGTACTTAACTTTTCAAAGACAGCAAAAGTAGCATCAAAATTAACATATTTGGGTGAAGTTATCAAAACATTTGTGGTAAATTACAATTCTGATCTCGCCTATTCTATTTTTAACAAGAGACCCATTTTAGTACTGGGGGGGGGGATTTATTTCACCCCAGAATAGGGCTACATATAATTTATCCTGCCGGGAGGTATTAATGCTGCTCCAGGGGGTAATACCACCTCCCTTGAAATAAACCCTGAACAAGAACTGAACAAGGGACAAAAGCTTTTGTTCTTGACTGGAGCTGAATTTAAAATTTAATCGAATATATAGTTTTAAACTTACATATTTACAGATATTAAAAATGTAAACGTTCATATATCGGTGTGAAAACGGAAAAATGTTCTTGTTGACAGCAAGTTGTCCATACTTTGATATAATGTGCACTTGATTTCAAAAGGACTTCATTGTAATAGTTACTGATGAGCTTAATTTTGTTAAGTACTTGGATTACTTAAATAATGAATACTACTGAGATTTTGATTTACTTACTTAGTGCAATTCACTCCACATTCAATGATATTAAAGAATATATTTTTATTTGTTATTTCCCATACTAAACTTAATCATTCATTTATTAAATTAGTTTTCCTATATAATCTTTCAGATTTTTATTGAACGGTCACTTAATCAGTAGTTTCTATAGGATCAGGGTGTATTTTATTGTCTAAGAGACGTAAGAAAATATCTTTAAGGACCCGAAAATTAAAAGAAACTAAAAGGAATCATATTTATAGGTTGTTATTTGTCATTATGGTTTAGGGGGAAAACTAAGTCAAGTTCTATAAGGGTAAGTACAAATACTTATTAACTAAAAAGGTATCCCAACAATAAACACTCGGGTTCATATATGTGGAAAAATTATATGGAGAGAAAGGAAATAAAAAGATTTTTTCTTGACTGTTATTACCGGCTGTAAAAGAGGAGTAAATAACATAGACTGTTATAGTGGGGTATGAGCCAATCTCTGTCATAACCTATGGACTTTGATTAATAAAATAAATTGTTACCTTATAGCATCTAGAGCTATTAGATATTTATTACAAGTTTTTATAACTGGTGCACTTAATTTGATTGGATCGTCAAGTATTTATGATGTAAGGGATTCGTTTTGGGGAAAAAGTTATTAATGTTATTATAGAATTCGCTAACTAGGATAAGTCGAAATATTGTATTTCTATTTAGAACATAGACGAGGATATAATAAAAGAAGAAATATAGGTAGGATCAGTCTCGTCTATGGGTAAACGCTAAGTACATGGGTCGAAAGGGTTACCTATAAAATAAACAAGCTAATTAGTTTATCTATTTAAATGATTTTCACTTGCGCTTATTGGCGGCATGCTTTAGACCTAATTATAATACGGACGGAGCAGTGTTAGAAATTAGACCTAAGTATATAATACGGACAGAGCCGTGTTAGAAATTAGACCTAAGTATATAATACGGACGGAGCAGTGTTGGAAATCAGACCTAAGTATATAATACGGACTGAGCAGTGTTGGAAATCAGACCTAAGTATATAATACGGACGGAGCAGTGTTGGAAATCATACCTAAGTGTATAATATGGACGGAGCAGTTTGGGCTATAAGACCTTTGCATAATACGGACGGAGTCCATTTTATATCTGATTTCCAGGGTTGGAAATCAGACCTATGTTTTTAATAGGGACGGAGTAGTTTGGACAGTAAGACCTATGTATAATATGGACGGAGCAGTTTAGTCAATAAGACCTATGCATAATACGGACGGAGTCCGTTTTATATCTGATTTCCGTTAAATCAGGCTTAAGTATATAATACGGACGGAGCAGTTTAGGCAATAAGATTTATATATAATACGGACAAAGCAGTGTTAAAAATCAGACCTACGTTTATAATGGGGACGAAGTAGTTTGGGCAGTAAGACCTATGTATAATATAGACGAAGCAGTCTATGAACCTAAATTAATTAGAGAAAATTAATATTAAAATAAATTAATTTTAAATATTTTTGTTTCAGATAAACTATTTATAGCGAATGAAGAAGATAATAGATCTTCAAGTTCAAACACAGGTACATGTTTTTAACAATTTTAATTACTTATTAGATTGGGCTTGGTTTTATTCTATTCAGTTCTCCTAAATCATTTAAAGATCTGCTGGGATTAGCTTTTTTAAGAAATTAAAATTATACTTGAAATCTGGTTAAGAAGTCACAATTAAATTAAAAATTTTAATTTAAATAGTTTTAGAATTACAATAGAAATTGTTTAACGCAGTAAGACAATTTATCGCCTTTTAATAAGATATTTCCATAAAATAAATTTCACTGAGATTTGGAAAATATTTGGCTCTTAGTGAACCCCTTTTACACGGGTTTTGTCTATCATTTGTTAGCTGTGATACTTGGGGTTTTATTGATAATAACCAGTACTAACTAAAAAAGATTACATTACCTTCAACAAAAACCATCAACCTGAAAATTCATGTTAAACAATGAAGTAAGGGCACTTTTTGTTTAACGCAACCCACGGAAACTAAGAAGGATGATAAAATCTTCTTAAAAAATTGTTCATATTCAACCAATCCAAATGCCCTTACTCTTATTAAAAAGGTAAAGCTCTTTTTAAGCTTAATCTTTTTCTTCAAGATTTTGTTGTAGGTACTCTCTGTTTTTTATATTTTCATTTACGAAAGAAGCACAGTAGAAGAATTAGTTTGAGTTTGAGTGGGGGACAAGCCTGGTGCTTGGACATCACCTTTCGCACTGGAAAAAATTAGTTTGAGTTGGGGACAAGCCTGGTGCTTAGACCTCACCTTTCGCACTGTAGAAAATTAGTTTGAGTGGGGGACAAGCCTGTTGCTTAGACCTCACCTTTCGCACTGTAGAAGAATTAGTTTTAGTAGGGGGTAAGCCTGGTGCTTAGGCCTCACCTTTCGCACTAGTGGACAAGCCTGGTGCTTAGGCCTCACTTTTCGCACTGTAGAAGAATTAGTTTTAGTGAGGATAAGCCTAGTGCTTACCTCACCTTTCGCACTTAGAAGAATTAGTTTTTAGTGAGGATAAGCCTGGTGCTTAGGCCTCACCTTTCGCACTGTAGAAGAATTAGTTTTAGTGGGGGACAAGCCTGGTGCTTAGGCCTCACTTTTCGCACTGTAGAAGAATTAGTTTTAGTGAGGGATAAGCCTAGTGCTTAGGCCTCACCTTTCGCACTGTTAGTTTTAGTGAGGGATAAGCTGGTGCTTAGGCCTCACCTTTCGCACTGTAGAAGAATTAGTTTTAGTGGGGACAAGCCTGGTGCTTAGGCCTCACTTTCGCACTGTAGAAGAATTAGTTTTAGTGAGGGATAAGCCTGGTGCTTAGGCCTCACCTTTCGCACTGTAGAAGAATTAGTTTTAGTGGGGATAAGCCTGGTGCTTAGGCCTCACCTTTCGCACTGTAGAAGAATTAGTTTTAGTGAGGGATAAGCCTGGTGCTTAGGCCTCACCTTTCGCACTGTAGAAGAATTAGTTTTAGTGGGGGACAAGCCTGGTGCTTAGGCCTCACCTTTCGCCCTGTAGAAGAATTAGTTTTAGTAAGGGACTTTTACTATATCCTCTTCAAAACTATTTCTGCTTTAATGTAAGAAGATCCTTTTATCTTCGAGACTCCTTTCCCTTCTTAGAGAAATAATGTAGATACCGTTTAGGTAGGAAATAATCAACATCTGTATTTCTCATGTTATCTATATACAACTCTCTAAATTAGGATTTTTGTTTTCAAGTAATGAGTCATAGTTAATTGATATTATTAGGCCTAACTTAAGACCCATTAGAGTTACAAGACTTTCATGCGTTTTTGTTAACAATACGCTCCCTCGAAAAATGTTTTACGAGGGATACAATATTTGCTTGTTGAAAGAATGGTAAAGGGTTGATTGTTATTTTTTAATTCCTTGTGTAAACATCTTTAGTTTCTTCGGGGTATGCAAAGCTTTCTTACCATAATGCGTCAACTTAATTTGAGTTTTTAGAAAATTTTCTTTAAAAAAATAATCGCCAATGAGGTGGGGGGTGAGTGTTCGAGATTGTGTTCAAAATATTTAAAAAAATTGCAAAAATTGTGGATTAAACTTTTTCGCTGGGGAAAAGATCTTAGTCATGATTCTTAGGGCGATAAATAGAATGAAGCCGGTCTGCAGTCGATACGACCACCTAAAATGACCATCAAAACGTCGAAGAACAGTGGTAGATCACGAGATAACCAGCTATAGTTTGTTGACTTATTTAGTCAACTGAGTCGAATCCTTGCGACTTGATTTTCTAAGATGCTTTCTATTTCTATACATTTATTACAATGTGATTTACAAACTCGTTGAAAGTTTGTTTACATTTGTTAAGTAAGGGTATAAAGTTCGAAACTAAATTTAGAACAAAAATTTAAAGTTGGGAAGATTTTGGTCTTCCGGTGGTGACCGCGTCAATATAGATGAAAATCCAACGTTTAGCTCGGATTCTTCATCTAAATCTAAACCATCTTCATCCTAACAGGAAGACCTAAATCTTTATGACAATAACTGCGGAAGCCTACACAGTTTATATTCAAAGCTCACCTTTTATGAGAAATATTCGATTGATTCACCATCTACAGCGCCACAAGTGTCGTAACCAGCTTTTTGCTTTATTTTTACTTTACTGTTATTGAATTTAACTGTTACTTATTGTTTTGTTTTGCCATAGATTATTATGTAATTGTTGCCTGTACTGTTTGTTCAGAATTTATATTTTCAAGAATCTTAAACTATGAGTTTAAAGCAGCTTCAATTAATGCTTATAAGGTTTGAGCTTAAATAAAAAAAATATTTGATTTAAAAAATTTTAATCTTTGACAATAAATTGTTTTACATTTTAATAAAAAATAATATTTAACAAAAAGAAAAGTACCGAAGTGATAATACAATTATCTAAACCAATATTTAATTTTTTAACTTCTGTTCAATTGTTATTTAATCGCTTGCTTCACAAATAATTAAAAAAATATTAAAAGAATGAAAGAACAAATAATCATTAAAAAAATGGTGAATGTCTTTAAGTGCTTTTTTGCAGGAGTGGAATCGATGAGAAAAAAAGTAATTTTTTGAGTGCGGGGGAAGCACTTACAAGGTGAAGAATTCGGGGTAGTTGGGGGCAGAGTTGTTATTCCACCTCCGGAGTGTTTTAATGTCCATCACATTTTGAGCGATTTTTTTTCTTTGCGTTGGTATTAAACTGCCATTACCACTTTCCTGTCGAAATCTTTTGAAGTGGAAATTTTTTTAAAACTTTCGGTTTTTTATGATTGAGTTTCCTCTCGGCGTTTTTTTTAACTTGTAAAATTGTTGAGTTATAATTTAAAATGGTAAAAATCTGGATCACTTGTAACTAATGATAATTGATGAAATAATTTATATTCATTTATTAAAAAAAAGTTTTTGTTTCATTCTTTAAATTGATTAAAAATTATGTTTAATTTTATTTTATTTTTGAAGTAAAATATCTTTTTATTTTTTTGCGCATTAAGATCGTTATAATAAATCAGGTACAGGGTATCTCGCAACTTTCCTTTTCTCTCCAGATTAGCTCCGCTCCTCCTCAGAATATACGTGTTGTTTAATGTAAACGCTTCGCTCGTCTTCAGATTGTATAAATCATTCCTTTCTTTCCTCGCGGTCACCCGTACCAGGTACTGACCACGCTCGATACTGTTTGACTTTTAGAAATACTTTTGAACCTTAGAAATTTTTGTTTTTCTTTAAAAATTAGTATACCAATTTTTTAAAACTTAGTACACCAATTCTTTAAAACTTAGTATACCAATTCTTTAAAACTTAGTATACCAATTCTTAAAACTTACCAATTCTTTAAAACTAGTATACCAATTCTTAAACTTAGTTACCAATTCTTTTAAACTTAGATACCAATTCTTTAAACTTGTATACCAATTCTTTGAGTATACCAATTATTACGTAAAGATATATACTTGTACCAAATTTTAACTCAATTGGATATTTTTCCGAGTTTTTACTATTTTTTAAACAACGTACGCAAGTCATCTGATAGAAATTAAACTAATGCTGATAATGGGATGAAACTTGGCACATATGTAAGTCTTATACATAGCTACATGCGTGCCAAATCTCAAATTGATCGCAAAATTTTTCCGATTTTTGTAATTTTTCGAAATTTATTATTATTTTTGGATAGCACAACTACACCTATAGACTGATGTTGGTACAAAGTTTCAACTTTCTATCATAAATACACTGGTAGCTACGATGATAACAGACACATACACACACTCACTCATACACACACACACTTTTAGCCAGACAACTTAATGAAAGCTACTAAGGAGGTCTTAAAACACCTGAAACGGATTATTCCGATAATATCCTGGTTTCATATTTCTTTGCAAACACAATATAGTTTTATTCTTTAAGTCTATTTTATATATATGATGGCTCTTCCCTAAAGGCAATCCTGGCTACGCCCATGAAATTTTTTATAATCTTTTAAATATTCAAAGGGAGTTATATATTTAAAAACAGTCTTAACGAATCGGGGTTATTCTATGGATAGAAAGTTACGCCACTGGTTCTGCACTATACTATGTCAAGTGCTCATTGGACCACCATAAAGTAGGGCCATTGAATCACAATCATTTTATGATTTATTGAATTTACTTTGAAGCTCCAATGAGTACTTGATATCTTATCTGTGGACTTGATATTATTGAGTCTCAGCTCTATATCATTATAGGTAGTTGGTTTAATCTCTCTGGGAGGCACGGGTTGTTCTAACACTAAGTTATTGTAAAGTAATGACTCGCATGAGGTTTAAACTGTGTAAAATTTCTTATTTACAATAGATAATTATAGGGTATTGAGCTCAATCTTAAGCGAGATGGCGAAATGGAACTAGAACTCGTCATTGTTGGTCTATCGCCTTCTCCCTCATGAATACTGCTAGTTCAACCGCTAAAAGATGTCGGTCAAATGTAAGTGTATATGGATACTGAGAAGTAGCTAAAACATAGACGTCAATAGAATCCAACTTGATATTGGGGAAGCGTGTATAAGAAAGTTTTTCTCTATCACTTTTTAACAATCAAAAATACCAAATCTTTAGAAAAAGTAACAAAAAAGATACTTCAGAAAAATCTCCCCTATTGAAAGAGTTTTTCAGGTAAACAGAGAGCAATCATATCCCTCGGATGGGTTGGGAAAGTCAGTCTGTTGACACAGATGTGACTGCGAGCTACCTTTTGTCCCCTCCAAGAGTTGTTTTTGTTAGCAGACACCGGCAGAAAAAAATCTCTTTTCTCTTATTTCTCCTGAATTTCCTTTCCACGTCTTCCCTCCTGAAGTTGCTTAAAGTTTTTCAAGAAAAGTTGAAGACATGTAAATTCAAAGAAAATAAAAAACTTTCCTTTTATGAGGGGTTGTAAAAGAAGTTTTTTTTCTGTTTTGCTCAACTTTTATTGTATGTGCAGTACATGGTTTTTATTGTTATTAATCCTTTATATTTTTTGTTTTTCTTTTAAATTATTTTTGAATTTTCGTATTAGGTTCCTCTTGGGTTTATATTTTTCATCTTTCAATTTAAATATTATTTATTTAAAGTTAAATTCTAATTTTACATCAGTAAGGTTTTAGTTGTGTAAATGCAAGTTTAGTTTGTAAAATAAAAGAATTAATACAACTCTAATAAAAATATTTATGAAAAAGGTCTATTTGACGTCAAAATTCAAAAGTTATTTTATAACTCTTTGTTTATACGTTATTGACGTTAGTATATATTTAATAATCCAATACATAAAATTGTATAGAAAGGCATGTTAGTCAAAAATATAAGTTTTACCGCAAATTAACAAAATATATTACTATTATTCATTTAAAGGATTAAATTAAAAACTAATAATTCTTAGGTCGACCATTGCAAGACCGAATTATTTAGCCTTTAAAATTACTTAAGCTTAAAAAAATCACGATATTCTGAAACCGAAGTAGTACCACCCTAGTTAAGTTTTGAATAACCGCATTTTGAGGACAAGTAAAGCGAGTCAAAAGTCGTGAGAGTAAATGTCGAGGTACCCCGTACCCGATTTTTTAAAATCCCTTTTAGCCTTTTTTCATTTGAGTTTTTTTTTTTTGGTAAGTTATAGAGGCGTATAAGTGCACAAGAAAAACGGATCGGAATCTAGTTTAAAACTGATTTAATATTTACAATAATTATAAATAACTCTCAGGTATAGTTGATTTTACTAATTTCCAATATAAATTTTTATAATGTTTATAGATTTTTCTGTCCATTTAATAATTTTGTTTATAACCCCCATACAACAAATTATCATTTACACAACATTCTACTATTAGAATAATTTACAATATACTCCAAAGAGAAAAAAATTGGCATAAATAAAAAAAATATGGCATAAAAAATGTGGCATACATCATATTTGTACAGAATCAAGGTTTTTGTTTTGCACGTATGGAGTGGTCTGGAGCACTGAATAGAACCACCTGAAATATTTTTTACGGTTCTCTGGTTGAGAGGTGGGTAGGTTTCCGGAAAAAAAATCTGCATAACATGAATCATGCCGGCATACTTTTTCGCGGTATTGTCACCCTTTTAAACAACAGATAGGAGAAATTTTAGAGGGAAAATGCTAAAAAAGAACGTAAATTATAAGCTGACGTTTGACTAGTTGTGGATGGTTTTTGTCTAACACGGAGTATTATTCTATTTTTACGTTAGTGTTTTAGGAAATTTTCGTATTTTCGTTTTTTTTTTTTGATTTTGTTTAGAATTTTTTAGTTTGAGTAAATAGTTAATAAAATGTGTCAAAAGCAGGGGATTTCATTTGTTGTCATTGTAATTATTATCTATAATACGACACACGGCTAAAATCAATTGACAGCGCGCCAAAAATCTGTGAGGGAAAGAATTCTATTGGTTCAGACCGACCACGACCTTTCCCACTCCACTTTATGACAACCTCGGTATAAAAAAATACCTTTTTCGTAAATAAAATCATAAAAAGGCAAACTGGTTGTAAATATTTGTAACCTCGCGTCGCTTTTATTTCCCTCATTGTCCATTATCTGTTCGAGTTCGTTTCGTTTCATTCCAATCATTTTAATTCATCCAATTATTGCAGAGTTGTAATATGATCTGAGTGCCTATATTTGACGCATGGACATTGATGTATTCTTCAAGCATTTCTTGCTATTTGAGTACAGCGCAGGGTCTGGGGTCTGTCAACTAAAAGACAGCATGACAGCATTTTTTTTCGAAAATGCCATGTCTTTCAATAGATGACAGTCTTGACTTTTTTAAGTCATGAATGCATATTGTGTCATATTATTTTTATAATAAGAAACAATACGCATTCAATTATACAAACATGACACAAAAAAGCAGTTTATTTTGGAAAAAAGTAATTATAGCTGACGATTTATTAAAATCGTCTAACTTTTATCATAGAACTATTATGATCCATTGCATTACGTAATAAACAACTTTAACTTCACTTAATTCATACTTCCCGAACAAATTTAATGCAACACTTAGGTAAATTTATAAGATACAACAATATTCCTACTTAAAAAGTAAATAAATAATTTTTAAAAATAAAAAAAAATACGATATCAAATAAATAAAAACAAATAATAAAATTCAAAACATAACCTGACTTTCAGTGTTGTCAGAGTAGGGATTTTTTTTGTTACTTAAAAGAAGGGATTTTTTTTATTTAAAAATGAGGGTTGAAAGCATTGAGATTTTGGCGGGGTGTCAATTGATTTTAGCCGTGTGTCGTATTATAGTTTCGATCGATTTTCGGTTTTAATAAATCTGTACTTCGAAACCCTCTGTGGGAAGTATAATTATTACTGACTTCGTTTAAATGTTCTAATATTTTGTAATTAGAATTCAAAAATCAGCGCTAGAGGAGTTCATCATAATCAAAGTCATAAAATAAGCGTGTCAAAAATGTTGACAATTTGATATAACACATCAAAAACATTTCAATAATAATTATAACTAAAGTAAAAATATTAAGTTATCACAAAAGAAAGAAAAATGGTATAATATGCTAAAAGAAGACTATAAAATTAAGTTCAAAGGTAATAATAACAGTCAACAGTAAGAAAAGACTCAAAACCTAGCTTCTTAACACTTCACTGGCACTGATGATGACCTTTAGTTGGTTGAAAGCCGGTTATGCTTTATTTTAAATAAATTTTTGACACCAGTGGTGAGACTTATTTTATGACTCTGATTATTTCGTAATTGTTTATATTTAATTTTACCCCATAGAGGTGTGTAAGGATTTCGGCCTGGTTTGTGTTTTCAGTTTTGTTTAGTCTTACAATCAATTATTTATTAACTTTCATTCCTTACTGTAGACATTATGACTGTAATATTTTATTTTGTGCCAAAATAAAATATTACATAGGATAGCAGTGTGTTAAACACTGCCAGCAAAACTTCTTGGACCTAGTCTGGGATTATTACCCACAATACTTCTGGCTTGGTATTTTAAAATGTTATTTATAGTATTAGTTATATGTCTAAATACAATATAATTGTAAGAATAATAAACTATGATTAACAACTAATATTTTATGTCAGTATATTGATTTACAAAATAGTTCCATGTATTAAAAATCCTGGGTCTGGGCCTTGTAAATCACTTTAACCTCATTTACCTCTCCTTATTATGCAGTTGATTTAAACAGTTTAAAAGACCAGATAATAATAATAAAATAGTTTATTTCTACCAAAAAAATACATTTATTTTAAACATTGTGTGATATTTTAAAATATATTTGGAATAATTTGGCGAGGGCCCTTAGTAAGAGTAAGAGATAAAACTCCTAGAGAGGATCCTGTCTCAAGATAGTGCTCATTAATTATAAAATACTTTAAATGTAAAAATTCTTGAAAAAAGATAAATTAGATGTAGGTAAATAGATAAATCAGCCAAAGTCCTAAACTAGGAAACCACACATTAATTAAAGGTAGTACCTTTTCTTCCATCAAAGCTTTATCAAAACATATTTAGCTTAATCAAACAACATCGAATTATAGTAAACCTTGTCAAGTAATATGTTCCGAAATTACTCTCCACAACATTCTCCGCCTTATTTATATACAATATTTGTATTTTTTTGTTTCTTGTTTATATAAAAACCCTTTTTGTCTTGTTAGTATTGTATATGACTAGATATGAGAGTTGTCTGAATGTGCTGAAAGTGATTTACTCCCAGTATGTGACACGAGGGCTTTCCACAAGGTTCTCCCCTTGCCCCGACTTTGTTCACTTTGTCGTATTTTTTTCGCTACCCATTCCCCATTTATTTGACTTTTTTTCCCTAGGACTCTTATGGTGAAAAACAACGGTGTGTTACCATCCTCGGTAATTAATGTTATTATTTTTCCCTGTTGGATATTTTTTTTTGTTTTAAAAGTTTTTATATTTAAAAAAGTATACATATACGACTGTCGCGTTTTTTTTTTTTTTTTTTGACCGCCTTCCCTTTTCCCCTTCCCTTCAAGTGTTCTAAAAAAGCTTTCTATGGAAAATAGGAGAAAAATTTCCACCAACAACTGGATAAAAAAATGTAGAAGCACGTCGTTGCCCTTCTATTGCATTACCTTTAGGAAATACGTGATCTCAACTCTGTTGAATTTTAAATAAACCTTTTTTTTCGGTGGTACTATTTCCACCACTGTTGCACCCTTCACTTTGGACTCGGTTATCCTACACCAATAATTTATTACACACCTCTCCCTCTGGAAAACCCGCAAAGATAGAGCAAAACAAAACCCCCCTCTTCTTCGCTCCACGGAAGACTCGGAAAACCTTTTCCATAATGGAGATGTATTGCGATGAAGAATGTGGTGTGGTGGTTCTCCTACAATACATCTTCATGTTAAACTTCACTTGTTAGAAAAGTTTGTAAAAACAAGCAGAGTTGAGTTTTAGCTTTATGTTAAATTAAGTGGAGTTTAAAATATTAAACGACTTTATGAAGGTTTAAACCGCATTATTTATACCTTTAGATTTTTTCTATCCTTCTCTCCTTTGACATAACGAAAGCTTTGCGATAAGAAACTATTCCTACCTCTCGTACTTACTTATTTGTTTGATGACAAAAGTTCGGACTTTTACTTGCAAATATTAGCTTAAAGAAAACTGTTCGTAATAATCTATACATATTTTTCGCAAGATATTATTTTAATAGGACTACCAAACCGATACTTTATTTTATTATTTTAATAGGACCCTTGTTCCGGAAATTCTATTCGTTGATGTATAAAACTCTTAAGAAAAGCCAAAACAAGAATAGTATATTATACTAATAGACTGTGATATAAATCTTATTTCATATTTTACTAACTTTTTGACTATAGTACGAGACAAAAGTAATACTTTGTATCCCTTGTAATAATTATACTTGTATCAATTACAAAAGTATGTATCAAAATCGTAATAATTGCAGGTTTGATTTCTATTACATTCTCAAAATCGTATAATAATTGCACGTTTCATTTCTATTACATTCTCAAAATCATATAATAATTGCACGTTTCATTTCTATTACATTCTCAAAATCATATAATAATTGCACGTTTCATTTCTATTACATTCTCAAATCGTAATAATTGCACGTTTCATTTCTATTACATTCTCAAAATCGTAATAATTGCACGTTTCATTTCATTCTCAAAATCTAATTGCACGTTTCATTCTTTATTCTCAAAATCGTAATAATTGCACGTTTCATTTCTATTACATTCTCAAAATCGTATAATGCACGTTTTCATTTCTATTACATTCTCAAAATAATAATTGCACGTTTCATTTCTATTACATTCTCAAAATCATATAATAATTGCACGTTTCATTTCTATTACATTCTCAAAATCATATAATAATTTTGCACGTGCGTTTCATTTCTATTACATTCTCAAAAATCATATAATAATTGCACGTTTCATTTCTATTACATCATATAATAATTGCACGTTTCGTTTCATTCGTTACATTTCTGTAATTGCACGTTTCATTTCTATTACATTCTCATTCAAAATACTTGTTTCTTGTTTTTTTTTTGTTACAGAATAAAATAAAGTAAATAAAAAATAATAATTTTCATTTTATCTCTCTTTCTTTTTGGAGATAAAATTTTGTATGCACAAAATTGTATTCACAGGAATAAATGGCTCTTTTTCCCTAGCCTTAAATATAATCTCTTAGCTACGCCTCGGGAACAATTTAACAATATATCCTTCAGCTTCGACTCGGAAATAAGAGTTAAAAGGGTCCTCGGCTGCGCCTGGTAATATAAACCTTAATTAATTAAAGGAATTAACCTTAAGGAATTAAGTTAGAAGTAAAGGATAAAATATCTCATTTTACTCCCTTGATGGATAAATAACTATTTTTAACGTAGTTATCATATATTTACTGGCGAGCGAAGCGTAAAGAGAGCTAAGGTTAATAAAAGTCATTCAAAGCTATTAGTGTATGCTATTGTACTAAGGCAAAGAGTAATAACATAAATAACGTTTACAAAAAAACTTTTTTAATTCAATTAGTAGAAATTGGTTTCATAATTTTGTTTGATAATAAAAATTTACTGTATAGTTTGAGAATTTGTTGAACGGTTGAAGAAATATTCTCTTCATTTTTTACTAAAATAGGTTTTTCATAATTATTATTTCTATTAAATAAATGCAAATAATGAATTATATTTAATTTCGATTGTAAAGAGATTTGAAATAGATAAATGAAATAAGGTTATACTGTTAAAACAGTGTTGCCATTTAGCGATAGAATGTCTAAACTACAATAAGAATGTGGTCTTCAGCGCTCCTCGCTGCAAATAAAGGAACTTCAAGCTGTACAAAAAAAAGTTTTTTTGTACGCCGTACAAAAAATTATTACAGTGGATAAAAAGTTTGTATTTCACGTTCTTTACTATAGTAGAATAAAAATAAAGTGAACCTGAACTCTCTAATCCAGAAAAAATATTTTTAAAGTCAATTATCAGAAAGATTAATTAATTAATTTTTACACTGCAATGAAAATTTTTTTTTCAACATCTTCTTTATCATTCTTACCTAATTTAGTATGATGACGCATCGTCTTCTTTTAGAAGTGAAACGAAACTTTAAAAAACCGCCAGTTTAAAGTACATACCTAATATAGAACAAAACTAATGAATCATGATACTTTTCAAACATAGCCAAATATCCCGCAATAAATATTCATTGAAACATCAAAAACCTACTTTAACCCATAATAGCTTCTTTAGAACTCTAAAAACCTTAAAAGGTAATAATTACACAACTTTTAAATACATTATAACTCCCTTGAGAATAAAGGGAAGAAACAATGGGGTCGTCTTGGACCCCACGCGAGGGAGTTAAATAAGACATTTCAATATCATCCCTTATTTAAAGATACAAACCTGAGGTGCTCCTGGAAGAAGAAAAGATATTAATATTAAAATTAGTTGTTTAAGTTAAGGAAGCATTTAAATGGATACCTTTTACTCTCTGAGACAAGATTAATCATTCATCATAAAGCTATTTATGTTAAACAATAAAATTTAGTTAGCAAAATAAATTCTTGTTTTTTATAAAAATTATACGAACTAGTTTAAACCTTAGGCCTGTGTTAATTAAAGACTGATCAATTTTTCTTATTGTAATCACGCATTTATTAAAAGATGTAACATTATTTTTGAATAATTGTCTACATTCGTTCAAAATGTGGATTTTAAGGACTAATTTACATATCTTTTAACTCGCATGCATTATAATGTTAATTTTAAGAAATTGCCTTTTATCGTCCCCTTTAAGTCTTGGTGAGAAGGGCTTGCTATACTTTTGTTTAAGTTATCTCTTTTTTTGGAAGATAAAATTGAAATGAAATATTAATTAGGAATTTTACCTTGAAGGAAAAGGGATACAGTTTTAAAGAGTATTGTTTTTTAACGAATTTCTTAAGGAAAAATTAACTAATGAGGGGTTTTCTTAGAGTGATGATGAAGTTGTGAGAACCTCGCGATTTACAAGCAGTTCAGTTAATAAATACTAAACATGCACTAGAGAATTTGAGTCTGAAATGTCCTATTTTAATCTTGTCGTACCATTAAGAGTAAATTAATCCATTTTATCTCCTTATTATTTTTTTACTTTTCCTCATTTATACTGTAGGTATATAGGAAAAGTATTGTGTTAGTTTTTATGACTTTTTTAAAAAAAATTGTAAAATATCAGCAAATAATCCAATTGAGTTTAAATTTATACAAGTGTATATCTATTAGTAATAAATAAGTACACTTGGTTTCGTTTTAATACAAGTACATCTATGCTTTTTGTTAGATCATAAACGTTAAGCATCATCAAGCGTGTCCGCTGGGAATAAAAAGCATGTATTTACTATCTGAGGACGAGCGAAGCTCGTCCGAGGAAGTGTTGCAGTATAAATTTAAGGACTTGTATATTCTGAGGACGAGCGAAGCGAGTCCGAAGCAGGGAGCATGAGTTTAGCGAATCCTCAAATAGATTTTAACCACTATAATGATGACAAAACCAGCTTTCAATCTAATACAAGTCCTCCTCAGTCCAGTGAGAAGATACTATTTTTTCCTCTTGGACCTAGTTGCGAGATTCGAGACAGTTTCAATCACCCAACTAGACCTAAGAGTAAAAAATAGCGTCTTCTTACAGGCACTGAGGATAAAGCCACTGTTTTTAATCGTTTATGTGCACAAAACATTTTAAAACACAAAAATTACGACTAATACTTGGTTTTATTCATTTAAAATAGCATAGAGTTATAAAATTATTTTATTTTGTTAAAATACGTTGTTTTTTATTACTCATAAAACTCATTGTTATCACTTGTGATAAGAGTGATTTCCGGCCAGAACTTTATTTTACTCTACTTTACTTGGTCTTTTAAGAAGAATAAAAGTGCAGTTTAGAGTAAGATTTTTCTTGCCCGAGATTTTGTACAAAACACCGTGTAGTGCAGTCTAGAGTAAGATTCTTCTTGCCCGAGATTTTGTACAAAACACCGTGTAGTGCAGTCTAGAGTAAGATTCTTCTTGCCCGAGATTTTGTACAAAAACCGTGTAGTGCAGTCTAGAGTAAGATTCTTCTTCCCGATTATTTACAAAACACATGGAGTGCAGTTTAGGGCAGTTTGGAATAGAATCGAGGACGTGCCTGAACATAGTTCTTACACTAAAGATTTGCTCTTGTGTACACTGGAGTGACGTACCGAACAAACCTAATGTAAATATCAGACTTTTGTCTGTCTATACGCGATATGATACTGCTTATTTTGTCAAGGGAGGGAAATAGCTTTTACAGTCCAAGTTAACGAGATTGTGTATAGGACTTACAATGCATTGAGAAGATAAAATATACATAGGACATAGTAAATATACATACATAGTAAATATACATACATAGTAAATATACATACATATTAAATATACATACAGAGTAAATTTTCGTCGTAATTATAAATTTAATTAGTATTGGAAATAAAAATTACAAATATTTTCTACTTTAACATCCTCTGGAGATTATGGTATTAGAGTTGTACAGCTCAGATATATACGCAGAATGGTAAATAACATGATATATTTTGTTGATATTTATAGTACAAACTATTCTTACTCGAACTATTCTTTACGAGAACTATAAATTGTTCTCGTAACTGATTAAAATCTTATTTTATTTTCCTTAATGAACAGAATGCAGATAAACTCCTGAAGATAAAGTCAAATCAAAATAAAAGTAGTTGTAACTCTCATTCATCTATTATATCAAAACATTTGTTTAAAACTAAAAGATCTAAAGACGGTTAAAAAATGAAATAAAATGAAAAAATAAACTGACAAGAATAAACACAAATAGAAACAATTTTAAGCTTAGAATTGGACCTGATATAAAGGTATTGTTATAACTAGTAGAGCACAATTGGCCCAACGTTTAATTCGCCTCATTAATTATTAACTGTATCATTTTTTTTCTTTTAACAAAAAAATACTTTTTTAACGTGTTATCTGATTTGGGAAAGTACAAAAAAAAAGTTGGCACTCATTGAGCTAAGGTTAAAGGTGTAGATGTCAAATCTTACTTAGCAGCTGTTGGTTCTGAAAATACTGTTTTCTAAAGAATGAGAGGAAACAAAAGAAGAAAAAAAAAAGAATCTTGTTAAAAATTTGTATTTTAAAGAGTCGAATGATTAATCTAAAGAGAAGACATTAAGGTGTTCAGCCCGACGTATTATTTTTCGACATCATTAATAAATCTATTATTGTTATTATTTTACAATTTGTTACAAGTTTTAAATAGATTGTCAATATATTTTTACTATAGAAATGTTGACAAACTGAATTCAACTTCTAAATATAACAAATATTAGTTTTGTTACTTTAGTTCTATTTTGGTTAAAATTTAACATATTTTAAAAAATAATTCAAAACTGCAGTGTTTACAGAAATAAGATTTATTTGAAGCCAAAAAAATAAACAAGTTTCTTAGATTACAAATAAAACAATTCAATTTCTCGGATAAGGCTTAGTATAGACAATGAGTAATCGCACTTTTCCTACAACGTCTTTAAGGTAATGCTAGGAATTCATCCTTTTGACCTTGTTATCAAAAGTGAAGCTCGACTATAAGCTTACAGGCTACAAATTTCAGGTATCTGGAAATCTAGTTCATTGCGAGGTCACTCAGAAATGATCATATTGATTTGCGATCCATTATTGGACATGGTCTCTGATCATATGACTGCACTTTACTCTTGCTTTACGTTGCTTCTCCATCAGTCGACAATTCCCCTTGTATGGTTCACAGATGGTTCCGTATTGGACTGTGGGTCAGGTGGAGGTGTGTATGAACTTCACACTGAAAAAACAAACAGTCCTTACCTCTAGGTAAGCATGACTTCCAAGCAGAATATTCTTCTATATTTGAAGAATATTCTTTTTGCAAGAATATTATTCTTGTATTTTCGAGAACCTAAAAAAAACTTAATAACGATAGTCAAACTGCCATAAAAGCTTTAGAGTCTTATAAAATAAGCTTAAAACTGGTATGGGAATGTTTACAGGATCTTACCACATTAGCTTTTAACATTATTGTATCAATATTATCAACACCAATAAAAGTGACATTGTATACAATAAAAGTGATTATTGTATCACTTTGATGTGCATAAAAGAATAGACGACAATTAGATAGTAGATACTCTAGTTAAACAAGGTTTAGAACTAACCCCTACAGGACCAGAACCAGTCATTGGAATTTCAAAAACTCAAGCCAATCTATAGCTACACTGGAACAATGCTTCTGGCATAAGGCACTGTAAACTCATGACGAGAGTTTACAACCGGACAGAAAGTCTTCTAAAATTTAACAAGAAGAATCAAAGTCTAGTGGCTGGCTTTATAACTAGTCGCCTATACGCAAACATACGAACACAATATATAGGCAAATACTTAAAATTGCCTGTTTACAAACTTTATAGGCTGTTCCCTGAATCAGCAACACACATCCTATTTGAATGTGAAGCCCTTGCATACAAGAGATTTATGTTATTAGGAAAAGCTATCATAAACAGAGTTCAGTCCCTAACGAGGACTTAGTGACAAAAGTCTTAGAAATAATTCAAAGAAAAGATGTACTGTATAGAGTTAACGCGAGCGTATTTGAACAAAAAACTTAAAGTCGCAGTGCTTTGGTTTTATACCTACCCTCGCCAAGGAACAATTTTTAAACTAGATTTATTTATTTCCTGTATAATCAGAGTGTAATGCACCTCATTTAGTAGAAACCACTGGTTCAGATCATTGTGTAGAGCTTCATGAATACAGAACATTACTAAGAGAAGGAACATTAATAGGTTATTGTATTTTAGACAGAGACATAATTAATGCGAAGTTATTCCTTGTTTGTGCTCAACTCAATTCCTCCCTATTGACCTCTGAGGGTCAATCGGACTCAATCACCGTTCTTTCTAATGCGTTCTCAACTCTAATTTCAATTCTAAACTAATATAAACAAAATTAGATGAAACAGAAACTCCATCGCTTTGATTTAGTTAATTATTAAAAACAAAATAATTGATGAGTCGTCATTAAAATTTAATGTCGAGGTACGAGTCCGACACATTATTTAATCAAAGCCTATTAAGTATTTGTAATTATTTTTATTGTTTGTGGACAGTTTGGCGCCAACTCACCAATGCCATCTAAATCTAGAGCATAGACATACAAGTTTATAGAGATGACTGTTTCTATCTCATAGCATTGTATAGGGCGGATAAAGGTAGTTCAAATGGACTAAGTAGAGATGGACCATCCTATTTTTTCAAGAATTTCTTTTTGGAAAAGAGGTTATAAATAATATACCTTAGGTTATCGTACTTTTATTTGAATTAAGAGAGATAAAAAAATGATTACTTAATTTAATTAAAGAATTGTATAGTTTATTTTAGAGTAACATCAATTGTGGTTCATTAACAAAGAGTAATTGTGAATTATAAAACAAACTTATGATTAGAGTCCGGCGGCATATAGATTGTCTTGCTCAAACACTCAAGCCTTAGGATTTCCGCCAATAGTATCACGGTGAACACTTTCCATTTTGTGGAATTTCCAAAGGAAGTTTCACAAAATGCTTAGTAAATAGCCGTATTTACTATTTTTACACACACACACACATGCACATACATATATATATATATATATATATATATATATATATATATATATATATATATATATATATATGTATTATTATGTATGTATGTATGTATAGAGACAAAGAAATAAATAGAGAGAAAAATTGACTGACTTATTCTATTCATTCAGTTCAATTATTAACTCCTAGCTAAATCTTTTTAATAAAGATATTTTTAGATAATTAGATCGTTTAGTTTACATCATTCTCAGTATAAAAAGAATTCTTGAAACCTTGTGGGTACATTGTTCGTTTAAAGGTACAAGGTACCTGCATATTCCAGGTGGTTGATAATGAACCCGTATAAGCAGGATGTGCCCTAATGGTACACAAAGCTTTGATTTCTGAGAGGGCGAATATTAGGTACATTCAATGAGCCTCATCGAATATCATACCCTTATAACAACATAATCCCTTAAATAAAATGATTTTTTTTGTAAAAATCAACTACGAAACCTTTTGAAAATCGAACTTTTAGATAATATCTACTTTTTTCAGAAAAGTGTAACTTTTGAAGGATTGTATTGTTGCTTTCAATTCAACCGAATTGACTTTTAAACTTATTTCTTGTAAAAATAACAAGGACTTCTTTTTTATGTCGGAAAGCGTAATAATGTCATAATAAATTTCTTTACAAAATTCTAATGATATAGGAATAGCACAATTGTTCAAAACAGCATAATTGGTCATTGAAATGTAACTTTATAAGCATGTGAATTCACAAATATTAGCAGTCCTACTGGTGATACTAGAAACTGTATCATTATTAGTGTTATTATTATTGGTATTAGTTTATTAAAGTCCTAACATCAGGTGTATCTTTTTTGTTTTTGGTTCAATTTATATACATAATTTTTACTTATTTTTCTTATATGATGGAATAGGAGTATATAAATCTTGTTTTTTTTCTTTATTTACCTTGTATAAATAAAATTATCCTTGTAATAAATTTGTTGGCTCTGATGTAAGAGTGTGTTATGTAACCTTTTTATATATTTTTTAATTATGTTTTATTGTGATTGGACTTTTAGTCAGTTATGTTTATAAATAAATAAACTAATTCTAGTAATATAAACATTTTCTCGTATAACTAACTAATCTCTTCACCCTGATAACTACGCTCTCAAAACGATTATACTAAATGTTATTAGCTTATAGAATAATACTATATATAGGAGAAGCACAGGACCGTAAAAACAATAATATTCTACTGATAACACGAAAGACGGTTCACTGGTGGACTTAAGTTATGCTACCAACCTGACAACAAAACTTTATTTTAAATATGTGTCATATAAATATCTATTAATGAAGAAATATCGTAAAGAACAAATACAGGGTGAAGAGGTAGTTAGTTATACGTGAAAATGTTTAATATTACTAGAATTAGTTTATTTATTTATTTATAAACATAACGGACTAAAAGTCTAATTACAATAACGCATAATTAAAAAATATATATAAAGGTTACATAACACATAATATAAAATTTTTTTCTGTGTTATCAGTTGTGCTCCTTTTATATATAGTATTATTCTAAGGTTGTTAGCAATAATTATAAAATGGTAACAGTAATGTGGAATTTTTGATTTAATTTAAATTTGTTCTGTTATATTTTACTTTTGTTTTAAAGTACAAAAAAGTGAAAAAATAGTGCAAATAGTCTTGGAATGATATCAGACATTTTTTCAGTGGAATTCCTAATCTAAATTACACACTGGAAGGAAACCAGATAATATCCATTACCTATCTCTCTAAAATTTCTGTAATTTAATGTGAAAATAGTGACTCATCTGTTCTGAAGGATATGAGTATTGGCGTCGAGGTCTGACATCAACACTGCGGGGGGGGGGGAGGGAGTCAAATTTTTATCTTTTACAGTTTTGTGAATAACCATCAGAATATTTTATATATTTTTGATACTACTAATATTATAAAAAAACATGATTAGTTGACAAAATATAAATTCAAAAGACGCCAAGGAATGTAACAACCGAAATGCTTTGTTACATCCAGAAGTTCCCAGATTTGTTTGTTACATCCCTTGTTACAATGGTTGTTGATTCCTCCTTGCTTGTCTCTTCCAGAATTATATTAATTCTACCTTCAGTGAAACCTGCATTGTAATTATATTTAATTACAATTAAACATAATTGTAATTGCAATACAATAATTCTAATTATTTTCTGCTATTAACATATAATTAATGTAATGTAACTTTAGTGACAATAGCATTATTATAATGTATAATTAATGTAATGTATAACTTTAGTGGCAATAGCATTATTATAATGTATAATTAATGTAATGTAACTTTAGTGACAGTAGCATTATTATAATGCATAATTAATGTAATGTAACTTTAGTGACAATAGCATTATTATAATGTATAATTAATGTAATTTTATTATAATGCATTTGTCACTGAACTTAAATTACATTAATTCTATATAGTTGTTATTACATAATTTAAAATTAATGTAATGTAACTTTAGTGAAAATGCATTCTAATAATGTATAATTACTTTTTGTTATTAATGTATAAATAATATAATGTAACTTTAGTGACAAATGCATTATAATTAATATAATGTTATTAATGTATAATTCATAATTTATGATTAATGTAATGTATCTTTAGTGAAAATGCATTGTAATAATGGATAATTAATTTTTGCTATTAATGTATAATTAATGTAATGTAAGTTCAGTGACAAATGTATTATAATAATGTATAATTAATGTAATTTTAATAAGGTATAATTAATAATTTATAATTAATGTAATTTAATTTTAGTGAAAAATGCGTTACGGCGAATATTGCGTCACTTCAAATCTAGTGCTGGACTAGTTCAGTTTAAATTTAGGGACTCCAATATCTTCTAGGTTGTTTCCAGGTTTAATTTTTCCAGGTTCCAGAATTGCCAGGTTCTTGCTTGATTATTATCCAGATATAAGAGCGAGTCTAAGATGCTTTCCTTGATATCGTTAAATCTTTATTAAATTTCTTCTTTCTGCTGGTATTTAAATGTCGGTAATGGCTTCGTTATGGGCTAGGATTAGACGGCTCAATGTCCAAACATTTAAAGTCTGTGAATTTTATGAACTCCCTACATTTTTGTTTCTTTGTTAAAACCAATAAAAATTCTGTTTAAGAAATTTAATTTTACTTAAAACTTCGTTTTATTTACACTAACTAGTCCATGAACTTTATATTATTAACATTTAAAAGCTAAGTAATATTCATAGATCTTTATTACTTAATTGTCGCAAGAAACCTTGATAATTTAGATTAATACATTGCTAATGGTTTCTCATTCCGTCTAACAGGTGGCTTTAAAGGAAGCCATAGTCAAACCATCAATCCATTATCTTGTTCAAAGTGGATCTATCCCACTCTTCCCAATCCATTTTAATACTCCATGAGATATAACAGGTGCCCCCTTGATGACTGTGTTTATCTCCCTCCAATCTTCCTACAAACTTTCTGACTCACTTTCTAATTCTTTTTTATTGATCAGTGGAACGATCAATACTTAGAGTATATTTAAATAGAGTAACCTATCTTATTTTTCTTTACCCTCTTTAACCTTTCATCCCTTGTTTTCATCCCATTGGTCATCCCCATCGTTATCCCTGGGTTCTTACCTCAATTATTTAACTTTCTATTATTACTTTTTTATTGTTTAACTTTCGATTATTTCTTTTTTTATAATTTAGCATTCTGTTATTTCTTTGTTACTTAAAACATATATTTCGATCAATTCCATTTCAGATTTATTTATTGATTATTTTAATAAAATTATGAGCTGTTAGATAGTAGCATATATAAGGTTTTATATTGCGGGGCTCGTTGCCTAAAATGTATCAAATCCCTATTCCGTTTCACAATCTTTAGTTCTATACAATTCAATTAATTTCATAACAGTCTGTATTACCAACAAAAAATCAGGTACGGGAAACCTTAGAACTTTTCTTCATCACATCGGATTCGCTACGCTCATCCTTTTTACTTCGGACTTTCTTCGCTCGTCCTCAAAATATATTACTTAAATCTTGTGCAAAATGGCTGCACAAAGATTCATGAGGTAGAACACTATCTTCTCTCTATAAGAGAGTTAGCAAAAAGGGCCCAACAACGTAGCCTATTTGCTAGGTGATCCATCACTTCCCTTATTTAGTATCTATTGTTGTTTTCAAAGCTTCACTTTATTTAAGTTAAGCAAAACCATGCCATTGTTATCTGGATTATGTTTTATTTAAATGCAAAGTATTAAGTGGTTTTTATAAGTTACAATTTACCTTGATTCTAATTAAGTCTTATATCTTATAAACAACAGAACTACATGGGTTTGGAAAAACCCGTAATAAAACGTGAAAATGAACTTGTAAATTAAAAGGGGGTTGCGTGGGCTTGTTGAAACAGCGGTTAGAGCGTTAAGCGGCTTTAAAATGTGAGTTATTAATCCAGGCGTAAATCAGAGCCAGATGGTGGAAAGGTGACAACTAACGTGGAAACAGCTAAGATACACCCCTCCCCCCCTAAAATACCAACCCCGGGAAATTTCAGTGCAGGTGACACTCGAGACATTGACTTTAAAGCTCATTATACACTTTACTAACTTTAAACTTTATATAAGATAAGCTTGTATATTTTGTAATTAAATGTGACACTGCGGTAAACGAATGAGTTTGAATTTAGATTTTGATTAATGGTGAACTTAATGCTATTGATAGTTAAGTTAAGCTCAACTAAGTTGAGGTTATAATGTTTGGTTATAGTGTAAGATCGCCGCCTCCAGTATTTCATTTCAGTATACTTACTTCCTTTCCTCCCCTGCGTATGCTACTTTTGTTAACCGATAAAAAGTTTTATTAGATTTTAATATCAAAATTTCAAATTTTTATGAGTATCTATCGCCGGAATAGATTCATTCCGGATTATAGAGTAAGAACCTAATGCTTATCGGTTTTTAATACATGTGGTTGTAAAACCGACCGTTGAAACCGGTGGGTTTACTACAAGAGTCACCCGTGGTGTAGTGGTTAAGGTACGCGGCCAATACACAGAATGAATGGACTTTAAACTTCCAAATTATTTAGTCATGGGTTCAATACCAGCACGGATCTCAGGGATTTTTATGAGAGGGATACAAATTCCACGTCCTTCAGAAGGGACGTAAAGCCACACAATATAATTGTGTCATACATCAAATGATATATGATATGAGAAAATATGTAGGACTGCAGAAAAAAGCATGAGACGAACCATAGAAATCCACGGCTCTTCTGTCTAGATTAGATGAAATATACCTACACTTCAAATTAAAAAGAATAGAATATATATCTTAGGGAGCTGACAAAAGGGGCCCAACAACTTGCCTGGTAGTTACTACCACTCCCCCCATATTACTACTACTACATGTGGTTAGCTATATTTACAAAAACTGCATCTCTGCATGTGGCGCCTTGAAATATTCCCACCCATGCATTTTAACAAATTTTATGTCGATGTTCTTACCCCATAACATTAAATTTGTGTTCTTTGTCTCTATTTTTATGATTAGACTCATAAAATCGCCGTTAAAATGTCTCACAGTTAATCACTTATAGTTCTGAACAGTTTTCAATTTCTTTTTGATTTATGTGTTGTCATTTTCAATTTCTTAAAATTTTGTGTTCTAAAAATGTTAACGATAAACTTAATTGACAATAAGAATTTAATTAGTGCGCTTAACTTGTCCATGTGTTCATGTTCTTTAGAATTTTTTGTTGATTATCTAAACTAAATTCTAAACGACACTTAAAATAATGGATGGATATAAAATTTACAAATAAAAATAGTGACATTGTATACAAAAAGATTTACCATTATGTTTAAAAATTGGTTGGTGTGTTAAATTAAATTAAGTTCATGAATAAATGTTTATAATGTATTTATAGGTTGTTGGATAAGTTTCTAGAAGGGGTATGATGGACACATATAATATTAGTTCAAACTACTGGATGACTATTTAGAAGAATATAACCTCTGGCCATTCTGTACGGAAATATTATCTCTGTAGTTAGACGATTTTGAACGTAATGCATGTGCAAGATAATAGAGTTTATAAGCTGATTCAATTGGAGGGTTTTTATGGATGAAATCGAATTTTTTTGACATGTTAGGTTGTAGTCCAAAATTGACGTCGTTGCAGGGAAATTTTCAATGTAAACCGCCTATAAAGATTCCTGCAATGACGTCACACTTCATTCATAAAAAAGTCAGGTTATAACCTCCGAATGCGTTTGGTTTGTTTATATCCGATTGAATCACCTTATACATTTCTAACATCTTGGTGCATGGGTACATTTAATAAAAGTTAATAATATATCTTAAAGTGGAAAAATGGAGACTCATGTAATGATTAAGAGTATTGTTAAAAGTGGATACTCTAACTACTACACTCTATAACTATTACTAAACAATTTTTTCTGTTAGAGTAGTGATAAGAAGTAATTAAGGGTGTATAATCCCTTTATCCTTGTTTAATTATTTATTTATTGACTATGGAATATATATAACACAGAAATAATATAAATATAACCTAAGCATCCTGACTGCTGAAAGGAAGAAAACATTTGAGTTGTCAATTCCATAATAAAATTAAAAGTATATACAACAAAGCAAAATAATATATATATATATATATTATATATATATATATATTATTATATATATATATATATATATATATATATATATATATATATATATTATTTTGTCAGTTATCCTGTAGTTTGAACCTTTTTAGGTTCCCGTACTCATTGTAATGAATATAGCTCAAGAGGCAGTAGGCCTCTTATTTTATTGTACTATTAGTGGTCACTCATAGTTGGTTAAATATATGAGAGATATTGATGCTAGTTGGTGATATGTCCAGCCTTCATGACCTCTAGATTTTGTCCTACTCTGATGGACTTACTAAGTCGGACAATCATCTTGCCAGGTCTAAAGAAACCTATGTTGAGAATTCTAAACATATGTCGAAATTCGTCTTTTTAACTTATAGTTCTTTAAACCCTTCCAGAAATAAAAAGATGTGGCTCGCAATTTTTCAAGTAGATCAGGTAGTTGGGTGCCAAGCTGTCTGGGACTTACCTTCAGGTAAGTCCCATTTTAAAACATACCTTCAGGTATTTATAACTACAATAATATCCACATGTTTTGTAATAATCAGGTTAATCCGACTCATATGTGTTGTCGTCAGGCTGTCTGGAGATGTCAGGTAGTCAGGTTGGTAATCACAATGTTTAACTGCCTTAACACGATCAAACACAGCCGACTAGGATTACAAACCGTTAATACCTGACTCCTGTTGTTGCATGTTGTACCTATAAAGGTTTAATAGAGGTGTCAGTCTGTTGATGTGTTTATCACCTGTGTTTGTTGAACTTGGCTAAAGCTTGGGAAATAGAACATTCTGATATTTTCTTTAGCAGTGATGTGTTGTGGACTTAACACCTGTTACAATTTTCTTAATGTTATGGATCACCTTTGACATTTTGTGCCAAATCAGATCAACTACTAATTTAGATTTTTTAAGTGGTTACCTGCTGTAAAGAGTACAAGGATACAGGCTTAGAATAATACTATATATAGAAGGAGCACTACTGATAACACGAAAGGCGGTTCACTGATGCACCTAAGTAATGCTGCCACCCTAACAATATACAATTTTCTAAAAAAAAAGTTGGCAATACTTCCGGTTGCTGAATTATTATGTTCTATTATTAATTAATGATTGATTATTCATAAAATACTAATATAAATATCGGTGCATTACAATATTGTAAGCATTTTAAATTGTAGTTAAACGTTTTTAGTTAAAATTATATAAAAAGTAGTCCTCGTCAACTAAATGTAGATTCTTGTATTCAGCTATCCTTTTGCCATCCAAGACCGGGTTTATTAATTACTCAGCAGGTGTTTTAAGTTATTATATTTGTTCTTTACAATCTTTCTTCATTAATAGATATTTGACACATGTTTAAAATAATGCTTTGTTGTCAGGTTGGCAGCATTACTTAGGTGCACCAGTCAACCGGCTTTCGTGTTATCAGTGGAATTACATTGTGTTTACGGTCCTGTGCTCCTTCTATATATATAGTATTATTCTAAGGATACAGGTCATCTTAAACATAGGCCGGATTTGTCTAAATTTATACTATTTCTGAAACCGTAGAAAATTTTGATATAGTTTAACACTCAGTTAAAATCAGTTGACATATGATTTTATGTCGTGAAATATGGAAGATGTAAAATATGGATACTCCTAGATGTTAAACCTCTCCCACAATTTTATATCAGACTAACCACATTGGTTCCTAAACTCTATCGCTGTCAACTAATTTCAACCGTGTGCTGTACTATAGAATCCAATCTATAATGCATGACTCAATACCTTATTTACACTCTTTAACTCAACTCTAACCCAAGTTTCATTTACGTCCGAATCTAAATCCTTTAAATAAACGTTGACCTTATCTACGTGGCCTAAATTTAATGCAAATTTACAACGCGATAAGATAACGTGAAGCAATTAAAATAAATCTACTTTTGATAGACGCAGGAATACACTTGGAGCGTACTATAGTCACTGATAAAAAAGTAAACTGTTCTGATAACATGTTTCTTGTTATCTGTTTATCAGGTTAATGAAAAAACTACAGGATTTTTTAAAAATTTAAAAATTCTAATTTTGAAACAGTGATGTTCAGTTTTCAAAATCAATGAGGATGAACGGATTTAAGATGCTTGGCTACTACTACTTACTACTTATCTACTACTACTGCTTACTACATACTACTTTTCTACTACTACCACTTACTACTTATTTACTACTACTGCTTACTACTTATATACTACTACTACTACGTATCTGCTACTACTACTTACTACTTATATACTACTACTTACTACTTTTCTACTACTACCACTTATTACTTATTTACTACTACTGCTTACTACTTACTACTTTTCTACTACTACCACTTATTACTTATTTTACTACTACTGCTTACAACTTATATACTATACTACAAGAGTATATCAATATTGTTTCTTTAGTTAATTTGTTTTTAGTTTTGATAATTATTTTGCGCTAATCACCATAACCAATATTAATATTAGACTAGTCATAAATTTTTTTTTTTATTTTATTTTATTTTTTTTTTATTTATTTATTTATTTTTTTTATTTATTAATTTTTTTTTTTACTTTATTTATTTATTTTATTATTATTATTATATGTTCTTAAACTCGATTTTTCATTGAACCTGAAAGCCGGGTTAAACCAAGGTTTTTTTTTTTTTTTATTTATTTATTTATTTATTTTTTTTTTTTATTATTATTATTATTTTTATATTATTATTTATTTTTATTTATTTCTTTGTTTAAAATACGCTTGTTACGATTAAATTCTGAAAAATAATAAGATCTATCAATCAATGTAATTTATGAACTCACTGTGAATAATTGTAATTGTATTTGTTTTTAAATGCATGTTTTAAAGTTGGGCGCATGCAGTAATAAAGTCCCTGCTGCAAGGGTTACTTGAGGCAGGAAAATTAAAAAAAAAAAAAAAACTACTACTACTACGTATCTGCTACTACTACTTACTACTTATAACTACTACTTACTACTTATTATATATAAATACATATATAATGTTGAGGAACATTTTTTTATTTAATATAACGTTAGGTTATTTTTTTTATAACCCAATGACCCACAATCCCTTCAATGATTGTGTATTTAAAAATAAATGTGTTCATTTCTATTTTAACACCTATAAAAACATTACTTTGTATCTACTCAAATTTAATTATTATTAAACTAAAGGAAAATCCTACAACAACAAAAAAAACCTGTTAACTAAAGAAAATAAATAAATAAATAAGAGCAAGTAAACACATCTATAAACATTTCCTTCTGAAAGCTATCAAATAATACTATTTAAAACTTGCATTTTATTTAATTCTCGTAAAAAATAAAAGAAAAACTAGCTAAAACATGCCTTAACATGAAAATGTAAGATACATGTAGAAAACTTCAAAGGAAAAAAAACACTAAAAGAAAATCATAAAATTCATCTTAAACTAAAATTAATAGTTTTTCTTTTTAGTATAATTAATTAGCTTTTTTTCAAAATGGTGGCTTTTCGTAAAGAGGTGTGAAGAAGAGGTAACATTTTTATTTCTTTTTAAAAAAATGATAAATTGTTGTTCCATCAAAGTCGACGTGTTTCTAACAGCTCTTCTTTTGCATTTTGCTGGCTTGGATTCAAATTTTTGTTTGACTACGAAAAAATATCCGTTCTATTTTTTTTCATAATAGTTGTATTTTTTTTTAAAGTGTTCTACATTTTTACAATTTTTGGGGCGCCTTTTTAAAGTTTTAGTCTGTAGTATTCATGTTTATTAACATATCATTCATAAAACTTCGAAAGAGATTTTCGGGGTTTAGTGTAAAGAAGAGTGGATTTGACTGACAAGAGACATGGAGAACATCAATGTCTCTATTTTTTTTCGGAAATCAATGACACGAAAATACTCTGAGAAATTAACCTCGCTATCATCTTTGTAAAATTATTTTCTTTTATTATTCCATCTGTTTGATAGATTTAATGATCAAATAATAAAAGTGGTATATTTTTTATTAAAATATTGTTTATTTAGTTTTGGAATAAGTTAGCTTTAGATGCTTAAGACGGTGATAAAAGCTTGGCTTCGGATTACGGAACTTAATCCTTTGAGCAAGGTTATTTATCAAAATCCTTGTTGATTGTCGCTGTACTCACCTCGTCAGGGGTCTCTGTTTCGAAGGTAAAAAGTCTAGCCTGTAACAAATAACTCTTAAAAATTTAAATAGTCTATTGTCTTCTGAAAGTTTTAAGATAAAATTTGTCACAATATTGTGACAAATTTTATCTTAAAACTTTCAGAAGACAACACAGAAGATTTCAGAAGACAATAAACATATTTTAATAATATTAAGTAAATGTTTATTGTTAAATAAACATTAAGTTTAAAGGTACAGGGAGACCATTAGTAAGTTCACTCACACTTCTAAATCCGCGGATCGTATTAAGTACGATATCTAAATACGGTAATATTAGCTGTATGAACCATGCGAAGGGAATCCAATCGGATACGCTAGAACTAGGAAGATGGAATCTAAATGGATCCCACGATACGCTGTATGTACCTTCATAGGCGATCGTATTTAACGGATAACTTTAAACCTTCTCGTCGAACTTTTATTTCACTTCAATATTACCGCTTTTCGTCAAATAACTTTTGAAATATTATTTTTTTTAGTGTATCTTAATTATTTTGCAAAGAAATCACAATTTAATTAAATATATTTTTTTGTTTTAAACGTCCTTATAACCCAAAGTGAACCTTCACCATAAAAGACGCGATGTTTTGGCGGGATCAGTTATCACGTAATCTAACTCGATCGACTCAAAAAATACGGTGCAAGAACGGTATTGTATTAAATGCGTATGGAATACGATCGCACCTGTTAAATACGCTGTGTGCACGTATTAAATGAAACGTAAGAAAGAGCGCTGTGTTGCATAATATCCAGTCCTGTTGGATATTATTATGTTCTATTGGCCAAAAGAAACACAGGATTGGACCCCTATATATTCCGATGATTTATATTTGTATATTTTTAAGTTTGACAAACGTTAACATAACGTAGTTGGATCTCTTTCTATTATAGTTCTGCATTATATGGCTGGGGCCTTAATATTTTAAGTTGACTGCAAGCTCGCCTTTTGAAAATGTCATGTCACAAAGATGTCAACTTCTTCAGCACATCCCTAATACAATTAAGATGAACATTTTGACATCGTCATGACTACACTTCATAATCTTGTTTGTATTCCTTTATCCTTTAACTTTTAAAGGGTTTAAGTGGTCTAATATTTAGCACATATAAGTGACAGAGGTAGTTTTATTTTCAAAGCATAAAGTGAGAGACAGGTATTGTACAGCACGTGTGGGTAAATCCGAACCACTTGCTGTATCCGAAAGAACGGAAGACGTGACCCGGTTGCTCTGGTCGACATAGAACAGTAACCGACACCTGATTCCAACACATGTACGAGTATAACCTTTTATCAGGTGTCATCAATATGCAAACCATATGTTGGCAGTACTGTCAGGTAGTATATGACATGTGATATAGGAATTTAAACTTTAGTCAATGACCATTGAAATAACACATGTATCACGAATTCATAGTAAACTTCAAGAACAACTTCTAGAATTAAATATCACTGCTTTTATTACTAGAAATTTACCTAATTGTTCTTCGCTTCTCATATCAAGCTGGCAATTATAAAGCTAAGCTTATTAACTTTTTTTCCTTTTTTAACCTCGTGTTATAATATTTATTTTAGCTCCTTGTGTGAGATAGCGCTATATTCCTTGTATTTAATTTGGTTCCTGAGGGAAGGCCGAAAGTACGAAGACTTTCAGGCTTAGCCGTATAATAATGATTTACTTTAATGACTGAACCGGTTTAGTATTTTCTAACAATACTTAACTTTATTTGGTCTGAACCGTTTTTTAACAATGAAAGTTTACATACATCCCATCCATACGTACAGATACCAATTATGAGGGATCTGGAATCTATAGGTGCTGAAACGTTGACATTTTTTTCAACTTGGGGTGAAACATTAAGATGCTTTTCCTTCTATAAACGATTGAAAATCAAAATTATTTAAAATATAAACAATATTATATACGAAATACATATTACATCTTTAGAACACCTTGATTTGAAAATAGTTTATAAAAAACTAATAAAATAAAATTGAAAATTTATTATTAAAACTAGTTGTTAACAATTTAATTTACGAGTTTTTTAAAAGTGTTTTTCATTCCTTGAATTCCTGTAAAAAGATTAAAAGAAAAAAGACAAAAACTACTTAAAATTAAAAAAAAATGTATTTTGAGTTTAAGATTAAAAAATATAAATCATTTCTAAATGAAAAATGCAATTTTGCACTTGGAATGTTTTCCAAACAAATGGGTCACAAGAGAAATCATTACTCACGGTTTGTGTGAAAAATATTCTTTTTTGATTTTTCTTTTAGTGCACTTTTCTCAAAGTGCAGTTTCGTTTTGGAAAACGTTTTTCCTTTGATGTTTTTTTGATTGCAGTAACCTTCTAATATTTTTAATGACATTTAAATGCGTTTTTGTCGGTAAAAATGCGAAAATTAGAACTTGTGATGTTTTTATAGGTAGCCGTTCGGTTTTTAAGGTCATTCCTTATTCAAAGTCATGAACGTTAAAATATTTAACTAAATTACTTTTATACTTTTAGTTTTAATACTTTTAAATTATATAATGGATTACTTAAATTATTTTGATGTGGTAAAGTAAGGTATAACTCAAATAGACTAATGAGCGCACTTTATAATCATTAATACATTCAAAAATTATGTCATAAAATTAAGCAATAAAAATCAAGTCATCAAATTAATTTATAAAATTAAGCAATTAAAATTAATATGGATTTATTTGTTTCATATTTTTCGCTTATGGTGTATTTTTATGCGTTTTATTTACTTATTATTTTATTTCTGCGTGTTTAAGTATTTTTTTTAATTTTGTGTTTCTTGTTATTTCTCTTTATTTGGCTTTTCTGATGTAATTTTTTTTTCTGTTTTAATTTGTAATAACTTAGTTGTACAGGCACTGATGATGACCTCATGTTAGGTTAAAAGCGCTTTGGCAAAAAACTATTGTTTTTGTGGAGAGACTCTATTCTTCATTTCCCAATTAAAATTAATTTATCAAGTTAATTTACGTCGTTATGAAATTACGTCGTTAAAATTAAGTAATTGAAATAAAAAATATTTTTATAGTCCACGAGCCATGCCTAAAAAATGTGACGCGTTTTGTACTACTTCAAACCAAATTATTCTAAAAATATACCTTAAATTATGAAGGAAAAGCATAGTCGGCCTATCCTTTTTATATGATTGCGCATGCTCAAAATTTTATAAAATCGCACTAATTCCAATTTTCTTGCAATAACTGGCTCCCTGTAAGTCGTGTGCAAAATATGAAGAGACCATTTTTTATTTTTTAAAGCTAATCAAATTTCCTTTACATTGGTAAGATGCGCTAAGCTTAATCTTCTTATCTGTATTAGTCCATTATATATATATATATATATATATATATATATATATATATTATATATATATATATATATATATTTTATATAGAATAATTTATAAGTTAAAAGTAATCCAATTGAGTTCAAGTTGATTACGCAAGTATAACGCTTTATGTAAGTATATACTAAGTTTTGTTTCAGTACAGCAAGTATATTTACGGTTTTTGTTGGATCATAAAAGTTAAGCAGCTTCAAGCAAGGTCAGTGTTTGGATTTCCAGCGGTATATGAAAACGTCTAGACGTTTTCCGGAATAAATTTATTGATTTTTATTTTCAGAGGACGAGCGAAGCGAGTCTGAAGTAGTTAGGATAAGCTAAAAAAATAATGTGGTGAGGAAAAGTTTCGAAGTACCCCCAACCGAATTTTTCTCTTTTATTTAACATTATTATTACTTTGTGAGTTCTTTTATTTTTACTTTTCAGTACGCTTATACGCAATACTACGTTTAACCTCTCTTTCGTTATTTCATAATGATTTTATCTATGAATCATTGAAGATAACCAATCTCAGGTAAACAAGATTTTCCAATACATTAGAGAAATATGTGTAATAAAACCTTGTAGATAAGAACCATTACCTTGGGTAAATCAGTCAGTTTCCAGTTAGTTTATAACTAACTGATAGTTATGTAAATACAGGTGGTCAGTGCTAGAAATATATTTGGTCATCGTTTTTTCACTTTTTCTAATTATATAGCTTAATTATACTTCATAGATCCGGGTACCCCATAAAATTATAATCAAGGAAAATAAAATATAATTAAATTCTTCTCAAATGGACACTTAAAAAAATGTTTATTACTTTTTTAAATAAGGAAGTTTTTACCATCAATTAATGTCTCGTTAAAAGGGTTCACTTAAATTATTCAAAAAGCAACATATGTTATGATTATTCACAAAAATATTAATTTAAATTAATGAACAATATGACCACGCAATAAGTTTACCAAGAAATGGACTTTTAGGCAGTTTGTGACATTAATTGTATAATATATAGTTTTTACGATGCTATTTTTTTTAAAAAAACGGCGCCTTAAAATAATCATTAGTTTGCGGTGTTTAATAAGCGGCTTCCTGTATGGATAGTCAGTGTTGCCAGTTGTATTAATTAAAACATTAAAACTAATTAAAGAACCTTATAAACGAGAGTTAAAGGGTTGTGCAAGAGATGTGGGAAAACGTGTTTATAAAACGTTTACTAATTGTTTCTATATATGAAGCAATTAGTGTTTTTAAAAATAGTGTTCTGCTACCCAAGCTTATTCATTTAAAGATCTTATTAAAGAGTAAAAAGAATGAACTGTCCATCTTAATTTTTTTGAGTATTAAAAAGAATAAATTAAAATCTTCTTAGATAATAGCTTTGAATTAGTAATTAACAAAAATATATCAGTCTTTAGAGTACTAATCGGGAACCTGCGGTCCATTTTATTACTTCGTATATTTTAATCTTTGATAGCTCTATAAGGAGCTCTTAATTTTTCAGATATGTCTCCAACAAAAGATAATATTAGTAACTAATAGAATGTGCGGTGCTCTAAAATTTGTTTACGCGTGTATAAAAAAATGTTATCAAATTCAGAATAATTAACCTTATTGATTTGGCAACGTTTTGATTCCAGTTCCTTTGAGTCAACTTCGCCTTAACTTCGATTCTCGCGTATAAAAACTTAAGTATCTATTTTCCTCCGGTACATAAATTTCTCTAAGGAAAACTGAATGAATAATATTTCTATATGTTTCGTGACACTAAAGAAGGTATCCAGACTATGGAGGTAATCCAGACTCAAAATAAGGAAATCTATTTCTACCATAAAATATTTCTGAAAAGCTTTAACTTATTTTCTACTATATAAAGTATTTGTTGTGTAGGAAGTAGGTTTTTTAGGTTTAGATTTATTTGCAGCTACTGTTTGGCCCCATGTCGCCCCCCCTCAACCTGTTGGACCCCCTGCTAATATAAATCTTTCTTTTTAGATATTCTTTTAAAAACTGCCTCTTTCTTTGTATTATTTGTCTTTAAATTCATACGTTTATTAAATGTTTTAGTTTCTAAAGAGAAAGAGATTTATTTTGAATAAAAAATTGGCTTCTAGGGTTTAGCTGAAGAAGAAAATTTATTTAGCTTCTCGGCCAATAACGTGGCGCAACGCTGACATATTTTGCGCTTAGTTAGATATTAATTAATTATATATTCTTTCAAGCAGCGAGTATTCGGTTTTATTATTCTCTGTTATATAGCCCCAGAGTTAGATTTTGTAGCCAATAAAGGAATAGATATTTTTATGCTATAAAAAATTTATTTTATATTTTACAATTGTAAAAAAATTTTGATGCTTTATCGATGCTTTGCGAATTTTAAAGTATTAGCTTTTGGGGTCATGGAGGGAAGTAAGGGTGGGAGTTGTTTTGGTATGTGGTCTGACTCACTGATCATTATATATATATATATATATATATATATATATATATATATATATATATATATATATATATATATATATATATATATATATATATATATATATATATATATATATATATATATTTGTGTGTGTGTGTGTGTGTGTGTGTGTGTGTGTGTGTGTGTGTGTGTGTGTGTGTGAGTGTTTTTGTGAATGTATGGTCCGTATTTTTGTTTCTGGACGCTTCTATGAGACACCAAAACTTTCGAACGCGTTCTCGGATCGAAATGAAACTTGGTACAAAAATCAACCTTATATGATGTCCCGTATTTTGTGGTTTATGAAGTATGTGTGACGTCATGAACCCACAAGTATGACAGCAAAAATTCACAAAACTTTAAAAAGTGTTTAGATCAAACTGTACTTTTATACTCGGATTATTTGGTGTGGTTAACAAATACATAGTTATATGTTTATTATCCTTTACAGTCCCGGTTTAACGATTGACATGTATAAGATGATGTAAACAAACACGTTTTTGACTAAACACTTGAAAATTCGCTTGTATCGTGGCAGTATGCTTATTATATATACTAGTAATATGACAGTCTGATAAAGGAAAACATCCATTTAGTCGCCAAGCGGCCCACAGTTCCGACGCCGCCTAGCGGTCAAGGGGTCTATCTAAGGGTTAACCCCATTAGACAGACTCATGATCAGGCTTCGTGTCCGTTTTTAAGGCCGCCTCTTAAGTGAATGTGTTCAAGGTAAATTTATTCCTGTAAAAACCAAATTTAAATGTTTTTAGAGTGAGAGATTTAAAACCAAATTTAAAATTTTAGTACGTAGATGAATAGGGAATTTTTTTTATTAAATGCCTTAACTAAATAAACATAATAATGACATAACAATATAAAACACGTAAATGTATTAAAATAAGGCTACCTCTCAGCTTAAAGCTTGCACTTTGCACTGCAGAGATCAGAGATCAGGGGTGGACTGGGCAGTTAGGGTGAGGGCGGCAGCCTTCCTTGGGCCCCTCAGTCAAAAATAAACTTAAAGAACAAACAATGGAAGTATATAGAAAAAAAATATTAGTATATTAAATATTTTAAATAAATATACATATATTTATTTATTATAATTATGTAATGCAATCCCTACTCCTAAGTCAAAGAGGTCTAATACTCTTAGGTAGAGCCTAAAGAGCACCTAGACACAAATGTTTTAAAGTATAGTTAAAAACATTCTCATGTTGCCTAAATAAAGGGTCTTTAAGGCACCTATTTATTTCACCTGGACTTTTAATGGCCCCATACGAAGACTATAGCCAATGATGACCCTTAATGCTTGGTCAGGGCCCTAACGCAGCAAAAAAAGGCCTTAGAGATTGATGCTTTTTGCTCAATCTCAACCTTAGCAAGGTAGCTAATTTGCTCAATTTGCTACCTAAATCAAGTTCCTTCAAAATCTCTGTTCTGCTTACCTGGATCTTTAAAGGTCCCATACGGAAGACTACGGCCTCAAGTGGCTAGCATAAAATACTTTAGTTAAATATCATTTTTAAATGAATAAATTTTACTTTTACTTAAGTTTATTTTATACTTTTATTTATTTTATTTACTCAAGTTTATTTTAATTTATTTAAGTAAAATAATATAATTTTATTTTTTTATTAAGCTTGCTACATATCATTAATACTCTAGTTAAAAGTAGACCCGTCTATAGGACACCCCCCCTTGATATCTATAACATTATGGTTTGGGCCAATCCCTCCTCGGGCATTTTTGACTCAATCCGCCACTGGCAGAGAGGGGTTTTTATTGTTTGCATAGAAAGAAATACGATGTATTTTATACGATTGTATTTGTTTTTTGTATACCAAACCTGAATCCAAGATTAAACTAGGGTTGTTCGGACTAAATTCATATGCTAATCTTAACACTACTACCAACTAAACCCCCCCCCCCATATATTTTATCTATTTAAAAACTAAAGTTCAAAAATCTATTTATAGGTTTAATTATAAAAATGAGGGTTAGGTATGATAAGAAAATAAAGAGACGATGAAGAAAAACTTGAAAGGAAAAAAATTCTTAAAAAGAGCGAGTGCTTAGAGGGAGGGAGGCGTGGTCAAAACTTTTCCCACTCGTATTAGATCGGTTAGACTCGTGTAACATCGTAAGGGGGAGAGTGGACCCTTGGAACCAAGTGGTTGAAGCCAGTAGTGCCATGGTTAGCGGCGGCCCTGCTATGTATACAGCACCTTGCTTCGATAGCTATTCGTATCGACTTTGGAGTCTCGCTAACATCTGGTCTTGTCAACGTAAGTTTATCAAGTTATGTTTATTAGTAGATTATAAGTTGACGTCCATTAATTGCCTTTGTTTGTATATAATTGTAAAAACAACCGGATTTTTCATAAGACGTAGTTGTTATAACATCTACTTCAGCTATCGTCTTTAATTTTCATTTCGACTTAATTTTTTCGGGTTTATTTGTTTACTTAAATTTCTCCTTAGTAAAATATTAAACTAGTAAATTTTCTCATTTTTGAAACCTGCATTTATAAAAACAGAGCCTTTCTTTACATTTATTTTTCTTGTAGTTTAAAATTATACATTAAAAAACTTGTAAAATGTTCTAAACGCTAGCGAATTATTAAGAATCTTAAAATTATATTTAAAAAATTTAATAAGAGATAATAATAAAAAATCGCTATATTTGATTTATTTGTTCTTAGTTACAAATAAATTGTGTTATTGTTTATTTGTTTAACGATAAAATATTTAAAATAACTTTATTTTTACTTTTGTTTTGAACCTATTAGTAGTAATACAACGAGGAGGCAAATATGCCACGATTTTAGCTCCATTTTACCAATGTTTGAACCCATTAGTAGTAATACAACGAGGAGGCAAATATGCCACGATATTAGCTCCATTTTACCAATGTTTGAACCTATTAGTAGTAATACAACGAGGAGGCAAATATGCCACGATATTAGCTCCATTACCAATGTTTTGAACCTATTAGTAGTAATACAACGAGGAGGCAAATATGCCACGATATTAGCTCCATTTTACCAATGTTTTGAACCTATTAGTAGTAATACAACGAGGAGGCAAATATGCCACGATATTAGCTCCATTTTACCAATGTTTTGAACCTATTAGTAGTAATACAACGAGGAGGCAAATATGCCACGATATAGCTCCATTTTACCAATGTTTTAAACCTATAGTAGTAATACAACGAGGAGGCAATATGCCACGATATTAGCTCCATTTACCAATGTTTTGAACCTATTAGTAGTAATACAACAAGGAGGCAAATATGCCACGATATTAGCTCCATTTTACCAATGTTTTGAACCTATTAGTAGCAATACAACGAGGAGGCAAATATGCCACGATATTAGCTCCATTTTACCAATGTTTTGAAACCTATTAGTAGTAATACAACGAGGAGGCAAATATGCCACGATATTAGCTCCATTTTACCAATGTTTTGAACCTATTAGTAGTAATACAAACGAGGAGGCAAATATTGCCACGATATTAGCTCCATTTACCAATGTTTTGAACCTATTAGTAGTAATACAACGAGGAGGCAAATATGCCACGATATTAGCTCCATTTTACCAATGTTTTTGAACTTATTAGTAGTAATACAACGAGGAGGCAAATATGCCACGATATTAGCTCCATTTTACCAATGTTTTGAACCTATTAGTAGTAATACAACGAGGAGGCAAATATGCCACGATATTAGGTCCATTTTACCAATGTTTTAAACCTATTAGTAGTAATAGGGCCAGCAGGAAGTGCCTGGGAAATTAGCCACGATATAAGCATTTTAGCTATGTCTACATACACATGCTAACTATACACATAGTTTTAGCTATGCCTACATAAACATGCTAACTATACACATAGTTTTAGCTATGTCTACATACACATGCTAACTATATACACATAGTTTTAGCTATGTCTACATACACATGCTAACTATACACATAGTTTTAGCTATGTCTGCATACACATGCTATCTATACACATAGTTTTATAGCTATGTCTACATACACTTGCTAACTTTGTTCATAATTTCCTCGTCATAGTTGTTGTTACTTAATTTTGGTTATTTTTGTTGGTAGCTTGTACTTTCTTATCTTTGTTCGGTAACGGTTATCTTAATCTGCTATCTTCATTTAGGTTTTTTTGCGATTGCATTGTTGCCAGCAAATCCTTTTTATCGATATCTGAAAAGGACTAAATAAGATATGACTGTCTGTTTATAAGGTCATGCGAGGGCTTTAACATGACTCATCATTTATTAACACGTATTGGTCTCACTAACGACCTGGGCTATCATGCGTTATAAAAGCAAACATCTATATAGATTCTTGTATCGCATTGCGCTTTTATAACCTGAGCAATAGACTCTTGAAATAAGCCTTTAGATAAGACAATGGTTCTCGAAATAAGTCTTATGATGTGACATTGGTTCTTGAAATGAGTCTTAAAATGAGACATTGCTTTTGAAATGAGTCTTATGATGTGACATTGATTCTTGAAATGAGTCTTATGATGTGACATTGATTCTTGAAATAAGTCTTAAAATGTGACATTGGTTCTTAAAATAAGTCTTAAGATGAGACATTGATTGACATAAGTCTTAAAATTGACATTAGTTCTAAAAATGATTCCTCATCTCTGACATCGGTTCTTAAAATGATACTTTATCTAGGTGACAGTGCTTTTTGAAATGAAATTTTATCTGTGACAATAAATTCTTGAAATTAGTAATAGTACGGCACACGCCTAAAATCAGTTGTCAGCGCGGGAAAATAGTGTTGAGGAACCAACAAGGTTGGCTTAATTTGAAATTAAGGACTTGTTTTAACATCCAGAACTAACCTCATTGGCTCCCTCGCATTATTTTCCCATGCTGTCAACTGATTTTAGCCTTGTGTCGTATTATAAGATGTGACATTAGTTCTTGTAATATGTCCTCTTAGATACGATATTAGTTCTTGAAATAAGTCTTTAGATGCGACATTAGTTTTGAATTGAGTTAAGATATGACATTAGTTCTTGAAATATGTCCTTAGATGCGATATTAGTTCTTGAAATAAGTCTTTAGATACGACATTAGTTTTGAATTGATTTAAGATGTGACATTAGTTCTTGAAATATGTCCTTAGATGCGATATTAGTTCTTGAAATAAGTCTTTAGATGTGACATAAGTTCTTAAAATTATATACGAAGTAAAGTCTTTTCCTTTGATATATGTTCTGGAAATGAGTTTTTATATTTTCGTGATATTGTTTTATAAAATAAGCCTTGCATTGGTTCTTAAATGATCATAAGATGTGACATTTGTTTTTGTGACAATGAGTCATAAGATGTGACATTTGTTTTTGAAATGAGTCATAAGATGTGACATTTGTTTTTGAAATGAGTCTTAAGATGTGACATTTGTGTTTGAAATGAGTCATAAGATGTGACATTTGTTTTTGAAATGAGTTTTAAGATGTGACATTTGTTTTTGAAATGAGTCTTAAGATGTGACATTTGTGTTTGAAATGAGTCATAAGATGTAACATTTGTTTTTGAAATGAGTCTTAAGATGTGACATTTGTTTTTGAAATGAGTCTTAAGATGAGACATTTGTTTTTGAAATGAGTCTTTTTCTTTGATGTATGATCAGGAAAAGAGTCTTTATCTCATCTCTGATTATATCGGTTCTTGAAATAGTACTTTATCTGTGACAAGGGTTCCTGAACTTAAACTTTATCTTCAAATGATATGTTTTTAGTTACTTAAAATTATATTTTATGTATGATATAGGTACTTGAGATGAGAATTTATCTGAGATATTTACTTGATATGATACTTACAGTGTGATAAAGTCAATTGGGATTAGATTTTAAGTGTTGTATTGTTATAATTGATCTGGTATCGTTTAATGCTACTCTATGCTGTATAATTATAATTAACCTTTTTTGTATTCCAATTTCTCCATCACTAATTGTTATAGAGAACTCGATTTTTTTTTTCAAATGCTCTGTATATTATGCTTATTCGATGTTCGACGTTCTGCTTCGAAAATCACCTTTTCCGCTACGTTCAAAGAAATTGAACTGTATTAGACGCATTTTACACACGTATGTCTACTGAATTTAATGCTACTTTTGATGACGTTTCTTTCATACATCAAAATAATCTGAGGTTAAGGCCCGTATTCAAAGGCATTTTCTTAACATTTTCCTAACATTCTCCTTAAGGGTTTCTTAAGGAGAATGTTAGGTCTCCTTAAGGAGAATGTTAGGTTTAGGTAAGGAAAATGTTTTTAAGCCACGAAATTTAAATGATCGTTCCCGTGTTTAAAAGTGGAAAAAACATGGTTTTCGTGGCTTAAAAACATTTTCCTTAAGGGTTCCTTGAGGAAAATGTTAACGAAAATGTTCTCCTTATGGGTTCCTTAAGGAAAATGTTAAGAAAATGTCTTTGAATACGGGCTTAAGTTTGTTTATATACAAATTCAGGATATTTAACTAATAAAAGGCTTGTTTTATAACTAAGTATGCATTTATTTCTGAACTCTCAGTGAAAATAGTACAGAAAAGATTTCTTTAAGTTAGTTCAGAACCGGCCTCAGATGTGCGAAGTTCTCCGGAGCTATATGACTCTGGCTTTTGCATTCTTATAGTTCAATGTAATTCTAAAGACCTTTCTGTAATTTAGTTCAGAAACTGCTCATCTCCGAATTAATCCGGACCTTATTTCAAGACTTACTTCTGCGTTTATATAAAACTTTAATTAGTGTAGAACAACTTTATCTAACTTAGTTTAGAAACGGCAAATAAATCGGCTTATTTTTATTAAAATGATGGACTAAATAAACTTTTGGAAACTCTTTTGCTCGTCTCTGAACTTTTTACTTAAAAGAAAGCAAAAGACGTTTTTCTAAGTAAGTTCAAATACGGTTATACTTTTAAAGACTGCAAAAGACGTTTTTCTAAGTAAGTTCAAATATACGGTTATACTTTTAAAGACTGCAAAAGACGTTTTTCTAAGTAAGTTCAAATATACGGTTATACTTTTAAAGACTGCAAAAGACGTTTTTCTAAGTAAGTTCAAATATACGGTTATACTTTTAAAGACTGCAAAAGACGTTTTTCTAAGTAAGTTCAAATACGGTATACTTTTAAAGACTACGTTTTCTAGTAAGTTCTAAATACGGCTTCTGATTATTTCAAATATCATTATAAAATAAGCTAACTTTTCTTTTGAATTTCGCATGATCTTGCATGACACTCATTAGATAAAAATCCTATTACACATCAAAACAATCTTATCACTCTATGAATCACTTCATGCCCAGTTGGTTTACCTAATAATTCACAATAATACCTAATTATCTATTTGTCTCATCCTTCACCTGTTGTAACAATTAAATGATTACAAAATGTCTCTGAAAAATGTTATTGGTGATTATTAATAAAGAACCAATCCGTTATCAGAAACACCTGTCTTCCAAGGCAATCATTTAGCTCCAGACACATTAAAACAATGTGAGTATCGTCGTTTTCCTTGACTAGTTAATTTCTAGCCATTTTCTTTAGATTTTTCTCTTGTTTTAATTTTATTTTTAATGCATTGTTTTAATAATTTATTTATTTCCTCAATTAATTTTATTTTTTTTAAAACAATAAACATTTGTTTTCCAGAACAGATTTTGAATTTTTACATTTTAAAGTATTTTCCTTAATTAAATTTATGCAGCTGTAATATTTTTTATTTAAATTTTCTTAATTTTATTGTGTTATTTTTTATTATATTTTTCTTTCTTTACTTTTCTTTTATTATGTTTTTTTTTATTGTTTAACTTGTTTTATTATTGCAAATATTCCGAGTAAAAAAGCTCTAAATTTACCTCACACCATGACAAGTAAGATTTATTTATTATTCGTATTACTTTACAATCGTGTTTTTTTTATTAATTTTACTTTAACGAAACACTTTGAAAAACATTAATTTTTGTATCGATTGGTTTTTAATACTAATTAACTTTATAGTTAGTTTCCTTTAAAAATCGCAAAAAAGATAATAGATATGTATGTTTGATATATTTCGAGGAGTGGAATCAATTTTAAAGGTTCGATCCAACTTGTTCCGATATAACATATAGATATAACATTACATAGAAACATGTTATCGTTCTTAGAGTGTAGATATGTCATCAAACTGTTGTAGTTTTGACAATTTGATTAAATTTGTTTTGAGAACTGCATTAGAGTAGGTACTTTACTGACTCAAAAAAATCAGTAAAATGCGATTTTATTATTAAGTTAGTAAAAGCAGTTATTGGCAGTAAAAATTGTTATTTGACAGTAATTATTGTTCGACATATTAGGTTTCACCTAAAATCTTAGAAGATAAAGAAAAATGAAAGTTTACACTTGTTCCATTTCAAGTATTTAAATACCATTTATTTGTTATTTAACAATTCCTAATTCATTATTTAATGACTGGCTATCGCTCGTCAATAAAAAAATCTGCAGCAATTAAATGCCACTTTACCTCCTTGTAAAACAAATTACTCAACCATTTATTTATCATATTTTTTCTTAGAAACGTTTTCTCTAATTTTGGCATTTTAGTGTTTTTGATAGTACATACTTTACTTTGCATTACCTAAAATTGTTGGGAAGGTATATAACCTGTGTGTATTGGATTACCTGCTGAAGTTATGATGGTGAAATCATCATGACTCCACTATGTTTAAACTCTAGCGTTGTAGGAGAGCAGTATTGCTATATATCTGCTATATAGAGTGAGCTGGTGCCCCGCTGGCCTCATTCCCTTGCCTCTGTATCATACCAAGGGGTTGCTCTTCCCTTCTCTACTTTGATGTAATCAATAAAAACACTTAAGGGGATTTTTTATCATACCACCCCTTCTTTCTTTATTTCTTTCACTAGATTTTCTTCATTTCCTATTACAATTTTGTGTTGTGCATTTCATTCTTTTAATTATCAATTTTTTAAATATTTTTTTAAAATAATATTTTTTTTTTCTTTTCCTCATTTATACCGTAGGTATATAGGAAACGTATTGTCTGCAAAAAATCCGAAACCGGGATGTCACCGGAATTATCCGTTTCAGGTGTTTTTAAGGCATCCAGAGTGGTTTTTGAGAAGTTGTGTGTGTATATGTGAGTGTGTCTGTTATCATCGTAGCTCCTAGTTTATTTATGATATAGAGTTAAATCTCTGTACAAAAATCAGTTTACCGCTTAAGCTGTGCTATTCGGAAAATAATTTGTTTATGATGTCATTAACCCGCAATAATGACTCAGCCAAAATGTCAAAAATCATAAAACGCGGAAAAATTATGTGATCAGATTGAGATCTATCACGCATGTAGCTATGTATAAGACCAATATATGTGCCAAGTTTCATCTCATTATCAGCTTTAATTCAATTTTTATGGACTGTCTTGTGTACGTTTTTTAATAATTTGTAAAAAATCGGAATAAAAATTAAAATGAATTTAATTGAAATTCTAATGAAATTAAATTGGTACAAGTGTATACCTTAACGTAATAAATAGGTGTACAAAGTTTCATTTTAATACAACAAGTATATATCTATGGTTTTTGTCGGATCATAAAAGTTAAGCAGCATTGAGCGTGGTCAGTGCTGTTTCGGTGTCCGCTGAGAATGAAACGGATGTATTTACTATCTGAGGATTAGTGAAGCGAGATTAAAGACGCGTTGCAGTAAAAATTTGGCCAATAGATTTCTACCATTTACGTTTTTCATTACTACTGAACATTTTTTTGAGCTTTGATTGAAAGTTACAAATAATTTCTGATGGTTGTTTATTTTAAGTTTGGACAGTAGTTGGGAAAGTATCAATATGTTGGAATCTAGTAAATATTGTTGTTAGCTGTTAGTGTCGACGATGAGTAACACAAAGTATCGACTACTCATTAAATACTGTTGGCAGCTGTTATGGAATTCAAAAAATATCGACAAAGGCGCTTAGAATTTGACATTCGTCGACAATTTCTGTTGGACTGCATCGAATATCGACGGTATTCTTTGAATTTTAAGACGTGTACAGCTACATATTGATGTGTTTCATAACTTCGAAATAAAATTCTCATTTCAAAAGCAAAACATACATCTATGCTATGATAATTTTTATGTTTCTACTCAGAGCCAACATTATAAATTAACATAATTACATACTGGTGGCCCATACAAGTTAATATAAAAACAAAATGGGCGACAACCAAACAGAAAGGGTTGAATTAAACGAGTTGGCTCCAATTGACCTTTCCCGCGTACCGCTTTATTGAGGTTAACTAATAGAACTGGGAAATATAGTCTTCTCTAATGTGGACATACTTTTATATTACACATACAAATATTTATACCAACAAACATAATCAAGAATGTTTATAGCGTTTCAAAACTTTGTTTTAAAAGAATTTATAATCATGCAACTGTAAGAAGATATATATATTCCAAAATTATTAGGTTCATGAAGAATGAATAAATAATACTCTTGTCATACTGAGTCCGAATAGATTGTCAAGTTGAGTTCATATAGGTTGTCATGATAGCTTCGTACTGGTTTTCAAGTTGGGTTCATATAGGTTGAAAATTGGGTTCATATAGTAAGGTTGTAAAATTGGTTCATATAGGTTGTAAAATTGGTTCGTATAGGTTGTAAAATAAGTTTGTATAGGTTGTCATGATAGCTTCGTATATATGTTCTCAAGTTGGGTTCGTATAGGTTGTAAAATTGGGTTCGTATAGGTTGTAAAATTGGGTTCGTATAGGTTGTAAAATTGGGTTCATATAGGTTGTAAAATTGGGTTCGTATAGGTTGTAAAATAAGGTTTGTATAGGTTGTCATGATAGCTTCGTATATAGGTTCTCAAGTTGGGTTCGTATAGGTTGTAAAATTGGGTTCATATAGGTTGTAAAATTGGGTTCGTATAGGTTGTAAAATAAGGTTTGTATAGGTTGTCATGATAGCTTCGTATATAGGTTCTCAAGTTGGGTTCGTATAGGTTGTAAAATTGGGTTATATAGGTTGTAAATTGGGTTCGTATAGGTTGTAAAATAAGGTTTGTATAGGTTGTCATGATAACTTCGTATATAGGTTCTCAAGTTGGGTTCGTATAGGTTGTAAAATTGGGTTCATATAGGTTGTAAAATTGGGTTCGTATAGGTTGTAAAATAAGGTTTGTATAGGTTGTCATGATAGCTTCGTATATAGGTTCTCAAGTTGGGTTCGTATAGGTTGTAAATTGGTTTATATAGGTTGTTAAATGGGTTGTATAGGTTGTAAAATAGGTTTGTATAGGTTGTCATGATAACTTCGTATATAGGTTCTCAAGTTGGTTCGTATAGGTTGTAAAATTGGGTTCATATAGGTTGTAAAATTGGGTTCGTGTAGGTTGTAAAATAAGGTTTGTATAGGTTGTCGTGATAGCTTCGTATATAGGTTCTCAAGTTGGGTTCATATAGGTTGCAAAATTGGGTTCATATAGGTTGTAAAATTGAGTTCGTATGGCTTCTCAAGTTAAGTTAGTATACAGTGTCTTTTGATAGCTTTACTATATTCTTTTTTTTCTGCTCTTATTTATTTTCATAATTTAAGTTTTTATTTTAAACTTTCTATTTTTTTATTAAAATAAAATATTATTTTTTTATTAAACAAAAGGCGTTCATAATTACAATAATATACGTGAATTTAATTAAAACGTTTTAATACCGTTTAACTCTAGGAACTCTACGCTAGGAAAAGTGAATTTCCCCAGCGAAACATTGTTAATTTTATGTTTTTTTTCATTTAGCCATCAGCTTGATAAATATAATCAGAAGCGGATAAGTAATGGTTTAATTTATCTGGCCACTTTTATAGATAAAACTAATATAAGCCGATAAGTAATGGTTTAATTTATCTGGCTACTTTGATAAATGAAACTATAAGACCAATAAGTAATGGTTTAATTTATCTGGCCACTTTGATAGATAAAACTAATATAAGCCGATAAGTAATGGTTTAATTTATCTGGCCACTTTGATAGATGGAACTATAAGTCGATAAGTAATGGTTTAATTTATCTGGCCACTTTTATAGATAAAACTAATATAAGCCGATAAGTAATAGTTTAATTTATCTGGCCACTTTGATAGATGGAACTATAAGTCGATAAGTAATGGTTTAATTTATCTGGCCACTTTGATAGATGGAACTATAAGCCGATAAGTAATGGTTTAATTTATCTGACCATTTTGATAAATGGAACTATAAGCCGATAAGTAATGGTTTTATTTGTTTTGTCAGTTTGATAGATAAAAACCATAAGCTGATAAGTAATGGTTTTATATTCCAATTCTATAGGATTTAGAAGCACGTTGTCTACCTGGGGCGGGAATACCTGGTTTGTAGGCGGGTCCATAGTCCACTGCGCACCTGCCCCCAGGTGAGCTGTAGGCTTGCCACGCCAGGTAACTTCAGTTTTACCTTTAGTCTTTCGCATTCTCCTGGACTGGCTGAAACTTTCTTGTACTGACTTAAATGGACTTAAAAATTAATATTACATGTTTTTGTTGTCTTTGCTTAGACCTATAGTTAGGCTTGACGCGAACACTACAAATGCATTATTGTTTATTTTGTTATGTGAACTCAGTAAATATGACATATTTATTCGTGATTTCTTTTTCATCGCCCTATCAAGTGATATTATAATATCTATATATCTATATATATATAATATATATATATATATATATATATATATATATATATATATATATATATATATATATATATATATATTATATATTATTATATATATATATATATATATATATATAATATATATATATATATTATATATATATATATATATATATATATATATAGAAATATAGGTTGCTAATAATCTTATATGAAAAACTAAAACTAATAAAAACTTGGCTGCCAAGTATGACCACAGAGTTTTTAATGCATAAGTGAACATAATATGAAAGTAATTTTGTATCAATCAATTTAATACCTGTCTCCTGTCTGATTTTGATCCACCTTAAGTTGTAGCACCCTAGACATCGAGTCACCTGATAATGCTGAGGTCAAGCATTGCGGGACCGAAATAATACCACCTTAAGATTTGGGTAATCATGATATTCTGAGGACGTGCAAAACCAGTCAGAAATCATAACACCATTAAATTTGGATTATATTTTATTATGAGGTCGAGCTCAGCGAATCCGAAGTAATACTATCTAAATAACTTTGCTAAGTGCATCGCAGTGGTGTTAAAAAGACTGAACTTTAACTTGGACAGATTAAAAAGGTTTTTTGTTGTATGTTTTATGTAAAATTAAAATATAAATTTTTTTATATTGATGTACAAAATTTAAAATTTTGTTATTTTATTTTGTTCGGTATATGTATACAAACATTTGATGTTGTTCTAATTTAATATAAGCTGTCATGCATTTAACATTTTTAAAACGCCTAATGGCTAGGATATGGATTGAAAGGTTAGTAAGGGGAAATTTTATATTTTACCCTAACACAGAAATAGAGTGTAGTGAGGCAGAAGGTAGAGACGGGAAGGTAAATGGATCAATACGGCAAGCCTCCTGTATCCAGTTTCCGCTTGGATAAAATGTATTTTTTTTAAATCTGAGACCACTCTGAAATATATCACGGACACCTGAGTGTAAGGGAGGCGTGGTTTACAGGTAAAAGAACCAATAAGGTTGTTTCTCACCTTTTATAAAATTTACCTCCCCAGGTGAAAGATGTAAAGGCACCGCCCTAGGTATCTCTGGGCGTTGCCTCAAAAACCTTTACCTGGATGGGCGTGTCTATTTCACCTGTTTTTGCCTCCACCTAGGGCGTGGCCGACAAAATGGCGGGTCTTTTCCTAAACCACTTCGGACCGGTGTTGAAAAATCCACGGAAGTTTTATAGAGGCACCTAGCGGACCTTTACCAAGGCTTGTATTATCATAACAATAGGCTTTCTTATTGAGCAAGCCATATGGAACTCTTTATCTTTTTATATTAATGTTCTATTCTTTTATTTGATTTATATGTTCATCCCTGCATACCTTTAACCCCTCTTTCTCTTTTGATGGCCAAATACTATAACCCCTTAAATATCATGACTGAGAGTAATAATATATATTACTTGCCATATTCGTTAACCCAATAAGCAAAACCTTTATCATTTCTATACTGTGCTCTCGTCACATCTGTCATACAAAGTTATTTTGCTGAATATTAACAAACCTCCTAAATTATTTCATCCTTTACCGCATAGAGAATATATACTAGAGGGGGCATAGCCTATCTTAATACATTGAGAGACCTGAAACATTTTTAGTGGGGCTGTCAGGGTCTCTGTGTAACCTCATTGATGTTGGGTAATTTTTAATAATTATAATGCTATTCCTGATAAGATAGATTATGCCCGCAACACATACATGTTAAGTGACTTAACCTGTTTTTAAATGGAGTCTCTTCGAACGTGGTCTAACCTGTGAGTGTTTCGTACAATAAAAATGAGTTTGATTATTAGTTTAATTAGTTGTTAATTGTTTTATTTCTATCCATAACAGAGGTTATGGGCCCAGTGGTTATTATTATTAAAATTAAATACGGTAATTTTTGTGGTTAAAAGCCCAAAAAAACACGGAAATGTCGCAACAAAACGACGCGTTAGCGATCCCGAAACTAACGGGTCAAAAAAATTTCATAACCTGGAAATTTAGGATTCTTTGTTTTTTAGAATCAAATAACTTAAAATCGTATGTAGATTCGGATACCAGCTTACGAGGCTTAAACGATACGACCGGACAGTGGAATAAGTTAGATGCTAAGGCTAGGAGCCATATAGCGTCAACAATAGACGATGCCCATGTATGCCTGATATTAAACGCAAAAAGCCTACGAAGCTTTGGACAATTATAAAAGACAGGTATGAGAGTGATACTACTAGAAGGCTTATAGAAGTAAAAAATGATGTAGCCCGACTTAGCATGAAGAGCAGTGAGAAATGGGAGGATTATCTGATAAGAGCCGAAAAGTTATGGCAGGGGCCTTAGCAATGGGCTCTGACATATCGGATATGGAGTTTACCATATCAGTGCTAAGAGGTTTACCAAAAAAGTACAACTTTATTGCACAGCAGTTTGATAACTGCCAAAAGCTACAATAAGTGATGTACGCAGAGTCTTTCAACTTCATGAAGAAAGGGAAGGTCCTTCTAGTTTAGAAGAACCCAGTAAAGCGTACAGGGCTCAATAACAACCGTAACGATGAAAAGTATCGTTCGGGCAACTATCATGGTGGCCAAAATAAGGGTACAACAGGTTATAAACAGTACAATGGTTCTAAACCCTGACATGTTTTCTCTGTAAAAAACGGGGACATGTTGTCGATAAGTGTTGGGAAAACCCAAAAAATAAAAACAATAACAAAAAGGGGGAAATAACCAGCAGGAAGCAAAACTTACTGAGGAACAAGATGAAGCGGCTTGGATGGTCAACTCTACTGTTATGTCTAATGGTTGGATCCTAGACAGCGGAGCTACTAGCCATATGTCAAGTAACAAAGACTTATTTACTTTTATAAATGAAAGTAAGAGGAAGATAAAACTAGCTGATAATCATGTTATTTATTCGGAGGGAATCGGATCTATAAAACTTATAGAAAATGAAATTATTCTTCATGACACCCTATATGTTCCTAAATTAAATGGAAATTTATTATCTGTAAGTAAATTAACTAAGGAAAATAATTCCCTTCATTTTACACAAATGGTTGCACAATAAAAGATATGAATAATGATGATGTCTTTTTTGCGGAAAAGATAAATGATTTTTATGTTTTTAAACGAAAAAATGTAGAAGAAAATGCTTTGAGCGCACAACAACCATTTTATACATGGCATTGTCGATTGGGTCATGTGAATTACAAATATCTGACAATGCTTATGAACAACGATATGTTATATGAATTAAGGTGTAAAAAATATAACGAGGAACCGTGCGAATATGTATTCGAACAAAATCAACTCGTAAGTCATTCAAGAGAATTGTAGAAAACAATCAGATGAAATATTAGAACTTCTTCACATAGACTTAATTGGACCATGTGAAGAAACATCTATAGGTGGGAGTCGATACATTTTAAATATAGTAGACGACTATTCAAGAAAAATATTTGTCAAGTTTGTTAAGGAAAAATCGGAGGTCCCTAATGTTCTAAAAGATTTTTTATTTTTATTGAGACACAAACTGGCCATAAATGCCGTAAAATTCGGTCAGATAATGGTGGAGAGATGGTAAATTCAACTCTTAATTCATTTTTTAGAGAGCAAGGAATATCTCACCAGCTCACTACACCGTACTCACCGGCTTCTAACGGAATAGCTGAAAGGGCCAATAGGACTATCATAGAGAGTGCAAGGGCTCTGTTAGCAGCGTCTAATCTACCAAAAACTTTTTTGGACTGAAGCTGTTGCTACCGCAGTTTACTTAAAGAATCGCACTCCGGCTAAATCTAATGATATGAGGACCTGAGGAACTCTTCACTGGTAAGAAACCTAATGTTTCTCATTTACGTATCTTTGGGTGTAAGTGCTTTTACATTATACCTAAACTAAAACGAACAAAATTTGGTGAAAAGACACGTGAAGCAATATTTATTGGTTATTCCCAAAATCGACGAGCATATAGGTTATACGATATTGTCTTGAATGACGTGGTAGAATCTCGTGATGTGAGCTTTATAGAAGATAAAATGGGTCAAACAAATACCGATTGTGACTTGTTAAACAAAAATCTATTAGACAAAGATGTTAAAATATTTTTATTTCATGATGAAGACCTGCTTGATGAACAGCACCTGAAACAGAAAATAACATACATAATAATGAAATATTACAAAATAATATAGAAAATCAAAATAATATTCAAAAAACTTACCTGCAAATAATGGCAGACCAATTAGAGATAATAGGCAACAGATTAATTATTATGAGTCGCCTGACAGAAGGAATGTGAGCAATCATAACTTGGACAGAACGTATATACCTGGTGATGAAATAAACATGGTGTTATCGAATAAAAATGATATTCCTACAAATATTGAAGAGGCACTAAAAAATAAAAATTGGTCTCAAGCTATGGAGCAAGAATTAGAATCTCTAAAGGCACACAAAGTGTGGTCCTTGGTGAAGCAACCAAAAAATGTAAAACCTATTAAAAGTAGGTGGGTGTTTTCGCTTAAGGAACAAAACGATAAAACAATATATAAAGCACGATTGGTAGCTGTTGGTTGTGCTCAACCGTTTCACAACGACACGTATGCTCCAGTAATGAAACCATCTTCTCTTAGATTATTATTATCAATTGGAGCTCAAAAGGGCTGGACTATTAATAATATGGATATTAAAACTGCCTATCTAAATGGTAAACTGGAGGGGAAGAGGTTTATATGTATCAACCACCTGGATTTGAGCAAGGTGATCAGGTTTGCTATCTACATAAAGCATTGTATGGTCTTAAGCAAAGTGGAAAAATTTGGTATAATACCCTTAATAATGTATTATTAAAAAATGGGTTTTCTAGGCTTAAGTCTGATCCCTGTATTTATACTTACAAAAAGGGTAAATATATTTTGTACTTAGGTGTTCATGTTGATGATATTGCTCTAGTGAGCAATAAAATAGAGTTAATTGATGAAGTAGTTGATAAATTATCGACTGAGTTTGATGTAAAGAGGGAGACTGGTAATTATTTTTAGGTATAAAATTATTTATGAACCTGACAAACTGATTATTTCTCAGGAAAAATATATTAATCAAATATTAAATAAATTTAATATGAACGAATGTTTTGCTGTGCATTCACCACTTGATCCTCATCAAGATCTAGATCATATCAAGGATCTACAAGTGTAGATAGGACTAAATACCAAGAACTCTTAGGATCACTCATGTATTTAATGACAAATACTAGACCTGATTTGGCTTTTCCAATCAGTGTTCTATCAAAATATGTCAAGATCCAGAATTATTCATATGAATGCTCTTAAAAGAATTTTAAAATTTGTTAAATTCACTAAGAGTTGGGGAATATATTTTTCCCGTAGTCCATTAAATACTGAATTGAAATGTTATACTGATGCCAGCTGGAAAGATGGAAAGGGGCACAAAAATCATCTTCTGGTTATTTTTATTTATTTGGAAAAAATATTGTTAATTGGGTATCAAAAACACAAAGAAACACTGCATTATCAACTTGTGATGCAGAGACTACTGCTTTATCTGATGCTGTAAGAGAGGGGTATTTCTTAAATGTTTAATTGAAGAATTACTTGAAGTAAAATTAAAACAATTCAATTATTGTGTGATAATAAATCAGCTATTGTTTCAACTAAAAATGGTACTACATCTCATAGGTCACAACATATGGTTCGTCAAGTATCATTTGTTCATGAGAACTTAGAGAATAAATCATTTAATATTACTCATGTTCCTAGCTCAGAACAATATGCTGATTTACTTAACAAAAGCTGTGTCAAAAGTAAATTTGTTAAAATGTTTAGATTCATTTAATTTTAACAGAGTTTAAAATTGTATTCTTTACTTTTTAAGTTTTTTATCTAGTTTAATTGTTATGATTTAAAATTGGATTATTATTGTTTACAATTTTTTATAATTTTATTTGAGATTATTACTTTTATTTGGATAAACTTTATTTTTCATAAAAATATTAATTTTAATATTTCTTGAAGATCACTATTGATTTTAAAACTTAATCATTTATTGAATTTATAATTATTGTTTTTATATTTTTTGAACTTCTTATTCAGTTATCACTTATTTTTATGAAAAAGTATAAACTTTGTTATTTAAATTTTTTTGAGACTAAAGAACTTAATTAAATATATCATTTTTCTATAAAGAAGTAAGATGCTGTGAGTTATGAATTTAAGAGATCTATAATAAATTTACAAGTTTTTAAAATTGAAAGATTATTTCATTTTATTTTAAGATAAAAATGTTTTGTTTTATAAAGTCAACTTTTAATTTTTGTTATTATTGTAAATGCTGTTGGGGAATCATCTATCCGGTTAACATGTGTAAGTAGTTTTTTGTCGTTTTTAAATTTTAAAAATTAAGGGGGAATCTGTTGGGTAATTTTTAATAATTATAATGCTATTCCTGATAAGATAGATTATGCCCGCAACACATACATGTTAAGTGACTTAACCTGTTTTTAAATGGAGTCTCTTCGAACGTGGTCTAACCTGTGAGTGTTTCGTACAATAAAAATGAGTTTGATTATTAGTTTAATTAGTTGTTAATTGTTTTATTTCTATCCATAACAATTGAAACCTCCTCCAAGAAGAAGTTATGGTTATAATTAAACAATTGTTTTCAGCTTCCCGCAGATTGTTTGTGTTGTGATTTGTATTTTAAACATTCCGCTATATGATTTACTGTTTTTGTTCTGTTTATTTGATGATAATGATAATCGAATGTGGTCAGGTTACTTTTTCGATGTTTCAAAATTCAACCAATAGGGTCCCTCTAGTAATATACCTCTATGCTTTACCGTATGATTCTAAATTAGTAGAACAAGCTCCCGTTATGTCGAGTGAGGATTCGCTGTCGGTATTTTTTGATTACTTTTCAATACTTCTTAGTTACTTCTCATAATCTTTAGTTACTTTTTAGTATTCCTTGGTTACTCCTCAGAATCCTTTGGTTACTCCTTAGTATCTTTTAGTTACTCCTCAGAATCCTTTGGTTACTCCTTAGTATCTTTTAGTTACTCCTCAGAATCCTTTGGTTACCTTAGTATCTTTAGTTACTCCTCAGAATACTCTTTTAGTTACTCCTCAGTATCCCTCGGTTACTCCTCAGAATCCTTTGGTTAGTCCGTATAGTATTCTTTTGTTACTTCTCACAATCCCTTGGTTACTTTTCAATATCCCCTGGTTACTCCTAGCATTTTTTATAGTCACTACTCAGTATTCCTTGGTTATTCCTCAGAATCCCCTAGTTACTACTCAGTATCTCTTGGTTACTCTTGAATAATTATCTCCTGCTGTTATTACTCCTATAGTAATCTAATAGTACTCCTATAGTAATATCTAATAATTACTCCTTAGATATCTTTTAGTTACTCCTATCCTTGGTTATATCTTTTAGTTACTCCTCAGAATCCTTACTCCTTAGTATCTTTTAGTTACTCCTCAGAATCTTTTGGTTACTCCTTAGTATCCTTTAGTTACTCCTCAGTATCCCTCGGTTACTCCTCAGAATCCTTTGGTTAGTCCGTATAGTATTCTTTTGTTACTTCTCACAATCCCTTGGTTACTTTTCAATATCCCCTGGTTACTCCTAGCATTTCTTATAGTCACTACTCAGTATTCCTTGGTTATTCCTCAGAATCCCCTAGTTACTACTCAGTATCTCTTGGTTACTCTTGAATAATTATCTCCTGCTGTTATTTCTCTTCGCAGTTAAAATCACTTACATCCTGTCATTTAAAGATACCTAGGATTTTCATTTATTTATTTGATACTCAAATTCACAAAACTTTTTTCCAATTGCGCTCTGTTTCGTTATGCTGTTGGCTAATGTTATTCATTGTGTTTCAGTGCCTTTAGGAAGCTCTAAAGAGGAGGAGCGATTGACCTGCGTTCATTGCGCTGCTCCTTTCCCAACAAGGGACCAGCTAGACAAACACGAATTACTTCACTCGCCTAATGCACAAGTCGTAAGTTTCTCATTATTAATTACATAAAGAATATAAGTTATTAGTTACAATAATATCACTGTATCTGGTGTGCTTATTACGGTTTTGGTATGATCGTGCTCGGGATATTTAAGATAGGGTATCATTCAAAGGGAACATAAGGTACATTAGATAAAACTTGGTATAAAATCCTAGTTTTATATGATAAAGAGAACTAATCAGATTTTGGGAAAATCCAATATGGTATCTCTATATAAATATTAAGTGCCTCTTTGAAGTTATAGAGCAAAGTTTTTATGTTTGAACTAACTGCTCATTTTATACGCAAGTTTAGAAACTGCTTTCCTACATTAGAAGTAATTATTATAACGCAAGAAACCCCAACCGACGTTATCTATGAGCAGTTTAAATCTAATAACACAGGTTAGAAGTGGTTGGAATATTACAATAGTTATCTGTGTAACATCAATAACCAATTTCAATCCTCAATAATATAAATAGTTATGAATGACATCTTACTTATGAACCAACATCTAACATACTTTAGTTCTATGTAATATAAATAGTCTTATGAACCAACATCTAACATACTTTAATCCTCTATAATTTAAATATTCTTATAAACCTACATGTAACTTACGTTAATTTTCTTGAGTTTAAATAATCTTATGAACCAACATCTAACATACTCATTAGAGTATGTTATATGTTGAGGATTACCTCATCTATAATTTAAATATTCTTATGAACCTACATCTAACATACGTTATTTTCTATCATTTAAATAGTCTTATGAACCAAAATCTAATATACTTTAATCCACTATAATTTAAATATTCTTATGAACCAACATGTAACATACTCTAATCCTCTATAATTTAAATAGTCTTATGAACCAGTATCTAACATACTTTAATCCTCTATAATTTTAATATTCTTATGAACCTATACATCTAACATACGTTAATTTTCTATAATTTAAATAGTCTTATGAACCTATACATCTCACATACTCTAATCATCTATATAATTTTAATAGTCTTATGAACCTATACATCTAACATACTCTAATACTCTATAATTTAAATAGTCTTATGAACCTATACATCTAACATACTCTAATCCTCTCTATAATTTAAATAGTATTTAAACCAACATCGAACACACATTAATCCTCTATAATTTAAATAAAACAGTCCTTGTTAAACAAAGTAAAATATTAATGTTAAAGTAACTCTAAATGTTTAAATAAACCAGATGTATTGATTAATTTATCTCACAATAATTTTATAACAAATTAATACTCTGTATATTGAAACACTTGTTAATGAAAATTTGATTTAGTAGCCATATGTTAACATATCAAAGGTATTATACATCACATAAAGCAACAATAATGGTGTCAAAGTGTAGTTTACAAGTGATTGGGTTCAAGTGCCTTCTGTATTAGAGGGGGGAGGTTATAGCGGGGGGGGGGGGCTGGCTGAGGATCGTCTTTATTACCAAAGAGGCGCCAGTCCTTTTCTTCTCGTCCAATATTATTACCTTCTTACCTTCTTAACGATTTCATTGCCATCTCATTTTTTATTTTTCTTGTATAGAATTTCTTTTTATTTCTTCCTCGTTTTGCTTCTCTTTCTTCATAAAAGGAAAACTATTGTTGCAGCAATAAATGTGACGAGACTCATTTTTTCATCTATACAAATTCCAAAATAAAAATAGTTTCGGCACGTTCAGATAGGTAGACGGATTAATAGATATGAGTTAATGGATATAAATTATTGGATGGTTACTGGAAAAACTATTTCTCTATTATTAACTCGGTACCGACTAAATGTCTCAACCAAGTTTAACTAAACTTTAGCAGTCATCTGAAGTCATTTGTGGCTAAAATTGAAAATTTATTTAGTAAATTCCTTTTTTAACTTATTTTTACGTTATATTAATCTTTATAATTATGTTCTTGTTTTAGAAAATTACTACCTAGAACTCTCATTTAACTAAATTTGGACTAATTTTATTGCCTCTCCATATTTCTTTGTCATGCTAATTACTACTTATTGCATACGTGTGGAATAATTCTCGATTCATTATAATTTTAAAAGCTCTACAAATTGCATTTTCTCACTTAATTTTTCCCTGGAAATTATTTATATTTTAATATACAAGTATTATTAACATCTTATATAATATTTTTAGTCAATACTTTTCTATATTATTTATTTTTTACAATATTTAATCAAAGTAAATATTTGTTGTTTTCTTCGTTTTGTTTTTCCAATTGATTAGTTTTCTTTATTACTCATCTCAAACTAGTCCCAGATATTTTCCTGATCTCTTTATAGAAGTTTTCTTTAAAACTTTTCTATTGTTAATACTTATTCCTGTATCTTTGTTTATTTGTAGTTCTTTATACTTTCTTACTTTTGTTTATCTTTGATTGTGCTTATTTTTTTGTTTCCATTCTTATATTTTTGTTGTCTTTTATATAATCTTTATTTTCAACTTGTTTTTACTTTGATAATTTCAATATATATTTTTTCAGTAACATATTTCACTTTAACATAAAATTTATTATCTGATATAAATTATTTAATACTTTCTTATAGTTTAGGTATTACATTCATTTTTTTATTTGACTTATTATAACAAGCCCAGACCATGTTTGATTTGCAAATATTCTATGTTTTTATACTCTAAGTATCTCATAATCTAGAGATATTAAATAGAACATTGTGACAAATGAAATAATTAATTAAAAGTTTAAATTAATAAAGAATATTTTATTAATTAATAGATTTCCGTTAATTTATTTTATTTCACATACTGTCATATCCTGTTTGTTTCTTTTTTTAACTTATTTTTATTTAATTCTTTATTTTAGATGTTACATGTAGGGAATACGTAGGTATCCTTGTTTTTAGATGTCATGGCCTTTATAGTTTCATTAGGAGAGTACAATGGTGCTCCATTCATTAGGATTGAGAGCCGTAAAATACCTCTGGTCCAGACCTAACAGATCTTAATCTCGAGCTATTTCCTTTTGAAATATTATTGAATCACCAAGTGTTTTCTAGAGGGTATTTTTTTAAATCCTGGAAGTTCGGTGACTTATGGGATCCAGGAAAATACCACTCCCTACTTTTTTACATATTTTTGAATGATCCTTTATCAATTTATAATTTGTTTAAAATCTATTATGCTTTTGTTTCTCGTTTTTACTTTAATGTGCAACAGGTACTTTGTTAACTTTTTCGTTGAAATTATTTGAGAGTTTTATGTAATTTTAAATGCAATTGTATAAAAAAATTTGCTTTTTCAATTTTTATCATTCATTTTGCTGTTTACCTCGTTTTCTTTTTAAGTATTTGGCGTTACTCATTCCTATGTTTTCACTAAATAAAAACTACTATTTTATATTCAACAAAATTGTATTTGTTTATAATATTGTATTTAACAGAATTATATTATTATAATGGTATTCAACAGCATTGTATTATTGTAATTTTCATTTAACATAATTATATCATTATAACATAATATTCAAATAAATTGTATAATTATAATATTATGTTAAAAAAATTAAAATATTACATTCAAAAGTATTATATTATTATTATTTTGTATTTAAAAGGATTAAAGTAATATAATACTATATCATTAATAATATTATATTAAAATGTTTGTATATTTTATTGCTTTGACAAAAACGTAAGTAAGTTCTAAAGTTTGTTTAAAGCGTCTATAGTCAATGATTTCGTTAAATATTACAGCCTAAACTTAATATTTTTTTATTTATTTTTTCCCTTGAGCTATTAAGACCTGTTTTTTAATAACCATAGAACGATTTAATATATTGCCTTTAAACCATAAAATATAACCAACATAAATTTTTATATCTCTTTTAGAAAAATGTGTTTAAAAGACTGAAAGAAGTCAAAAATATTATTTAAAAAAAATTGTTTGAGATCTATTATAGTGAAGGAAGGTTAAAAATTATGACACCTTTGTTTTTTATTATTCTAGTTAGGTTTTTTTGAGTTCATAATTTTTCAGGCCTAAAGTTTGTTTTATTATTTTAGTTTGGTTTTTACTGCATTTTTTTTTAAATATCATATATATATATATATATTATATATATATATATATATATTATATATATATTATATATATATATAATATATTATATATATATTATATATACATATATATAATAATATAACATATATAATCTTGACAATATTTAAAAATATAGGATTAAGTATTTAAATTAATGTTGATTTTTTTCTTAACCTGAAAGTGTGGATTAATTGTTAGAATTGGTAATAATTCTTATTAAAGACATTAATAATTACTTGATTTGCACTCAAAACAACACTAAGATAGATTCAACTTTCTGCATTACATTTGATGTATTACGATCTTATAAACTATTTTAAATTAACCGATCACGTATGATGTTTGGAGTGGTAAAATAATTCATATATCTTCATATGGACTTGTTTATTAAAAATCCTTGAAATTAATTTCATGTCTAAAGATTTTACAAGTGGTGCCTAGATATTAGTTTTCTTAATATGGTTCCCACCGATATGTTTTTTCAAGCCGAAGGTTATATTTTAAAGGCACCACATGGCTCACCTTAGTCACATCTATGAAGTTAAAAAACTCCGACGTTTTCAAAACCTTTTTCTTAATATTTTGAAATACTGTTACCTTAAAGACCTCCTACCTTCTTTTTCTCATTAGCTCATTAGATAATTTTTTTTTTCAAGAGAAAAAATCTTGCTTGAAAAAGGTAACTTTAAAAAAAGATATAATAACCAGACTCATTTTTGAGTTTTTTTCTTTTCTTTCTTTTTTCGTTATAAAGAAAGAAACATTTATACTTTTTGTGATTTTTTTTTAAACTATTAGGCTGTATTTTGAAAAGGTAAAGAATGCTTGTAAAATTTAAAATTCTGTAAATTAAGTATTTCTCTTTTTAATAATATTCAACCCAAATTGTATTTTTTTGTTTCTTCAAGCTAAATTGTCATTTTAGCTGAAATGTAAATTTTTTGGTATTTAACTGGATTGTAAATTATTTGGTCCTTCGACCTGAATTATAAATTTACGCCTTTAAGTTGGATTTTAAAATTAATTTCCAAATTTTTGGAGTTTGTCTTAATTAAAATTAAGACTTAAAATATTAATTATTTTTCTTATAAGCCTTGTGTAACTATGTGATAAATAACTATACCCTTCTAATTATTGAAAATATTAATAAATTTAAGCAATGAAAAAAAAGAAGAAAAACCAAGAAGACAATACACAAATTAACATTGTTAAAATATTTTTTTTCATTACTAGATAAATGTTATCAATTTCTTGTCAACCTGCTCCAGACCTGGTAATCAGTTTCATTGTGTCGCCTATCACACTATGACACCTTTCTTATATAATGAAAAGGTATTGTTCTGCTCTGGGAACAATATTTTCCATCGAGTAAACAGTTTTTCTTTTGTTCTTAACACTTCCCCCTTTTGTTTTTGTGTAAAATATGATAAAAATGCTTCATTAAACAATAAAATGACAATTTTTGTTTATCTATTCTATTTAACGCAAGGACTTGATTGATACGAATGCAATAAATATCTAAACCCATTCATAATGTTTTACTGTAGTAAATATTGAAGTATTTATTATTTATTAATTAACTTACTTCCTACTTTATTAATGATGGGTTAGTGTAACTATTCACTTTTACTCTGTGTTACATTAAGGCTTTTAGTGGAAATATTCTCCTAAATTTGGATGTATGTTTTATGATTATGTAATTATGAATTTAAATGCAAAAATTTTGTCGTTGTTAAATTTAAAAAAAAGTACTTTTCTTATTCTCTCGAACATCTTAATATGATTAAGAGGTATAATTGTCAAGTATAATATAACCTGCTTAATAAATTAGGTAATAAAGACTACGGCATAACTTTCTCTCAGTGGTAACACTCGAGAAAATAACAATTGTTTAAACTTGAAAAGCGATTCAAGTGAAATTCATTCAACCTTAAAAACCTTTCTTGAGGTTTTGGAGTAAAATTTCCATGTCTCTTTACTGGGTGTTACGCAAGGCTATGGCACCGCTCCAATGTTTTTCCTGCTTTTCTATTCAGCTTGTTTGAAAAGGTTTTTCACTCGACATTCATTTAAATTTACATTAACTTACCTGAAATGAATATGTTTGCTCAGCTGTAAAATACTAAAATATTTTGTGTCTTATATCGTGTTAATTAGGCTTTATCTTATTCATTTTATGTTTTACCAATTTATCTTCTACTTTTTTTTCTTCTTTGACTAAATTTGTTACTGCATAATAATTTTTCCTAAATTTTATTAGTATTATTTATTTATATTTTTTTACATTAAAAAATTAGTTCTGTCTAGAATCGTTTACAACTTCCCTTTCCATAAGCGTTGTACAATTTATCTGGCTCACGACATTCTTGTTGTTCTGAAATGTACATAAAATATATTTAAAGTTAGGAAAACATTAAATAAGAAAAAACAAGAGTATTTATATTTTATTAGTAATTGGCTTTCGGTTCATATTTGATTGTTAATGATTTTTCATCATTGTAATTATTAAGTTTGCTCAAAGAATTATTGAATTATCTTATTACTCTATTCTTCCATTTTATAGTATGAAGTAAATACTACAAGATGTAATACAAAGTACAGTTAAGTACCGTATAAACTTACCAAGCTGTATTTCAAGTAAAATAAGAAATAACTAGATTGTTCTCATTGCACAGTATTAGGACATAGTATGGCGCCTCTTAGAAACATATTGAACTTTCGATTACTTATAAAAAAAGATAACATTTAAGAGACTTCCACGTGTCGAATGCATTAAAACTCAGGTCCAAATGTGGTGAAAAAAACATGGCGGACAAATGCATGTGTCTTACCTCCCCATGAGATAGTTTTCGTTCCTTATTAATTAGTTATGGCTGTTAAAGATAAAGGATTAGATTACGTCATCGGTTTGAAAACAGACGAGGTATTATGAAATGAAATACTACCTTTACGACAAAACTTGGATAGTGTTCAAAACACATTTTTTTAAAAGCACTTGTTAGATTAAGACGAAATGTATCACAGACATATTCCCACACTTTTGTCTTTTTATAATAAATAAGTATATTATAAACGTTGTCACTTTTTAATTAATAAACATTTCGAAAAGCTTCGTATTTTTATTAATAATACACGAAGTCAAAATTAAACTTTTTACAGTTAGTATAGTTAAATGTTATACAACCATATGCATTTAACGTACCTGTCTAGTCTATACTTCTTAAACTTTTATATCGATGTAATTTTTTTTTATTCTATTATGTATTTCTTTTAATACATTTTACCCCGCGTTGGGCGCCATTTCACTATTTGTTTTATAACGAAGGAATGAATTTTCAAGTAGAAACAAATTACCTAAAAACTGTTTCACCAAACACCTCTTACTTTCTTCTCTTATATCTATGTATATAAGCGTAAACGCCAAAAGTCAAATCTATCTATCCAGCTTGAATAAATGCAAGCGGTATTGAAAAATAGCGAGCAATAACAATTTGTGATTTCTGAGTAACTATTGTAAAGCTGGCTAGTGTAAAGACTTTTTTTGTTAAAAGTAAGCGTATGTTAACACTGATGTATGTAATTTTTTACTCAAACTTATGTAATCATAGAGATATTATTACTAGAGGGGCCCTATACGTTAAATTATAAAATATCAAAAAAGTAACCTGACCACCCTTGAGTATTAATATGGTGAAATAAACATTAAAAAATACAGTGACTCTTATAATACAATGTTTATAATAGGAAACAAAACCCAAACAATGCGGGAAAAGCTGACAACGATTAATTTGTTATAACCTTAACTTACTCTTAGAGGAGGTTTCAATGAGGTTATACAGAGCCTCTGAGAGCCCCAAAAAGATGTTTCATGTCTCTCAATGTACTAAGATAGGCTATTCCCCCTCTAGTATATGTTTCTATGTATGTAATGATATAAATACCCGCCCTTGATTTCATTATGACTGACATACCTTTTCAATTTTAAGGTAAGACAGACTATTTATTCTCCAACTTAAATTATATATATATTTTAATTAACTAGGAAGTATTTAGATAACTTAAATTAAAATCTAATTTATATTCTAACAACCTATATAAGTATTTCATTTATGGGATGTGCATAGCTGCAACAAAAAATGATATCCCTCTATGTAGATAACAAAATTGAAATGACTGTCGTGTTGAATTGAACGTTAAAATAAACGCATCTAATACGTGACAAAAAGGTGAGATTAAGCAAGCATTTTATCTGCATTCGTTCCTAAATCTATAATTGGTCTTGTTTAGTTTCGTATTTGGCAGAATGTGTTTAGACTTGATTTTCGGACGTAGGTTGCGTTTACATGCACGATTGTATTAAACACGGAAATACAGAGCGTTTAAATGATATTATTTAGTTTCTAACACGTTCGGGACGTCATGCTGTCCTTCCCCTCTATTAATTTAAATGCATACCATTCGGATTATTTTAGCTGTGTTGTTTTTTCAAGTGCAAATTAATTAAACATAGTTCATTAATAATACAGCATTATAGAGCTCTAACTTTTTCACAATTACACTTTGTAATAGTAAACAAAATCTTTATACTCGTAAAAACTCACATAATATGTTGTATTCTTTGCATAAAAGTTGATATTTCTGATTAGTAACGTTAACATTTGTCTCGAAAACTTTTTGCTGGCAAGTAGCTAAAATATTTAATTAATAAGTTTTTAACTAAGTATTTAATTTAATTATAAAGAACATATTTCTTTTTGATTTATGTTAGAAGACTGAGCAGTGGAGTAAACACAGCTACCCAATAACAGCACCAAAGTCTTTTCACAAAACCTTTATTTAAACCCATTGCCGGCTTTCGATCTCACGAGGATCATCATCAGTGTCGGATAGTTGAAAAAGGAAAACCCTAGTCTGACTTTTTAGAGTCATATAGTGAACTAAAAAGTCAGACTAGGTTTCTTAGTCAGCCTTCTTCAACTCTCTGGCACTGATGATGATCGTGAGATCGAAAGCCGGCTCTGGTTTGAATAAAGATTTTTTGCAGAGATTTTGGAGTCGTTATTGGTTAGCTGATTTATTATTGTTTGGGTTGTTATTGGTTAACTGATTCATTCTTGTTTGGAGTTGTTATTGGTTAACTGTTGTTTAGATATTGGATTCTGTTTGTTATGGTCAGCTGATTTATTCTTGTTTAGAGTTGTTATTAACTGATTTATCTTGTTTGAGTTGTTATTGGTTTGATTTTCTTGTTTGGAGTTGTTATTGGTCAACTGATTTATTCTTGTTTGGAGTTTATTGGTTAACTGATTTATTCTTGTTTGGAGTTGTTATTGGTTAGCTGATTTATTCTTGTTCGGAGTTGTTCTTTGCTTATTGTATTATTTTAAAGAAATT
>JACMZG010001911.1:55657572-55797572 GCA_018340805.1 Microvelia longipes | reverse complement strand
ATAAATTTCGAATAATTTTTATATAAAGACACTTGGTTGGACGTTTATAAATACAATTTCAATTAATTTAAATGACTATATTTGGCTAATATTCACATAGCATATTCATGTCTATAAAACCTTTATAGATTATAAGGCTTTACAAAATTATCTTTGTTACGGAGTAACTTGGGAAGATGTGTGTTCTAAAAACGATGTAGACGAAGGTACTTAACTTTTTTATACTCAAATAAATAAAGGCCTTTTTTTATTGAATACTAAATCTACGAAAGTTACTCCCAAAAATACCAAACTTAAGCTCTGGATGAGTTTATTTGTTTTATAGACATGAATAAGCTATGTGAATAATAGCGAAATATAGTCTTTTAAATTAGTTGAAATTGTATTTATAAACGCTTCATCAAGTGTCTTTATCAAATTACTCATATAATGAAGACTATACTAATATTATAAATATAGAAGCTTATTTAAAATTTTGTAGTGTATTCTAAAGAATTTGTGAGATGATTATTATTAACTATGTAGCCCTTTCATGTAGAGTCTTTCAGCTCATCAGATATAACCCCCGCGGGAACCATCTCAGGTGGTAGTGGCATCCGTTACACTTAATGTATAATCTATAGTTGGAGATGATTAATTTGAAAAAATCTTATACAAATAGAGACTGTATTTTGTGAACCCCAAACCTCTGAGATGACAAAGATCATTAAATACCAACGCTTTAATGATCGCAACCGCACTATGGTGGTTGTGAGTCGAGCAAACTGTAAAAAAAATTGAAGTGTCTATTTTGTTTTAAAGACAACAAACACTGTCTAAAAATCCGTTGACACCGAATACTCCTTATATGGGAGCATAAGATTAGTCACAAGATTTTCTGCTGACGCTAACACAGGTAAAACAAAACCTTGTCATTTCTTCTTCTTCTTCTTTCAACAGCAGTGTTGGGTTTGTTTGTTATTGCTTATGTTTACGTCTTTGTCTACCTTTTAGTTTTATATATCAATATTTCTTAGAATTTTAATTGCTATAGTTGATTGAGGTGTGGGAATTCATTTTTTTGAAATATGACCGTTTTACAAGTGTTTTCGCTTTTCTTTTTTCTTAAAAGTATATTTTGATAGTATTTGTTATTTTTTATGCTGACTTCTAATTGCGTCTAGATAACATGAAACAAATTAATTTTTTCCATGATAACTAAAGCAAGAACATGCTATATATATATATATAATATATATATATATATATATATATATGTGTGTGTTAGTGTGTGTGTGTATAAATATGTATATATATATATATATATATATATATATATATATATATATATATATATATATATATATATAGCATGTTATGTTGTACTCCAGGAGTTACAATATTCCTCCTCATTTTTTTGCGTCATTTTCAGACTTAGTCTACTCGATATGTTTTATTATTTTTGGGTATAAAATAAAAAGGAGTATTGGAAACATTTAAATCGAAACTAATTTTTCCCCTTTGTCTGATCCAACATATTTTTATCAAACTGCGACTATAACACAGTGTTTTAAATATTAATATTTGTTTTAACATTCTGGTCAGGAAATAAAAAACGTATTTTTTTTCCTTCTAACCTATAAAGAACAGAGGTAAAAAACAGAAGAAAAAAAAGAATAGGAGATATTAGAGAGGTGGTAGCAGGTGGTTATACTGTTATACTCATGCATGTTTCACTACTTCTTCTTATTCTTCCATGTTCCCCAGGTGTTGTCTATTCTTCTTTAAACTTGTGTATAAATCTCATGGAGACAGAACTGAACGTCTTTATAAGGTTTTCTTTATAAAATACTGAAGCTAGAAGACCAAGGAGGATAATTTAGTATATGACTGTATTTTACCTTTTTAAGGTTTGCAAGATATATAACCTCCTTTAAACCATTCGTGTTACTTTATGTTACGTTCGCTAATATATATTATTTTTGTTTAAAATGGATTCTTTTTTGCCATTGTATTTATGCAAAGGTTTTGTGGTTTAAATATGAGATACGACTCCCACTATCTACGACCGACTCCTGCCACCCATTAGCGATTTTTTTCAAAGGACATTCGGAAAATGTAGTGTTATTTAAATATAAACGTTTATGATGTATTATTTTCTTTCAAATCAAAGGTGGACATGGGCATTGATTGGCTAAGGAGCGAATCTTCTTTGTGCCACTCAGCCCAAACATTACATGGGCTTAGAACCCAGTGTATAATGCGAGGGGAAGAGGCTACTTGAGAGAACCGGCGTATATTCGTTATCAGGATATAGCTGTATTGTATTTTTCGACCATATCTAATTTTTTAGAAATAGTGAATAGACTTGCAAATAGTTTTGACGAATTTAAGAAATGACCTTAGCCGGCCCCTCGCTAGAAAACTATGCCCCCTCCCTCTCCTCCTTCCGTCGATCTCACAAGCTACAGTTTCAAAAAAAAATAATTTTTACTGTTTCTTACCTACAAGCGAAGGTATATAAAAAAGTAAAGTGTTTTTTGATCGAAACCGAGTTTTTTTTAATAATCCTTAATTTTATTTATGTTATATTTGAAAAAAAATATGGTTTTAATTTTTGTTAACATTTAAAGTTAAAGTGCTAAATATTATTTGTGATTAGGATTTGGGCTGCTGTGTAAATAAATTCTTTTGAAAATTCAGTCTCTTCCTGATTCTAATAATGCCGTTTAGTTCTTTATTAGATAATAAAAAGAAAAATGAAAGAATAGACTTTGGTAAGAAACAAGTGTATAGGAGGCCTGTGAACACCTGTGCTCTTTCAGTAATGTAAACAAAATTCGTTCGTTACGGATGTTTACATTTTACACCATCTTGTTTTACTCTCGAGGCTGCTTTTCTCTTCTCACTGTACCTTTCGCATTATATCCGTTGTTTACTTTGTCATTTATACCTATCAAGATTTCATGTTTACACCATCTATACCTCGTTACTAATCCGTCTACACACACACACACACACACACACACACACACACACACACACACACACACACATATATATATATATATATATATATATATTGCAAAGATCCTTAGTTGGGATCGTTTATACATCATGTTTCTTTGGTGTTCAAATTTGATAGATATGCCTTGTCTAAAGTAATTATGAGTTTTGTTTTATTGTAGTTCACTGTTTTTTTTGTAAGATTACTTTTCCTATATACCTACGGTCTAAATGAAGCAATGTACTTCCATTACTCTTTTCTTTCAAACATGTCAAGTGTCACATGTAAAGTTTCAAGTGTGTGGTATACATAACTAGTATATTTTGGTTTAAAACCATACGAGTTTGAAATTCATGCGAAATCATACGATCTTAGCAAATATATATATATATATATAATATATATATATATATATATATATATATATATATATATTTACATCATTTCTGAGTCAAAACTTTATAAATTACCCTCCTTTTGTGCCAAAAGTCATCCTTGTGCCAAAATGACATCTTTGTGCCAAAACTATATATAAAATCATCCTTTGGTGCCACAAGTGCCAAAATATCATCCTGACACAAAAGGATGGCATTTTAAGTACTATTTGATTCTTTAAGCCTGCAGATATTAAAAATACCAACACTAAACTCTTATCTGTAATGTTGGTGTAGTATAACTTGCTCAAACACCTTCTCGCCGCCTCAATAAGATTACATAACTTCACTTAAAAATGGCACATTAGGAGGGTAATTTATATAGTAAAAAAAGACACTTTAGGATGACTTTTTATAGTATATTGGCTCATCAGGAAGGCAATTTATAAACTTTAATTATTATATTCATTAATTAATTTGTAAATTCGTAAAATGGCAAATATCTCGTTAACGGTTGATCCTAGACAATTTTTGGCACTTTTCGACCCCCCCTCGAACCCCCATCTGGACTAAGCAAGACGATTCCAATTAATGATAAAAAATTATCATTTGATACTACCGAGTTGCAAAGCAATCGCGTAGTCATAAAATGGCACATTAGGAGGGTAATTTATATAGTAAAAAAGACACTTTAGGATGACTTTTTATAGTATATTGGCTCATCAGGAAGGCAATTTATAAACTTTAATTATTATATTCATTAATTAATTTGTAAATTCGTAAAATGGCAAATATCTCGTTAACGGTTGATCCTAGACAATTTTGGCACTTTTCGACCCCCCCTCGAAACCCCCATCTGGACTAAGCAAGACGATTCCAATTAATGATAAAAAATTATCATTTGATACTACCGAGTTGCAAAGCAATCGCGTAGTCATAAAATGGCACATTAGGAGGGTAATTTATATAGTAAAAAATGACACTTTAGGATGACTTTTTATAGTATATTGGCTCATCAGGAAGGCAATTTATAAACTTTAATTATTATATTCATTAATTAATTTGTAAATTCGTAAAATGGCAAATATCTCGTTAACGGTTGATCCTAGACAATTTTTGGCACTTTTCGACCCCCCTCGAAACCCCCATCTGGACTAAGCAAGACGATTCCAATTAATGATAAAAAATATCATTTGATACTACCGAGTTGCAAAGCAATCGCGTAGTCATAAAATGGCACATTAGGAGGGTAATTTATATAGTAAAAAATGACACTTTAGGATGACTTTTTATAGTATATTGGCTCATCAGGAAGGCAATTTATAAACTTTAATTATTATATTCATTAATTAATTTGTAAATTCGTAAAATGGCAAATATCTCGTTAACGTTGATCCTAGACAATTTTTGGCATTTTTCGACCCCCCCTCGAAACCCCCATCTGGACTAAGCAAGACGATTCCAATTAATGAAAAAAATATCATTTGATACTACCGAGTTGCAAAGCAATCGCGTAGTCATAAAATGGCACATTAGGAGGGTAATTTATATAGTAAAAAATGACACTTTAGGATGACTTTTTATAGTATATTGGCTCATCAGGAAGGCAATTTATAAACTTTAATTATTATATTCATTAATTAATTTGTAAATTCGTAAAATGGCAAATATCTCGTTAACGTTGATCCTAGACAATTTTTGGCATTTTTCGTCCCCCCCTCCCATCTGAACTAAGCAAGCATTCAATTAAATATAAAAAATATATTTGATACTACCGAGTTGCAAAGCAATCGCGTAGTCATAAAATGGCACATTAGGAGGGAATTTATATAGTAAAAAATGACACTTTAGGATGACTTTTTATAGTATATTGGCTCATCAGGAAGGCAATTTATAAACTTTAATTATTATATTCATTAATTAATTTGTAAATTCGTAAAATGGCAAATATCGTTAACGGTTGATCCTAGACAATTTTGGCATTTTTCGTCCCCCCTATCTGAACTAAGCATGTCGATTTAAATAATAATAAAAAATATATTTGATACTACCGAGTTGCAAAGCAATCGCGTAGTCATAAAATGGCACATTAGGAGGGATTTATATAGTAAAAAATGACACTTTAGGATGACTTTTTATAGTATATTGGCTCATCAGGAAGGCAATTTATAAACTTTAATTATTATATTCATTAATTAATTTGTAAATTCGTAAAATGGGAAATATCCGTAAACGTTAATTTAGACAATTTTGGGCATTTTTCGTCCGGATTTTTCTATCTGAACCAAGCATGTCAATTTTAAATATTAATAAAAAAATATTATTTGATACTACCGAGTTGCAAAGCAATCGCGTAGTCATAAAATGGCACATTAGGAGGACATTTATATAGTAAAAAATGGCACTTTAGGATGATTTTATGGTATATTGGCTCATCAGGAAGGCAATTTATAAACTTTAATTATTATATTCATTAATTAATTGTAAATTCGTAAAATGGAAATATCACGTAAACGATTAATTTTAGACAATTTTGGGCATTTTTCGGATTTTTCTATCTGAACCAAGCATGTCAATTTTAAATATTAATAAAGAAATATTATTTGATACTACCGAGTTGCAAAGCAATTGCGTAGTCATAAAATGGCACATTAGGAGGACATTTATATAGTAAAAAATGGCACTTTAGGATGACTTTTTATGGTATATTGGCTTATCAGGAAGGCAATTTATAAACTTGCATTATTACATTCAGTAATTAATTTGTAAATTAGTAAAATGGCAAATATCGCGTAAACGATTACTTTTAAACAATTTTGGGCACTTTTTGTGCCTCCTTATGTATGTGAAAATTCTAAATATTTATTAATAAATATCATTTATTCTATATATCCGAGTTCGTTTAATGAGTGCAAATAATGCTGTTTTGTGTAGTGTATAATGTATGAAATAAATATGCGCATTTTCTTTGAAAAAATAAATAAACACATTGTGACGCTACTGCTCAGGTTATAGTTATTTACACGGCAAGAGGAAGAAGAAAGTTTTGCAGCTCAGGGCCAAGTTTTCACATAAAGCGAACCCACAGGTCCATAGCTCCTGAGGCTTTGCCGAGGAAGATAACTAAAATTAACTCCCAAGGCCTAGCCGAGGGAGACAATACGAGACAATTGTCGTGTAATAAATTTTACCTTCGATTTGTATAAGATGTGAAATTTATTTCTTATTAATTTTTAAAATTTGCTGATGATGATGGGAATAAGAAGTTTGAAGGGTTGTTAATAAGGATTGTAGGTAGAGGGTTTTCATTATTATGTACACATTCTCTATTTCATTCCTTACATTTTTTAGAATTTGTTCTCTGACTTTGATTTTATTTGGCATAGATGACTCTCTATATGGCCACTGCACTTGATTACTATGTATTTTTAAAGTTGTCACTGATGCAACTGCATTGTCAAGAAGGGTCGCTGACGTTCTACACAGGCAAGGCTCTGTGTATATTTTAGGATCAGGGAGATTTAAATTGATGTTAGAATTATAACGTTCATAGAGACGTAAATATGCATTTTTCGTCCCAAGGGGTCCCTAGGGACGTAAACATGAATTTACGTCTCTAGAGACGTAAATATGTGTTTTACGTCCCTTGGGACGTAAAACACTTTTAGGGGACCAGGTCGCTATATATGAAAACCTAATTTAAAACTCAAGTCGTAGGTAAATAAATATTTAACGAAAAATTAAGCAAAAATTCAATTGACAAGCAAGAAAGCGCATATTAAAAGAAAATTTACTCGGCTTGCAGATCTCCTAAATCAATTGACAACAAACATAATTAGTAAAAATCTATTGACAATGAGCAGTCAAATATTACTTGATCTTAAGATACTAATAATAAAAGATGAATAAGTTTCTAAAAAGTACATAGAATGTCAAAAATTAACATATTTATTATTTCACAACAATATTAATAAAACAATTATTAAATACTTTTTTTAAAAACTCATAATCATAAACCACGTAAAAATTAACAATCATATATTGCCTGTTTCTTAAAAACGAATAAAAATAAACAATTAGCGACTAATTATAATATTAATACTCGTTATAAAGCTCTTCTAGTAATAAGATGTATTGCTTGTCGCTACTTTCAAAAGAAAACAAATCGGATATGGGGTACCTCAGAACATTTGCTCATCACATCGTATTCGCTATGTTAATCCTCCCTGCTTCGGACTTGCTTCGCTCATCCTTATAATGTATAATTCGTACGACTCGCTTCGCTCGTCCGCAGATAGTAAATGCATCCGTTTTATTCTCAGCGGCTGTATGTTGTACAGCAATGACTACGCCCAATGCTTCTTAACTTTTATAATACAACAAAAATCATGGATCTACACGTCGTATTGAAACGAAACTTTGCGCACTTATTTATTAAGTAAAGGTGTACACTTGTACTATTTTTCAACTCAATGGATTCATTTTCTGATTTTTTTCACAATTTTTAAAAAAAACTTGCATACAATAAAAATTAAATTAATGCTGATAATGAGATGAAACTGGGCACATATGTTATTCTTAGCTACATGCGTGCCAAATTTCAATTGGATCACATAATTTTTTCGCGTTTTTAGATTTTTCAAATTTTTCGCTGTCATTATTGCGGTTTAATGACGCCATACAAAAATATTTCCCGTATAGCACAACTACAGCGGTAGATTGATTTTTTTAACAAAGTTTTAATTCTCTAGCATAAGTACACTGGGAGCTACGATGATAACAGACACACACAAACACACATACGCGCGCACACACACACCCACATACACATACAGACAGACAACTTTAAGAAAACCACTCAGGAAACACCTTTAAAACACCAGAAACGGATAACTCCGGTTTCATCCCGGTTTCGGATTTTTTTGAAAACACAATACTTTTCCTATACACCTACGGTATAAATGAGGAAAACTAATAAAGGAACATTTAATTAAGAACTAAATATTTATTACTTTGTGCATATAATTAAAGATCTTTAAGTACTTAAGTGTTAAATATTTCTCGAGTCCACTAAGAGTCTGATAATAAAACTATTACATACTAAATATTTACAATGCACGTATAATTAAAGGTCTTTTAGTAATTAAGTGCTAAATATTGCTCGTGACTACTAAGAGACTGATATAATAATTATTAATATTAAATATTATTAATATTTTTGAAGGTGTGTTAAACTCCCAAGGGCTATTTTCGTTAGGTTCGGTTCAAAGATCAACTTTGAAATTCAATGGCTACGACTTCTATAAATATTACAAAAACACCATATGGTGTTATTGTAAGTGAACACTATTTTACCATCAAAATATATTTCCCCCTTCACGCAAATCGGAAATAGAAGCACTGAATAGGCTTACAAAGCGAATTCGTATTGGTAATTTTACATTTAATTAGATTCACTGCACACAACTAAATAATAGCGTAACTTTATCAAGCTCTTGTGTGGATAATTATGAACCACAAACAAAATATTAATAGCAAATTTTTTCGCATGTGATCACTGGTGCTACCGATAACTATTACCAGTAATTTCAGATATATATTAATAAAGAGGGGGGCATACCCTACCTCAATGCATTGCTTTATTTTATTTTCCTGTTTGTTGATGATGCCAAACGTTTGTTATTAATAGTATTATTGATTATTGCAATTTACAAATCCATTTAAATATTTATTACTTCGTCTACACGAGGTGTCTTTTCCTTATAATATTTTATCAAAATATTTTTTTAGCAGTATTATGCTGCCTGCTGTCGAAACTTAATTAGTAAATTAAATTTACCAACAAAAAAAATCAATTTTCACAAATTTTAAGATTTTTTGGTCCCTTAATAAAGTGCTGAAACTTTATATAGGTACTAATGTTTATCGTCTATAATAGTAGTATTCACCTATTTTTTCCAATGTCCTAGGATAAACGGTATGGCTTTAAGAGTGTCTTGAAAATGACAATTTTCACTTTTAGAGGTGTTTTTGAAGCAAAGTTATAAAAAAGGCCATCTTTAAAATTGACTAAATGTCCTTTATATACTCTACTTTAAGGATCTCTATTAATATTTGTACATATATTTTCTCAAAAGTCCCTAGATGCATTTATATACGAGTAAAAAAATGGTTCCAGAAATCTTCCTATTAAGTGACTTAGTATGTAGTTTGAAGCATTAAAATAACATAATTTGAGTATTGCTTTGTTGTATTACTTAGAGGACTCCAAAGGATGCTCTTTTATTATGAGCATCCATAATTGAAAACGGTGAAAAAATTAATAAAAAGAGCCTTATTCTCATTTTAAAGATTACAACTCAGAAATAAAATTAGGGATGACAAAGTTCTTCTCATTGATACCCAAATGCATGGGTTAAATACCAACCCTTATGGGAATATTACACTTGTCTATATTGCTGTAATTTAAAACTGATTTCTGCTTCAATAAAATCTGTTGGATTTGATTTGGAGCATCTATAAGACGTTGCAGCCTTCTGTGTTTGTGGCTCAGAAAGAGAGGAGTGCTGGCTTCGAGAATGTATTAGCTGTCAAAAGTCAGGCTGTTTGACAGTCTGACTCAAATGACTCATCACTTCAGTCATTTGAAGTGATCAATGACTTGTGTAAGTTTTTTTTTCAAAAATTGGTAAATAATACAATCGAGTTGAAATTCGGTACAAGTGTGTACAATTTCGTAATAAATAATTAAACTAAGTTCTGTTATAATATGCCAAGTATATCTATGGTTTCTGTTGGATCAAAAAAGTTAGGCGGCATCGAATATAGTCAATGCCTGGATGGATGACCGCTGGGAATTAAACGAATGTATATACATTCTGAGGACGAGCGAAGCGAGTCCGAAGAGGTTTTGCAGTAAAAATTTGACGAATTGTATATTCTGAGGACGAGCGAAGCGAGCCCGAAGTTGGGAGAATGAGTGTAGCGAATTCGATATTATGATGAAAAGTTACGTGGTATCCCGTACGCGATTTTTTACATACACGTATACAAGTCATTCGATAAAATTTAAAGCAATGCTAAAGCAAAATTGATTTAATTAATAAAAACTCTCCATTTGAATTACTTTATAAACTCTATCAGCTTGGTTTACACGTGTAAAAATCATGACGTTTCACCACATAATGAATCCCAATAGCATTAATGAAATAAAACATTTTGAAATCAATTTTATATCAGTTTTTAAAATGTTTGTAACCAAAATTTTATTGCAGTAATGCAAAAAAGTTTTGAATGAATAAGAAAGATAAGGAGTATACCGAGAAAAAATGTTAACTATACCAAGTACCTACAGTATTTTATCATTTTTACTTTTTCTCATTTATAACGTACATACGGAAAGTATTGCGTTTGCAAAAAACCGAAACGGGGATTTTGCCTGAATTATCTGTTTCAGGTGTTTAAAGGCCTCCTACTTTGTTTTCTCAAAGTTGTCTGTCTCTATGTGCGTTTCTTTAGGATCGCTGCCAGAGTACCGACGCTAGAAAGTTGACACTTAGTTTAAAAATTACTCTATAGTTTTAGTTGCTATCCATAAATAATTTTTAATGTTGTTATTTACCCGCAATAATAACAGCAAAAACTTTCAAAAATCAGAAAACGCGGGAACATATTGCTATTAATTTGAGATGTGGCACTCATTTAGTCATATACATGACTAATCTATGTGCCAAGTTTCACCTCATAACCAGCATTAGTTTTTTTCTCGAAAGACTGTTTATGTTTTTAAGTAATTAAAAAAAAATGGAAAAATAATCTAATTCAGTTGAAATTTGGTACAAATGTATCTCTTAACGTAATAAACAATTATACTAATTTTTTTTAATACAACAAGTATATTCATTAATTTTGTTGAATCATAAAAGTTAAGCAGTATCGAGTGTGGTCTGTGTCTGGGTGACCGATGGGAATGAAACGGATGCATTTACTATTTGAGGACAAGCGAAGCGAGTGTATATACGTGTTGCTGTATAAATTTGGTATTTTTATATTCTGAGGACGAGCGAAGCGAGTCCTACGTATAGAGGATGAGCGTAGCGAATCCGATGTCATAAGGAAATGTTCTGAGATACCCAGTACCTGATTTTTTAATTTTAATGGAAATAAGTCATTTTAAAATAGTGCATATTACTCCACTTTATTCTGAGTTATATAATTTTTAACTAAGAGCTCATGTTAATCAACAAAAATTCATGGAAATTATACATATCATTCGGTATTTCCATACTAATCTTCAACACCCTCCGACTCGCTTCGCTCGACTTCAAATTTATGATATTTACCCAAAGCTGCAGGAGTTATTACTTTTGGCTCACTACGTTAGTTTATCAACAATAAATTGTTGATAATAATTAAACAATTTTTTTAATTCGAACAAATTCAGCAGATTTATTTGAAAACATATTGTTTTTTTTTTTGCTTTTTTTACCATTTAACAATTGTTATAACTTTAGTTAAAGTTATTCGATATTGATGAAAAATCGCTCGTTTAATAGGACAATTTTTTAGCTGTAAAAATTGTTCTTTCATTGTAATAAAACTGATATTTGTGCGATTATCTAAACTTTTGAGCATGCGCAATTCTATGGAAGGCTTCACCCTGGATAGGCAGACTATGGTTTTACTTTTCCTCATGTATACCCCGTAGGTATATAGGAAAAGTATTGTGTTTGCAAAAATATCCGAAACCTAGATATCACCGAAATTATTCGTTTCAGGTGTCTTTAAGGCTACCTCAGTGGTTTTCACTAAGTTTTCTGTCTGTATGTGTGTCTGGGTGTGTATGCGAGTGTGTCTGTTATCATCGTAGCTCCTAAGGGTATTTATGCTAGGGCGTTGAAACTTTGTAAAAAATCAGTCTACCGCTGTAGTTGTGCTATTTAGAAAATATTTTATTTATAACGTCATTAACCCGCAATAATGACCCAGCAAAAATTTCTAATAATCATAAAACGCTGAAAAATGATCAGATTGCAATTTGGCACGCATGTAGCTATGTATAAGATGTATGTATAATTAAGAATAATATATGTGATATGTTTCATCTCATTATCAGCATAAGTTTAATTTGTATCAAATGACTTGTGTACATGTTTTAAAAAACTGTAATAAATCGGAAAATTATAAAATTGAGTTGGTACAAATATATATGATATGAATATATGATATATGCATATATATCTGTACGTAATGAATAAGTGCACTAAGTTTTGTTATAATACGGTAAGTATATTTAAAGTTAATGTACACTGAGCGTGGTCGGTGCTATATGGGTGACCGCTGAGAATGAAAGTGAGGTATTTATTATTTGAAAACGAAAGAAGCGGGTTCGAACACGTGTTGTATATATATATTTGACGTATTGTATATTCTAAGGACGAGCAAAGCGAGTCTGAAATAGGGAGGATGAGCTCAGCGAATCCTCTGTGATAAGGACATGTTCCAAGATACCCTGAACCTCATTTTTGGTTGAATTTTTAAACTTTTTGCATGTTACATATATTTTCTTTTCTATTTTTCAAGAGCTTTAAGACGACAAGATTTTTTCTTTAAATTTGTTTTCCTATGGTCTGCTATAATGACCGCTATTTTGAAAATATTAGTTAGGATTTGACCAAAAACTACCCAGCTCATATAATATACATAAGTAATTCTACACGTATATTATTCAAATTTTACGACAGGTATTGCAACACGTACAAACAAATACACAAACAAACGAACAACACGCCGTCCCAAACATCGAAAATGTTAGAACTCATAAAAAGGAAATTGCAGATATCACTATGTCTTTTCATTGATTTATAAATTACAATTTTCGTTATCACAATGTGACATCGGCTCGCGGCTCCCTGAAATGTAAAGGTGTTTTACAAAGGAGCGACTTTTATTCTACAAGTTTAATAATATAGGCATTATATTTCAGCCTCTCTGAAAACTGGAACATTCCAGAATAATTACTACTAATCTTTATTACTTTGTTTCTTTTTCATTTTGTTTAAAAAATTATTTGGACGTATGTGCTTGATGATAACCCGAAGAGGTTAAAATATAATGCGTTTTTTATTTAACTTGTACAATAAAAGTCAATCCTTTGGAAACACCTTATTTGTATTTTAGTTACTTATTGATGAAAATACATTTATCAAAGAGGATCTAGAAAGGAACAGCATAGAGTGTATAGTTTCAGGTAATGGAGAATCAAGTGTACAGACAGACACATGTGTGCTGAAAGTCGCTACCGCTAAGCTAGACAAAGAAACCGATTTACTTAATCCTTACAACTTCAAATCAACAAAAAATAAATTTTTGAAGCAACAGTCTAACTGACAGTTCAAACTTCAGAATGCTTTAAAACAATTTTAAACATCTGGAAATAACCAAAAAATAATTTTTAAACCTCAAACATACTTCTAAACTACCTCTTTAACATAAGAACAGCCAAAAATTCAGATATTAAGTCAACAAGATCATGTAATATAAAAACTATGTTTTTATGTTCACGAAGATCTAAATATACGAGCGTCATACCAGGAAGCCTCCTATTTTTTATCCTTCTGCTGAATAATAGCAATATATTTCCTTATAAGGTAATAGTGTCTATTTTGGAAACAGCATTAAATCCAATGAAATTTCATAATAATATCACTATGTGCCGTTCATGTTTTATTAAGATATTGTTTATCATGTAATATAGATTTTAGTTTAGGTCTATCATATAGACCTATTGCTTTCTTGTAGTTTTGTAATATTTGGGTAATAGTGACAAAATTAAAATATCCGGTACAGGGTACCTCGGAACTTTTCATCATCATATCGGATTCGCTAAGCTCGTCCTCTCAGCTTCGGACTTGCTTCGCTCGTCCTCAGAATATACAATTCGTCAAATTTATACTGCAAAACCTCTTCAGACTCGCTTCGCTCGTTTTCAGATAGTATGTATACATTCGTTTCATCTTCATCTTCGACCATACTCGATGCTGCTTAAGACAAGACATTATAGACCAAGAGCCAGACGCAAAAAAACGTGACCGTCTAGCCCCAAAGGTTTAACCCACTAGATCGACTTATTCTGGCTCCCTGATAATAAATCAGGTGGTCTGCTGTTTCAGATAAGGGAATTTGAGCCCCGGGGCCCCTTTAAAGTCCGAAAAATGGCCCCAAATTCTGTTTTCGCCCAATAACAGTGTTCCTATTGATTTTACCCAAAAAGTTAAAGGGTTGTTTTTAAAGTTTATTAAATTTGTGATAAATCCATTTTTGAACCATCAAAATTGGTCCAGTAAAACCGGAGATACAAACGTTGAAAGATTACCGAAAAAACATCTAATATCATACATTTTTGTCCAAAAACGCACAAAAACCTTAAAATGTCATATTTTTCTATATTAACATGTTTAAGAATTAGGCAGACTTAAAAATCATGCATATTCTATTAAATTACAGGTAATATTGAGTTGTTCTAGAGAAAGAAGTCAGCACAGCTCTAATATGTGATGACTTAATGACCGACATATAATGCTGAAAAATAGGTAAAAACTTGAATTTTAGAAAAATACACTTTTTTTGCATTATATGTCGGTCATTAAGTCAACACATATTAGAGCTGTGCTGACTTTCTCTAGGTTTAATATGCATGATTTTTAAGTCTGCCTAATTCTTAAACATGTTAATATAGAAAAATATGACAAAATGTAAACATGTTTTTGGACAAAAATGTATGATATTAGATGTTTTTTCGGTAATCTTTCAACGTTTGTATCTCCGGACCGATTTTGATGGTTAAAAAATGGATTTATCACAAATTTAATAAACTTTAAAAAACAACCCTCTAACTTTTTGGATAAAATCAATAGGAACACTGTTATTGGGCGAAAACAGAATTTGGGGCCATTTTTCGGACTTTAAAGGGGCCCCGGGGCTCAAATTCCCTTATCTGAAACAGCAGACCACCTGATTTATTATCAGGGAGCCAGAATAAGTCGATCTAGTGGGTTAAACCTTTGGGCTAGACGGTCACGTTTTTTTGCGTCTGGCTCTTGGACTATTAGATAAAAATAGAACAAATGATGATAATGAGATAAAACTTGGCACATATGTTAGTCTTATACATGGCTACATGCGTGCTAAATTTTAATCAGATCGTGCTATTTTTCGCGTTTTATAATTTTTCGACATTTTGCTGAGTCATTATTGCAAGTTATTGACGTAAAAAAATTCTCCAAATAGCACCACTACAGGGTAGACTGATTTTTCTAGCATAAATACACTAGGAGACACATGATAACAGACACACACAGACAACTTTGTGAAAAACACTCAGGAGGCCTTACAAACTCCTGAAAGAGAATTCCGTTGACATATCAGTTTCGGATTTTTTTTGCAAACACAATACTTTTCTTATATACTTACGGTTTACATGAGAAATAGTAAAACTTTGTCTGCCATTCATATGATTGCGCACGTATCATGTTGACAAAAAAATCCAAAACCAGGATGTCACGGGAATTATCTGTTTTAAGACCTCCTGAGTTTTGCCACAAAGTTGTCTGTCTGTATGTGTGTGTATTTATGCTAGAGAGTTAAAACTTTGTAGAAAAGTCATTCTATCGCTGTAGTTGTGCTATTCGGATAATATTTTTATGACATCATTAACCCGCAATAATGACACGGCAATAAAGTTGCGAAAAATCAAAAAACGCTGAAAAATTGGATTGAGATTTGGCACGCATGTATGCCATGTAAAAGACTAACATACATGCTTTCATCTTATTATCAGCATAAGTTCAAATTTCATCAAATTACTTGTGTACGTCTTTAAGAAAAATTGTAAAAATCGGTAAATAATCAAATCGAGTAGAAATTCGATACAAGTGTATACTATTACGTAATAAACAAGTACCCTATGTTTTGTTACGTATTTTTTAAAATATATCTATGATTTTTGTTGGATCAAAAATGTTAAGCAGCATCAAGCATGGTCAGTGCCTAGATGGGTGACAGCTGAGGATGCAACGACTGAATTTACTATCTGAGGACGAGCGAAGCGAGTCCGAAGTAGGGAGGAGGAGCGTAGCGAATCTGATGTGGTGGAGAAACGCTCCGAGGTAACCCGTACCCGATTTTAGGAAATTAGTGCATCCTCTCCCCTGGTCAACTTTACAAATGTGTATAACCCTTAGTAAAACCCCCTGAAAGTAACCCTGACTACACCACTAAAATGAAGTTTACTTAAAGTGGGTGAAACGCGAACTTAAAATGTTATCCCACGTCTCCCGCACGTAATTTTTGAAATAGAGATGTATTTTTTATTCAAAACTATTTATATGCCAAAGAGCACCCAGTTTTTTTATTTTGTATTTTTTTTAATCAAGCGCGTACGCGCTGGTTACAATCAAAATTTTAATTTTGAATAACAAATTTCAAAATATTGATTACTAGGCCTCCTTTAATATATTATATTGTGACTTATAAGTCATCCAAAATTTCAATAAAAAAATATTAATTTTTAAAGGCGTGCTATGCTGGCGAAAATAACGCGGAAAACAGGATGTTAGTTCAAGGGTTTTGTTATCAAGGTACAAAGAAACAATAATATTGTAAGGACCAGATGTTAGCGGACCTACTCCCTCCCGGTCTAGTCGGCATTTCTTTTATTATCTCCAAAATATAACTTAAATATCACGATATATGTCGATTAATATTAACATTATATCACATCATATGACGTTTATTAAAAATAATTACGTATAGATATTTTTTATATAATTTTTTTTAATAAAAATAAATTAAAATTTTACATTATGCTTATATATTTCGATTTACTTAATCTTAAACAAGATAAAATGATATTAATATTAGTTGCATTTCTACGTACTTTTTTTATAGTTATAGATAACTATTATAGTTTCTTTTTACTAGACTTAATCTGAATTTTTTATATATACCATTACCTTAGTCCAAGAATCCTGCGCAAGTTTTTAATTATAAAACTAGCTAAAATGATTTAATAAGCGATTTAAATTTGGCACACATGCAGTCCTGTAGCTACGTGCAAAATTTAATTTTGATTCATTTTTTGTTCTCCTCATTTATACCCAACAAGGCAAATGCCCGGTGCGTCCTCGGTCCTATTAAAAAAATCGGGTAAGGGCTACTTCGTAACTTTTCCTTATCACTTCGGATTCGCTACGCTCATCCTCCCAAACGCATAAAAACAAAATTTATGCTGCAACACATCCTTGCACTCGCTTCGCTCGTCCTCTGATAGAAAATATTACCGTTTCATTTTCAACGGTCAACAATAACAGCACTTACCACGTTTGATGCTGCTAAAATTTTATGATCCAATAAAAAGCATGGATATACTAATTCAAACTCCATTAAATTGTTTTCCAATTTTTTACAAAACAAACACAAGACAGTTGACAAAAATCAAACTAATGCAGATAAGGAGATGAAACTTGGCACATATGATAGTCTTATGCATGGCTACATGTGTGCTAAATTTCAAAATAGTCGCAACATTTTTCTGCGTTTTATAATTTTTTGATATTTCTTTGAGTCATTATTGTGGGTAAATGACGTCATACAAAGCACTGGCCACTCTTAATGCTGCATAACATTTATGATCCAACAAAAATCATAGATATACTTGTCGTATTGAAACGAAACGTAGTCTACTTATTTATTACATAAAGGTATACTCGTACCAAATTCCAACTCAATTAGATTACGTACGCAAGTCATCTAATTAAAATTGAACTAATGCTGACAATGAGATGAAACTTAGCACATATGTTAGTCTTATACTATGGCTACATGCGTGCTGAATTTCAATCTGATCGCATCATTTTTCCCGGTTATATGATTTTTTGAAACTTTAAGTACAAAAAGTAAAGTAAAAGTAAGTAAAAAAAATAAGTACACTAAGTTTCGTTTCAATACGACAAGTATATCTATGATCTTTGTTGGATCATAAATGTTACGCAGCATTAAGAGAGATCAGTGCTGTATGGGTGATTGCTAAAAATGAAACGGATGTATTTACTACCCAAGGACGAGCGAAGCAAGTCCGAAGACGTGTTACAATACAAATTTGGCGCATTGTATATTCTGAGTTCTATCGAACCGAGTCCGAAGCTGGGAGGATAAGCGAAGCGAATCCGATGTGATGAGGCAGTTCCGAGGTTCACCGTACCCAATTTCTATGATGTCATTAATCCACAATAATGACAGCAAAAGTTTCGAAAAATCATGCCATTAGATTGAGATTCGGCACGCATGTAGCCATGTATAAGACCAAAATATGTGTCAAGCATATGTTATTATGCTGATAACATAATGTTATCAACATTAGTTCAATTTTTATTCGATAACTTGCGTACCTAATTTGCCATTAATAACAGGTCCATGTCGCCAGCCCCCCCATAGTGGAATTTCGACATCGCACCGGTGCCATAATTTTGTGCTAATTTTGTGCTAATTTGTGCCGCAAATTTTAAATTTTGTGCTGGCCCCGTTTTGGAGATATTAGGGTTCAAACTTTGGGGGGCTGGCGACATGCAGCCCCCCATGGTGGAATTTCGGCATCAGACCGGTGCCATAATTTTGTGCTAATTTGAGCTGCAAATTTTAAATTTTGTGCTGGCTCCGTTTCGGAGATATTGGGGTTCAAAGTTTAGGGGGGCTGGCGACATGCCCCCCCCCATGGCGAAACTTCGACATCGGACCAGTGCCATAATTTTGTGCTAATTTGTGCCGCAAATTTTAAATTTTGTGCTGGCCCCGTTTCGGAGATATTGGGGTTCAAATATTAGGGCAGCATGTCCCCAGCCCCCCCACGATGGAATTTCGACATCAAACCAGTCCCGTTCTTTTGTGCTAATTTGTGCCGCAAATTTAAAATTTTGTGCTGGCCCCGTTTTGGAGATATTTGGGATCAAAGATTTGGGGCTAAATGTCTATAGGCCTTTTACTATATCGGAATTTAAAATCAGACTCGTGTCATGCTATTTTGCTATATTTGTTCTAATTTGTGCCACAAATTTTAAATTTTGTGCTGCCCCGCTTTGGAGTTATTAGGGTTCAAATATTTGGAGCTAAATGTCTTTAGGCCCTTTACCATAAGAAAATTATTAAACTAGACTTGTGTCATACTTTTATGCAATATTTGTGCTAATTTGTGCAGCAAATTTTAAATTTTGTGCTGGCTCCGTTTTGGAGATATTTGGGTTTAAAGGTTTTGGGCTAAATGTCTATAGACCCTTTACTATATTGAAATTTTAAAACTAGACTTCTGTCATACTTTGGTGCTATATTTGTGCTTATTTGTGTCGCATATTTTAATTTTTGTGCTTTCCCTGATTTAGAGGTATAGGGGTTGCAAGATTGGGGGCTAAATGTCCATAGGCCCCTTACCATTTTGGAATTTTAAAATAAGACTGGTGTCATTTATTTGTGCTTTATTTTTCGTTATTTGTGCCCTAAATTTGAATTTTGTGCTAGCCCCGTTTCGGTAATATAGGGGTTCAAAGATGTTGGGCTGTATGTCTATAGCCCCCTTACCATATTAGAATTTTGAGATCAGACTAGTGTCTGATCTGTCTGATCACCTTACCGTAAACCGCAGGAGTGGGTACTCCTGCGGTTTGATGGACTCCTATCTTTGACTTTTGTCAAAGGGTGCTGAAAACTAAACCCGCAGCACATTACTGATTACCAAAATGGGCAGCTTTGACTCCCCTGGAAAAAATCCTGCTGACGCCCATGTGCCAAGTATTATTTTATTATCAGCGTTAGTTCAATTTTTATGAAGTGAGTTTTTAAAAAATTGAAAAAAATATTTATGAAACAAAAATAAGTGAGTTGTATAGTTTTTGGATAATGGCGCCGATATTTTCAAAATGGCGGACCATTTAAATACATTTTTGAGTGAATATCGTGTTGCATATCGTTTTAAAGCTCTAGCAGAAGAGAAAGAGAAAATACATATGACAGGCACAAAATTATCAAAACGACGGCTCATTTTTAAAATGGTGGCCATTATGGTCTATTTAAAAACATTGTGTTGCAAATCATTTTAAAGCTCTTGAAGAGTAGAAAATAGAAATACTTATATCATACAAAGTATTATCAACATAACGGATAATGTTCAAAATGGCGGCCATTTTGTGCTGGCCCCGTTTCAAAAAGTGTTTTTAACAGTGTTTAAAGATTTGGGACTAACTTGCACAATGTGCACAAATTAGAACAATTATATTAAAATAGCATGACACAAGTCTGATTTTAAATTCCGATATGATTTTAAAAGGCCTATAGACATTTAGCCCCAAATCTTTGATCCCAAATAACTCCAAAATAGGGCCAGCACAACATTTGAAATTTGTGGCACAAATTAGAACGAATATAGCACAAACGTATGACACAAGTCTAGTTTTAAAATTTCAATATAGTAAAGGGTCTATAGACATTTAGCCCAAAACCTTTAAACCCAAATATCTCCAAAACGGAGCCAGCACAAAATTTAAAATTTGCTGCACAAATTAGCACAAATATTGCATAAAAGTATGACACAAGTCTAGTTTAATAATTTTCTTAAAGTAAAGGGCCTATAGACATTTAGCTCCAAATCTTTGAACCCTAATAACTCCAAAACGGGGCCAGCACAAAATTTAAAATTTGCAGCACAAATTAGCACAAAATTATGGCACCGGTGCGATGTCGAAATTCCACCATGGGGGGGCTGGCAACATGGACCTATTAATAACTTATGAATTCATCATCTCAAAGAGCCAATATATTATATAAGTCATCCTAATGTGCCATTATACTATAAAAAGTCATCCTAATGAGCCATAATAAATATATAAAATATATATATATATGTGTGTGGGATATTATTTCATATTTAGATTTGTTATAATAATCCCAGATGGGGGATTGGAGGGGGTGACGAAAAATGTTAAAAATGCTCTAGGATTGACCGTTTACGAGATATTTGTAATTTTACGTCATTTTATCCATATTATGATCCCAGGTACTACGAAAAGTTCAAAAACTCATTTTTTCTAATAAAATTCGCAGTATATAAACATCATGCACTCCATGAACATACTCCAAGAATCTTATTGAGCTGGTTTGAGCACGCTATCAAATAAAATTCAGATGAAAATGAAAATACGCCTTAATAATAAAAGTAGATTAAACTAGTAAACCTTATGTGTATTGTGGCATAATCGGCATCTCGGATGTGACCGTATATTCTTGTACTGAGTACATGAAAAGTCATCTTGTGCCAGTCACATTAGGAGGGCAATTTATAAACCTTGGCACATTAGGATGTGTAATTCAAGTATATAATATATATATATATATATATATATATATATATATATATAATATATATATATATATAATATGTGTGTTGTGTGTGTGTGTTGTGTGTGTATTGAATATTTCTGGGGATATGAAATATTGGGGATTGACTATTTTGAACTCTTTCCTCTCACGTCTCTTCAACTACTTGTTTCGATGTTCCGTAAAAAGCATTCGATAAGATGGTCAGAGTTGTCTGTAGGTAAAACCACCTCTCTTATTATCACAGGAGCCCACCAGGAAAACAGTATCCGCTTCGATAAACTCTCCCTAGCATCCTGACTTATTTTAACCTTATCTCTCCTCGAACACTCCAGTTCTAGAAATACTAACACAATTATTAATTGTAATCTTGTTCCTTGTTACAGTCTTGCAAAGTGTGCAACAAAACGTTCGCCAACGTGTACAGGTTACAGAGGCACATGATTAGTCACGACGAGAGTGCCGTTTTGAGGAAATTCAAATGCCCAGAATGTGACAAAGCGTTTAAATTCAAACACCATTTAAAGGTACTGATTATTTTCATCAACCTTAATATTAAAAAACAAGCTTATCATCTCAAGTATCTTACAGTATGGAATTAATACTTAAAAAGTCACTCAATCAATAAATATTAATGCTGCTAAGGCATTTAATTTTTTTTAAAGAGATAATTTATACTTAAGGCAATGTATATTTATTATAAATATAAATTTAGGTGAGAGATGTTCTATCGCCAACCTTGTCCCAACACCTTTGTAAAAATGTCATTTTAATTTTGAGAAAGAACTTAATTATATATATATATTTGTGTGTATGTGTATATATATTGAATATTTGTGGTGATATGAAATATTTATTGAATCTTTTTTTAATTTGTAGGAACACATTCGAATTCACAGCGGAGAAAAGCCTTTTGAGTGCGCCAACTGTGGAAAGCGATTCTCTCACTCGGGCTCGTATTCAAGTCACATGACGTCTAAGAAGTGTCTCGTCATGAATCTCAAAGTATCACAGAGGCAGAATGGTCCACGGGCTTTAGACTTCAAACAAACCCCATCCTATAGACCCCAATCCATGAAACGTACAACAAACAATAATAATTTCCCTCCAATTTTACCAAAGTATAACGAGACTGCTAATTTCCTTTCTGGTTTCCCACCAGGAGCGGCCAATTTGCCTTTTTATTTAACTCCGAATTTTGTAAATACACCTGCCACCTATCCCATTCCTGGAAATTTAAGTCATTTTCTGGACGCCTTTAACACTACTCAGCATGAAGCTAAAGTTCCAGAAAGAACAGAGATTAGAGAGGTGGAAAGTCCTAAAGAAGAGGCAAAGGTCAAAGTTGAAATCAAAGAAGAAGAGGAAGAAGAGATCAAGGCCGAAAATGGAAATAATAACAGTGATTTTGAACCTCTTAAACGTATATTAGAAACAGTAAATCAATCGGTCACCCAACAGTTATTAAAAGTAAACATGCAGAAGTTGAGTAGTTGCAGTAGTGGCTGCGAGAGTGTGGGCAGCGCAGCTCCATCTTCACCAGGTGAAGAAACTGAATCCATGGCTTGTAGGTACTGCGGAAAAACTTTTGGTTCTCCTATCGACCTTCATCAACACGAACGCTACCTGTGTACTGATGAAAGAAGTGAAGGCCTAGCAGCAAAACTAGAAGATCAAGCGACAAAAGAAAGTGACGACGAAAGAAGCATAATAACAGACGATGAAGGTGATCACGAAGGACGTAAAGTACGAGTTCGATCTCAAATAGCCGACGAACAACTCGCAATCCTCAAAAGCCATTACATAGTCAATCCACGTCCAAAGCGTGACGAACTTCAACGCATATCTGAAAAAGTCGGTTTTCCAGTTCGAGTGGTTCAAGTTTGGTTTCAGAATAATCGTGCGAGAGATCGTAGAGAAGGAAGACTTGTTCACGTACCTTATAATCACGGATATCCAGAATCCGAATTACCTTTAGATCTCTCTGTCAAAAAGTCATCTCCAGAATGTTCTCCCAGATCTGATTCAGAAGATTCCGGTGCTGTAAATCTTTCAACCAGACCTGATTCAAGATTGGCTCAGATTCTCAGTCAACCCGGTCCTATATACCTCGATAACCATTCCTTATCACGATCTCCTGTACCTCTACATACTGTCAGCAACGGAAGCTTCAGCCCTGGAAGTGACAAGAGATCGTGGAAACAGGTTAGTTGGCTTTGACTTTAATTAATTGTTTGTGAATATTGCAAATCAGAAAGCGTATTCTCAAAATGACCAAATTTAAGTCTAATAAGAGAATAAATACTTTTTGTTGGATTGTACGACTTAATTTTAGAGATAACTCATTTACCCTTAACGTCCTTTTCCTTCTTTATTCTTTAAACCTAAATTTCTCTCTCAAATGCTTGTGTTCATTCAAAATATATTATAATTTCCCTGTCTCTTTTTCAGGCTGTGTCAGATAGTGAAAGTGAATCTCGATGCCCTAGCAGTTTAGATCTGGACGAAGGACCACCTTCAAAAAGAGCCAAACTTGGCTCCTTCGAGACTGACGGTCAGTTTAACTGCGACCAGTGTGACAAAACGTTTGCTAAACCTTCATCCCTTGCACGTCACAAGTACGAACACTCAGGTACACACCCCCTCCCCTGCCTTACCTGCTTCTTATTTTTTAGACATTTAGTTGAATTCATGAGATATCAAATTTAAATTCAAATGCTAAGTGCACATGTTTCAATAATCTATAAAACTCCATGTTCCCTAAATAACTTGTGAAGGTAACAAAATTAATTATCTAAATATCTTTTATAATTAATTTTAGAAAAAGAAATGATAAAAAAGCCCTTTAAATATTTCATAATTGTTTTTAATGCCTAATCGCGCTGTAGTTTAGATCTTAGATCTGGTAGTGGAATAAGTAAGAATCCTTAGTTCTAAGCTGCAAAATGCCCAATTTCTATTTGCTGTTGTAATAGGTATTTATTTTTAAATTGTCCATGGATCATCAAGTCTGTTAACTTATCTTTTTTTACTTTTTTAATGTTTACTTACTGAACTAGTGACGTTACAAAACTTTTTATAACGCAAAAATTACTTTTTTATTCCACAAACTACAGGCAAAGTTTTCATCGGAATCAAATTGAGTTTACGCTGTATTGAAACCTGGAGAATGCGTCTAACATCGTTATATTTCTTTAATGAAGGGTAAAACATGAGTTTCTTAGTATGATGTCGGAAGAATCTGGTTTATCCAGCTGGTCTATGTTTAGCTTAATTTGCTGAACATGCGTACAAATTTGCGAATCTCTAACTCAAATACTGACAAAGCAATGTAGGAAATTTGTAAAAATGTATGACAGAATTTAAAAAAAAATCAAAATTTCTTATTTTTTCCTTTTGGATAATTTTTTGCCAAAAGCTAGCTTCACTGAAATCGAACTTCATATTTAATTACCTGAAGTAGTGAAGTTGACATATTTAGTGAAGTTTTAAATTTGACTATCTTTAGAGACAAATTGAAAATCTCATTTGTGAAAAATTTGATTTTAGAAAGTCTGTTTTGATATTTCATCGAATTCATCTAGAATTTAGTTTGATTTTACGTTTATTTTTAATTTCTATTTATTTTAATTTGTTGCTTGTTTTAGATTTATTTTTGCAAATCATAACACCTCCCCACCCTCTCACAACACGGTTCACATTTTGCACGTTTAGCACCAATTTATATTTTTTTTAATAATTACATATATGCCAATATTGTGCTAAAATTTTATTTTTTAACTAATTTTAATTTTTAACCAATTTTGTGAGTTGAGTTTGATTTTCGATTTTACTTCGTAACAGTTCATAAAATGGTGATTTCTCTTTTACTTTTATATGTATAGATATGTTATAGTGCGAGACACGGCTAAAATCAGTTGACAGCGCGGGAAATTAGTTTTGAGGAACCATTAAGGTTGGCCTGATTTGAAATTAAAGGCGTGATTTAACATCTAGGAATAACCTCTTTGGGTCCCTCGCATTATTTACCCACACTCTCAAGTGATTTTAGCCGTGTGTCTTACTATAATTTTATTTTATGAAGGCATTGCTAATTGATAGAAATCAAATCGTGCATCAATATCTTCTACTGTGTGTATGGTAAAATTGTAACCAGTTTTACTTTTTTTTACCTACTATTGTAGCTTTATAGGAAAAGTATTGTGTTGACCCTAAAAATCCGAAACCATCGTTTTACCATAATTATCCGTTTTAGTCACTTTTATTACGTTCTGAGTGGTTTTCACCATGCTGTGTTTGTATGTGTGTGTGTGTTACATCTGTGTTACGCATAACTCCCCCTGTATTCACTCTAGGGAGATAAAACTTGGCACAAAAATCAAACATAAGGCCTAGTTTTTGGAGACAATAAACTTATTTTGCTGAGATATCAAATTTTTTTAAATTTGTAAAAAATTGAACATAACCTATAATTTTTAATTTTACAACTGTTTATTGATGTGGGACATATCATCAGATGCCGTAAAACATAAAGTGCTAGTGGTCAAAAGCTACCACTGCTTACTTTTTAAGTTAAATGGCGAAGACATATATTTTATTATACTAGTAGAATGAGCGTAAAAGGAGTCCATCATAAATAATAAAAGTCATTTAACATCTCAACGGTTTTGCACTGATGGTGGCCTCTAGTTAGGTTCAAAGCGCTTTGCCAATAAAATTTTGTTTTGTAGAAAGACTTCTTTTCTTTTATTATTTGTATATTTTATTGGTACAATACTTAAAATTATATGAAAATGTTTGTTTAAATCTGTAAAAAATATGATGTTTACCCGCAAAAAAATTAAATTAATTACACAATAATAAATGTATGTTATGTTACAAGACTGTGAAGATGGTTTTATTTTACCGTGGCGACTATATTTACTGTCGAGCGAAGCGAGACAGAAAATGAGCTAAGGTAAAAACAACCTTTCCCAGTTGTCTAACATATGCTATTTTTCCCAAAATAAAATATAAGCAACTATTTAAAAAAAAAAGTATATTACATAAAAATTTGCCGCCACACTTCTTTCGATCGCCTCGTTAGCCAAAAGTTTCAATTCTGGCGGCGTATTTTTAATGTCTGAATCATTATCTATGATTATTAAACACTTAATTATAAATAATTAATAACTCACTTTGCGAAAATAACAAAACTTCGTTAACAAAAACGTTCGATTATTTATTTGATCAACAAAAAAAAAGTAAGAAGAACAAAGAAGGTAATATTATAACCTTGTAGTAAACTACTAGCGCCCACCTAGTGGACATTTGAGGAACTTAAACTTCGAAAAGTAATAACTCTTTTACTGTCGCCGATAGTAAAAAACTACAAAACTGTCGCAGACAGTAAAAAACCCATTTATTATACTTTTTTGTGGATGTAAAGGGCCTACTTTACAGCCGCCCGAAAAAAGAAAAAAAATATTGTTATTCTTTTAAAGGAATGAAATTAATAAATAACTAGTCTGCCAAATATGACCTCTGGTATTTTTAAAACTTCGTAATCATAATATCGTAGTTCAATGTCTATCTACTGTAATACATTTTGAAATATTAATCAACCTTATAAATTAATTATTAAAATTTTGAAATATTAATAATTAATAACACTCAAGAAATTTATTTGCCTATCTTCGAGGCAGCCAGACAGGATTAGTCTCAAACTCATTAAAAGTTTATTTAACTTCGTACTTAAAAATAAATTATTATACAAACGATATAAATAAATAAATAAATATATATATATATATATATATATATATATATATATATATATATATATATATATATATATATATATATGGATTTATTACCTTTATCATGCATCAAAGATATGTTTACACCTAACCTAAGTTTATGTTGGTACTCTGATTACTGATTAGTATGCAACAATTCTCTCAGTGTTGAAAATTTACTTGATTAAAAAAGGTAATCTTTTCTACAGCCTCAAGGCTACACTGTGCTACAGTTCTTGCATGGTGTCTGCAATGGATTGGTACCTTCTGCCTACCTATATTTAAAAAAAATGGCTTTCTATTGATTTTCTTATAATTTTATATTAAATTATTTTATTTTTGTTATGCACAGGACAGAGGCCACATAAATGTGAAACTTGTGGCAAAGCGTTCAAACACAAACATCACTTAACTGAGCACAGACGCTTGCACAGCGGTGAGAAACCTTTCCAATGCTTCAAATGCTTGAAACGCTTCAGCCACTCAGGGAGCTTCAGTCAGCATATGAACCATCGCTATTCCTACTGCAAGCCGTACAGAGAGTTCCCCAACCAACAAGAATCTGCTGAATTTCAGTCTTAAATTACTAATATTATTTTAATTAAAGAATTTCTAATTTTAGTTTTACTCAGGTAGTAGAAATTAAATTTTACCACAAATTGTTTGCAAAGTCCAAATGATGAACTATTATTTTAAGTCTAAGAAGCATTTAGTTTTACCTCATATATTGATGGATTCCACATATGATAGTGAACCATGGTTCACCATCAATCAAAAACCAATCATAGTAACTTATCATCATGATTGGTTTTAACCTTATTTAAGTTAAATAAGCTCTAATCAGAGCATTTGCTAAAATTTTATTTAAAATATTAACTAATTATTAGATCAAACCAAAGCTAATCCGTCTTAAGCAGGTAGAATAAATAAATTTATTTATTACTAATAAATAAAATGTATTTAAAAATCATTTATGTTCTTGCTTACAATCCATGGTAAAACAATATTTCTTCTACCTGTATCACCTTGTATTTAAGTCCCAAAAAATATTTAAAAGATTTATTTATAGTGAATTATTTTTTATGTTATAACTTATACCAAATAATATGCCATAATTTGTTAATTTTCCCTCGTTTCTTATTTGTATCTGTGATTGATTTAAAAAAAGGCAACCAAAAATATTCATCTTTAAAATAATTTTATGTTTAAGTTAAAGGAGTATTGCAATTTCTTATTTACTACGTGGATTTGATTTATAGTGTGGTAGGTGTTTATGATTTGTCTAGAATCATTGCTTTGAATGTAGCATTGCATCAGGGCTGGTCCACAATGGCTTACGAACCGTCATCTACACCAATGCTTACTAGATTGTGAATATATGTCAAAAATATTACAATTATAATTCTACATCAAATATAATAAATAATTTTCTCCCAAGTATAATATTACATTAAATGTATAAAAATATACAAATCTAATGCATGCATCTATGTAAAAAATATAACCTTGCAGGAAGGTTATTATCAAAAGTCATTGTGGGCTGGGCCTAAACAAATATTTTGTTGTTTAATTTTACACTTTTTTTAATTACAACACTTGTCCATGACCATTATTTCTAATGAAGTGCCAGCACTGCATTACATGATTCCTATTAACAACTTGCTTGTTTGTTTACATCTCCTAACATTTTTTTATCTCTGAGACATCTTAAAACCAACTGTGCTATAATAATTAATTAAAGAAGAAATAGATCAGAGATCAGAAATAAATTGTATTGTTATTAACAGTTCATGTGACTTAGACTCATTATTATTAAAGTAGTGCATACTCAGAAATATGAATTAGTACTATAGTATAAATTCATAACACATGCTTTACAATAACAGTATGTATTCACTTTTATAATATTTATGAGTTGAAGTCTTATATATTATGCTCCTATTAATAACACTACCAATAATGAGTAAGATTAGTTGGATGGAACTCATTGCCAATGTTATTTACAATTAATGACATTTTGGGAGCAGATACTTCTCCCATCGTCAGGTTTATAAGAAACAAAGGGCCATAGGTAGATAGGGTTCAAAATTATCTCTATGATCATTGGTACTTACCTACTAAGTCAGATTAAAATCTTGACAGCCTACTCATAAGACCCACACTGTTTTCCTCAAGACCAACCTGGTTTTCATAAAAGAAATTTGCTAATAATAAATACAATTAATGCTGCACTTGTAAAATTCTACTGCACAGTTAAATTTATTTGAATAAAATTTAAAAATTATTCAAATGTTGTTATTATAGTACAACACATGGTTGAAATCAGTTGACAGTGCGGGAAAATAGTGTTGAGAAACCAATAAGGTTGAGGATGTGGTTTAACATCCAGGACTAACCTCATTGGCTCCCGCGCATTATTTTCCCATGATGTCAACTGATTTTAGCCTTGTGTCGTATTATAAACGGTCCAACTATTTAAAATTAAAAAAAAAATACAAAGACTGAATTGGTTTTATTGGCACTGCATTAATTTCTATTTTAAAGGATTAAAATAATGAATAATTTGCAATATTTATCAACTTCCTCATTCAGATTATTAATAGTAGTTAGTAATAAACAGTAATTTCTTTGATTTTTAAAAAAGAATATAAAGTTACACTTTAATTTTTACTTGAAACATATACTCAGGTTTATTTAAAAATACTAACAACCTCATGAGCGGAGTTTTCCTCTGAAAATTGGCTAAAAATAATACATAACCGTCTTTATTTTTATTGCAATTAACTTCTAGTCAAAAAATTATTAAAAATTATCCAGTTTGAAAAAAAAATATATTTTACGAAAGAAAAATTATAATTATGTTTTTACATTTTTAATAACTGATAAAAAAATTGTTGTTTCTTAAATATATTTATATATTTTATCTTTTGTTGTCCATATTTGTAAAATAATTTATATATTTAGAGTATATATTGTCTTGTAATATAATAATTTACTATTAAAAAGTTAGAGTTTTAATTTCTTTAGATTATAAGAAATTAATTAATACTCAACACCATTCCATGTGGTTTTATTTTTTTTTCTTTTTTAGATTTCATTATTTTATTAAATTTTTAAAGGTGCATTATTTTTTTTAATAAATAATCAGAAATAATATTATTAATATATTTTTTTCATAATTACTTTAATTAATTGTTTTTTTTCTTTAGATGATACCATTTAGTAATTATCCTCTGTTGACTTAGTTAGAAAAATACTTTATTTTGTAATATTTAAATACTTCAAACATACATTTTATTTGGTAAAAGTATTTAAATATGTTTATGTCCAGACCATGTATGTCAATCCTTAAAAAACAGGAACAGGAAAATTGTTACATTACTTTATTATATTCAAATCATATTCAAGAATAAATTTCATTTTTTTATTCTTGTATTAAAATTTAAACTAAAATGGTATAAAACTTTTAATACATATGTTATAGTGTTTAATAAAATTCAAAAAGATTAAGGGAGCTATGCAAAACATAATTTGTGTTTGACATATTCCTTACCTAATAATAAAGGAGTAAGTCTTATGTCTTACTCAATCTTAATTATTATTCTTGACCACTGCCCAAAAAAATTTTATGCAATACCTTCTTCATTTCTATTATTATTGTACTTTTTCAACTTACTCAATGTAGGAAATTTACTCTGGTAATCTATTATAATTATATGTTTTTTTAACTTTCATAAGAAATGCACCTATAAATACCAAATGATATTAATTAACTTAAATATAAATAAATTGGTGACAATAATAATTTTTTATTACACTAAAAACAATAATTTGTTTATTACATGTACCATATATTTTTTTTAATGTCTCCTTAATATGTTTGAACTCTCAGAATAAATTGTTTTTATACAGGTAATTAAACTGGGTCTTAATTACTGAGAGAGAGAGGGAGTAAAAAGGAAACCGCTTGTTTAAAACCCTAGTAAGTCGGCAATTTTTTGGGGCCTTAGTTAGTCTCACTAATAGTTTTTATCAACGTTTTTGAAAAGCACGGGCTCGTTGAGTTTGACTAACCATCCCACAAGTTTGGGATGGCACTGGTACATTCAGTTAGCTAGCACTAGTTGACAGCTAACTTCTCAAAAATGTTTCATTAGCACACTATGTTTCAACAAAGCGAGTGAAACAGATACTATCCTGATTGGGAATCTAATACCAGCTAATCAGGCATTGCTGTTTAGCTTCCATGGTATATAGAGAAGCTCCTCAGACCCCTCTGCATTCTTAACTGGGTATTAAAGTTTAATTTAGAGCAGGTTCAATCTATTTATTAATTAGTTCATTATATAATTAAATTAGTGGGATCCTTGTTCCAATAACAAATTTCATTGCTTTCTTTTATTTTCTTCCATATAATGCAATGTGGGTGGACTTAATAAAATTTTAAATAGAATCATTCAAACATTTGAGAGTTTAAGTATATAGAGGGTGCTCATTGTTTTTATACTTGTAAGTTATTTGTGAGTCGATAATATCTTATAACTGTATTAATTATTTGGCTGTCCTTTGAAGTAATATTATTGTCCATATTTAAAATTTTTTTGGGTTAATTTAATCCATAAAGTTTTGTTTAACAAAACTTAACGTTAAGTACTGTGGTTCTTTGTTGATAAACATTTTGTTAATTCATTTTTGTTTGACATAATTTGTCATTGTTAAACAATATTTCACATTCGTTAAACATTCATTTTTGTTTAATTTAATTGCCAGTAAGTATTCGTCTATGCATTGTTGATCATTAAATACAAAAATTAGGGTCCTATGTTTCAAAAGGACACTTTTGATTACAGAAAGACAATTTATTGCTTTAGAAGCAAATGTAGCAACTTTGTGCGTTTGAAAATTTATTAATTCTTATAATGAACTCATAAGTAACTTACAAATAAATTACATTCTGATTAAAAAGTTGCATTTTAAAATTACATTTATTCAAACTTATTCTACTATAAATGAATATATAGTCTTAAATAAAGTGTACATAGAATTAACTTAAATATTGTAATAACATTGTAAATAACAAATAATACCCAACTTTATAGTCAAAAGAAAGAAAAGTATAATAAATAACGTATTCTTTTTATAAGCATGTATATCTAAAAATAATAAATAATTAAGAGAATATAATAAATATAATATTAGAACGTATGCTGCACACTAATAAACTAATAATTTTTATATTCCTTTGTCTTTCATATTTATTGCCAAAGAGATATAGAAAATTTTACTGGTAAACAGTGTGCTGTAATTCTATTAATTGAAAGTGTTTTTATTATTTCAATTTCTTTTGGTATTAGTTTTTAAATTAATACCTACCGTGAATCAATGTGCCAAAATTTATTATGCCAAAAATTATTTTAGAATAATGAGATTTAATTTTATAGTGTTTAGGTTAATTTGATTTATTTTTATTGTTTGATATTTTATAAATTGTTTTTAAAGAATGTTAAAAAAGAACTTTTAATTTAAAAGTACGGCTTAATGTTCCCTGAGACTCCACATGTAAGTTAGGAAGGTAAGAACCAGTTAAAAAAATACCTGGAAGATTTGTTTTTATTATTTCTATATTACTGAAGAAAAAACATTTTTTAAGGACTCATTTATCAAAATATGTGTCTAAAATATTATTTTATTCTCTTAACTACAACTAAATAACCCTTTATTTACTTTACTAGAGGGAGGACCTGGGTTTAATAACTCAGTGATAGGGGGTCTGGTAGTGTGGCACTATCCATTAGGTACCATAAGTGTACTTATTCCTACTTAACGGAGACTAGAAACTCCCCACTCCTCTTTAACCTTTTTAAATACATAATTTATTATGTATTCTACAAAGAGGAGCAGTGACGTCACATTAAATCACTTTATACAAAACAGATAATCAAACAATGTATATGATAGATTATATTATATTATTATAACTTGTTTGAATTCATTTTACTAAATTTAAGACCAAATAATTTAAAATTATGTAATATTTGTGTAAAATCATATTTAATACATGAAAAATAAAAAAATGACATCACCAATGTACCTTTGTGGTGTCGAGCTACCCAGGCTCATCCTCTCTCTAGTATTATAAGTTTGCATTTTTAAAAAAAGTTTTTATTTTTATTATTTACTGATTTTATACTATTAACTGTCTCTTTCTAACTTTTATAAAAGTAAAGATCACACTTAGGTTTATTTACAACGAATTAGGTAATAACTATTAATAAAATAAAAGTTTTTAGCCCAGGTTATAATGTACTTTTTACTTCATTTAATTTTATCCCTTGATTTTGTACTTCTTTATTTATTTTTTACTTAAATTTTTTGTTTTATTCTTTTTTAATAATAAATTATTGTATTTATTGTATTTTACATTTATTTTAGTTCTTTGAATTCAAATTTTCCTTTCTTGATTTATATTAGTTGAAATATTATTGTTTTTTTTTGTTTGTGTTTCTAGTATGTTATATACGTAATATTATGCATATAACTTATGTATTAATATAATTTCCTAATATAAAATTCTTCATGGATTAATTTGCTAAAGGACCATACAAATAGAGTATATTTGTGTGATATAATTAATCTGGCAAAAACAGGTATAACTTTTTTCTAATAACAGGCTTAGCTAACAATGAAACATTTTTTTGTTGTTGTAAAGAATTCATATTAATGGTCTTTATATTTTTACATATTGAATAACTGTTTAATACATAATTCTTTTCTCTTTAATGATTGTAAATAATTTAATTTCTGTACATTTTCATTTTAGTTATAATTTTATTATTTTTAATTTTTATTTATTTTATTTTAAAATTCATAAAGAAGCTAGATGAACCAAAGACTTGCTAAATATTATTTGCAATTTTTTTATATTTCATAGTATTGGTTAAAAATAGAACAATATATTTATAACACAAAATATCCACTGTCTGATCAAGAAGTTGAAAAAATAATATAATAAAATAAATACTGCTACCTGTTGTCATAATTGATTTATTTATACATTTGAAAAGTGTATCAATTCATTGGTGTGTCAATTAATGTAAACGTCACACGAGCACACTTGACTGACTTCTATTTTGTTAATGACTAACTTTAAAACGTACCACTTGTTTTCTTATTACAATTAATACAAAATATTAACTGTAAACAATATAATATAATTTAAAATAAATATTCTATTCATTCAAAATGTTTTACTTTTGTGGGGTTTATAATAATGTGATATATAGAAATGTTAATATTAATAAAACATTCAAAAAATCTGTGTAATTTCGTCCATATTTTTTTGTTTATCTTAAAAACATTAAATGAATCATGGCAGTTTGGGAACAGCTGATTTAATTCCAAAGAGGCATTAAAATAATATATTTACATGTTCTTTTGCAGACACTTTGAAATTTTAAGTTTGCTGCGTTCTTTTACGTAAGAATAAAGAGAAAACATCATTTTGCTGATTGTAATCAGTGCAACAATGATTAATTTTTATGCCGTTAGCAGATGAAAATGAACTAACTGCCTTATAGTTTGCTACTGTAATGAAAATAACATTTATAACCAATGGACCTACATATGCTTTTCAACCAATAATTAAATTTAATCTAAAACTTGATGTGTGAAACATTTTGTGTAAAAAATATGTTTTTATCGGGCTTAAGAGCCACAAATTTGGTCAAAAATATTGTATTATTAGTTTTAAGAAGAAATAATATTTAAAGACAGCAAATAGTTAGTTATAAATATATATTGTTCTTGTCTGGCCTATTGTTTCCAAGCAAAAAATACCTGATACATTGAAATTATAAATTTAATATTGCAGAAAATATCTTTCTTAATAATATTATTTATTTGTATAGATTTTTATTTATTCTTATGGGAATTCGTTAGTTTTATATATAGATCTGTAAAATATAAGGTAATATAAATATAAAATTTTTATATATTATATGTTTCATTTTATAAACAATTTTTATTTAAACTGTATAGGTATGACCTAAATACATTGTGAATATATAAAGGCATAAATTATTATACTTTAAGGTTATACAAAGTACAGAATGCTTAAAAAATTGATACTTATTACGAGTAAAGAAATAATGTAAAATGCTAAATTATATTGTTGAATGAATATACAAATTAATAAATATATATTATGTTTTTTTTTCTTTTTCTTTTGTTTAAGTTGTAAATTTAAAGTAAAAAAAATATGTGAGAAAAAAATAAAGAATGTGATTATATATTTCAATGTGTTGAGGTTTTTAGTTTCCTATTTTTTTCCTATTTCTTAAAAATTCGAAGTAAAATGTAAACACTTGTTTTGTTTATTATTGTAACTCTAAGAACTGCTGAAATCAGTTATAATCTACGTATTTAACATTTTTAAACATCTGCTCAAAGTTAGAACAGATGTCGCATTTGAAATCACTACAAAATAGACTATGTACTGTAAACAAATTAGACCATGTAAAACTTCCAGTGTGGTGTACCTCATAACTTCCGGTGTGGTGTACCTCATAACTTCCGGTATGGTGTACCTCATAACTTTTTCTATCCGTAATAGTATTTGCAACTCACATCCAAATCAGACTTTGCTTCACTTCTTAGAATATGGAAATCACATATTTTATTGTGTAGTACATCATCAGACGAAATGAAAAAGTTATTACTTTACTAAACACTTAACATCTATTAGTTCTTGGAGACTAAACATCATGAATGCTTTTAAACTGCATGGCTTCTATTTTTATTGTCATGAGCATTTGGGTCTTCCTGTGTTGACCCCGTCAATGTAGATGAAGAAACTGATGCTTCGCTTCTACTATGGAAAGCATCTTGAGGGATGTAGGACATAATGGATGAAAACACAATGCTCTACAAAACTGAACTGATTTCAATTTTGTAGAGCATTGTGTTTCTATCGAGGATGTCATACATCCACCTGAATTACCATCCTGACTATACAATGCACCAAATTAAATTAGTCAATAGTATTGAATAATTGTCAAATTGAAGCTAAATAAAACAGTATGCATGCATTTTTAGACCTAGTTTAGCTATTTTATTAATTAATGATCAAATGCTGCTGTCAAGTTATTTTAGTGAATTTCCAAAAAAAAAAATGAGATAACAAATGGACTAATTAGTTCTGATTTTGTAAATTGACATGTATAATTTTTGTAAACAAACCATGGTTTTCGACTAATATAGGTAGGCAGAAGGTACCAATCCATTGCAGACATCATGCAAGAGCTGTAGCACAGTGTAGCCTTGAGGCTGCAGAAAAGATGACCTCACCTCCTTTTTTTAATCAAGTAAATTTTCAACACTGAGAGAATTGCTGCATACTAATCAATAATCAGAGTACCAACATAATCTTAGGTTAGGTGTAAACATATATTTGATGCATGATAAAGGTAATAAATCCATATATATATATATATATATATATATATATATATATATATATATATATATATTATATATTAGAGAGAGAGAGAGAGAGAGAGAGAGAGAGAGAGAGAATAACTGACTTTTAAGTATTAAGTAATACTAAATACTGAATTACACCATAATCCATGTTTAATTTCTTAAATTCTTTTAATAAAGACTTTAAGTTTTATAAAGTTTTAGAGGGTTTTAACTCCTTAAAAAGATATTGAATTCAAACTTAAAAAAAAATAAAAATTCTTAGTGGAAATTCAGAAAAAGACCAGTAAATTAAAAATGATGGAAATGGTGATTACAGTATAAATAGTAATCTGGTTTTCAAAGACTATGAAGGCATCAGAAATCCATTTCTGATGGAGCCGTCCTTTTCTGATAACTTGAAGGAGTCATCAAGAAAGGAGAGAATGAATTCCAGGAGGCTAGAGATAGAAATTCCGTCAACAGTTAAGGTTTTAGAAGATAGAATAAATAATGAAGTACGAAAATATTACATAGTATATTTGAAAGATGAAGTCGAAGACTTGCCAATTGAAGATTAAGATGGGAATATCAAAGAAAGAGTTCTAAGGCCTGGAGAGACACTGAGGCCTCTGGAAAGTTGTGAAGCAAACGAATAGTGCATGAACTTTAAAGTTATTTCGAAGCATTGAAGTCACCAAATAGTTCTCAGTGAAGAGAGAGGCAATGGTAAGTGAAAAATCTCATAGGAAAAAGAAAGCTTTTATTATAAGCTGGATATAAATAGTGAAAAAGCAGATAAAGGCTAAATTTATTCAAAGCAAGGTCTGATCACTAAGTGTTTCGGAACGCAGCAATGTCCTGCCCCGCTAAGTCATGAAGAAAAGGGGTTTCGAGGGTCTGTAGCGTACATAAATAGCATTATAATAAAAGATTATGTAGTATATAGATTATGTAGTATACTACATAATCTTTGATTATAATATTTTTAAATGGCGTGCCTTGTAGATAAAAAAACCATTTAAATCGGCCAAATAGAAGTGGAGAAAAAGAGGTTTGAAAAATGGAATTTTTGACGACTTTTTATTCTTATTCTTCCTGCCCTTTTTGTTGACGCACCTAGAGCCTAAACTACAAAATAGATTTTGACGTATGGGGATTTTTTGGATTTGTCTTATGCCCGTGTGTAGTCCAACCTGATGAAATATCAAATTCAACATTCCTATGCTGAACAAGGAGCTAGAAACTAAGCAAGCGAACACTACTTTTATATACACTGACCCACCTGCACTCTTTACTACTAAATAGATTTTGGTGTTTGAGGGCTTTTGGATTTGTCCTTTTTTTCCTTAAATTCCTTAAATACCAAATTTATAATTCTTATGTTGTACGCGAGGCAAAAAAACTGCATGAGAGTGCTTTGGTAGAGAAAAGTATACAATACCTTGCTGTCAAGGGTTACAGCATTATCTACAACACGTATCTTGTTTACTTCTTTTTTTACACATAACAGGAGCCGTACAAAAAGGCATGAAATCTTACCCAAAACCACTTGCGTGGTAAAAAAAAAATCCCCGCCTAGTCTTTGGTCCAAAAAATTAGGTAAATCAACTTTTCTGTCTCGCCAAGTCATGTCAGTTATGGTTGGAGACGGTCATCGGTGTTTCTAAGTCAAGTTGCTAGGTTGGCAATACTAAAGAGCCTTATTTAAAATTGAGAGGCAATCATCAGCTGCTTCTTCTTGGCGGCGTGCCAGAAAAGTGAACCAACTTTAGAGGTAGTATTGGCAAGGATATATAGGGTGTAGATCCTGACTATATCGTATCCTTATCGTTTCATTAATCTCTTTTCCATTCTCCTGGACAAAAGGAAGTAAGTAAAACTGCTGCAATTATGACAACTGCTAACATCTGTTACGATTAATCTCCACGAACACCTGAGTTGTTTGATGTAGCAAAAGAAGCAATACAACTCGTTCACACTGCTGGCACGCCGCCTAGGAGAAGAAGCTGATTCTGAAACGCCAAATTGGCTTTCAAAATCTTTTTGAAAACTTTTGGAAACGCCCAAGATTTGCCTACACAAGATACCAATTACACCAAGCAAGGAGGCACAAGTTCAGGCCCTTTTTATTATATTATTATTATTTGTAATAACACGATAACATTGTACATGGGGTTCACTTCTGTCAACTAGGAGAGCCGTGAATTCACATTGGCACTAAGAGAGTCGTGAATTGACATTGGCACTAGGAGAGCCGTAAATTTACATTGGCACTATGAGAGCTGTAAATTTATATCGGGACTAAGAGAGCCGTAAATTTATATCGGCACTAAGAGAGCCGAGAATTCACAATTGACGAAGAGAGCCGTGAATTTGCATTGGCTCCTAGAGCTTTCCCTTGGTAAGTTAAATTCATTTAACAATAAGATCTCGCAATGGCTATGCAGGAATCCCTGCTCGCGATCAATGCGATTTGTTCATTTTTAGATGGAGAGTGCTGAAGATCCTATAAGCCAATACATTCACTGAATATGCCTCTGCCTATACCCTGCGGTCACTAGGTTTCTTTGCAGTATAGCCCCTTGCTGACCTTTTATTGTACTAAAAAGCCCGACGTACTTAAGTTTATTGTGTTTCATAATTTGGTTGTAAAACATAACATGCTTCAAGCAGCTTGATAGCCTCCAGAATCTTAACTTTTTTGTGACCCAAGCTGGGATTGAACGCGTGATCACTTTCTATTGTCAAGAGTTTAAGCTTTCAGAGCAATAGTCACGTGCTGTAACCACTACACCGGGTATTGCCATAACGAAATATACTCTAACTAAGCATCAACCCCCCGAAACCCATCAACCAATAGTATTGCAATGCAAATAAACAAATTCCGTTCACATTTGTTAACTAAAAGAACAGCATTTACACTACAAGCCAAATGTCATAAACTCAATAGTCAACTGAAATGTCAAGTGAATAATTTTAGGGGAAGAATCGGCCACATCAAAGACAGATTGTTGCAATGTGTTATAAACGATAGTGAAATAAGTTACATAACGCTCACATATGATACAAATAAATTTTAAGGTATCTATCTATAGAAGAGGTTAGATAAAAAATACCTCACACTTACTTTTTTTTAGACTTACATTGGTTTCGCTACGCTCGTCCTCAGAATATAGAATTCGTCTTCAACACGTCTTCGGACTCGCTTCGCTCGTCCTCAGATATCTATCTGAGGACGAGTAATAATAAATATCTATTACATTGGTTTTTATTAATTAAAAAAAATCCTACTGTTTCCACTAACTATTCTACTAGTTAGGGTACCGTACTTGGTTACTGAAGTAATATGCTACTAATGGGTTAAGATTGGCTCTTAACCAATCACCTGCACCAATGGAAAAAATCCTCTGGCATGAGGCTCAGTAAACTTATGTTAAAAGGACCCAGTCCCAAAGTAACTGTGGACCTCCTCAGTCTAAGCAGAAGGGACCTTAGAACAGTAACTGGACTACTGACAGGTCACTGTTACCTCCGAAAACACCTTCATACCATTGATATTTTTAAAGATAACCCAGTGTGTAGGCTTTTTGAATCGGAAACCGAAACTGCCTCTCACATACTTCTGAGATGTGAAGCCCTAGCCTTTCAAAGGTTCTCCAACTTTGGTAGCAGCACTCTTACTAAGTTTGACTCTATACTAATGAATCACTGGTCATGAAGATCCTAGACCTAGTCCGGGGAAAAGGATTATTCTAACCTGGACCAATTGAGGGGATTGTACAATAGACTTCTAGTCGCAGTGCAAATGGAATCTTTTCTCGACTACAAACCCAATCATTAATAATAATAATGGGTCGCATCAAGAATTCACGTCAGAAGAACACATCAAATAAAAATATTTAATAACAGACTCGCTTCGCGTATGTTGCATAGTTTATTTGAGAAACACTTTAATAAGACTCGCTTCGCCCGCTAGATTGTGCATATTTATAAGGCTCGCTATATTCCGTGTATTAGTGATAATGTATAGAAAATTAACGCTCGATTCCCTCGCTAGATTGCGTATACATTTCTAATTTAACAAAATAAAAAAGGCGCTCGCTTGATAGATAATAATTATGATTAATAATAGTAATAGTAGTAAAAAAGGCTCGCTTCGCTCGTTAGAGTGCGTATGGAAACAATAATGTATAGTAAAAAGGGCTCGCTTTGCTTCCTAGATTACATACCTTTATAATTTTATATTGTAAAAATGCTCATTATTTCTTCGAAAATTCTATAAAAACTCGCTTCACTCGCTAGATTGCGTATAGTTACAATAAAGATTCTAAAAAAGGCTCGCTTCGTTTGCTAGATTGGGTACATTTATAATGAAACATAGTAAGAAATGCTCACTTAGCTCGGTAGAATGCGTATATGTAGAATTTTATATGTTAAAAAGAGGCTCGCTTCGCTTGCTTGATTGTTTAGAATGGTCTTCATTGCGTAGATTAATAATATGAATAAAGAAAAGGCTCGCTTTGCTCGCTAATTGCTAGTACTAATAATTCTGAATACAAAAATAGGACTTGCTTCGCTCGCTAAATTGCGTATGTTTATAATTTTACGTAATAAAAAGAGCCTCGCTTCGCTAACTTAATCGCGTGTATATATGATTTTAAATATAAAAAAGAGCTCGCTTCGCTTGCTAGATCGCATATAGTAATAATTATGCATCGTGGAATGGCTACTTTATGTATAAAAAATAAAGCCTCGGTTCGCTGTTACTCAGTAAAAAAGGGGGCTCGCTTCGCTACCAAGATTTCGGTTATTAGTAGTAGACAGCAAAAAGTACTCGCTCCGCTCGCTATAAGTATCTAATGTACATTACAATTGATCTTAATTTTGTAAATTATTATAAAATTAGTATAAACTTATTGTTATAACTATTGCTATTGTTTTTGTTATATAAAATTATAGCCGCCATGTTGTTTTTTAATATGGTATGTAATATATTTTGTTATTAACCAAAAAATCACTCGCACAATATAATCATAGTATTATTGACGTATTTTTAACATTCTCTTATATAAGTTATTGTAATTCTGAACTGATTATTTGGTTGTATTTATAATAGAGGGTGGTCAGGTTACTTTTTCGATATTTCACAATTTCACATTGTGATCGAGACAGTAATAATGTCTCTATGCCTCCAGGGGTCCGCAGATCACACTTTTCGTAACCCTGGACTAGGACACATCCTGCGAGCTAGCAGCTAACGTTGATGAGTAGGACTTAACCAGCTCTCGAGGTTGCATCTATTAGCTTCTTATATAAAAAATCCTAACTGCTTTTAACTAGGAACATATTAATAATGTACTGCATAATTAAAATTTATGTATGAGTTTCATCTTATATAAAAGGAATATAGAGGATTTGAGTGGACTCGTGAATTAGTCTTTCACCAAGGACAGTAAAAAGGGCATTAATCACATATTAAATATACATATATCATACATCAGAAATATTAATTATTTTTTTTAAGATTCAAAGATTTAAAAGATAATAAAATTAATTGAAATGACAGACCGGGTTATTTAGGGAGGGAAGGTTCGAGGGTGGGGGATTTACGATGAAAGAAACTCGAGTTAAGAATGATAGACCAGAAATGCATCTATCTGTGATACTGGTAGCACTGGCGACATGTTTGACTACTGTGCTTTCCACATCGGTTGCTGTTGGCAGAGTCAGACATCACAGAAATAGACCTCAAGCTCAACAACCGCAATTTCAACAACAGCAGGCTCAACAACCGCAAGCTCAACAACAGCAGGGTCAACAACCGCAAGCTCAACAGCCACAACCCATTGATGAGCGGGAAGAAACAGAATATGATCCGGATTATAATCCAGATTATTATGAAGAATATGAAGAGAATAATGGTAAATAATATATCATACCTGTAAATAATACAACATACCTGTAAATAATTTAATATGCTAGTAAATAATATATCATATCACTAAGTAATAGCGAGTAAATATAATTATTTAAACATTTATTTGGGGCACTATACTATTTTATAGTGCCCTATAGTAGTAGAGTAAGTAATAGTCCCAGTAGAGTACCTTTAATTGATATTAAAGGTACTCACCCTGTTACTCTACAGGGACTATTACTCACTCTACTACTATAGGGCACTATACAATAGTATAGTGCCCTAAATAAATGTGTAAATAAATATATTTATTTCTTAGTAAAATTTAAATAATAATTTATACATTTATAAATTTATTTATAAATGTAGCATTGCATTTTGCTTGTTACATTTCCTAGGTGTCTCTGGCACAATTATATTGTGTCAACTATTCATGTTTGGCAAAACTCGGTAGTATCAAATGATATGTTTTGCTTGCCATGCATGATGGCGATAATACTTCACATTATATTCTTCGGAATTCATTGAAGGTCAGAGTGAGTTCAGGTTCTGTCGGCGCCCTGATGAGTTAGACGTAACGAAACAGAGTGGGACATGACATTATGTCGAGCCATCAATGATGACGAATGTCGAATGATGGAACAGTTCCCAGATGTAGCATTGGATTTTGCTTGTTACATTTTCTAGGTGTCTCTTGCACAATTATATTGTGTCAAATATTTATGTTTTGCAAAACTCGGTAGTATCAAATGATATATACATTTATTTCTTAACTCTGATGAGTTAAGACAATGGAACGAGTTTTAAAAGGTCCGCTAATTTGTTTTTCGGAAAAAAGAAGAATTTATGGACATACAAAAAAGACAAATTGTTACTTTTCCTTAATTATACCGTAGGCATGTAGAAAAAAGAATGGTGTTTGCAAAAAATATCCGAGACCGGGATTTTAAGATTAAATAATTTTAAGATCTTCGGGGTAGTTGTTTACAAATTTTTCTGTCCGAATATGTGTAAATTATGGTTGTAGCTCCGTTTAAGTATTTATGCTAAAGATTTGAAACTTGGTACAAAAAGCAAGTTACTTGCTTTTACTTTAAGTTGTGTTATCCAGAAAATAATTTTTATGACGTCATAGCAAACGTTTCAAAACTTTATAAAACTTGGAAAATTTTTTCGATCAATTTGAAATTTAGAAGAAATCAAGTCATGAATAGGACCAACAAATGTTCCTATCTCATAATAAGTATTAATTCAATTTTTCTCAAATGACTTGTATACGTTTTTTGAAAAAAAAATTTAAAATCGAAAAATAATAACTGAGAATAATTTAGCATGACAAAAACTATTTTTTAATGACTCGGGTTGGTGACGTCATAAATTGTTCACAAAAAATAGGCCAGTGCAATTCCATAAGATTAAGCCATGTTCCAAGTTTCATTGAAATGCATTTATGTGTGCCCGGCATAAGTTTGGGTTCAAGTTTCTGGTCAGGATCGATGCGCACAACCTGGTTTCTGAGGTTAGCTGTAGGTGATGTACAAAATTATATAGATGATGCTCTAGGTTGGAGATTTTTAGTGAGGGAGAAATCTATAAAAATCTAGAAAGGGTAGACCCGATCTGAAAACAATTTTGAGTTTATTCAAACCTGGGGTAAATGTGGAGACTAAATTTAATGGGGGGCCTGAAGTTGTGCCTGGAGGTTTTCGAAATACAGAGTTAGCGGAAAAGCATAAACACAAGCTCTTAATAGCGTTATGCTAGTAAATGTACTCATAGCAAATAAGCTAAAAACTCAGGCTACTGAATGGGGGTGCCAAGATCAATTATTTTGCTAGTTAATAGCTTACTTGTCGAATTAGTTGTTTGAGGAAGATTTTTTTTAGCTCAAACTGTTTTTATTTTTGCTGTTTCCAACAAAAATAATTGAGTTGGGGGCAATTCGTTTTTTAATATTGTGGCGTCTGGCACATCTTATTAAATAAGAGTCCGAGTGAACACATATACTAATGAATGCATTATACAAGCATAGATAGATAATAATAATATATTCAACGAAGGGTATAGTCCTTATTGACCAAACAACTCCTCCTAGGAGGTCAATATCACCAAAAATGCTATTCTGACTTCTATAATAATTTTCTAGATTTGATGTAAAATTATTTCATAACTTTCTAATCTTAACAGGAAGTGAAGGAATATATAGTAATTTTTGTCATTCCATTAATGATATTGAAGGGGTAATAATTCAAACATATATCACCTAATAAACAAGGATTGCGGGAAATGACGATGATAACGGCTATCAAAGTAATAAATAGTTAGTTTATGGTCTTAATTTTATATTTTATATTAAAAATAATAATTTGTTCAGCAACTAATATCATATCGATTAATAATGAAAATTAATATTAACGACGAGTTGTAGTTTACTCATTTATACCGTAGGTACCATGCTTTCATTAGAACTTTCACCTGAATTTGACATTTCAGGGGGTGAGAAATTCCACCTGGTGTTTTTAACACATCCTGAGTGGTTTTCATAAAGTTTCCTGTGTGTGTATGCATCTTTTACCATCGTATGTCCCGGTGTATTTATCCTATAGAGAGTTGGTACTTGATACAAAAATCAATCTTTAGGTCTAGTTGAGTTGTTTTATGACAACACAGGTTTCATTAACCTGAAAAATTGACTCAGCAAAAATTGCGAAAATTCACAAACCGTGGAAAATTGTTTCGATTCATTTGAGATTTGGCAGATATGTATTCATACTACGAGCAACGTATATGCTAAGTTTTAATTTAGTTAAATTTTTATAGAATGACTTGTATACTTTATTCAAAAGATTGTTAAAAAATCAAAAAATACTTTTCGCATATTAGTTTTGGGAAATACTTTCCATTATTTCAAGAAAGTGAGTCAACGAAAACAAGTTTTTAATAAATAACTTTCGTATCATTTATATAGAAAAGTATTGTGTTTGCGAAAAATCCGAAACCGGGATAACACCGAAATCATCCGTTTCAGGTCTATTTAATACTTCATAAGTAGTTTTATCAAAGTCATCTTTCTGTCTGTATGTGTGTGAGTGTGTGAGTCTGTTATCGTCGTAGCTCCCAGTCTATTTATGATAGAGAGTTGAAACTTCTGAAAAATCTTAAAATTACCACAGGAATAATAATCGTTGCTCCCGAACAGTAATTAACTTCTTCGGCCTCGCCTCGTGAGTTTACTGAATGGTTCTCGGTAAGCATAGAGAGCCAAATAAACAAAGTCCTCGGAAGCCTCGGGATTTAATTAACATGGTTCCTTCGGATTTGTGTGGTTCCTCAGGAACCACTTTACTTCCCAAAGAGTAAAAACTCATTTTCCTTCCTTGGTAAATGGTAATGAGATTGCTCTTCGGCTCTTCGTGCTAGTACCCCTAGAACGACTAACTTTTCGATGAGATATTTTTGAATTTTGTCTTTAGTGAGTTTTTAAGTTCCTAGAATCGTGAAAACTTGGATTCACCGAGTTATAGCTATAAATTTTCTAAAACCAATGTGGGTACTCAATGTTCAATGTATTCCGTCACAAAAAAAATAACTCAGCAGAGACTCCTGAACCATAATAAACCCGGTCTTTTTGACGCAAACTGCTGTGGTTACACCGGTGATTATGTTATTTTTTATCATTGAACATGTTTAGGAACTGAAGAAGCTACAGAAAGGTCAAGAAACAAAGAAGACGTAGAACGCCTTATCACTACACCGCTTCCAACAGGTAAAATTATAGACTATTTAGTAAATTTGTAACAAAAAACAACTTTTGATCTTGCGTAAACATGTTCTCGTGTTCCTTTATTTAGTAAAAGCAAAACAAGCAAATAAAAACAATAGTAGCATTTTTTAAAACCTGGAACTCATGTTAATGTTTAAGTAAATTAATCAAAATAGATGCATGGGCTTAAGATATTTTGATTAGGATCTCCTTCCATTGAGGGAGGTAGAAGGTCTACATTCAACGTCTACATTGACGACTATTTTTACAAACATACCTTCCTATCTCATAAGTCGCGAATCCAGAATTTAGCATTCTACTTCTATTGTAGAAGGTGATAATTGTAGAGAAACAAGGCAACATATAAGAACAAATAAAAGCGGAACAAATTAATCACTAAAAAATGAAAGATCAAATCTAAAATGCATGGTAGGTCTTCTAGGTCACTGTTTTCAACAGAAACAGACAACGGGATACAGAAAAACTGAGTTTTTTCTGTTGTCTACTGTTTTTTCTATCTTTATACCATCTGTCTTAAAGATACACCTGTCTATACAAAATGTGAAAACAATGATGAAACTGTTATACAATTCCAAGGCGCATACCAGGCTTACTGCAACCTAAGATTCAAAATGTTCGACTCTGATTGTCTGCCAGAAAAATCCTCGAAAACAAATATTTGCATTAGCTCAAACATCAGGAAGATATAAAGACTGCAATTAATACAACATTGTAATTTAAAAAGAGAGTGTGGCATATTAAAAGTGTGGCTCTTTAAAAAGAGCCAGCAATGGCTTAGGCTTACCTAGGTTTCACAAATTTATTATATGCAGTTACTTGGTTAGGAACTGAGATACCTGTTTCTTATGAAAGCTATAATATTTCAATATTTGGATCTTTAATGTTGTAAGTCCAAGAACGGGATGATACAAGTCAAATTAATGTGGCGACGTTTCGGCCAAGATGGCTATAATCATGCATAAAAAGAAATGTATTTAATTAATAATGCTACCAAATAATATTTTAAGAATTAGATCTACTCAACCAAACAGATAATAAAAAATATTCTTTAACAGCAACCTAAAGTTCTAAATGATCCAATCTGATTGTCTGCCAGAAAAAAAAATCCTCGGAAACAAATATTTAAATTAGTTCAAACATCAGGTAGATAAAAAGACTACATTTAACAGATACTTTTTTTGTAGATAATAATCTAAAACAATCATCTGGATTTTAGATCTAGAAAACAATAGTTTTCTAGATCTAGAAGATCCTTGTATTAGATCACTTTTAACTATTTGCGTGGTTGAGCTGTTCTAATTCTGAAAATATTTGGTTGTAATTTTTTTTGTTCGCATTATTAATTAAATATATTTTTCTTTTTAGGCATGACTATGGCCAACTTGGCCGAGACTTTGCTACATAATTCTTCTATTACTATCCTGTTTTTGGTCTTTCAATATTAAAAATCAGTAAAAAGGGATACACCACTTAATCTGCAGATCAAGGTTTTCTGCAAAATATTTTGCAGAAAAACTTGATCTGCAGATTAGGGTCGTCCTGTAGTGTATTAGAACTGTTCCATAAAGTTTTAACTTTGTGGAACTATTTTAATAGGCCTAAAAAGACGGTCCTACACATTTTAAATCAGTCGTACAACATTTTATGGGCCTATTAAAACAGTTGTATTGTTTTATAAGTTTTATTGCTCAAGCAATAAAACTTTGAGGTTTTATTTTACCCGTTCTGTGAAATAATCTGAGGGTGGCAAATGTTGTACGAATAAGTTAAAATCTGTAGGACCGTATTTTTAGGCCTTTTAAAACAGTTCCACAAAGTTTTAATTTTCTAGCTATCTTAGAAGTACCTGCTCTGCAAAATAAATCTCTTTCTGCAAAATAATTTGCAGAAAACCTTTTTCTGCAGATTAGGGTGACCCCTTCACTACAATTAGATTAAATATCAGGAACAGGGAAATAGACTTAAATAATGTTTATTTATTGATTTTTAGATACTGAAAATCGTGAATCCGGTGGATCATCCGCATACATAAGTCGAGTGCCACCTACGCAACCAAGAGGTAATAATATCTCAAGCTATACTATCACTAGTATTGGAGTGTATTTCTTAAATACACGCATCACAATAAGGACAAGATTTTAAAACATTTAAGTCCGAATTCAAAAATATTTTCTAAACTTAAAAAGGTTAAAAGATTGCTAAAGAAGACCTAAAAGCATCCTTAAGAAATTTATGAGGCCTCCTAAGGATATGGTTTGGATGCCTTTGAAGGTAAACAAAAAAAAGTCTAAATTTGTTTCTTATCAGTGCTTCAGCCAGTTTTTGACAAAGAGAATGTTTAGCTAAAGTTAGATACAGATGATTTTTAGTTATAATGTTACACAAAGAGAATAATTGGGCAATCAAATTATTAGAAGGTAGCAAGAAAACTAAGCCTCTGTTTCATAAAGATATTATTACTAGAGAGGCCGTGCAGGTTAAATTTTAAAACATCCAAAAAGTAACCTGACCACCTTCTCTTAAATATAATCAAATAATCAGTACAAAATTACAGAGGAGAGCGTTCAAAATGCGCGGAAGAAAATAATAAATTTATTATAAACATAACTCATTCTTGGAGGAGGTTTCAGTGAAATTACACAGAGTCCCTGAGAGCCCCAAAAAGATGTTTCAGGCAACTCAATGTATAATAGGCTATGCCCCCTCTAGTATATATTTCTACGTAAAGTAAAGAACGTTGACTTAAAAAAGTGAACATTAAGTAAGCAGCGATTCGTTTGTTTCCCTGTAATATTGAGACAGAGTACTAGGCTATGAGACAGGTCGAACATTGTCAATTGTGGTAGTCCAAGGATATCTATGCTAACGTTGAGAATACGTGTGATATTCCTTGAAATGAAAATCGTCTTTGATAATCTTAAGAAATGATAGTCCCTCAAAAAATATCATTCGAAATTATAATCTATACCTGTCATATCAAAGATTATAGTTTCGAATAATATTTTAGAAGAGACTATCATTTCAAGGATTATCAAAGACTCATTTATATTATTTAAAAGGAAGTTTCTAGACTCCTCTCAACGAGAGATAAAGGATGAGAATAGAACTAATTAAAACAAACCCAGCGATCGATGCACTCATAGTTTTCATTAAGTGGTAATCTGGGGATATTTCCAGAATACAGCTGTAGATTTGAGGGAGAGATACATCAGGATGGAGATAGCTGGAGACCAGACAAATGCACACACTGTACCTGTAGCAATGGAAAAGTCGAATGTACTCAAATCGACTCCTGCCAAACAGGTAATGCATATTCAACGGAATAGAGTATTTGCACATTTTTTTTATTGTGTATGTCATATAAAAAAACACCCTGTAAAAAATTAAAATGAAAAAAATTATACAGCAAATAACGAAAAATGTATTCATATATGTTCTTTTGGCGGGAAAATGGCCTCAACTGCTTGTGTGACATCGGAGGTATGAATACCACCGTATAGTACAATATTCACTAGATCAAGAGTATATTCTGCACTGTCAAGAAGATGATACAGACAGCAGTTGACATTACGTTCCTTAGGGATTGTATTACCTTGATCCCGGAATTGTTTCTGTTTCAGTCTTCTTTACATTCTATTGAACTGTAAGTAACTGTTGACCTCACGATATTTCTAACTAAAACTCTCATCTGTATCTTAAACGACCCAACCTTTAGAACGTTCCGTTTTCACCCCACTCTCTCATCCATTCCCCCTCTCCTCTTCTTTAAATGTATATCTCGACTACTTAAAATTAAATTATTTCTTTTGGAAAAATGCAAATATTCTATTTGTTTCCTATTCACACATTCTTAAAGCTTTATAATAAATATTTAAGTATCATAATATGTAAATATTTTTTTGTAAAGAAAATATTGAATATCTATTTAACAATATTTGGTTCATCGAATATTTTTATGATCCAATATATGTCTGTCGTTTTACATCTAATTACAATAGGAGAAATAAAAGGCGGCAGAAGCCTCAAAAATATATCAAGCTGTAAGTACCGAAAATTAAAGAATCTCTAATGTCGATACATGCAACTACCAACAGCATGAAACAACATTCTTTAATTGATACAAGCAACCATCAAGGCAACTAGTTTATATAGGTTTAAGGTAAAGTGACATCCTAATTAATTACAGACCACATCAGTATGTAAATTTGATTGCATTTAGTAGTCTCTTTTATTTTCAGTTCCAATACCAATTATTTATTTGGTGGCAACTGATAATGGGTTTTTGCGAAACGTACTTCACTTCATGAATTGCAAAGACCGTTAAATAACATCTTTAAGCTACTGTTGGAATAGTTTTAATGGAAACTAATGTTTGGTTATCATTTCAGGAAATTGTGATGGAGTGATCTGTGTTGATGTGCAGTGCTCTACTCAGCAATATATTCCTCTGGGAGAGTGCTGTCCTGTTTGTCCAGGTAGCTAATCTTTCATAGTATTTATAGCTAAGATAATATTCGAGGTTTGTTCAAAAAGTATCGCGAATTTTGTGTTTTTTCAAAAATTATTTATTTATTCATGAATATCCATTTTGTCCCCTTCAAAGTAATCCCCATGAGATGTTATACACTTGTGCCAACGGTTTTTCCAATCTTCGTAGCACTTCAATTTTTTTTATCTTGTTCAGCCCCTCTTTCGATGCCGTCTTTATCTCGTCAAGCGTAGCGTAACGTCGTCCTTTCATAGACCTCTTCAGTTTAGGGAACAAGAAAAAGTCACAGGGGGCCAGATCTGGGGAATATGGTGGCTGCGGCATCATTAGTGTGTTGTTTTTGGCCAAAAAGTCGCGCACAAGCAAAGATGTGTGAGCAGGGGCATTATCTTGGTGCAAAAGCCAATGTTTGTTCTTCCACAAATCCGGGGGTTTCTAGCGGATTGCTTCGCACAAATTGCGCATAACTTGCAGGTGATATTACTTATTGACCGTTCTACCCTGTAGCAAGAACTCATGATGGACCACGCCACTGCAATCGAAGAAGAAAACTGTCAGCAAAACTTTCACATTTGACCGAATTTAGCGCGCTTTTTTCGTTCTTGGTTCGTGTGGCAGCTTCCATTGGGATGATTGAGCTTTGGTTTCCACGTCATAACCATAAACCCATGATTCGTCACCAGTTATGACCCTCTGGAGCAAATTTGGGTCGTCGCGGACATAGTCCAACATCTTATTAGCAATGTTCATGCGATGCTGTTTTTGTTTGCAGTGGAGCGATTTTGGTACGAATTTAAATATTAATAATCGAAGATGATCCAAATCACGTGCAAGCAAAGCAGCTGTCAACTATTAAGTTAACATTCAAAATGGCCGAGCTTGTCGGCATAAGTAAGAGACATGAGTACCAACATAAAGCCACAAAAAGATCAAAATTAGAATATACGTAACCCGCGGAAATTCAAAATTCACGATACTTTTTGAACACACCTCGTATCCCCACAAAAGAGTGGCTCCTTGAGCAGTATTGGATCATTTACTTCATTTGTGATTAAAGGAATCCCAACATGGATTAAACAATGTAAACCTAAACTCTTATGCATACTTAAAAAACTATATTTCGTTTTTTAGAGCTATTGCACTATAAAGTTTGAAAGTGATCGTTTTAAGCAGTCTTAAGAAAGACTGATGATGATTGTGGCAGAACTCACTAGTGTTAATTATTTACTTTATTGTCGAGGGACTATTTATTTATTTAAACACCTACTAGTTCTTAACCGTAGGAATAAATATTACATTTGTAGCTTTACATTACAAAAAATATTTAAATAAAATATATAGGTATATAATAAATTATAATTGAAACATTGAGTATCGCTTGTACATAAGAAACAATTCTGGTAATCCAATATAATTGTGCGAGAGATGTTTTGCAAAACTCGGTAGCATCAAATTATATAAATTTTGGTACTCATTGAAGTTATTTTAAGTAATCATTAAAGTATGTTAGTTTCGGAATAACAACCTTATAAATAAATAAATAAATAAATAAATGCCCGTTTTAGGGCCTTTCGGCCCATCAGGGTATTCACTCTGCGGGAACTACCTCAGGTGGGTTGCATCTACTACACTCTAAGAATTAATTAAAGTTGGCGATATCTTTTTAATACAAATACTATTCATAAAATCTTAGAGCATAGCCCGGGCTGCGAACCCCGGACCTCCGGTGCCGAAATCGAACGTCTTACGATCACGGCCACGGAGGCAGGTAACAACCTTACAATGCTATAAAAATACTAATATTGATGTTTCTGTGTGATTTCAGAGGGAGAACAGGTCGACAGTAGAGTAAGTAATAAAAAACGATGGGTTGATGATAGGAAAATAAATTTTATAGTTAATTATACTTGAATCTGTTGTAACATTTTTAATCATTCTAATTATTAACCTAAAAACTTATAAATTTTGATACTGTGGTCTCTAACCTTTTAATGATAAATATAATCTTATTCGTTGTTAACAGGTAGTCCCTGAAGAGACATATGGGCCTAGGGAAACAGTAGCGTCGACTGGACGCGAAACAGTGGCGTCGACGGGACGTGAAACAGTGATAGCTCCACCAGGTCCAAGAGTGAGTCAGCAAATTATTATTTTAAACAAATAAAAGCAAACATATTTTAAATATACCTGAAAGTTTTCTTAAAATTGCCCTCTACTTATTCTATTTTTTCATTTCAGGGAGATTTAGGACCTCAAGGAGAAAGAGGAAGACAAGGGGAAAGGGGACTACCGGGTCAGCCTGGTATGCCAGGTATTCCGGGTTCTCCAGGGCAACCAGGTTCCGTACCTGATGTAAGTGTTACTTATACTAAAAAGATTACGATTTATATGAACAATAGCAAGACCAAAAGATGTCAATCACTCTTGTATATTTTTTCAATTTAGGTTAGTAGTTTCTACAATCAAATTGCTGAAGCAAATGCTGCTAATGAAAAAGGTCCAACAGGATACCCACCTGAACCATTCCACTACTTACACGCACAGGTTGGACCAGTGGGACCAAGAGGAGCCACTGGACCCCCAGGACCTCCAGGTCCACAAGGATTTCAAGGGATTAGAGGTGAAACTGGAGAACCAGGGCCTCCTGGCGCAATGGGACCTCCTGGGCCAAGAGGATTACCAGGGTCACCAGGAAAAGACGTAAGTTATAATTCAGGTGATATTTATAGTTTAGAATCAATACTCTGAATATAAAAACATGATATCTGACCTCGATTAATTTACATTTAGGGTGCACCAGGAGAAGACGGTGAGGGTGGAGGTGTTGGACCAGCTGGCCCACCAGGTCCAAGAGGACTTCCAGGAATGCCTGGATTACCAGGAGCTAAGGGGCACAGAGGATATCCAGGTTTAGATGGTGCAAAAGGAGAACAGGGGCAACTAGGTGAAAAAGGGCCCATGGGAGTGTCTGGAGCAATGGGCCCTCCAGGTCCAATTGTAAGTAATGGATTAAATTAATCTAAAATATTTCATTCTTCATTACTAGATATAAATAAATAACTTACTTCTTCATTTTTTTGTAGGGTCAAACGGGGCCAAGAGGTGAAAGGGGCAGAGAAGGGCCTCCAGGAGCACCTGGCTTAAGAGGTGTGGATGGAACAGCTGGGCCACCAGGACAACCGGTAAAATATGAAAAGTCTATTCTGAATTAATTTGTTAAATGAATCATAGATACCAAGAAACTGAATTTATTATTGCACTTTCCAGGGATCTGTTGGAAAGCCAGGCCCACCTGGGTTTCCAGGTTCTCCTGGAGCAAAAGGTGATATAGGAGCAGTGGGGCCGAAAGGAAGTCAAGGATTGCAAGGACCAAGAGGTATTTTTTTGTTAGTTAAAACATTTTAGGAATTTTTATAGCTAATATATTTCGGCCTCAATTGTATAATTGGGGGTATTTGTTTGTAGGAGAATCTGGCAGACCTGGTCAACCGGGTGAAGTTGGTCCTCCAGGTATATCTGGCAAAGATGGACTTCCTGGAGAGAAAGGATCTCCAGGTACTACTGGAACTACTGGACAGCAAGGCTTTCCTGGACCAAGAGGATCACCAGGAATAGCAGGATCTCCAGGTGCAATGGGACCAAAAGGAGAACCTGTAAGAGTACTTTAGATATAAATAAACTTTTTAATTGTGAAATGATAAAAATACAAATTGTAGAAAATACAGACCAATCACATAAAAGTTAATATCAATAAACTTTCCACACAGGGTCTGCAAGGTGAACGAGGATATCGAGGTGAAATTGGACCAAAAGGAGAAACAGGAGCTTTAGGGGCTCGAGGAACGCCTGGACCAGACGGACCTGAAGGAAAGAGAGGAAAAAGAGGTCCCCCAGGCCCACCTGGACGTTCTGGTGTTCAGGGAGAACGAGGGCCTCCAGGGTCAACTGGTTTGCCAGGGCCAGATGGCCCTCCCGGACCAAAAGGTACATTTATAAAACAAGAATAATAACTATAAGACCCATTATAGTTAAAATGACTGGGTGGTGTATTTAGATGCACCAACATTAAATCTTTAAAATAAGGAAATTGTCTGGTCCCATACAATATACGATGATCAGCTACCAATAAGTAAGTTAAGGAAGGGGTATGGAAACTAAGGCTGAAAATTAATGCATAGCTGCAGATGATGACAAATGCTAGCATCTAACCCACGGAAATGTGACCAAGCGTGGAGGGTTATAGGATCCTTTCATCAAGATTGGAAGAGACCCTTGCTGTCGAGTGGCGCCACAAACCTCATCTCACCAGAGACTTATAGCTTCGAAGGTAAAAAGTTGTGTGAATAGTAAAAGTAAAGAGACGCCAATAAGTAAGGAATGAATTATGGTAAGTCATTTTTAAGGTAAGTAATGCCTTATGGATACCGACTGATCTAAACGCTAACTTGTTCAATATTTATGTCACAAGATTAGCTAATAACCTTCATGAGAAACTTCCTAAAACTGATGAGGATCCTTTCCAACTTAAGGATAAGGATACCTGTAATATTAATATTAACTCTATGTTTCTCTCCTTTACTACCCCTCAAGAAGTTCTGAAAGTTATTAAATCAATAGGATCATTAAGGGCTAGTGAAGTTTATAGCATGAGACATGCTTTCCTCAAGAACATTGGAGAAATTATAAGTCAACCTCTAAGTAATCTGATAAATAATGATTTTCTCTTAGGGCATTTCCTAATCTGTTTGAAGCTTACCATTGTCATTCCCGTACAACAAAACAATGCTGGAGATGAGATTAATTATAGACCGATATTTTAACTCCTACTTTAGGCAAGATTTTTGAAATTTTCGTTAAAAACAGAATTACCTCATACTTAAATAAATTTAACATCTCAATAACCAGTTTTATTTTAGAAAAGGCCTCTCATCAAAAACTGCTATTAATTTTCTCATTAACTATATTATTAAAGCTTTTGAGGCTAATAATGACGTTCTTATTGAATCCTGTGACAAGCAAAACCTATGAATGTGTTTTGTACAGCATATTAATAAATAAACTTAAAAATTATGGAGTGAGAAGTATTGCCCTGGATCTTCTTAAGGAGAGGAAACAGTGTACTAGATATAGACTCAGAATATTTTAATGTAAAGCATGGAGTTCCACAGGGCTCGGTTCTTGGACCGCTATTATTTATTCTTTACATTAATAATAATAATATACCTGAAGTAGAAGTATGCTGATGATACTAATCTATTCATTGTTGGCAAAGATATTAAAATTTTGAAAGAAAATATGAGAAATGCTATAGCAAGGGTTAAAGTTTGGTTTCCTGCCAGTTAACTATTTTTACATGAAAATAAAAACCATTAACTAATATTTACCTTTAAGAAGTTATATGATTGAGAAGAATCGCTTAAGATTTTAGGTGTATATAATGATCAGTTGTTGTCTTGGGGACCTCAGTGTAAATATTCCTCAACACAGTCTTAAAGTTTCCGAATGTAAAACAAAAACTTTTTTGGAATAAAAATACTCAATACAGTAAAGATTAAAACTACCCAGCTGTCAACTACAGCTTTTAAAATCAAACTTAAAATTTTTTTAGAAGAGAACATTTTTTATTCTTTAATACTTTTCTAAACAATGGAATAAACATTAATATTTCCTTTAAAAATCCAGCACAATTTAAAAAGAAGTCATAATGATCAAGTAATACAGAAACGAATCTTAGCAAGAAATGAATGGTTAAATACGGAATTTAAAAACAAATTCACCCGCAATGCGGAGACACAAGAATATAATAAGAATTTAACATCCACTGCAATTACCAAATTAAGAAAAAGAATGGGGAGGTACCATCAGCAATATTTGCTTCCTCAGTGATATAAGTCCTGAGGAAACTAGACCTTTAGAGTGTACCTCTGAAACCCCAAAAGGCTTTAAAATGAACATTTTTTAACTAAGTTAATTTAATTTTTTAATTTAGGTCAGGCTGGAGACAGGGGTCCTGCTGGTCCACAGGGATTAAAAGGAGCTCAAGGTGATCCAGGAAGACCCGGGCCTACAGGGTTACAGGTATAGCAAGTTACTCTTGGATGATTTCAAATAGAAAACAATATGGCAATCATAGAATACAAATTATGTTCCAAAACAATTACAGGAGGATATAAGATTGCCATTTAAGCAATTGTGTTTACAATCAAAGTGGAGATCCATTAATAATAAGATTGCACAATTTAATGTCTCAGTTTAATTTCTCTCTACAATAAACTACTTTCAACCTTAAGAGGTTATCCTACCATGACACTATTCTCGACTTATTTGGTTTAATAATTTTTGAACAAATTATGTTTAATTTTTAAAATATTAAAAACCAACTTCATCTAATACACATTTTTTTGTAAGGAATTTGGATTAATCCCAAAGCTAATCAGTTTTTCCTCTCAGAGGACTTGATTTTTAACTAAGTTTCGGCCGCTTTTTAAAATTATATCGGCCGCTTGAGTTTTAGTGTGTACACAAGGAATGTGCCCATCCATACACACTTACACCAATTAATTTGATTTTTGGGACCTGTAGGTGCTGAAATGTCTAAATTTGACAAAAAAAACCTAGTAACATATGCTTCTATAAGTTTCTAATGAAAGAAATCATTAAAGTATGACACACATATAAGACCAGTTGATAGTGTGGGAAAATAGTGTTGAGGAACCAAAGAGGTTGACCTTATATGAAATTGTAGGTGTGATTTAACATCCAGGACTAACCTCATTGGCTCCCTTGCAATATTATACTGTCAACTGATTTTAACCGTGTGTCATACTATAATGTTCATTTAATAGAAGGTTATTACTTAATATCAATACTATAAAAAGGAGAAGATAATGGTACAAAGGTCTTTGTTCTTGCAGGGTCCAAGAGGAGCTATGGGAAGAGCTGGAGCTCCTGGTAAGGTTGGAGGACAAGGAGAAAGAGGTTTACCAGGTATGGATGGAAAACCTGGTGAAATTGGGCCACAAGGTCTGCAAGGACTTCCTGGACCCATGGGACCACCTGGAGAAAAGGGACTTACAGTAAGTAAAAACAAGTTATTTGTAAATAAAAGTTAAGAAAAAAAGGGATATAATATCCCATATTTTTCTTTTGAACTGCAATATTATTTTATGAAATTAATTGTTTATCTAAGGGTAAATTATTTTAATAATCTAAAGAAAATAAAACGAACAGCTCCTTTTTCAGGAGACCCACCTACTTCATAGTTATAAAAATAAATCAATGAAATTGTATTTTTTATTTAATATTTCAATTATACTTCAGACTTAATTTAAATAATGAAAGCTTTCTCTAAATGAATCGAGAATAAGTTAACTTTAGTTTTGATCATCTGTGTCTTGATTGTCAGGGAGAAGCAGGGAAAGATGGGGAGCCTGGAACTCAAGGGAGTATGGGTCCAAGAGGAGATCCTGGTAAAGATGGACAAATAGGATCTCCAGGCCCACCTGGGCCTCTAGGACCAGCAGGTGAAAGAGGACCATTAGGACCACCAGGACCAAGAGGATTTCAGGTTACTCATTTCTTATTTTGATAAAATCTTAAGTTTCAATTTTTGTATTTTTACTTTTCCTCAAATAGGTCTAGTTGTGCTGATTGGAACTGGTAATTATGACTCAGCAAAAAATCCAAAAATCCATAAAACAGAAACTTTGTGCTAATTAGTAATATGTGTCATGTTTCATTTCATTATCAGGTAGTGCAATTTTCAAAGAATAATTTGTATAGTTTTTTTCCAATAATTAAAAATCAATGACTCATCAAATTATGTTGAAATTTGGTACAAGTATATCCCATTACTATGTTTTGTTTCAATATGGCAAGTATATCTACGGTTTATGTTCGATCATAAAAGTTAAGCAGCATCGAGCATGGTCAGTGCCTGGATGAGTGAGCGCTGGGAGGAATAGAAATTATTTACAATCTGTATAAATAGATAGTAATAGTTACTAGCTGTCAGTGGGACTAGCTGTATAGATAGTCATCTCAGCTTCTACTTAGCTCAGCTTCTTAGCTTAGCTGACACATTCAAAGTATAATAGTATATATATATAATATATAATATATATATATATATATATATATATATATATATATATATATATATATATATATATATATATATATTTCAGTAATTAAAAAAATTACCAAAAATTAACTACTAGCCAGATATGCCTTCATGATAAAAACTTTACTCACCTGACTTTGCAGCAGTGACAGATTTTACTTGCCTTTTAGCACAATAATTATATTTAATGAGAATTTATATTTATTTATAAGCTAAAGAATTGATTTAGCTTGCCGTCTACCTAATTATGATACCTTGTTTTAAAGCCATTACAAGTTTATTCAACATTTTAAACAGGATTAATGTTTATACTAGTAGAATGAAATTATTTATTTCAATTTTTTATTTTATCTCCTATGTATTTTATTCATTATGCTTTATTTATGTTTATATTTATTTATTTAGTTTTATTTATGTATTTTTATATTTTTTTCGCTTTATTTATTCTATTGTAACTTGTTTGTTAGGTTTTGCACTGATGATGGCCTCTAGTTAGGTTGAAAGCGCTTTGCCAATAAAGTTTTGTTTTGTGGAGAGACTTCCTTTCTTTTATTATTTAGGATTAATGTTTGTCTTAAATATAATTAAATAGAATGTTTTTGCTATTTTATTTACTAAAGAAATGAATTACCTCTTAGGGTCTACCTGGAGGGCCGGGTAATCCAGGAGCACCAGGGAAAGATGGAGAAGCTGGTTTACCAGGTGGTACTGGACCTCCAGGTCCACAGGGAGCTCGAGGTGAGAGAGGAGCTCCAGGTGAAAGAGGATTACAAGGATCTCCAGGATTGCTAGGACCTAGAGGACTCTCAGGACAACCGGGAATGGATGGAATACCAGTAAGTTTAGATTTATACCTAATCTAAACTATAAAATCTTAAAGCACATCAATTATTCTGGGGAATTCCTATCAATGCTATCACGAGTTAGTTTTTATAGGTATTGACACCTAATAGTATGATCAAAGAGTTATGTATGTGTAATGGTTCCAAAATCAGGTATTAATAAATCAGATTACTTTTTAGCTCATAGATTAAAAAAAGATGGTCCGGGTAGAATTTCTAAAAAAATGTGGGAATATTGATTAAAATATATTATATATTTACATAATTTAGGTAATGATGTATATTTGTTATAAATTAATGCAACAGATCTTGAGGAATCAGCACCTATATGGAGACTAATCCAATTTATATCTGGTATAGCTACTGCTAGCTCAAAAGTTATACAAGTTAGCATGTAACTCTAAATAGTTCTAAAGAGTCAATAAATAAACAAATACATAAATGTAAGATTATTAAAAGTGATTGAAAACTATTATAAAAAGAATAATATTATAAAATAATCTCAATTTTAGTAAAATAAACAAAATATCAAAAATTAGTTTTCATTAATATTTGTAGAAGAAACAATCTTTCTCAATAAATATATAATTACACTTTAAAAACCATCTTTTAATTTGTACAAAATCTAGCATTCTTTTCTCGGACTTTTAGTTATTACATTATTTTTTATGCAATTTTCTTTGAATTTCAGGGACCTGCTGGACCAAAAGGAGATAAGGGTCACATTGGACCAATAGGCTTAGTGGTAAGTTTGCACATTGGGCACTATAATTATTTAAAAAACAATGGTAAATTTGAATGAGTTGACCAAAGAGACTAATACTATTAGAGGGAGCACAGAACCCGATTAACACAGTGACAAGGAGTCTAGAAGTGAGACAGTTTCCATAGGTTCCGTAACTGTACAAACCCCTACTATAGTCTCCCGAGAAAGAGACTAGATACTCCCCCAACCCTCTACTACTCCTATTGTAGTATGCACTCTACTAACGGCGGACATTTTTCTGTGATGCCACATTAAACCACTTTATTCATAACAATTAAAGAATAGGTGAAATAGATAATAATTAAAACTAATTTTAAATTAAATTTACTTGATTTAAAACAAAATAGTTGAAAAATAATTTAATATTTACGTGGCATTGTAATTATTAGGAAAAATAAAAAAATGACGTCACCAATGTACAGTTACGGCACCTAGCTACCCATGGAATGATAAGAGCTGTTGTATCCTCCCTTTAAGTATTAGTCTCTTTGGAGTTGACTTATTGAGCAGTAGAGACTATTTTCAAAAATCTTATGACCATTTTTTTCTCTACATTTTTTAAGAATTTTTGTTAGAGCATCTAAAATGTCCCACCTGGTATACCTACTGTATAAATGAGGAAAAATAAAAAGACATGCCTATCTGTTTCCTAATTTATGAATTCTTTTAATAGGCCAGTCGGAATTATTTACATGAGTCAGAATTAAATATACAAAACAAATTAGTGCATCTACTATTAAACATAGGGGACTCTTAGGTTAATTAAAGCTAGAAGTTCACTGCAATCAATATTATTGTTTAGTATAGCATATAGCATTATGAGAGTACCAATGTAGGACATCTTCAAATAGTTTAAGAGGTATGAATAATTTATGTCAAAGATAGATTTGCCTAATTTAAAATTTATTATTCTCAAAAATTTTCTTTGAACAGTTTCTATACAGCATATATCTGTATTATAATATGGGGACCATATACTAATGATTCATTAAGTGATTTAAAGCTAGATATATTTTTGAATGACTTAGTATTTCTGCATATGAATCCTAGAGCTTTTAGAGCTTTGTTCTTGATTGACTCAATATGAAGTTTAAATGACGTTTAACATTGGAAAATAACTCCAAGGTTCTTAGTATGATCAACAGAACAGTGGTATATCATTAATTGCATAATTAAATATTATGGGAGTTCAACTTCTTAATTTGAGATTTATTTGAACAATTTCTTATTTTTTGAAAATGTTGATATCATTATCAAAAATTAAAAATTTTAGGATAGGAAAATAGTTATAATATCATTGATAAATAAAAGGGATAATATAGGGCCAAAATGAGAACCTTGAGGTACACTTGATACCACTAGGAGTATCAAACTCAGTGGATACAGTTGACTTTATTTTCACTGTTGCTCTTCTACCTCTAACAAAGGACATAATCCATGAGAGTTTGGGGTCTCTAAAACCTAACAATATTGATTCAGTTTGGAAAATGTCTAAATTAAGTTTATCAAACGTCTTTTGGAGATCTGTATGAATTACATCAATCTGAATATTAATGTCTTGATGTTCAATTATATAGTTTTTAGATATTAAGAGATTGGATACTGTTGATCTACTATAGTATTATAACTGTTACAATACTATAGGGAGAAGATTTTTTAAGACAGATTGTATTGATACAAATCTATTGCAAGATACATTTGACTTATCCCCTGATTTAAATATGGGTTTAGTAAAACTTGATTTCCAATACTGAGGAAACACATCTAGTTCTAAAGATTTATTGAAAGTAATGAATTGAGGTACACCAAGAGAACAGGCACAATTTATAATAAGTCTAGAGAGGTTATACTGTAACAAAACCATGGAAAAGATAACTATACAATTAGCAATTCTATATAAAAAATTACTAAAGAAATGAATAATTTGAACAGGGACTTCCTGGACCAAGAGGACTGACTGGCATGCAAGGTGGTAAGGGAGAGAGAGGCTCACCTGGATTACTTGGACCTCAGGGACCTCCAGGTAAACAAATCTTAAGTACTTACTTATTTAAACAAGTTCAGAGCTATAGATAAAGAGTATAATAAAACTCAAGTTTGCTCAAGGTGTAAGGGTTTGACTAAAGGTTTTGAATGATTTATTTAATTAATATATTTCACCTATCTTTGTAGGCATCTTCAAAATCTAAATTTACAAACTGCACAAATTAAGTATTAAAATAAATAAATAAACAAACACAATACCTACATAATTTTTCAAGTGCTACAAAAACAAACTATTATAATAAAACTTCCATTATCCCACTCTACACTTGGTGTAGGTCTTAAAACACAAGTTTTTAATTAACATCAGTAGTATGCCATAGCTAGAAGGTTAAGTACTTATAAGTATATTGGCAGGAAGTTGAATAAGTAAATTAACCCTTAGTAGATATAGTCAGTGGCAAACTGTGCCTTTTAAAATTCATAGGTTAACTATGGAAAACACACTTAACTGTAATGCTCATGTCAGTAAACTATCGTGATTGTGGTTTTGTGACTAACTCTTTTAACAGATCCTAAATAAATGGTAGTTAAGTCAATGTCTGTTTTAAATTTTTCCCCAGTTAATGGTTAAGTTAAGCTATTTTAAGGTTCTATGCTATTTAATTCTTATATTTAGATATCACAGATTTTTGTTCATAGAAAAACCTTTTAACTATTTTTCTCAGGCCGACAAGGAGAGAGAGGTTTACAGGGACCTATAGGAGCACCAGGAGCTCCGGGGGAACCAGCTGAGAGAGGTGACACAGGTCAACCTGGAAGTCCTGGGGAACCTGGTCCTCCAGGATCACCAGGTCTAAGAGGAACACCAGGTCAACCAGGGTTGCAAGGATTTCCAGGAACTCAAGGCCAACCTGGACCTCATGGTCTTAAGGGAGAAAGAGGGACACAAGGACCTAAAGGAGATCAAGGACTTTCAGGACCTCCAGGTTAGTAAATACTTCCTAGTACAATGATCGACAAATCTTTTCTAAAGAAAGATGGCAAGACTATCCAATTAAAATTCAGTCTGGATTTCACAATTAAGTGAGCTAAATAAAAAGCTGGAGTCAGCAAAACAAAATAAAGTTATAGAGTCTGATAAAAAAACCAACAATAAAACATATTTGTATTGGAGTGTCTACACATAAAACACTTCATTTTATTACTCTTTCATAGTTTTTAGTCATAAACTAATCTGTTTTGCTGTTCTACTGACAGCCTTGGATTATGAATTAAGTTATTAATTATAAAGTTCTTAAAGAAAATTAATATTTTCTTTAGGCAAGCCAGGGGAAGCTGGACCAATGGGATTGACAGGTTTAACAGGGGCTAAAGGCGGCAGAGGAGAAATGGGACCGCGTGGTCCAGTAGGAATGATGGGACCTATAGGACCTCCAGGATCACCTGGTCATCCTGGTGAGGCAGGTAAACAAGGAGTTGCAGGTCCTCCTGGACTGCCAGGAATAAAAGGTACACCTGGAGAACCTGGTAGACATGGCCTACCAGGACCACAAGGTTTATCAGGAGCTCCTGGTGCTGAGGGACCAAAGGGTGAGACAGGATCAATTGGACAACCTGGGAAAAATGGACCTCCAGGGCCTCAGGGACCACCTGGTGATAGAGGGTTACCTGGTCTACCAGGGCCAACTGGGCCAGTAGGAGCTAGAGGATTACGAGGAGCAACGGTAATATTTCAAAACTTTTTAAATAATAGATTTCAATAAAGTTCAGTGAATGGTAGTGGTATTAAGAGCAAGGCCCTGTACAACCATCAACATTATACATTAAAGAACCTCGTGAGTGCAGATAAAAATTAACGACTTGTAACAAATAGTGTTCAGTGGACCTGTAAATGTATACATTTTCTGAAAGGGCATGTCAACCGGGTAAGGAGTTTTCATTAGTAAATTCTATTTAAAACCTACTAAACCAATTATTTGTTGATATTTAAAAATTTATTGTTTTTAAGGTAAAAATATCTCAAGAAGACTCAGCAAATTCATAAATTTTTTAAATGAGCAAAAGACATGTTGATAGCTACTTCCACAAAACATTCATTCTTATGAATGTTTTGTGGAGTTCTTTCTTCTTCATTAGATTCTTGGATTCAATTGTTTTGATGAGTTCTACTCATCATTATGAGTAGAACTCATATGAGTTCTACTCAAACAACAGATCTCACAACACTCCCATGGTGTGTTGCACATATTTTTAAAAGGTTTTTTTTGTGATAAAATGGTATACCAAATTGATCGTTTGTGTGAACAAATTATTACATAATTTGTTTTGACATATTTCATAAATAAGAAATTATCTTTAAATAGACGTATAACTATTTATTAACTATCTTAACTTTTATATTTTTTAAGTAAAAGTTTCATAGGGCATATAATATATAAATAAAATGAGTATAGAAGCTGTGTGTCATGCCTGTCTTATTCCGTTTGGAAATTCACTGTAAGGAATCGAAAGAGAAATATTTTTTGAGCCTAAAAAACCAGAAGTCGTTTAAAGGCTCTACAGCAGAAAAAATAATTTATTATTACTATTGATTTTTTTCTATTTTAATAAAAAAAAATCTTAGATGACATTTTATATTTTCCACTTAAAGTAGAAAAGATTTTTCAGTCAATTCATTGTCTTTATAATAAAAGATAATGCTTTTCAGGGAGAACCTGGAGAGGCAGGAAAGCCAGGTAATGAGGGATTACCCGGCCCACAAGGACCACTTGGTCTGACTGGCCCTCCGGGATCACCTGGTGATCAGGGACCAGAGGGTCTACCTGGTAAGCAAGGTCCTCCTGGTCTAACAGGTAGACCTGGGGATAAAGGACCCATAGGACAACAAGGTCCAGCAGGACTGTCAGGACCACCTGGACTTCCAGTAAGTAAACTTCTACATGAGCTCGATCAAAAAGTTAAACAATCAAAAGAAAAATGTAATACTTCCTTCATGTGTAATAGTTATTCCAAGATATACCAAAGTCTGACTATGGCATATCATGGAATTACTATTATTTATGAAGGACCTATTATGATTATGATTATCTGATGATTATGATCTATTATGATTATAATTACTTGATGATTATGACCTATTATGATTATAATTACTTAATGATTATGATCTATTATGATTACCAGATAATTATGATCTATTATGATTATGATTACCTCATGATTATGACCTATTATGATTGTGATTACTATACTTAGTAATCACAATCAAATGTTCCTGCCATGAAATAAATTTATTTATTAATAAAACAATGGGCAATATACAAAAATTCTAGCACAATCTCACATGTTGTGAGCACTTAAGAATGGTCTACAATAATTACAACTCCATCTTTGTCTTTCCTTCAATAAGCTTTAGTGGCTCTAAGCAGAGCTGGCTTTCAGCTAAGTATAAACCACAACTGGACAGTACTACTTTTTTTTTTCTCAAATAGCTTTTATTACAAATAATATACAAATATAAACATTTAATGCTTTATTTAATATATTATTAATATATTAAATAATATAATTAATATATTTATTTAATACTTAATTTAAGAAATTCAAAGAAACATAAAATGCATTATTAAAACACTAAAAAGAGAAGCAAGTAAATACGAAAATAACATAAAAGAGATACACTCTTGTAAATAATTCAATAAATAAATAGTTATAGAGAGAAAGTACCAATGAGTTGTTGTTTGATAATTCCCTCTTTAAGCCTGACGGAAGGGAAGAACCCGCTAAAGCTTATTTTATTTTTTTATTTTATTTTTTTATTTTATTAATATAAAAAAACAGACCAGGTCCAAATGACATAATTATAACAAATCTCCTTCCATTAGCCTTATTATTTAAACATAAATGAAGTCCATCTTTAAAAGAAAATAAAAATAGAGAGTCTCTCCACAGAAAACTTTGTTTATTTACAAATTACGCAAAGCACTTTTGACCTAACAAGAGGCCATCATTAGTGCCTGACAAATAAATAGGAAAATACAAAATTAAAAAACTCAAAATTAAGAAGATAACAATAAAAATAAATGAATAAACAAATATAAGATAGGTACAAAGATAATTAAAATAAATAGAATAAATAAAAAATAAAATTACATTGACACAAATTAAAGAAGAAAGGGGCTGGTTTGAGAGACTATTTATTTTTCTTCTTGTCATTACCATGATGTTCCACCACCTTTTTTGTTAGTAACTTAGAGAAATAGTTTTAGTGGCTTGGTAGAGAAACAATCTAGTGATTGCACTCAACTAGGAGTAATTAAAATAAATAAAATAGATAATAGGAAGTATGTAAAATTAAGATTATATAGAGAGCTTAAGGAAATTAAAAAAAATGAAATAAATAGAAAAATAATAATAGTAGTAAAACCAAAAGAGTCTGCAGCCTTTGACAGCTTAGAACATTGCTCAATATGAGGCAGCTTAGTGCCTCTAGACTAGTCAGCTCAACCTGAGTTTATTCTTTTGCCATTGTTCATGAAGTGCAAAAAATAAGTCCTTACCATGTGCTTCCCCGCTAGTATGCTAATCACTTCGCTAGTTATAATATCATACTTTATTTCAGGGGCCACAAGGTCCTTCAGGGCCCCCAGGACCTGCTGGAGAAAGAGGACTTAGAGGTGAAACAGGACCTAGAGGAGTTGATGGACCAATAGTATGTATTTCAGTTGAAAATAAGCACTTTATTTCTTGTTGCAAACAGAAAATGGGTACAAATTAAGCTTTTATTTATTTGAGAATATTTTTGGGTGATAAGAGTACCAGAAGTAAACTAACAGCATATGCAGGGACTGCCCAGTGAGGGCAAGTGATGGCAGCCCTCCTTGGGCCAAAAATAAACTTAAAGAAAAAACAATGAAAATTTAAAAAAAATATTAACTTCTTAAGTAGTTTTAAGCTTATAATATATAAATATATTTATTTATTATAATGATGTAATATATTCATTACACTAGAAACAAATGTTTCAAAGGTAGGGCCTAAATGACAAATGTTTTTAAAGTACATAAAATATTCTCAATTTGTTATTGTTACCTGAATCTAAAGTCTTTAAGGTCCCTATTTATTTTACTTGGACTTTTAGTGGCCCCATACGGAAGACGAGGGCCAAAAAGGGCCCTAGCATACAATCAGTGCCCTAAAGCAGTATAAAAGGGCTCTATATATTTTTTTTAATTAATGAGAAATGTATTCTAAATTTTAGATCTTTATGACCTTATCCATTATAATTAGAGATTTAGGGGCCCCATATGAAGACTAGAGCCAATGATGGTCCTTAACATACTTGATCAGAGCCCTAAAGGAACAGAAAAGGGCCTTAGGGATTTTCTAAGTACTTAAACTATTCTCACTTTGCTACCTAAATATAGGCCCTTTAATACCCCTATTATTTATACCTGGACCTTTAAAGATCCCATACAAAAGACTAGGGCCACAAGGGACCCTTAACATACTAGATCAGGGCCCTAAAGCAGTACAAAAGAGCCCTAGAGATTAAACATACAATAGTTTAATGAATAAACTTAAGTTTGATTTATTTTTTAGTTAAGTTTATTTTATACCTACTTATTTCAGTGACTTCAGTTAAAATAATTTTATTTTACTAAATACTAAATTAAATTAAGCTTAACTAAATTAAGGTCTACTTAGTAATATAGGACCCCCATCCCTAAAAGATTTAGGTTTTTGCCCTTTTAGGCAAACCCTCCATGGACCTTTCTGGTTCAGCACTTGGACCTGCTATCCAGAGTTTATGTTCAATCCTGATAGTGGGTTTTTTTATATTTATTGGAGGGATAGAAACCATTACATGTGTGGTCGTTCTAAAGAGTACTAGACTTTTATAATAGTCTTAAAATTGTGACAACCCTGTGGAGATTTGTTAATAACTAAATTATAAACATATCTCCACTTAGTTGTCTAAGTGGAGATATGTTGTGGAGTGATATACGGCTAACAATCAGGCAACTTAGCTGTCTACCTGTAATTCACAGATTGTCTTGAGTCAGAAAATCAAGATTTTTATTCACTTTTTAATTAATTGTTAAACCATTTAAGTCAAAATTCAAATCAATTAAAGGTAGTCAGTCTTTTATTAAATTTATTATGAGGTTTTCATAAAAATGTTAAACTTGTGACAGTCAGTAGAATTTTATTTTTAATACATCAAAACTATTAACAGATCTCTACTTGGCTTTTCCAACAGTGTTAAACTTGTGACAACTTTTATATACGTAAACTTTTATAAAAACTAAGCATTTACAAACGTTTAATATTTTTAACTTAAATTTAATTTTTATAGGGTCTTAGAGGAAAACCAGGGCCTCCTGGAGATCAAGGCCAGAAAGGAGATAGAGGAGATATTGGTATTCAAGGTATCAAAGGTCACAGAGGTTTAACTGGTCTTCAAGGTCTTCCTGGAATACCAGTAAGTTGTGTGAGGCGATGGTCAAGTAAAATAATTCCAATTGACAAAAAATTAGTCTTACGATTATAAAAAAAAATCACAGGGTTCTTCTAGTTAATTTTTATCATATATATTATATATATATATATTATATATATATATATATATATATATATAATATATATTAATATATAACCTGGTCATAAAACATATTTATATATTTTTTTAATTAAGAGGCCAAGGAAATGGCCTCTCCCCTCTCCACGGCTTTTTAATGCTCACGACCTCACGAGCTGAATTTCATTTAAAAATATAATAAAAATGCATTAATATTGTTCATATAGGGGGCTCCAGGTGATAAAGGAATGATGGGATTACCAGGACCACCAGGCAAGGATGGGGATATTGGACCTAGAGGTAATCTGTTTTATTCAAAAAGATGACCAACATGTTTAAAAATAGGAGGAAAATATAAACACTTGCTTTTTGTATGATAGCGATTCAGATTATTGCCGAAGTCAGCAGAAATCCTTTAGTTAAAACACTTAATGTGTCATTTAAAATCAAAAAATTAACTTGACAGGTATCCAAGGCCAATTGTATAAAAATAATAAAAATAAACTTGACAGGTTTCCATGTCTAATTGTATAAAATAATAAAAATAAACTTGACAAGGCCAATTGTATAAAAAAAAATACACTTTACTGGTTTCCAAGGCTAATTGTATAAAGCGGTATCAGAGTAATCTCACATTTTTTAACTGTTTAATAATCCTCTAATCAAAATGTATGTACTATACTTTGGGTACAGGCACCTTGTATCCTCCCCTTTTGGTATTTTCTTTTCTTTCCTAGTGTGGACTACCATTTCTTGTTTTAGAATATAAAAACCACCTGATTCATATTGCAGTATGTCTTCAGAATCCCTTTGTTCAATTCTCGGCTGTACGTGCAAGTACTGACTTCATTGAATCCTTCTTAAAACTAGTGATCTGACATAAACTGCGGATATTATATCCGTATTGAAATGAAACTTTGTACGCAAGTTTATAACAATCACATATAGATAGACAACTTACCTGTGGTAAAAGGCGAGGAACATTAATAGAAAAATCCATTTAAATCTAAGAATTATTTATACAATATTATCACAAGTTATTCATAGGAATCATAGAGGTTTGTTATCAAATACATCTCTCCACCAATAAAAAATATTGGTGGAGGATTTGTATTTGATTACAAACCTCTTGGATTAATAGATGGACTCCACAATGCAGCCAACTTTACTGGATTATTCATACAAAGTGATTTGTTAATTTAATCAGCCTTATAAACTAAAGGAAAACTACTCTGAGAGTAGAAGTTAAACATAACATAAGATATAATTAACTTAATGTGGTAAACAATTTTAAAGATACCTTCCATACGCTTTGAGCCTGTAAATTCAGGTTGATTTTCTGGTGTATTAGGTTTACAAGGAAGAGATGGTAGTCAAGGAGCTCAGGGCCCACCTGGTCCTCCTGGACCAAGAGGACCTTCAGGAGAACCAGGTAGAAATGGTTTGGTTGGTGACCCAGGACCAATGGGGCCACCTGGTCCCCCTGGTGAACCACTCAGCTATGATGCAGCAGCTTTAGCAGCTATGCTTACCCATGCTAATATGAAGGTATGTTTCAATTACAAAATATCAGGGAAGTAGAATAATTTATAAATATAACTAATAATACTAGAGCATTAATAACTATTTATTTGGTTATAAACAAATAATTTTTATATTATTAGTATTCGTCACCATTGTATATAATTTTTAATTTATTTAAAGACTTTGGATGGGACTGAAAAAACAACTTGTTACTTCTTTAAATGACTATATTTCGCCTGACCCTAGGCATACTCAAGTCTACAAACAGGATAAAAATTAAAAAAAAAACGTTAGAATTATCTAACTTAGTCTAAAAATCCTTTATGTGTAGAAGTAGGATTTTTAGACTTGGTTAGATTATCCTAACGTTTTTTAAAAATTTTATTCTGTTTGTAGACATGAGTATGCCTGGGGTCAGGCGAAATATAGTCATTTAAAGAAGTAAGAAGTTGTAATTCCAGTGTCTTTAAAAAAAATTACAAATAATATTTTTTTATCTACTCGAGATTATCTCCAAGACAATAAGCTGGAGATGAAAATCTCATACAACATACACACACACACACACACACACACACACACACACACCACATATATATATATATATATATATATATATATATTATATATATATATATATATATATATATATATATATATATATATATATATATATATATATATATATATATATATATATATATATATATATATATATATATATATATTATATATATATTCTTGATCAGTGAGTCCTCCTTTAAAAAAACATCTCCTCCTCCATAACCCCAACCTCATTTTTTTTTGAAAATTCACTAATAAGAACAAGAATGGAAGCAGCTTAATTGCAATAATTGGTGCTAAAATATGAGATTGAATGTGCCCAAAAAAGACTATTAGAAAAGATAAATGATAGTGACTTCAAATAAGTCACAAATAAAAACAAAATACAAAAACAAGCATAGTTTTGAAAAATTACTTAACTGAAGTTAAGAATATATTCTTAATCCTAAACGTAGACAACATAAAGGATGATAACCACAATCTCCAATATACTTACAGTGATAGGTGATAAAAAGTAAAAATATAATAATATACTATGGATCTCTCTTATTTTTTAGGGTCCACCAGATTCACTCAGTGGCGATGAACCAATGAAAATATTTGGTAAAGATATGTCTGAGTTAGAGAAGAAGAAGCTTATAACCAAAGCCTACCAACAACTTAAAGTTAGTTTTGAGAAATTCATGAAACCAGATGGCACTCAGGAAGCTCCTGCCAAGACTTGTAGGGATCTTGCTGTTGCTCATCCACACTTCTCTTCAGGTAATGAATCACTCTCATCTGTAGAGATATAATTGCTAGAGAGGCCCTACAGGTTAAGGATGTAAATAAAAGTCTATCCACAAATAAATTTCAACCAATGTAATGTAATTATGAGACTGCATCCAGTCTAAAATCTTGTAACAAGACTCAAGAGGAAAAATTATAGCTTCTTCTCACCGGCCGAGGATGACCTGTATTAGGTTGAAAGCCGGTTTGTCATCATTACATGGTTGAAATTTATTTGTGGATAGACTTTTATTACATCCTTATGGTATAAAATCCACTAGCACTTATCATTGAAATACCTACAGGTTACATTTTGAAACATCAAAAACGTAACATGACGACATTGGCTTATAAATTAATCAAATAATCAGTACATAAGTACAGTAACTTTAAAAATACAGAACTTATGAATACATTTTGAAGGTATGAATACAAATCAAAACACAAGCAATATGCGGGAAGCCGAAAACAATAGATTTATTATAACCTTAACTCACTCTTGAAGGAGGTTACTCAGAGCCCCAAAAAGATATTTCAGGCTCTCAATGGATTTTGATAGGCTAGCCCCCTTTAGTACATATCTGTATACTCTCACCCATAAGGGTATTTTGGGAAGGATAAAGGTTACCAATTTAGAATACCAAACTAATTTGACGAGCTAATCAGCATACCAGTTAACTTAACTCAGAGCTAGATTCGAGTAGGTAACCAAACTAGAATTATTATTATCTCATGAGAGTTAACATAAAAGGTTTTGGTTGGATTTATCCTATAGTTATGATTCTGATAGTTATCCTATCAGAAGGGTTTAGCTCTTAGAAAGTAATAATAAAATCAATTGCATGATTGGTTGTTTATCTGTGAGCAAATAATCATTTTGAGGTGTCTCACTCTCACTGAATATTACGATTAGGTGAAACTTTAAGTTAAAGTATATCATCTATAATAGATATTAATAAAGAAATTTTATTAAAAATATTTTGAAAGAAAACAAAAAAATAAAGCAAACCTACAATTAAACTAAAGTTCAGCCAGTGTTAAGAAAGAGGTGCTAATTATATTTTAAAAAGTATCTCTCATCTCTGAGAGTATGAAACATTTTACATAAAGTAAAAGAAACCTAAGCAGGGGTGGACTGGCCTGGCCATTGAGGGGGAGGGTGGCAGCCCTCCTCGGCCCCCTCTGCCAAAAATAAACTTTAAGAAAAAATAACGTAAATTAAAAAAAAATATTTACATATTTAATATATTCATAACACATGAGTCTCAGGAGCCCAATACTCTAAGGTAGGGCCTAAAAAGCCCCTAGAGACAAATTTGTTTAAAGCACACTAATGTTTTTAAAAATATTGTCAATTTCTTACCTAAATTTAGGTCCTTTAAGGCATAGATAAAGGATATAATAGCGCTTAGTGCTGCCATCTATTGGTGTTAAAGAACGCGTTTTTAGAGGAATTCTTCAAATAATCTTCTTCACGAAGGCGGGGGATATTTCTTATTACTGACACCCCCCTGCTTTAAGGCCCCCATTCTTTATACTTGGGCCTTTAAAGGTCCCAAATGGAAGACTAGGGCCTCAAGGGGCCCTTAACATACTTGATTAGGGCCCTAAAGCAGTACGAAAGGACCCTTATGATTAAACATAAAATAGTTTAATTAGAAATTTCATTTAAATAAATAAACTTAAGTTTATTTAATTTGTACTTATTTATTTTATTTTCTAAAGTTTCTTTTAATTTATTTAAATAAAATACAATCATTTGAAATATGAAGTTAAAGTTAAATAAATTAAATTAAGCTTGCTATAATCATTAACACTACTCTAAAAGTTGACCCCTCTGAGAATCAATATAGGAACTCCCTCCCCCCCACACTATTGGGCCTCCTGAGATGAAGATTTGGACCCTTTTAGGCCAAACCCTCCTCGGGCCTTTTAGGTTCAGTCCGCCACTGAACCTAAGGTAGTTCTTGAGCAGAGGGAACTCCATGATAAGTGCCCCACCAATAATTAGCTGTTGCTAAAATAAAGAAAATGAACTAAAATGAGCTGAGAATATTTTATCTAAAAGAAAAGCTTAACTGAAGGCTTGTAAAGATGTTTTAAAATTGAAGATAATTAAAAATATTTTATCTAAAAGAAAAGCTTAACTGAAGGCTTGTAATGAGTGTTTTAAATTTGAGAGATAATTATAAAATATTTTATCTAAAAGAAAAGCTTAACTGAAGGCTTGTAATGAGTGTTTTAAATTTGAAAGCTAATTATAAGATGTTTTATCTAAAATAATAAATTGAGCTTTGGAGAGAAGAGAAGAGAGAGGAGTGTTTAACTGTGTTTATTGTGAGTTTATCTGTGGAGAGCAGTGATAAATAAAAAAACAGTTTTTGTCTCACCAATAATTTATTGTAATTATTAACAGAGACGTCATTCAATCTTCATTGGTCATCATCAAGGCTCCATTATTTCTCTTAATGAAAATTGAAATATTTGACTTAAAATTGCCATTGAAATTAACTTGAAGGACGATTTGAGAATAATATAGCTAGTAAATAAATCTTTTGAAAAGCAAAGCACAGAAAATTTGAAAATATTAAACATTCAATAAATTTTTCAAATTTAATCATTTTGAGTTAAACTTTTTCTTAAATGATAACAGATCTAATTTTAAACGCTTGAAACTTAAGTTGGAAATACACTTCAATTTACTCATTTGACCATGAATGTTTTTTTATATTGCCATTATTTTGGCACAGATTTAGATCTGTTATCTCTTAAGATAAATTTTAACTGGAAATGGTCAAATGAGTAAATTGAATTGTATTTCCAACTTAAGTTTCAAACCTTTAAAATCAGATCTGTTATCATTTAAGAAAAAGTTTAACTTAAAATGGTAAAATTTGAAAAATGTATTGAATGTTTAATATTTCCAACTTCATTTTCAAACTTTCTGTGCTTTGCCTTTCAAACGATTTATTTACTAGCTATGTTATTTTCAAATCGTCCTTCAAGTTAATTTTAAAGGCACTTTTAAGTCAAATATTTCAATTTTTTTTGCAGATAATCTTTTATTGCATAGTTTCAAACAAAATATTGATAAATCATGTTTGTTTACCATTTAACAGGTGACTACTGGATAGATCCAAATGAAGGAGATATAAAGGATTCAATACTTGTTCACTGTAATATTGAGGACAGATCTTCTTGTATTTATGCCAATCCCCAGGAGACACAGCAAATTACACTCGATACCAAGGAACCTGAAGTATGGCTAGGGGAAATCACCAATGGTGTGAAGGTAAATAAACACATTTATTTTATTCAAATATATAAGCAAAGGCTCAAGCACAATGGGTGTAACAATGTTATAACAAAACAAAATAACAGCAAAATCTAACAACAAAAACCACCAATGCCCCTAGAGTAGGCGACACAGAATGGGAAGGAAAAAATGGGTACGGGGTACATCGGATTAACTATGCTCAACCTCCCTGCTTCAGACTCGCTTCGCTCGACCTCAGAAATAAAGTTCGCAAAATTTAGTAGCCAGTTAGTTAATGCATCCCAGCGGTCACCCATGCGGCACTGACCACGCTCAATGCTGCTTAATTTTTATGATCCAACAAAAATCACGGATATACTTGTCATACTGAAACGAAACTTAGTGTACTTATTTATTAGGCAGTAATATACACTTGTACCTAATTTGCACCATTTTCCAATTTTTTAAAAAACGTATAAAAATCATTCGATAAAAATTGAACAAATGATGATAATGAGATGAAACTTAGCACATATGTTAGTCTTATACATAGTCACATGAATGCCAAATCTCAATTCGATCGCATCATTTTTCCGCGTTATATGATTTTTTGAAAATTTTGCTAAGTTATTATTACAGGTTAATTACGTCATAAAAAATTATTTTCCGAATACCGCAACTACTAACGGTACAAAGTTTCAACTCACTAGCATAAATACACTGGGCGCTACGATGATATCAGACACACACGCATACAAACAGACAACTTTGCAAAAAGTTAGGGTTTTCTAAATATCTGGTGATATTTAACCGACATCATTATATTATTTATGAAATATATTTTTTTCTAGATATCCTACAAAGCAGACAGCAATCAAATATCATTTCTACAATTGCTCTCTGTGTCGGTAACACAGAACATTACATATAACTGCAAGAACTCAGTAGCTTACTACGACTCCAAGACTAAATCATACAGAAAGAGTCTCAAGCTTCTCGGATGGAATGATTCCGAGATATCTGGTAGAGGAAACCCTAAATTAAAATATCATATTATAGAAGATGAATGCAGGGTAAGTCACTGAATAATCCAAAATATAAAATAAAAATATCATATTATAGAAGATGAGTGCAGGGTAAGTCACTGAATAATCCAATATATAAAATAAACATATCATATTATAGAAGATGAGTGCAGGGTAAGTCACTGAATAATCCAATATATAAAATAAAAATATCATATTATGAAGATGAGTGCAGGGTAAGTCACTGAATAAATCCAATATATAATAAAAAATATATATTATAGAAGATGAGTGCAGGGTAAGTCACTGAATAATCCAATATATAAATAAAAATACATATTATAGAAGATAAGTGCAGGGTAAGTCACTGAATAATCCAATATATAAAATAAAAATATCATATTATAGAAGATGAGTGCAGGGTAAGTCACTGAATAATCCAATATATAAAATAAAAATTGGTAACAGGGTACCTCGGGACTTTTCCATTTGTTACACTCAATTAGAAGGCCAAAGGGAATTGAACCCCCCCCCCCTTTTTCATGATGACAACCTCATTTTCTAAATCTCATTTAGCTTAATTTTCTTTGAAATTTTACTGAAGAACCATTTATTACATTATAGTACACAGTTATAATCAGTTGACAGCATGGGAAAATAATGCGAGGGAACCAATGAGGTTAGTCCTGGATGTTAAACCAAGCCCACTATTTCATATCAGCCCAAACTTATTGGTTCCTCAACACTATTTTCTCACTCTGTCAACTGATTATAATAGATTCAACTATTATAATCAGTTGGTAAACTGTCAACTGGTGTGGTATACTATAATAGATTCCTATGTAAAAGTATAGGCAGATAAAGTTTGTTAAAAATGCTAACAAAGACATTTTATGAAATAAAGCATAATCTTCCAACCATGAAGAGACTGGATGAAAGGATAAATTTTTTTAATAGTCAATTAAATTCTCATTATTGTTTTTTTCCAGCTAAAATCCCCAGATTGGAAAAAGACAAGAATCAGTTACACAACAAGTAAACCTTCAAGACTTCCCATCAATGACATAGCACTGAGAGACATTGGCAAACCTGATCAATCCTTCTCCCTTTATATCGGACCAGCTTGTTTTAAATAATAACTATAACTTAGTACAAAATTTAAGTATTAATATTTATTATAAATTAAGACTGAAAACTCATTTTAAATAAATGTAATTGAGAACATCGCCTGAGTACCCCATTTCAAATTTATTACACTATTAAATTTAAAGAATTAAGTAGAACTATAGTTTTCTTTTAATAGATAATCATTCTGCTTTATATGAAAAAGATAAAAATGTTTACACTGGTTTTCCAGAACTGAGATCCTTTTTTAAATCTTATTTATATTTTATAAATAAATTTTAATAATAAAATCCAATCTAATAAACTGTGCAGACTTCAACAGTTATTGTCTTGAAGATTAAGGTCTTCCGGTGGTGACCATGTCAATGTAGACAATGAATTTGATGTTTTGCTTCCATGGTGAGAGGGATGTAGGACACCATTGATGAAAACAATGCTTACCAAACTGACCAAGTTCAGTAAACATTAATTTTAACCAATAAGATTTTGAGATTTATAAATAAAAACATTCAAAATTAAAACTAAAGTATTTGTTAGTATTTTTTTGTGTACATTACATCAAATTCTTATAGAAAATACTAAATCAAATTCAAAACATTTTTTTTTTTTGGTTAGGCTAGCACTAATGATGGCCTCTTGTTAGGTAAAAAGTGCTTTGTTTGTATTTTTATTATTATCATAAACTCTATTATCCTTACCTTGCTTCTTTAAAACTGATTCTTTATTCATCAAAAGAGAATTTTTGCAACATAATGACTTGAGATTTATATTATGCTATAGTACTATTTGTAAAATACATTTTTTTTAAATTTAGTCTTATTTTTATATATATACCTTATTAATGTTAATTATTTTGCAAAACAACCCCATAATATTTAATATTGAACACAATATTAAGATACTATTACTGGTACCTTAAATCTACTGGTACCATTAGTTTTTAGTAATAAACTTAGGGCTACTTCAATGATTTCCAAACATTTTAAATATGAAGAGTGTATTAATAATAAAATAATGCAAATTAGGTTAGACTGAAGTTGTAAATACAGTACCTTAACTTTCAGATTCAGCAAATCTGTGTCTTTTAACAGAGATTAAACTTTATCAAAACCAAATGTCTGCATATCAGTGTGATTGGAAGATAAGATGTTTGTTATTGCTGAGTTCATGAATATTCGAAAACAAGGTTATTTTCAAGAACTCTTAAAAGATATGAAGTGCAGGAAGACTTATACCTTATACCTCATCTATTTAAAACCCTTCCGACCAGCAGAGATATCCCTCCCATCATACAAGAACTTTGTTAGGGGGTATAGGGTTCAACCCTCCCGTTAGTTGTTAAAGTGTTACTCATTTTTCACAAATTTCAAATAAATCAAAAAATCCTTTCATTGTTTTTTCTTTACAAAAGTAAATAACTGAGAACAAAAGACTCAAAAATAATGAACAGTGTAATTATTGTGACATTATATTAGTGAACAAAATTACAAAAGTTAGTGATAATTATAGATTAAAGAGTGTAATAAATATTAAATATTTAACATTGTATTTGGACCTTTTGTCATTCACAAAATTTTTTTATGACAGATGAATTTAAATTCTTTATAACAGGCCAAATAAGAAATAAATGAAAAGAAAAAGCTCTCAAATAATTAACATATAAAAGAAATTCAAAAAAATTACATCTTTAAATGTTAATAAAACTGGCTGTATTTGTCATCTTCTTCGTCTATTTCAAGTTTTGTTTGATTGACATCCTGGCTGTACCTAATAAATCCAAAATCAGTTAGATTACCTTGATCTTCATTAACATTACTCACACCGTCGATTGAAAATATGCCTCTAAGGAATCTTCTCTTCTCAACAACTGATACTAATCCTAAACACTGCTCGAGAAAATCATTTAATCTTTGATGAGAAGCATTCTCATGGTAAAGTAAAACCAGTAAACTTGTTCTCCATATAACATGCATTAAAGTGCCGTTCATTTTTAGAAGAAATTGAATAAGAGTCGATGCACAAGACCAATTACTCTGTCCAACACAGTAACGCAGCTCATTAAGAAGCAAGTTGCAACTAGTTGAATAGTTATTAGTATGATGAGTGCTAAATCGCCCTAATGCATGTTCTCTGGAGCCACAAACCATACGAATCCTATTTTTACGTCGATAATACTCATTTTTACCCTTTCTTTTCAGTTCTAGTTTTACTAATTGTAATGCTTCCTTTAAATCTCTTCTGTCTATTTCTAGATCCATCTGAGGTTGTTTTGCTTTTTTCTTGTTAACCATTATATTACAGCATTACACTGAAAACAGATACACATATGAATATTATTGGTTAAATATTCATACATTCATACAAACTTAAATTTTGAACCTGCTAACTTATAATTGTGTAATAGAATTAACAAGTAATTTAATAATGTTTTTCGGGCTTTCGATATGACTGGAAAAGTCAGAAATGAAAATTATTACGGCTATGGCTACTTTTAGCAACTATTGTAATTGTAGAGGAGGTTATGCCAATGTCATTGATGAAGAAATTTTGTGTAACAGAAATTCGTACAAAACGACAACAAAAACAATTTTTTTTACGAGCACAAGCATAGATAAACAATATTAACATAGATGGCTCACTCAAAGATTTTTTTTTAAAATAGTTGATGGGATGCAGGAGGCTCAAGTAGTACAGTCTAGTGGTGACAGCGTGAATCTGTCAGCTATTTTCATTTCTGACATTTTTATTTATTTATTTTTATTCAACCAAACAATGAGCTGTTGAGGGTAATCAAGTCTTTCCATCCGCTTTTCAGCACTAGAATGATGAGGAGTCGATGGATGAGTGATCCCAAGAAAGCTCTATAAGAATTTCGTATAAATTGGTAAAAAGTGAAAAATATTAATTTCTCACTCTTACTTCACCCATTCTGTCGTCCCCCTTTAGATTTGAACCTCTAGTGTCAGAGTTTCAAATTTTGTTTGTTTTCTTTACTTATCCGTTTGCGCCAACCCGAGATGTTATATTCAGATAGCAAATTTAAATTTTAAGTCTAAAACACTAAAATTGAATAATTGTTATTTTTTTAAGAAAACAATGGTGCTGCTTTGCGTGATGAGGCCTCCAAGTTTTGAAAAACAAAAATACATCGCAAATACTACAGCATACCATAGATCTTTGTTTACTTTTATTTTACTAAACGATTGGCAACTGTTCGTATTTAAAAAAATACTACAGCACAATCTAGTAGAGAATAGAGCAAATATATTTTTACTACTAGCGCTCTTCAAGACTCTAGTGATGAGGCCCCCAACTTAAACCATAAACACAAACTTGTCAATTGAGTGTTCCTACTACACTCGGGAGTGAACCATCTATGTTAATATTGTTTATCTATGAGCACAAGTAAAACAGTGGGACAGTAAAACAAAATACTATGACATCTGTCTGTCACTTACAGAGTAGCAGCCATATTTAAAAATATCTAAAGAAACTCGATCTTTGTTAATAATTTATTTTTTTGAAACTCGTAATAGATTTTTAAGGGAGTCAATAACTTGTTATTCTATTCCTCTATATTACTTACGGCTATAATAGTTCGTTTATTATAACAAAAGCAGCTATGTCAATAGTTAATTTAAATAATAAGTTTTGAAAATTTGAAGTCCACATGATGAATCACAAATGATTAAAGCTAAATTAAGCTCCATAATATACTGGTATCAGCAGTAGTAGTAGGTTTTTCCTTGCACCACTGAAAAATCATGTCTCACCAACTAGTGAAACACTACTACAAGGTGATTGTAAGTAAGACACAATTTCGCACTCCTGATTATCTTCTTCCCAATTATATCAAAGATTAAATATAGTTAACATACAAAATTTTGTTAGTAGACTCAATTAAAAATATTTACAATGAAAAAATACAAGTTAAGTACAGTAGAACTGAAGTTACCTTTTCTACAATGGAGAACTACATACTATTGTTAATAACTTAACTATTGTTAAAAAACTAAAATTTAAAAATCCTTACCCATGCTTCTATTTACTCTTTACACATACTTCTATTACGTTTATACTTCTATTCTCTATGTCCTTACTTATCAAAGCAACAAATCATACTCTAAAACTTCTTTTCTCTATATAACAAGACTTGTTATTGTTGTTAACTTCTAAGCTTATACAGCCTTAAACTTAATATGACAGGCATGAATTGTTTTTGTTTATAATTAATTCTTTGGAAGTAAATGTAATATGGCTTTGAGATTGTTTTGTTACTTAAAAAACAAGTTACTTAATAAACAACAAACAAGACTTAATAAATAAAACAAATCAAAAAGCCCACGTTTTCTTTGTTGTTTTATGTATTTGTAATTAACTCCAAGCGAAGCGGCTTTTCATTTCCAAATCTAGTTCATTGACTACAGCATAGAGTATTGAACTTGAACAGACTATATTTTTTTAAACGAACATTTTTATTGGTTCAAGTGGGCATAACTAACAAAATGTGAGTATATTTGAGAATACATGAAAAACTTAATTAAATTTTTGGTGTTTAGCGGCTGGAAACAAATTTTGAAACCTTTATGATTGTTACATTTTCAGGTTACTTTATGTTACACAATATTATGATTGCATGAAACGTTAGGGTACGATAGCTTAAAGTCAGGTCAAAATCCCAACTACGTTAAAAACCCAGGTTCAATTACAAAATACTTCAACATGTGACATTCCGGTTTAGTATTCTACACTGCTGGATTAGTATTTTATTTAAAAAATTGCCATTACAAAGCCACGGAAACCAAAAACAGAGTACAAAAACATTTCTTTTTATTTTCTATTCAATAGATCTTATGTAAAAACTAAAATAACAAATAAATAAAATAAAAAGTTTTATAAAAAATTGAAACATCGCGAATACCAAGTAAAATTATTTACCTACAAAAAAAGACAAACGTCTTGTTTTTTATGTCTAGCAAGAAATGTAATTTATTTACAACTTACGTTATTGACACTAGTTGTATGTCACAATCAGTACTTGAAAACGAACACTGATAATTTCAATGCTTAATTAACTTGTAACATACATAAGCAAGAAACAAACGTAGCCAAAATATTAACAATAAGTCACTTTATTGAAACTTACTTCAAAAACACATTGTTGCAAGACAATAAATGTCATATATTTACAACGTACGTCATTGACACTAGTTGTACGTTACAATCAGTACAAAAACGATTATTGATCATTTCGATGCTCCAATAACTTGTAACATACAAAAGCAAGAAACCAACGTAGGCCAAAATATTAACAATAAATCACTTTATTGAAACTTACTTCAAAAACACATTGTTGCAAGACAATAAATGTCAATATTTACAACGTACGTCATTGACACTAGTTGTACGTTACAATCAGTACATAAAAACGATTATTGATCATTTCGATGATCCAATAACTTGTAACATACATAAGCAAGAAACAACGTAGGCCAAAATATTAACAATAAGTCACTTTATTGATACTTACTTCAAAAACACATTGTTGCAAGACAATAAATGTCATATATTACAACGTACGTCATTGACACTAGTTGTACGTTACAATCAGTACATAAAAAACGATTATTGATCATTTCGATGCTCCAATAACTTGTAACATACAAAGCAAGAAACCAACGTAGGCCAAAATATTAACAATAAGTCACTTTATTGATACTTACTTCAAAAACACATTGTTGCAAGACAATAAATGTCATATATTTACAACGTACGTCATTGACACTAGTTTTACGTTACAATCAGTACATAAAAACGATTATTGATCATTTCGATGCTCCAATAACTTGTAACATACATAAGCAAGAAACAAACGTAGGCCAAAATATTAACAATAAGTCACTTTATTGATACTTACTTCAAAAACACATTGTTGCAAGACAATAAATGTCATATATTTACAACGTACGTCATTGACACTAGTTGTACGTTACAATCAGTACATAAAAACGATTATTGATCATTTCGATGCTCCAATAACTTGTAAATACAAAAGCAAGAAACAAACGTAGGCCAAAATATTAACAATAAGTCACTTTATTGATACTTACTTCAAAAACACATTGTTGCAAGACAATAAATGTCATATATTTACAACGTACGTCATTGACACTAGTTGTACGTTACAATCAGTACATAAAAACGATTATTGATCATTTCGATGCTCCAATAACTTGTAACATACAAAAGCAAGAAACCAACGTAGGCCAAAATATTAACAATAAATCACTTTATTGATACTTACTTCAAAAACACATTGTTGCAAGACAATAAATGTCATATATTTACAACGTACGTCATTGACACTAGTTGTACGTTAAAATCAGTACATAAAAACGATTATTGATCATTTCGATGCTCCAATAACTTGTAACATACATAAGCAAGAAACAAACGTAGGCCAAAATATTAACAATAAGTCACTTTATTGATACTTACTTCAAAAACACATTGTTGCAAGACAATAAATGTCATATATCTACAACGTACGTCACTGACACTAGTTGTACGTTACAATCAGTACATAAAAACGATTATTGATCATTTTGATGCTCCAATAACTTGTAACATACAAAAGCAAGAAACCAACGTAGGCCAAAATATTAACAATAAGTCACTTTATTGATACTTACTTCAAAAACACATTGTTGCAAGACAATAAATGTCATATATTTACAACGTACGTCATTGACACTAGTTGTACGTTACAATCAGTACATAAAAACGATTATTGATCATTTCGATGCTCCAATAACTTGTAACATACAAAAGCAAGATACCACGTAGGCCAAAATATTAACAATAAGTCACTTATTGATACTTACTTCAAAAACACATTGTTGCAAGACAATAAATGTCATATATTTACAACGTACGTCATTGACACTAGTTGTACGTTAAAATCAGTACATAAAAACGATTATTGATCATTTCGATGCTCCAATAACTTGTAACATACAAAAGCAAGAAACCAACGTAGGCCAAAATATTAACAATAAGTCACTTTATTGATACTTACTTCAAAAACACATTGTTGCAAGACAATAAATGTCATATATTTACAACGTACGTCATTGACACTAGTTGTACGTTACAATCAGTACATAAAAACGATTATTGATCATTTCGATGCTCCAATAACTTGTAACATACATAAGCAAGAAACAAACGTAGGCCAAAATATTAACAATAAGTCACTTTATTGATACTTACTTCAAAAACACATTGTTGCAAGACAATAAATGTCATATATTTACAACGTACGTCATTGACACTAGTTGTACGTTACAATCAGTACATAAAAACGATTATTGATCATTTCGATGCTCCAATAACTTGTAACATACAAAAGCAAGAAACCAACGTAGGCCAAAATATTAACAATAAATCACTTTATTGATACTTACTTCAAAACACATTGTTGCAAGACAATAAATGTCATATATTTACAACGTACGTCATTGACACTAGTTGTACGTTACAATCAGTACATAAAAACGATTATTGATCATTTCGATGCTCCAATAACTTGTAACATACATAAGTTTTTAGTTATACTTAATGTGATAGGAAATAATTTTACATTTTTCAGGAATATGGTATGTAAAAATTGCAAGGATGATAAATGCTAGAAATGGAATATTGGGTTTATACTGTTTTATTAACTCTTTAAGTCAGCTTGACAAGGATTAAAGTAGGCGATGGGGTTTTTACGTTTATGGGCCTCTGTAATATTTTTCTGTGAATCAAACATCTGCTAGATAATTAGAGTAAAATGAAAAGACCTATGGGTAACCCCAAGACAATATTAGGGCCTCCTGATGAGGTATTCTTTATATTTAAAACTAAGCCCTTTTATTAACACGAAGTTTACAATAGTCTTAAAGTTAAGAATCCCAAGTTTATGAGGCTCTATTTTTATGTTAACAAAGGGTATAGTTGGAAATATTTTATGACTACCTGATCAGGTAGTCATAATATTTTCTTGGGGTTATCCCTGAGTAACCATTTTGACTTTTTAGACTTTTCAATAATATATATTAGATAATCCTTTCACTTTGGATTAAGAATGTTCACAGATATCCTGCTTTAAAACAGTTACACTGTAACTGTACAGAATATGAATGTAATTTTTTTAAATCCTTATGTGACCCACAGCAATCTTATTTGGCTAGATAGATATTGTGAAAATCAACTTACATTAGGTTGACATACTAATAATTGCATTACGCCTTTTATACTAATACAAAGATTCACATCATATCACGACAATCTGGAATGTAGTATTGGCCGAGGATTGGAAACCAATATCGACACATCTGACAGAAATATATAAATACATCAGATCTGAGGATATTAATTCCCCCCCCCTGACCTAACTTCTTATTTGGGCCTAGCTGACCTTTCATTGAAAGGAAGTATAATGACCTAACAGAGTTCCTTCGCTCTAAGCGAATGCTGTCGAAGGTCAAAATGACTTCCTTAAATAAAAAATATGTACACCTATAAACCTATTTGACCTAGTAATAATATTTCAATATTTTGGACTTACCTCACCTATTTCATTGAAAGGAAGTATAAATGACCTAACAGAGTTCCTTCGCTCTAAGCGAATGCTGTCGAAGGTCAAAATGACTTCCTTATAAATAAAAAATATGTACACGTATAAACCTATTTTGACCTAGTAATAATACTTCAATATTTTGGACTTACCTCACCTATTTCATTGAAAGGAAGTATAAATGACCTAACAGAGTTCCTTCGCTCTAAGCGAATGCTGTCGAAGGTCAAAATGACTTCCTTATAAATAAAAAATATGTACACCTATAAACCTATTTTGACCTAGTAATAATATTTCAATATTTTGGACTTACCTCACCTATTTCATTGAAAGGAAGTATAAATGACCTCGCTTTAGCTCGCTGGCTTGCAAGAATAATAAATAAAATAGATTGATTAGAGGCTTGCTATGTTCGCTAAGTACCTTGAATGAATAATATGCAAATTAATAATACAAATTAATTATAATAATTACAATTTTATAATTAGTAATAAATGCTATATCATTTCACTAGTTGAAATTATACTAAAATGGTATTAAAATCGCTGCATGTTTATGGCAGTTAACTTATGAAATTATAGAACTTATTGACGTTGTTCAAAAATTACAACTGTATTATTAAATTACAGTATTTTTTAATTAAATAAAAAAATAACTTGTAACTGCAATATTTTACAAAAAACTATGAATAATATACCGATGCATATGAAATATTTATGAAATAGATAGCCATCTGTTATGTTTCTAAAGATAGTTTTAAAGTAGCTATGTCTGTTTAATTAAGGATTAAAAGATAAATTTCGTCCCTCTAGATAATATCCAAGTACACATGGAATGTGACTTAATTTATCCCCCCTCCTGGCCTAACTCCTGGCTGGCCTTGTCTGAATCTGACACAAATAAAAATTAAATACTAATTTATTTATTAAGATTTTATTACAAACTAATATAACTATATATATATTATATATATTATATATATATATATATATATATATATATATATATATATATATATATATATATATATATATATATATAATATATATTAATTAATATATATGAAATAAATTAAAATGTTAACTATATACCGCACATATAGAATTCTCTGGCAAATGCTAAACTATTTCAATGTTTTGTTATTCCAATAATTGGTTTTACAATAATGAATTTACTTACGTATATCTGGAGAGCTCCTGCAGAATCACCTGGTATCCTTCATCGTTAAGATGAACGTGATCGCTCTCCTGAGGCTGGACTTCCAATAAAGAGTGCGTAGAGCCAAGTGTTTAGGCCTTGAGGACGCGCAGCAGATGTTCTAACCTGAACCACGCGAATTCCAGCGATACCATCAAACTTGGCTATGGCTTCATTAAACTTGGCAACCAAAGTCCTGGCTTCGTCTCCGTACCTTTCTTCTAACCGCCAGATAGGGAACACTTGGCAGAGTAAAATAGGGCACTGGAATCAGCCGTGAACTTAATAATTAACCGAAGTTCAATCCTGATTTCAATTCCTTCTTCTATTCTCCACCTCAAGCCTTCAAGATCGCCATTACGTCATTACAGCCAACAATGAGTACCCAGGTTTTGACTGCGAGGTCTATGCTTCCTCACTATCCTCAGTAGCTGCTTTGTATCAGCCCCAGAGATAGCTAGGCCATCTTTCCGAACAGTGTAGCGTTTCTGGTGGAGAAATTAAACATGCGAGAGCATGGAATCTCCCACGAATTCATACTCCTGTAAACATTTAGAGAAATATACGTATTGTATCTTTCAGTTTGCTTTGAATCAATACCTTGTAATAGTTTAATGTATAGTTGAATTAATTATAAATCAATACTTAAATTGCAATATTCAATTGCTATAAGAAAAGCAATATAGAATAGAACACCAACACACTAAAGTAAGAAATTACTTTAAAAATATGTTACTGTATTACTTGGCATAACGAATCCATAGTGATGGTAAGACGTAACAGGAATAATAGATGCAGCACTTGACTATATTGGTACTCATTGTTGCTGTAATGCCGTAATGGCGATCTTGAAGGCGATGTAGAAATAGGAGAAGGAATTGAAAACAGGATTGAACTCTCAGTTAATTTAGTACGGCTGATCCAGTGCCTTTACTTGCAAGTGTCTTATTGTAAAGAAGTACGGGGAACAGCCAGATTGGTTGCCAAGTTATGAAGCATACCACTGATGTACGCTGATCGCGTGGTTAGTAGACATCTGCTGGCGGGTCACAGCCTAAACACTTGCTTACCACTTTTAAGGAATCACTTCAGAANGCTGGGACTTCCAATAAAGAGTGCGTAGAGCCAATTGTTTAGGCCTTGAGGACCGCGCAGCAGATGTCTACCTGAACCACGCGAATTCCACGATACATCAAACTGCTATGGCTGTCATTAAAACTTGGCAAACAAAGTCCTGGCTTCCGTCTCCGTACCTTTCTTCTAACCGCCAGATAGGGAAAACACTTGGCAGAGTAAAAAAGGGCACTCTGGAATCAGCCTTGGGTGCTTAATAATTAAACCTGATAAGTCAATCCTCGATCTTTCAATTCCTTCTTCCTTTCTCCACCTCAGCCTCAAAGATCGCCATTACGTCATTACACGCAACATGAGTACCCAGGGTTTTTGACTGCGAGGTCTATGCTTCCTCACTATCCTCAGTAGCTGCTTTGTATCAGCCCCAGAGATAGCTAGGCCATCTTTCCGAACAGTGTAGCGTTTCTGGTGGAGAAGATTAAACATGCGGAGAGCATGGGAATCTCCCACGAATTCATACTCCTGTAAACATTTAGAGAAATATACGTTATTGTATCTTTCAGTTTGCTTTGAATCAATACCTTTGTAATAGTTTAATGGTATAGTTGAATTAATTAATAATTCAATACTTAAATATGCAATATTCAATTGCTATAGAAAAGCATATAGAATAGAACACCAACACACTAAAGTAAGAAATTACTTTAAAAAATTATGTTACTGTACTTACTTGGCATAACGAATCCATAGTGATGGTAAGACGTAGCAGGAATAATAGATAAGCAGACACTTGACTATATTGGGTACTCATTGTTGGCTGTAATGACGTAATGGCGATCTTGAAGGCTGAGGTGGAGAATAGGAAGAAGGAATTGAAAATCAGGATTGAACTTCTCAGGTTAATTATTAAGTTCACGGCTGATTCCCAGTGCCCTATTTTACTCTGCCAAGTGTTCCCTATCTGGCGGTTAGAAGAAAGGTACGGAGACGAAGCCAGGACTTTGGTTGCCAAGTTTAATGAAGCCATAGCCAAGTTTGATGGTATCGCTGGAATTCGCGTGGTTCAGGTAGAACATCTGCTGCGCGGTCCTCAAGGCCTAAACACTTGGCTCTACGCACTCTTTATTGGAAGTCCCAGCCTCAGGAGAGTCGATCACGTTCATCTTAACGATGAAGGATACCAGGTGATTCTGCAGGAGCTCTCCAGATATACGTAAGTAAATTCATTATTGTAAAACCAATTATTGGAATAACAAAACATTGAAATAGTTTAGCATTTGCCAGAGAATTCTATGATGTGCGGGTATATAGTTAACATTTTAATTTATATTCATAATGTGCGCAATATTAGTGAGGTCAAAATCAAGCACTATGATTGTCGACCAAAATATATTGATAAGACAGTTTTGGATCGTCAGAAATAGGAAAATGCATGGAAAATTAACTTATTACTACATATTAAAAAAAATTAACTTTCATTTCACCTGAATAACAGTTATGAATAAATTGTAGTTTAGGGTCGTACTCTATTTTTTGTAACAACACAATTCCTACTTATACGATTACTTAAAACAAGATAACATATTTCATTTTAATAATGTCTTCTAAGTAATGAGAAAACATACAGTAATAATATATTGCTTGGTTTCAGGTAGCCATTTTTCTTGAGGATAATTTCTTTGTACACTCCTATGCAACCATGTATAAGTAAGTTGTTGATATATATATATATATATATATATATATATATATATATATATATATATATATATATATATATATATATATATATATATATATATATATATATATATATATATATATATATATATATATATATATATATATATAGTTAATTAGTTTGTAATAAAATCTTAATAAATAAATTAGTATTTAATTTTTATTTGTGTCAGATTCAGACAAGGCCAGCCAGGAGTTAGGCCAGGAGGGGGGGATAAATTAAGTCACATTCCATGTGTACTTGGATATTATCTAGAGGGACGAAATTTATCTTTTAATCCTTAATTAAACAGACATAGCTACTTTAAAACTATCTTTAGAAACATAACAGATGGCTATCTATTTCATAAATATTTCATATGCATCGGTATATTATTCATAGTTTTTTGTATAAATATTGCAGTTACAAGTTATTTTTTTATTTAATTAAAAAATACTGTAATTTAATAATACAGTTGTAATTTTTGAACAACGTCAATAAGTTCTATAATTTCATAAGTTAACTGCCATAAACATGCAGCGATTTTAATACCATTTTAGTATAATTTCAACTAGTGAAATGATATAGCATTTATTACTAATTATAAAATTGTAATTATTATAATTAATTTGTATTATTAATTTGCATATTATTCATTCAAGGTACTTAGCGAACATAGCAAGCCTCTAATCAATCTATTTTATTTATTATTCTTGCAAGCCAGCGAGCTAAAGCGAGGTCATTTATACTTAATGAAATAGGTCCACTAGGTCAAAATAGGTTTATAGGTGTACATATTTTTTATTTATAAGGAAGTCATTTTGACCTTCGACAGCATTCGCTTAGAGCGAAGGAACTCTGTTAGGTCATTTATACTTCCTTTCAATGAAATAGGTCAGCTAGGCCCAAATAAGAAGTTAGGTCAGGGGGGGGAATTAATATCCTCAGATCTGATGTATTTATATATTTCTGTCAGATGTGTCGATATTGGTTTTCCAATCCTCGGCCAATATACTACATTCCAGATTGTCGTGATATGATGTGGAATCTTATGTATTAGTATAAAAGGCGTAATGCAATTATTAGTATGTCAACCTAATGTAAGTTGATTTTCACAATATCTATCTAGCCAAATAAGATTGCTGTGGGTCACATAAGGATTTAAAAAAATTACATTCATATTCTGTACAGTTACAGTGTAACTGTTTTAAAGCAGGATATCTGTGAACATTCTTAATCCAAAGTGAAAGGATTATCTAATATATATTATTGAAAAGTCTAAAAAGTCAAAATGGTTACTCAGGGATAACCCCAAGAAAATATTATGACTACCTGATCAGGTAGTCATAAAATATTTCCAACTATACCCTTTTGTTAACATAAAAATAGAGCCTCATAAACTTGGGATTCTTAACTTTAAGACTATTGTAAACTTCGTGTTAATAAAAGGGCTTAGTTTTAAATATAAAGAATACCTCATCAGGAGGCCCTAATATTGTCTTGGGGTTACCCATAGGTCTTTTCATTTTACTCTAATTATCTAGCAGATGTTTGATTCACAGAAAAATATTACAGAGGCCCATAAACGTAAAAACCCCATCGCCTACTTTAATCCTTGTCAAGCTGACTTAAAGAGTTAATAAAACAGTATAAACCCAATATTCCATTTCTAGCATTTATCATCCTTGCAATTTTTACATACCATATTCCTGAAAAATGTAAAATTATATTCCTATCACATTTAAGTATAACTAAAAACTTATGTATGTTACAAGTTATTGGAGCATCGAAATGATCAATAATCGTTTTTATGTACTGATTGTAACGTACAACTAGTGTCAATGACGTACGTTGTAAATATATGACATTTATTGTCTTGCAACAATGTGTTTTTGAAGTAAGTATCAATAAAGTGACTTATTGTTAATATTTTGGCCTACGTTGGTTTCTTGCTTTTGTATGTTACAAGTTATTGGAGCATCGAAATGATCAATAATCGTTTTTATGTACTGATTGTAACGTACAACTAGTGTCAATGACGTACGTTGTAAATATATGACATTTATTGTCTTGCAACAATGTGTTTTTGAAGTAAGTATCAATAAAGTGACTTATTGTTAATATTTTGGCCTACGTTGTTTCTTGCTTATGTATGTTACAAGTTATTGGAGCATCGAAATGATCAATAATCGTTTTTATGTACTGATTTTAACGTACAACTAGTGTCAATGACGTACGTTGTAAATATATGACATTTATTGTCTTGCAACAATGTGTTTTTGAAGTAAGTATCAATAAAGTGACTTATTGTTAATATTTTGGCCTACGTTTGTTTCTTGCTTATGTATGTTACAAGTTATTGGAGCATCGAAATGATCAATAATCGTTTTTATGTACTGATTGTAACGTACAACTAGTGTCAATGACGTACGTTGTAAATATATGACATTTATTGTCTTGCAACAATGTGTTTTTGAAGTAAGTATCAATAAAGTGACTTATTGTTAATATTTTGGCCTACGTTGGTTTCTTGCTTTTGTATGTTACAAGTTATTGGAGCATCGAAATGATCAATCGTTTTTATGTACTGATTGTAACGTACAACTAGTGTCAATGACGTACGTTGTAAATATATGACATTTATTGTCTTGCAACAATGTGTTTTTGAAGTAAGTATCAATAAAGTGACTTATTGTTAATATTTTGGCCTACGTTTTCTTGCTTATGTATGTTACAAGTTATTGGAGCATCGAAATGATCAATAATCGTTTTTATGTACTGATTGTAACGTACAACTAGTGTCAATGACGTACGTTGTAAATATATGACATTTATTGTCTTGCAACAATGTGTTTTTGAAGTAAGTATCAATAAAGTGACTTATTGTTAATATTTTGGCCTACGTTTGTTTCTTGCTTATGTATGTTACAAGTTATTGGAGCATCGAAATGATCAATAATCGTTTTTATGTACTGATTGTAACGTACAACTAGTGTCAATGACGTACGTTGTAAATATATGACATTTATTGTCTTGCAACAATGTGTTTTTGAAGTAAGTATCAATAAAGTGATTTATTGTTAATATTTTGGCCTACGTTGGTTTCTTGCTTTTGTATGTTACAAGTTATTGGAGCATCGAAATGATCAATAATCGTTTTTATGTACTGATTGTAACGTACAACTAGTGTCAATGACGTACGTTGTAAATATATGACATTTATTGTCTTGCAACAATGTGTTTTTGAAGTAAGTATCAATAAAGTGACTTATTGTTAATATTTTGGCCTACGTTGGTTTCTTGCTTTTGTATGTTACAAGTTATTGGATCATCGAAATGATCAATAATCGTTTTTATGTACTGATTGTAACGTACAACTAGTGTCAATGACGTACGTTGTAAATATATGACATTTATTGTCTTGCAACAATGTGTTTTTGAAGTAAGTATCAATAAAGTGACTTATTGTTAATATTTTGGCCTACGTTTGTTTTCTTGCTTATGTATGTTACAAGTTATTGGAGCATCGAAATGATCAATAATCGTTTTTATGTACTGATTGTAACGTACAACTAGTGTCAATGACGTACGTTGTAAATATATGACATTTATTGTCTTGCAACAATGTGTTTTTTGAAGTAAGTATCAATAAAGTGACTTATTGTTAATATTTTGGCCTACGTTGGTTTCTTGCTTATGTATGTTACAAGTTATTGGAGCATCGAAAATGATCAATAATCGTTTTATGTACTGATTGTAACGTACAACTAGTGTCAATGACGTACGTTGTAAATATATGACATTTATTGTCTTGCAACAATGTGTTTTTGAAGTAAGTATCAATAAAGTGACTTATTGTTAATATTTTGGCCTACGTTTGTTTCTTGCTTATGTATGTTACAAGTTATTGGAGCATCGAAATGATCAATAATCGTTTTTATGTACTGATTTTAACGTACAACTAGTGTCAATGACGTACGTTGTAAATATATGACATTTATTGTCTTGCAACAATGTGTTTTTGAAGTAAGTATCAATAAAGTGATTTATTGTTAATATTTTGGCCTACGTTTGTTTCTTGCTTATGTATGTTACAAGTTATTGGAGCATCGAAATGATCAATAATCGTTTTTATGTACTGATTGTAACGTACAACTAGTGTCAATGACGTACGTTGTAAATATATGACATTTATTGTCTTGCAACAATGTGTTTTTGAAGTAAGTTTCAATAAAGTGATTATTGTTAATATTTTGGCCTACGTTGGTTTCTTGCTTTTGTATGTTACAAGTTATTGGAGCATCGAAATGATCAATAATCGTTTTTATGTACTGATTTAACGTACAACTAGTGTCAATGACGTACGTTGTAAATATATGACATTTATTGTCTTGCAACAATGTGTTTTTGAAGTAAGTATCAATAAAGTGACTTATTGTTAATATTTTGGCCTACGTTTGTTTCTTGCTTATGTATGTTACAAGTTATTGGATCATCGAAATGATCAATAATCGTTTTTATGTACTGATTGTAACGTAAAACTAGTGTCAATGACGTACGTTGTAAATATATGACATTTATTGTCTTGCAACAATGTGTTTTTGAAGTAAGTATCAATAAAGTGACTTATTGTTAATATTTTGGCCTACGTTGGTTTCTTGCTTTTGTATGTTACAAGTTATTGGAGCATCGAAATGATCAATAATCGTTTTTATGTACTGATTGTAACGTACAACTAGTGTCAATGACGTACGTTGTAATATATGACATTTATTGTCTTGCAACAATGTGTTTTTGAAGTAAGTATCAATAAAGTGACTTATTGTTAATATTTTGGCCTACGTTGGTTTCTTGCTTATGTATGTTACAAGTTATTGGAGCATCGAAAATGATCAATAATCGTTTTTATGTACTTTTTAACGTACAACTAGTGTCAATGACGTACGTTGTAAATATATGACATTTATTGTCTTGCAACAATGTGTTTTGAAGTAAGTTTCAATAAAGTGATTTATTGTTAATATTTTGGCCTACGTTGGTTTCTTGCTTTTGTATGTTACAAGTTATTGGAGCATCGAAATGATCAATAATCGTTTTATGTACTGATTGTAACGTAAAACTAGTGTCAATGACGTACGTTGTAAATATATGACATTTATTGGCTTGCAACAATGTGTTTTTGAAGTAAGTATCAATAAAGTGACTTATTGTTAATATTTTGGCCTACGTTTTTCTTGCTTATGTATGTTACAAGTTATTGGAGCATCGAAATGATCAATAATCGTTTTTATGTACTGATTTAACGTACAACTAGTGTCAATGACGTACGTTGTAAATATATGACATTTATTGTCTTGCAACAATGTGTTTTGAAGTAAGTTTCAATAAAGTGACTTATTGTTAATATTTTGGCCTACGTTGGTTTCTTGCTTATGTATGTTACAAGTTAATTAAGCATTGAAATTATCAGTGTTCGTTTTCAAGTACTGATTGTGACATACAACTAGTGTCAATAACGTAAGTTGTAAATAAATTACATTTCTTGCTAGACATAAAAAACAAGACGTTTGTCTTTTTTGTAGGTAAATAATTTTACTTGGTATTCGCGATGTTTCAATTTTTTATAAAACTTTTTATTTTATTTATTTTGTTGTTATTTTAGTTTTTACATAAGATCTATTGAATAGAAAAATAAAAAGAAATGTTTTTGTACTCTGTTTTTGGTTTCCGTGGCTTTGTAATGGCAATTTTTTAAATAAAATACTAATCCAGCAGTGTAGAATACTAAACCGGAATGTCACATGTTGAAGTATTTTGTAATTGAACCTGGGTTTTTAACGTAGTTGGGATTTTGACCTGACTTTAAGCTATCGTACCCTAACGTTTGCATGAAATGTGAGTTTTTTTAATTTAAAGTGTTTAGTTTTTTTTAAAGAAAACATGGCTCATATATTCACACCAACTAATCAAATTCGTCTGACTAATGTGGCAGTAGTGCGCATGAAGAAGACTGGTAAGAGGTTTGAGATAGCCTGTTACAAGAACAAGGTTCTCTCCTGGAGGAATAATGTGTGAGTAAGCTCGATTTCGGCAACGAGGTTCGACCTGGGCTGCTCTTAGTTAATATGTTAGTTATTAAATAGCTTTCATCAACTTTAAATAATACTTGAGCATAATTGATGAAGGGGGTTTCCGCAGGGTGTATTCACTGATGGACTGAAAGGCCCCAAATCATGCGTTTATTTATGTATAGTCATGTAAGGCTTCAGCAGTTGGGACTGTGTTTCTGAATTCTCCTATCTACATATCGCAAGCTGGGACCACACATAGTGACCTTTTTGTCTCAAAAGGTTTGGTGTGTTTTTCATAACTGTGGCACTCAGGTAAATGACCTGGACATCTGAGAGCTGATTTTTTAGCCTAAAGTATAAAGTGCATTTACAATATGTCTAAAAATAAAAAATGCCCTTTCTGTCAAATGGATGAAACTTGTACCAAAAGTAATAGTATGACCCGCAGTTAATTATAGTTGACAGCATGGGAAAATATAGTTGAACCAATAAGGTTGACCTGCAACTGTGGGCTATCCTCGTTGGCTCCCTCACATTATTTTCCCACCCTGTCAACTGATTTTAACCATGTTATACAATAATTACAGTATGGTTCCTGTATAAGATGCCAAATACGTTGGCTGATATTCTCAGTCCATATTCTAGTTAAACTAATAGATTCACAGAATAAGCTTAAAGTATGTAAATGATTTATTTTTGATAAAAGAATTCAATTTTTACTCTTCCTCATTTATAACCTTGTTTAGGGAAAGTATTGTTACTAAAAAAATCTGAAACCCGGGATTTCACCTAAAAAGCCCTCTAAGTGGTTTTTACAAAGTTGTCTGCCTGTATATGTGTGCGTGTGTGTCTGTTATCATTATAGCTCTTAGCGTTTTTAGCTAGAGAGCTGAAACTTGGTACAAAAATCAATCTTTGCATCTTGTTGAGCTGTATAGAATACAATTTTTAATGACACGACCCGTAATATGGACTTTATACATCAATAAAACAAGGAAAACATTGTCCAATGATTTGGAGATTTGACATGCATGTAGTCATATATAAGGCAAATATATATGCTAATATCCATCTCATTTTCAGCATTAGTTAATTTTTCATCAATTGACGTATGTACATTTTTTTTAATTGTAGAAAAATTAATAAAATTATCCTATTGAGTTTAAATTTGGCACGATGAGAAAGATGCATGTTTGCCAAATATATTTTTATTTAAAAGTATACTGCATTTAATGAATAATAACGCTTACAATTTTTTTTAGAATGTTCTAATTCTTTTTAATTAATTTTTAAAATGTACAGTTGTTGTTGGGGCGTGTTGTTCAAGGCAAGACCGTATCACTTCACAGCAGATTTATTAACTATTCGTGGGTTTTATTCTTTAACGTACGTTTTATTTTCAGACTCCTGGCTGTTTTATTCTATTTCAAAACCACTTCACATTTTTTTTAGTAAACTCAAGTTCTGGGAGGAAATCACTCTTATCACATGTGGAAACAATAATTTATGTGTTATTGATGTATTTAAACCTTTTAATTATAATGTTATAATTATATGTACGCTATTTTAAATAATTAAAATGAAATAATTGTGGTAATTTGTGTTTTAAAATGTTTTGTACACATAATAAACCAGTGATAAATTTTCAAATGCTTGTTGTTCACCCTACTTTTCGTTTATTTATAAAATTATTACATTGAATTTGAGGAAATAGTTATTCTTTCATTAATATGTACTAACTTTGATAAAAAATGCATCAATAGAACTTTGGTTTTAGTAATCTCAACACAAAATTGGATTCACTCATCCGAACTGTTAGATGATATATTATGTACGTACTTAATTTGAACAAAAATAATTTAAAACTAGCTACTATTTTTGTGATTTTTTACAAAAGATAGTGCAGACTAATAAAATAACTATTTACCCCAAATTTAAGCAATAATATCATATTTTAAACGAACCGTAAGGTAAACAACAATCAAGTAAAACTTTATTTTTTTACTGATATCCCAACGGCTTTGCCTAACATTTTAGATCCAGGTTTGTATGATAATATTGAGCATTGCAAGCTTAAAAATAGCTCGCTATACAATAATAGAAACTGGTATAACTGAAAAAGGGGTTTAAACATTTGTTAGTTTTAGCATTGATTTTGAGATTTGAAATGAACCAATCAGCTAAACAACCCAAGTGATGTAATAGCTTTTTACCGCAAATCTTATTTTTTATTTTTTTTTAATTGGTTATAAACATTTTTGCAATTAATATTTTAATTTCTTTTCGTTGAAATACATTTTCTCTTGCCTCGATTAACCTAACAAAATAAAAACAAAAAACCATAGGTTAAAATTTATGCATCTCCCTCATTTCATCCCTTATCGTTTTAAATAAGTAAACTAAGGTTGGTTTTAATATGGAAGGATATCTTTGGGTTTTGTTGGATCATATAAGTTAAGCAGCTTCTAGAGAGGTTATTGGCTGAATGAGTGGCCGCTGGGAATAAAATGAGGACGAGCGAAGTGAGTTTGAAGTAGTGAGGATAAATGTAGCAAATCCGATGTAATGTGTAAAAGATCCGAGGTACCCTATACCCGATTATTTAAATATAAAAATATACCCTTTTGAGGTGTATTACTGTGCCAAAGTGGGCAGTAGGCATGCTAAATTAGATATAAGTGAAATTTCTACTTTAAAAAAGGTTATTTATTTAAAATGCATATTTCTTATTCTCTGAACTTTTTTACTTTAGCCCTAAAATAATTGGGCTCTAAGGGTAAGCTAAATTTGGTTAGTATGTAAATTTGCATATAATTAAATATTGATTTTTGTTATGTATTTAAAAATAATATGTGATAGATTATAAAAGAACTTTTTTTGAGATTTAGAAATCAGTGAAATATTATAAAATATGGAAGTTATATAAGTAAGGAAACGTAATGTGTTTCCAAAAACCTCAACTAAGGCTGATTTTGAACATTGTTTTTATTATAAATATGTTAAAAAGAAAAAAAATATTGTAAATCTATAGATGTGTTAATGTTCAAATAAAAGGTTCATTCATTTAAAAATAATATTTAAAAAAAAACGTTTTTATACATTTATTGCTTCCGCCACAGAATGGTGTGCTTGGATCAGATTGATTTTCTAGAATTGCTGCTTATCAAATTATTATTTTTTTTTAGTGAAAAAGATTTAGATGAAGTTTTACAAACAACATCAGTATTTACAAACGTGTCTAAAGGACAAGTAGCCAAGAAAGAAGATTTAATTAAAGCATTCGGAACTGATGATGTTACAAAAATATGTAAAGAAATCTTACAAAAAGGAGAACTACAAGTTTCAGATAAGGAGAGAGCCAACCAACTTGAAAGCTTGTTTAAAGATATAGCTACTACTGTAACAGGTTTGATTTAGCTGCTTTTCTTTTTAATCAAGAAAATATTTAACAGTTATATTTATAGTATAACACATGGTTATTATAATCAGTTGACAGCATGGGAAAATAATGCAAGGGTGCCAACCGCACCCATTTTAACTACGCCCACATTGTCATGTCGGATATACCTCATTGGCTTCTTAACATTATTTTCCCATGCTGTCAACTGATTATAACTGTGTGTCATACTTAAGTTGCAATGCTGTTGTTAAGAAATAATTTTGAATAGTAAATGCTACATTATTGGTAAATTTTAAATTCTTTGTTGATAAGGTGAGAATGAACCACAGCGTAATTTTTTAAGCTGTCCTGGCAAATATTAATATTGCTTCCTTACTTTTTTCAGATAAATGTGTAAATCCAGATACCAAGAGGCCCTACAGTGTATCCCTAATAGAGAAGGCAATGAGAGACATTCACTTCTCTGTCAAACCTAATAGAAATGCGAAGCAACAGGTATAGTAGTTTTTTAAGGATATACTACCATTAAGAGATAAAAACACCTCAACACAAAATGCAACATATTTATTTTTAATTTAATTGCTATTTATTACTTTTTCTCATTAATACACTAGGTAATAGGAAAAGTATTCGCGATTCAAAGAGATAGTTGTAAGGTTGGCAATACCAATGGCGGGAAAACGAAAGGGTGATCAAATTTTTTTTTTATCATAGGATTAGCATGGGAGCCGTTGAAAATTCTTCTTTTATTCCTTTATTGTTCGTTAATTTGTGATAAATGAGGTAAAAATTAATAGAACAACCATCGGTGCTAAAAAAATGGCCAATATTTCATAGATAAATACTTCGATTATTCCAGGATTTTAAATATAGAATCAGGCTCTTATCACTACAGACTTGGATTTGTCCCATTTAACCCAGAAATAATAAAACCTAAACGGATGATTTAAACAAACATTTTACAAAAACGTGAATTTATTGAGTTATTTATTATTTTAGTGTGAAAATAAAATTGATTGATAAATTAAAACACCATTACGGTGAAAATCGGCTTGTTATCAGTTAATTTAAATACCTGTTACAACTAATTTAAACAATTTAATGCAATTAAATGGTAATTTTGTGTGTTTGTGCAAACTAAAATTATTTAAAAGTAACATCAATTAACAATAAATAAAATAAAACACTATATTATGATCTTCATCTTCTTATCACTCAATTTAAATACTCGTGACAACCCATTAAAACGCTATTTTTCAATGAAATTGTGATTCTACTAAGTTCATACGCCCTAAAATTAGTTAAATTAAAGCACTTTAAGAAAAAATGTAAAGAAATAATCGTCACAAATAAGAAAAACCAGAAAATCCCCATAAGGACTTTAACAACGATCACCCTTTCGTTATCAATTTCTTATCAGCGACGGTGGCGCTGCTACGGACTTTGAATCGCGAATTGTGTTTGTATCGAATGGGACTCCCAGAGACAACATGACATGCATTAGATTTGTCATAGCTAACAAGTGACTCCTTATTACATTCATACATAATTCACTAGCACTGATGATGACCGAAAGGTTGAAAGATAGCTTAATAAATATTATGTGGAGAAACTTAGATTTTTTTATTAATATACGTCCTACCTTTTAAGCTTGAACACTTTTACAAATTGTAGCGTGTAATTTCTGATTATTTTTTTTTCAGGCATTAGATGTCATACCACAGTTAAAAGAAGTTATGCCTTTAGAAAGAGCAAGGATGAGGATTAGAATTCAACTATCTGGTAAAGATGCAAGGAAAACTAAGGAAAAACTGGTGAAATTAACTGCTTCTGTTGAAAATGAAAATTGGGATTCAGGAGAATTAACTATGGTATGCACAGAAATATGTTACAAGTGTTCAAATATGTATAATTTTATTATTTTATTTTAGCCGTTGCATAAATATCAGTTTGCTTATCAAGCTGGAAAATCCTGCGAAAGTGCTTTACATCTTGTAGTTAATAAGATTGAAGCTACTTTTGAAAGCAAAGGTTGTGTTGTTGGTGACTTTATCAATATTGAAGGAGCATTTGATAACACATCTTTCCAAACTATACTCTCTTCTCTGAGAGAGCGTGGTGTTGAAGAATCTGTCTGTAGATTGATAGCCACTATGACTTGAATGAAGTACCCATCTTATATTGGTCACCTTGATTTTTGAGACCAGGAACAACATGCTGAAAACATCCCTATGGTCAGACCTGTCTAAATGGTCAGTACTCGCAAACTTACCCCAAATGTTTTTAAGGAGACTTGTTTTTGTATAATATACATTTAATCACACTCTGACCTTCAATTAAAATTCTGAATAAAACAATGTTAAGTATTTACCAAAGACTTAGTGCTCTCTTACTGCCACCATGCTTGGCAAGCAAAACATATATCTATTGATGCTACTGAGTTTTGCAAAACATGAATAGTTGACTCAATATAAATTGTGTGATAGACACCTGAGAAATAAAACAAGAAAAATGCAATGCTACATCTAGGCACTTTTCTACCATTCGAGATTCGTCATCATTGATGGCTCGACATAATGTCATGTCCAACTCATTTTGTTACGTTTAACTCATCAGGGCGCTGACAGAGCCTGAATTTACTCTGACCCCCTGATGAGTTAAACTTAATGAAATAAAGTGGGACTTGACATTATGTCGAGCCAACAATGACGAAGACGAATGTCCAATGATGGAACAGTGCCCAGATGTAGCATTGCATTTTGCTTGTTACATTTCCTAGGTCTCTCGTCACAATTTATATTGTGATGAAATGTATATTTGATAAAATCAAGTGTGTAAACATTTGATAAAGAGTTATTATAGTATCAAATGATATAAATTTTATCATTATTTTTCAATTTGTTTCAACTATTTCATTTGTTGACAAATAGTGCAAGGTAGTTTTTTAAATTTGCGCTTTGTTATTAATATTTTTTTTTTATTAAAACCAAATATGCAAATTTAAATTAATATTTTTTTTTAAATTATTTTAACTAAGCCTTTTAAATTGGCTTATTTGGTATGTCAAAATGTAGTCGAAAGTTTCAGTGAATTCAAAAGCAAACGAATCTATTGTAATTAAGCAAGTTAAAGTTTTTGATTATTTTAAAGAATATTAAACTTATTAAGTTCAAGTTAAAATGTGTGCCTGCTACCAACTGAGCTAAAGAGGATATGTGTAGCAGAGTTAAATAGTTGCCAACCAAAGCTGTTTCACTTCTGCAAGTTGTAGTAGCTATTTTACTATCCATGATAATTCAGACTCACTTTTCCCCTCTACTAGGGAGAAAAATGTACTTTTCTGTAGTAAACGTTTTTTCCTTTTTTTTACAGGTATGTCTAATAGATCCGGGTCAATACAGGGAAGTTGATGAATTATTCCATACCAAAGGTACTCAAGGTCATATGGAACTATTGGACCTCAAAGAAGTTACTGATGGTGAAGAATTACTAGAATAACTTTAACTCTATACTTAGTACTAACTTAGTACTGAACTGTTTAAAAAAATATCCCAATTGGGATTTATTTGGTACGAGTTCTCTCTGATCCTGATTGCGACATGCATTAAGGAATAAATCAGACCAGAGTTATTTATTTAAAGTTTTTAATTTATTATTTTTTTAATTAAAATTTCTATTGTAATAAGTATCCATTATCAACTCATAATCTTAAATAATTTTAATGAATTTCTGAAGAATAATTGTACCAACATTTTTTTTCTGTACAAAAGTTTGATTACAACTTGAACCGTAATTCTTTAAACCAAATCATACTACTTTAAAAGGTATTAATAATCATTTAGGTGATTTAAAAACTGGTCTCCAAGTTATTATAAATCATTTAGGTGATTTAAAAACTGGTCTCCAAGTTATTAATAAATCATTTAGGTGATTTAAAAACTGGTCTCCAAGTTATTAATAAATCATTTAGGTGATTTAAAAACTGGTCTCCAAGTTATTAATAAATCATTTAGGTGATTTAAAAACTGGTCTCCAAGTTATTAATAAATCATTTAGGTGATTTAAAACTGGTCTCCAAGTGATTTAAAAACTGGTCTCCAAGTAAATAAATCATTTAGGTGAGTTAAAAACTGGTCTCCAAAATAACTATTTTAATTTGAAGAATTTGTTGATATTGATATTTTTTTTTTTAAAATATAATAAAGCGGCAGCCATTGTTTCAGTTATTTATTTGAATGTTAATAAGAGTACTTTATTTTTTAAATAAATTGTTACTGTTGACTAAAGTAGTGAGTTGGATTCTACTTTATTTTTCCTATAATTCAAAAGAGTCTTCGATTATAGGTACATGATGTCTGAGTGATCACTGTTAGATTTGTGAGATGATTAAATACAGTTGATCTATGTAATGTAAAACACATTATGAGTACACTACAGTAACACTGTTGGTTAAAAAAATAAAAAGTTAACTACAGCTGAGTTTATCTTGGGTTCAATTTTCCTGACTCATAAAGCATTAAATTCTTAAGGCGAACCAGCTAAAAGTGGAGTTGAAAATCACTCAAATGGATCACAAAAATAAAAATCACACACAACGATTTGTGGGATTTTTCATTATTTTCTGTATTTTTGTATATTTAAAAAATAAAATAATTATTAAAAAAATGGAAATAATTCTGGTTCTATGCAAAGTATCATAATTTGGTGATGATACTCCACTTCTAATTGTTTTTTTGCCTGGATTAACTGCTTTTACATCTTGGTTCATAGTGGTAATCACTCCATCCACCCGTGGTCTCTAATTCGGGTGTGCCCACCTACTAACCCTATTGGAGACACCATCTCCTTTAATAAAACTATTATAATTATTCTGTAGTATTTAATTAAATTTATATTTTTAAGTTTTATTCTATTTTTTTCTAATTTTTATTCAGCAAAAGTTTAGGTTAAACCTGTTTGACATAAATTGTGGAAAAATGTGAGAGAAAACTTTAAAAATTGTTCTTTTAAAACTAAGCCACTATAGTTAGCTTATAAAAACTAAGCCTCTATCGTTAGCTTATAAAAACTAAGCCACTATTGTTAGCTTTGAAAAACTAAGCCACTATCGTTAGCCTATAAAGGTTTAAACAGAGCCTTAAAAGGTGCAGAATTAAAATTATAATTACAGTAATGTCTCTGAATTTTGCTTAGAACCCGAGGTTTTTTATTTTTGCGATGTTCACCCCCCCCCCCCTCTTTTAAGTGGGATTGTCAATTTCTGTTTTAAATTTTTAAAAATAAAAACTACAGCAGGCTGACTCTTTGAAATGTTGATTAATGTTAACAGATTTTGCATTCATCATTCTATTTAAAAAAAATAAGGTTAAAAGAAAAAAAGTTTATTAACATACATGCAGTGCCTCCAACAATGAGCCCGCAATGCAGAGGGGGACAGAAGTAGTTATAAATAAAAAATTGTTAGTCCTAGTTATAGTCTAAGGTAATAAGAACCTGGATAAGTTCTGAGGTACCCCGTACCCGGTTTGTTTTGTTTCTACAACACTGAATTACATTGTAGTTTCGTACAGACTGAAAATATCCTGAAAATCATATAGACTAGGAAATTTAAAAGTTTATTACTCCATTTTCAGTCAAATACAAAATTTATTATAAAAATATAACATAAATACAAAGATTTTCAAAAATATAAATATATCATTCAAGGGGTACACAAGTCTAAATTAAATAATATTTATTATAATTATTTATTATCCTTGGTAAACGGATGAATAATATAACTATGTGCTGTAATAGAATGATAGAATAGAGTGCAGTTTTCAATTTTATTACATTAGTATTTTTTAAAATTAAGTTACTACTTAAACTTAGCAATTTAAAGGCACATCAGGACAGATAGCCAGGTTAGAGATATTGTTACTGGAGAATACCTATCAATTAAATTTTGAAATATAAAAAAATAACCTGAACACATTTGATTATTATAATCAAATAAGCATTACAAAATTACAATAAGTTCGGTAATACAACTATTACAATAATAAACGAAACACAAATAAATTGCTGAATAGCAGACATACATTGATTAATTTAACCTCACTCTTGTAGAAGGTTACACAAAAAGTCTAAGAAAGTTATTTCCAAGCCTCTTAATATATTGAGATAAGGTATGCCCTCTCTAGTAATATATTTCTATCAGTTGTATAGTAACAAATCTATTGGTTATTAAAGGGATTTATTATAAAATAGTTTGAACAGACCCCTTTGAGTCCATCACATGGTCCATTGGATAGTGTATCAGACTAATATGCAGAAGATATTACTTTAAATACTGAACGGCGACTTAGAAATTTTTATTAAAAAAAAAATTTCTAATTCAGTTTGATTAAAAATATTTTACCTTTATACATTAATAACAGCCAACTTATGATGAATAAATAATTAACATGGTTATTTTCTAACTTTTTGGGGTACTGTATCAAATGGAACTGGTCTAGAGTACAAACACTTGAAGTAATCAAAGCTAATGAGCCAGGTTCGAATCTTGGTTCCTCTGACGGGGTCCACAAGCTATTCTTCGGAATGCTCGATTTCTTGCACAACAATCTATATCTTGCGTGATTGCTAGCACAACAATCTATATCTTTGTTGATTTCTAGCACAACAATCTATGTCTTGATTTATTTCTTGCATACCAATCCATATCTTGCTTGATTTCTAGCACAACAATCTATATCTTGCTTGATTTCTTACACAACAATCTATATCTTGCTTTATTTCTTGCACAAAAATCCATATCTTGCTTGATTTCTTGCACAAAAATCCATATCTTGCTTGATTTCTTGCCCAACAATCTATATCTTGCTTTATTTCTTGCACAACAATCCATATCTTGCTTGATTTCTATCACAACGATCTATATCTAGCTTGATTTCTAGCACAACAATCTATATCTTGCTTGATTGCTTTCATAACAATCCATTTCTAGCACAATAATCTATACATTGCTTTACTTTTAAATTTTATCCTTTATAGTCTTATCAGTAGCACTTTGAATAGTAAGTATTTTTCTGGATTTTTTCAAAGGCAATGTGCTAAAATTCTTTAATGATTGGAATAAAATTAGCTTTAAACAGGTGCAAAAAGAGCTGACTTTAGAGTGATGGAAATAGTTTTGTATAGAGTATGTAATAAGCATTCTTATTTCCTTTACATATTAACATCTACTCTCAATAATCATGTAATAGAAAATGGTAGATCTGTATTATGGAGCCTTTCGCACTTACTAAATTAAACATTACATGAGTTAATACTAAGAAATTGCAGCAAGAAGCTGTTTAGTTTTACTATTACGAGATGACATTTTTTGTACAATAGTATCTAATATGACATCAGTCTTATTGCTGCCATCATTACAAACAATTATATCCCAACAGTAAAAGTCATCTAAGCCACATTCTGTTTCAGCATCATCAATTCCTAAAAAGCAAAGAAAATTATTTCAGATGTAACAACTCACTTATATTTTCCTCATTCATACTGTAGGAAAAGTATTATAATTGCCATAAAATCCAAAACAGAGATGTCACATGAATTATCTGTTTTGGGTGTTTTTAAGACTCCCTAATAGGTTTTACAAAGTTGTCTGTCTGTAAGTGCGAGGGTGTGTGTCTTTCATCAGCCTATCTCCCAATGTATTTATGCTAGAGAGTTGAAACATGGTACAAAAATCAATGTTCAGGTCTAGTTTTGCTACTTTAAACAATATTTTTTAAGACGTCATTAACCGGAAATAATGACTCAGCAAAAATTTTGAAAATTCATGAAACACGGAAAAACGTTTTGAGATTTGACACGCATGTAGTCATATACAAGAACAATATAGGTGCCAAGTTTCATCTCATTATCAGCATTAGTTCAATTGTTATCGAATTACTTGTACACATGTTTTTTTAACATATTGTAAAAAATAGAAAAATAATCAAATTGAGGTAATAATAATCCAATTTGGTACAAGTGCATCTCTTCAAATTACATAGCTTTGCAAGAAAGCGAAGACTGTTGCAGTATACATTTTGTATATTCCGAGGATTAGCAAACTGAGTCTGCAGTAGTGATGGTAAGGGTAGAAAGTCCCATGAGGTAAACAAAACTTCAGAGAAACCCTGTCCCCGATTGTTTTTATTTTAATATCATTTACTGCTCAAGAGACTAACCAATAGAGAAGAGAAGAAAAAAGAGAAAAAAAGAAAGCAAAAAAAAAGAAAAGAGAAAACAAGCTAATTTTAACATTTTGACAAGGGACCTGGAAGGGCTGTTTTACTCCCTGGCATGACATTAAAATTAACCCTTTCAATATTGTAGTGGAGCTTAAAAACTATCCAAGCAAGAGTGGTGGGGGTTATAATTATACAAACACATGTAATGAGGTACCAAAATAATATATAGATAAAGAATGATGGTCAAGGGATTTATTATTTCAGACAAGAAAAGGTTAGTTCCTAAGCCAGTTAACAGAAGCACTAGTGTGTAATTTGGTAGTTTCGCTATGCCAACAACGAGAATGCACTCCTGTCCTCACACAGTTAACTTGCAAGGCTAAGCTTAATTATAGCTCAGGAGTTACAAATTGTGTTGTTAGTTCAAGATTTCACCTCCAGGAGGGAAGTAATATAAAACAAATATCCCAGTATTCTTTATTACTCTTATCTTTTGATTTATTGGGATTTAAGTTTCATCAACAGTTATGCCTTTTTGCCCACAGCTAACCAAATTTTGAAAAATTAGCCTACCTGGAGTAAAAGTCCAACCTCTACTGCTCCTAACATGATCATTAGCCTGAATCCTAACAGTCATAACTAGTTCCCCATAGTTATCTTTAAACCAATTAATATCTGATTTCCTTCTCACATCACTAACTATCCATATGCAGTTCTCCTTAGCTGAAATAATTAAACAAACGAATAACCTAACAATATAAAACCCTCAGTTATTTTAACCAGATAGATATAAATAACACTAATTACATACACTTGTCACTCTTATATTAACTATGCCAGAGACATAAAATATGGGCCTACACTAAAATTTATGTTAAAATTTCCTCATAAGGTTTTTTTTTGAAAACAGAAGGGCATTACCAACCTAATTATCTGCCAGAGCTGCCAACTTCAAAGGAATTCAGCACATATGCTTTCACTATCAAAATTTTAATTTTTTAATAAAGGAGTTAATATTTTCAATGGACTTAACTGAATGGTCGTAGTTTATTGTAACAACTTATAGCCAGATTGAATGGCGATGGTTTAAATAATGATATTCTACATTTTACTGGGTACAGATCTAACTTATTTCTAGTGTTGTGCACACTGGAGTGAGTTTGAAATTTGTTTGGATATTTTCTCAGTAGCTTCCACTAATCGAAAATAATCAAGGACGGAAATGTTATGATCTGGTTTGTTAGGACAATATTGAAAATTAAACGAATTAATCTTTTTTGTAAAATAAAAACCCTTTTTGCCTCAGTACTCGAGCCCCATGATAAAATATGATTGGATAGATAAGGGAATGCCCATCCGTAGTATAACATCAATAAAACATTTGTTGCATTGAACCTTTTTAAGTTTCCTAAGTAAATGGTACATAGAATTTAGCTTTGCAACAACGAACTCAACATGGTAACTATATTTTAAATTATTATCTAAAATTAAACCTAAGAATTTAGTAAACGGCACACAACTTTGTAAAATCTCACAAAAAATTGTGGTTATAATCAGTTGATAGTGTGGGAAAATAGTGTTAAGGAACCAATAAGGTTGGTCTGATATGAAATTGTGGATGTGGTTCAACATCCAGGACTAATTTCATTGTCTCCCTCACATTAATTGTCCACGCTGTCAACGGATTATAATCATAAGTTATACTATAGGGAATACTTTTTGCAGAAATTATTAGTACTTCTTAATAGTTATTACTTTTAATCTCGAGTTTTTACTTTAATCCTGTACTTATACTTTTGATCCCACCTTTTTACTTTTAATTCCTTATATTAACATACATTTGTATATACTTTTAGCATCCTTTAAGTATAGACAAAAAATAATTTTGGAGATATTAGATATTTATTCTGTTTCAAATGAAACGGAATATTTTTTTTTATTTGTCGTCTTTCCTCTCTCACTGAGACTGATGATGGCCATATACAGTTGCAATCCAGCTCTGTATATATATGACATTTAGTACAGAGTCTTTTGTCAATATTTTATAATTTTTTTCTTTAAACAGCATGTAATCTGCAAATGCTATAAACGAATATTATAAGGGTTTATTACCATTATACATACTAATAGCAGCCCTGCAGAAATAACCTGGGTCATTATTCCTGATTGCTTCACTCCATATCAGCATATCTTTTCTATGTTGTTCTTTCATTTCATCAGAGGACATAAGTAAATCAAAGCTAACCCCTTTCACTTTGGCCCAGTGCTGTTTTATGGGACCTGAGATTTTGATAATATTACACACTTTCTCACCCAACCTAAAACATTAAGTACATAATAAAAACAAAAACTTACTACAACCAAAAATATCCTTAACATAGCAAAATGATATTTTTGATTTATGTTCAACTATCATTGACTATCTCAAATGTCAGTAAACTAGGACTTTTCTTTGCCAATGCACTTTCCAATTATCGGAAGATTAGAGGGCATACATGAGGTTGTTACAGTCTATTGTTTAGTTTAAAAATCTTGACAGGTCAGTTTAGACACCAACGATTCTTAAGAAAAAAAATCCCAGTAAGAAGGGAGCGGGAAAAATCTATGTAAACAAATCAGGTTATTTTACCCGTATTTTCTTTGTGATGGTTTTTTACATTTCTTTTGTGATCTCATTGATAAGAGGGCACAAATAATATCAATACATGGAGACTAATACCTCAATCAATATAATTTTTAAGATTAATTTGAAAGTAGTTTTCAAAACGATGTAATCAAAAGAAGAACCACCAGAAAAAGGTTTTTTCCCTACAGCGGTTATTGTGGTAGGGATTTTTTTCTCCTTTCTAAGTCAGAGGTTGGCAGCGGCTTCTCTGATTGGTCAATCCCCAAAATACTTATGACCTTGGGGATTTTTAAACTAAACGATAGACTGTAGTTTATAATTTAAGGTACTACATTTCGGTGCTTTAGTCATTATGAAGAAATTATAGCAAACTAGACTCATACTACTAGAGGAAGGACTTGGGTAGTGCAGGTTAGATATCAAGGGGTCTGGTACTTGCCCCTACTCTACAGAGAGTAGAGACTCCTCACCACTCTACAACCCCTATTATTGTTTAAAATGCACCCCAGAAACGGTGGACATTTTTAGTGACACCACATTAAATCAACTTTATACAATATAGATAATGAAAGAATATATGAGATAGATCATTAAAACTCATTTTAAAATAATTTTACTTAATTCAAGACAAAATAGTCAACAAATAATGTAATAATTATGTAAAATCAAAATTAATATGAAAAATTAAAAAATTATGTCCCCAATGAACAGTTGAGAAACCAAGCCACCAGGCCACGGATTTTAAAATTCTAATTAATTTTAAAAACTATATTAGCCGTTTCTGTGAGCTTGGTGCACCCTCAAATGTCTGGCTGTTGTAGTCTAGTGCATATTAGTTCAAACCAAACCTCAAGGCAAGACTATGTACATTACAAAGTGGGAAAATTATAAAATCCGATAAATACTGAGATATGGAATAAGCTTATAAATAAATAAAGTTTGTCTTTCCACAGATGAACACTATTTACCCACTCTATCAACCTATTATATCTGTTTGCTATATTCTAATTACTCTATAAAAGGTAAAATAATTTACTTTTAGGGTCGATATATTATATTGTAGATTGGCCATACGGCTCTGTAGTTTTAAACAATTAAAACTTTTCAACCAAAACACAGTTATATGAAAAAAATGTATGGTATATATTTTATAATTAAAAATAAATAAAGTTTGTCTTTCCACAGATGATTTATTATTATAAAACAAAGCAAGCTTTCATCCAGAACGGTCATCATCAGTGCCGGTGAGATGAGTCTAGGTTACTTTTTAGCTGGTTTTTGAGGCCAAGGAAACTTTCCTTTTTTTAGGTTTCTGAAACTTTTAGCTAGTTTCTGAGTTTTAAACACACACGCCTTGGCCTCAGAAACCAGCTAAAAGTTTCAGAAAATCTAGACTCATCTCACCGGCACTGATGATGACCGTTCTGGATGAAAGCTTGCTTTGTTTTATAATAATAAATCATCTGTGGAAAGACAAACTTTATTTATTTTTAATTATAAAATATATACCATACATTTTTTTCATATAACTGTGTTTTGGTTGAAAAGTTTTAATTGTTTAAAACTACAGAGCCGTATGGCCAATATACAATATAATATATCGACCCTAAAAATTAAATTATTTGAGCTTTTATAGAGTAATTAGAGTATAGCAAACAGATATAATGGGTTGATAGAGTGGGTAAATAGTTTTTACCCACTTATTAACCTCATAGAAGAAACAATGAGGTTGGCCTGATAAGAAATCATGGGCGTGGTTTAACATCGAGAATTAACCTATTTGGCTCCCTCGCATTATTTCACATGCTGTAAACTGACTATAACTGTGTGTTATACTATAATGATTGTATAATAAATTGTTATTGCAATAATAAAGAATCACTGTGGTGTCTTTTGTTCTTTCACTGAAAGAAGTGAACCAATCTGATAATATACTTGTCCTTGCATTTTAAATGTTGCCATGAAATGGCCATATCTCAAAACAGTTACTACGTACACACAGCATATTTAACAGGCGATCGTATAGGATATGCATTAAATACGATAAGGTTCTTGCACCATATTTGTTTAGTAGATAGAGTGAGATTACGTGATAACTGATCCTGCCAAAACATCGAGTCTTTTATAGTGAAAGTTCACTTTAGGTTATAAGGAAGTTTTAAACAAAAAATATATTTAATTAAATTGTGATTTCTTTGTATAATAATAAAGTTACACTAAAGAAAGTAATATTCCAAAAGTTATTTGATCAAAAACGGTAATATTGAAGTGAAATAAAAGTTTGACGAGAAGGTTATCTGTTAAATATGATCATCTCTAAAGGTACATACAGCGTATCGCGGGATCCATTTAGATTCCATCTCCCTAGTTCTAGCGTATGCGATCGGATCCCCTCCGTATGGTTCATACAGCTAATATTACCGCATTGAGAGATCGTATTCATTACAATCTGTTGATCTAGAAGTGTGTGTGAACGTAATAATTGTTTAATTCACACTGGAGACAGATTCTTAGACCAACCAAGTTTGAATCCAAGTTGAAAGTGTTTAACATGATGCTTCTATTTCACAGTAGTTTTAAAATAAAGATAAAAAACTTACCTGCTAATAAGAGCGTCCGTAATAAAATCTTTCCCACTTTTCCTTTTGCCACTAAACAACACAACACAAGCAGGCAATGAAGTTACCTCGCTCATTTTGTTGTTTTCAGAGATGATCTAATTCCTTTATTATCAGAAATCCAGAAGTTTTAAAATAACAAATTACGACAAGTATTGAAAGAGCAAACATAAATAAGTAACGGTAAAGAACTGATAACACAGAGTAGCTGACAGTCCTACTCAATCTTAAAATTGGAGTTCATATTACCAATATTAATAAAGCAAAAAGTACAGCAGCATTCTTTTAAATTATTCATATATTTAAATTCTATTCACAGAAATCATATTTGAAAGAACTTCTATGAAAATTATTTCATGAAAAGTATTATGTAAATCACAGTGATCATCCTTGATGTAAATAAACAAACTGATAAGTTCTTTCTCTTTTTCACTTTTACTTGTTTAAAATGTAATATTACTGACAGTACTTGTAATAATTTGTTCAAAGGAATTTCGTAAAATGTTCTTTTCTTTCTTTACTGATACTTGGAACAAAGTTTCTTTGTTCCAAGAATTGTTGTTTGAACAATCCCACAAGGTCCTGATTCATAAACCCTTTTATGGTTTCATTTATCTATTAATCCCGCAAATTAAAGATCTTTGGAGACTAACAATTTATCTTGAATTTAAAAATGTGAAAATTCAAGATAAATTCCACTGATCTAATAAAAGAATGAAAAGTGTTGGAGACTCTTTTAAGGTTATTCTATTCTATAACCCTAAAATTATTTTAAGGTTGGAGGGTGGAACAATCACGTATTGATAAATAAAAAATCTATATGAAATATTTTATTAATTATATAATAATTATAATTATATTATTAGTTACATTTATTAATTTATAAATTTGTAAAGAAATTTATTTTGTAATTACAGAAATATGTTCATTCATTCATTCATAATTAATTTAAAATTAGATTTTAATATTATTTCGATGAAATAATTGATACCATACTTTGTGAAAGTGAGGAATTTCATTCAATTCCATTCTTTCACAGCTCAGCAGTCAGAGTGTCTAATTTCAATATCGAAGTAAAAAAGCTATCACTATAGTAGTGGTTCTAATGGCAGAAAATGACTAATCAATATTTAGCTTCCTGAATGTCCCTGATGTTCCATACTGTGGTTTATTAAGGGTTTTCTTAGGGATTTTGGATTCATCCGGTAGCTGACAACATTCACCACATATTACAGCAGACGCTTCCTCAAGCTTTACTCTCCAGTCGTCTGAAAACGCAAAATTTACAGAAATATGATTAAGTCTAATACAACGAAATTACAGCTGTGAAATTCATTCTAGTTATTCTAGTAATTTAATATTTAAATTGCTTACAGAAACAGCCATTGTTGTCCACTTGGCTTTATGAACAAATAGTAATGTTAATTCTGTGATGTATTGTAATAATAATTGCAAACAAAACAATTTCTTCTATTAAGATTCTTTTTGTTTCAAGAAATACATAATTTATCAATAGAAAGGACCTGAGAGTTTAACTTTGAGTATTTTAAAATCTAAGTCCGATGACCGGTTGCTCTGAGGTAGAGGGCTCGCCTCACGACCTGGAAAATCAAGGATTCAAGTGCAGCCTTATATACAAGATATACCTAACGGTGATACAATAAGGTTATCTCTTAGTACCGGTCTTTTGGGAGGTCTTGAATGGCCGGCCAACCCAGCCTAGGTTTTATGTGATTTCCTTTGGCTGTTACGTAAATGCGGGGTTGGATTTCGTTCGATAAAATAAGTCTGGATCCACGTTTCCCTTGTTTCCTGCTCATAAAAAAACCAAGTTTTACGGGCAAAGTGGAGGATCGGAAAGATATGGATCGAACACTGAAAAAGCAGAGATTTGGATTTAGCGGTGTCTGTGGTTCCACGATTAAGGTGATCAGGAATGTTGTGTTCAACTCTGGAAGACGCCTCTTAGTGATCTGCGAAACTTTAACTTTCAGGTCAGGGCTATGGAAATGGGTTTATGTCTGTCTCTACCCGTCTCGGGCTGAGCGGTTTGTTTAACGAGTATCAGCGAGACTAAAGGAACTGATGAGATTGGTTAAAAATTAGTAGATGGTGGGTTAGATGAGACTGATATGATCAGAGTAGCTAGTGGGAGAAGAAAAAATATACTAAACTTGACAAATTGTGATCGTGAACTTCTACCCTTCTCTTTCGTAAAGGGGAGAATAGAAGTATCGAGGTCGTTCCAGGGTGCAGCGTGTGAATAAAATTATCAGGTTTGCATTAGGGGGGGGGGGGGCTAGAAACTCTAAAATAACCCTACGGGTTGTTAAAAAATTCGCTAAAATAGAACTTCTTGTACTAATCTGCATCATTGATCAGACACAGGCAACCCACAAAACACTAAGAACAACAACTTCATATAACTTCCATTATATAATACCAAGCGTATGGAAAATATACTAACCCTTTATATAATTAGATCAATAAATTTATTTATCTAGCTCTTTATACTTAAATAATTGATGTTTTAGGGTATTAAGCCCAGCAGGATATTTACCTTGCGGAAACAACATCATTTAGGTTACTTCTACTATGGCAAAAGTAATATAATACACTATAATGCTAATAATAATACATGACATGACATTATGTCAAGCCATCAATGATGACAAATGTCGAATGATGGAACAGTTCCCAGATGTAGCATTGCATATTGCTTGTTACATTTCCTAGGTGTCTCTCGCACAATTGTATTGTGTCAACTATTCATGTTTTGCAAAACTCGGTAGTATCTAATGATATACCTATGTGTTGCTTGCCATGCATGATGGCGGTAAGAGAGCACCGCTCGTCTCTGGTAAGTACTTCACATTATATTCTTCGGAATTAATTGAAGGTCAGAGTGAGTTTAGGCTCTGTCGGCACCCTGATGAGTTAGACGTAACGAAACAGAGTGGGACATGACATTATGTCGAGCCATCAATGATGACGAATGATGGAACAGTTTTCCAGATGTAGCATTGCATATTATTGTTTGTTACATTTCCTAGGTGTCTCTCGCACAATTATATTGTGTCAACTATTCATGTTTTGCAAAACTCGGTAGTATCAAATGATACTAATAAGAATACTTTTTTATAATAATTCCGGTTTATAATAATAATACTAAAAATACTATAATATTCGTAATATTGACGAAATCTTTTTATTTACTATTCATCGATTGCAAATATCGGATCTCTGGTGCCGAAATCGAAGGCTTTTACTCACCCATTATTTGTTTTAAAGAAGGTGCTTTCCCGCCATATTCTTGAGGAAGAATTTCTAATGGTAAATGTTTGCTTAAAATTTTTTCATCTTCGGTATAACTTGTGATCTGGAAAACATAATGAATTTTAAACAAGAACTTTATTGTTTTTTATCAAACACATTCAAAGCAAGTGCTTGAAATATTTTAGTAATAACATTAGGTACTGTTTCTTTTTCTGGAATTCGTCATTATCGATTAATCTGCACATGTTATATCAGCATTAATCCAACATCACTTCTGAAATGGTTTCTTTGAATCGTTTTAAGTAAAAAATCTAAGAAAAATGAAATTCTAATATGTAACTCACCATGTTATAAATACCGTCTTTCATGATTGGCCTAATAACAGCTTTTTGTAACGTATCAGCTACTTGAGGAGTATTAAAATTATAAATTGACACTAATTCGTACGGGTAAGCCTGAAAATAATGACAAAGTCGATTAAATAATGCTACACTATAGACCTATGTATGTCAAAAGGAAAGGGAAAGTCAAGCCCCCATAGAAGCTGTTTCTATTTTATCGACCCTGCGTTTAATTATTGGGTGCTTCCAACAATGAGTGCTTGAATTCTAATATCCAACTTAACAAAACCACAGCAGCAAAAAAGTAAATAAAAATTCCGATAAAAAGGCAACCATCTGTCACTATGAGGTGGCAGAAAATCAACAAAATTAAAACAAAGTATATCCAGTTCAAAGATAAAATCTTAGATGACACTTCTCTGATTTTAATTTTGTACAATTAAAGTCTATAAGAAAGATTTAAACGTACTTCTTTGCGTCCTACTTATTAAACACCTATAGACACCTGAAACCGGTTCTGACTTAAACAGAGTCAGAATTAACGAAGAAGAGCCGCCTTAGATGTTTGGCATTTTTTTCTCGAACCGGAGATATATTAAATAAATTTTACACAACATTTAGCGGTTCTAGTCTTGAGCTCCAATCGTTAACAAGCTTAGGCGCTAGGCGCACGTAAGCTTGCGGACTTAAATCAGCATACGCGGGTTTAAGTCCGGTCTATGTAAACTCAGATAAGATAAAGTTATTTATGGATTAGATCAGATTATATGTATATGGAACATAAATAATACGTTAAATTGTATGGTTAAGACTGAAACGTACATCAAATATATTTAAAGCGTTGGATATGGTAGTGATGGATAGCTTAGGCATAATTTTGAGTGAAAGATGTTTAAGATCTGTTACGGTAACCTGTCCAGTGATGTACGGTCTTTCTCTAAACATGTACTCAACCATCATCCCCATGAACCTCAGTGTTTCAACAAAATCAAAATTCGGGGTTTGACTCAAATCAGGCATTGTTAGAAATAGAACTACACATCCCTCAGGCGTTAAATCAGGCAAATACGCCATCGGCCTGGAAATAAATAGAAACAATTAGGCTGTATCTGCGATGACAAATTATAGGGAAAAATTAAAAAGCGAAGGGGGAGTAAGAGTATTGCAAAACCATTGTCAAGTATGTTGCTAAACTTAATTTTACTGTTTTGTCGCAATTTTTACGTTAACTATCTACAGTACAATATGTTACAGCAATTATTTAGTGTAACTATAATCCAATATAAAATAAAAAGTGTTATGGCGGCAAATATTTAGTGTAACTAGGGATTGTAAAATTTTAATCTTGTACTTGAATCATTTAAGAGCATTTTGAGAAGTGCATACTTCAATCTTACTTCACATAATACAACTAAAATGCAACATCCGAAAACCCTAAACCTAAATTTAGGTTTTGCGGCGGTAACTGCTTCAATGAATGTGATAAATACGAAGTTTCGCGTCCTCTGTAGGAGGCATCTTCAGGGATGTAGGAAATAATTGATGAAATCACAATGCTCTACAAAACTCTTCTGAATTCGGTCTATCTAAAAAATACTTACTGAATACAATCCCATTTTATCTCGAAAGGATTCAGGTTAGATAATTCAAGTGGATAAGTTATTTTAGCAATAAAATATTGTTCTAATTTCTCTTTAGCTAATTCAGCAGATCTACAGCCAACAATAAATGCCTTTAAAACTCTTGTATCTACAGAAAATAAAAAAAAAGTTATAATTTATTAAAAGAATTTATTAAAAAGTTTCTTATTCGTGGACTTGTAAAACAATATATAAATAAAAACAGATTAGTTACACAAAAAGTCCTTTTATTTTTTAATATATAATAATAACTAAGCTTTCGACTAAAAATTAGTCATCATCAGAGTTTAACAAATATAAAATATAAAATGAAAATACAATTTTACAGACTACTTCATATTGCACCTTGGTATGTTTTGGTAAGCTATGTTTAAAAAACCGTTAAAAACTGTTACATTAAAGAATTTTAAAAATATCAGTGTTACCAATAATATAAGTTGAAAAAACAATATTTTAAACTAAATCAAGAATTACAAGATTTAAGAGTTCCTTATTAAATTTGAGTAAATGGAGCTTAATTTTTCTACATCTTTTTTAAAATTAACATTGTTATCAAATTTGACTATATTTATCATTTCTTTAACTTTCCTTTTTTGCCAATTAGGTTCATTTTGTAGAATTCGGGTATTGTCAAAATCAAAACTGTGTCCTGTATTATGTTTGTGGTTAGAAAGTCCAGTATTATTTTTATCTTTTTGCAGTCATATTTATGTTGGGCCAGTCTTTTATTTAGATATTGTTTTGTTTCACCTATATAATATTGGGGGCATTGAGAACAGGGAATTTTATATACTAATCCGGATTTTTGTTCTTTCTTGGTTTTTCTTTATGTTTTTCAAAAAATGGTCGGTTTGATTTTTGACTTTTTTGAGCAATTTTAAAAGTTAGGTAGACTTTTGATATTGTCCTTTTTATTTTTTCAGATAAGTAGGTACATATGGGATTGCAACGAATTGATTATGAATTATAGGATCTTCATTATTAGCATTATAATTATTGTCAATATTATTATTTGAATTATTTATATTATTAGAATTATTGGAATTGTTTATATTATTAGAATTGTTTGAATTATTAGAATTATTTATATTATTAGCATTGTTTGAATTATTAGAATTATTTATTATTAGAATTATTTAAATTTTGCATTTTCTTTGTTTTGTTTTATAAGTTTGTTTATTAGGTAATTTGGGAAATTATTATATTGCAATGTTTTTTTAATATCTAGTATTATTTCGTTGTGGTATTCCTTGTTTACTTCTATCCCTAACAATTTTAGCAATAAAAATAATTAGTAATAATTGGAAAAATAATTAAGAACCATACAAATCTTAATAAACAACAGTTTATGGATTTATTTAAAATATGTATAGATAATGCCTACTTAACTTTTAATAATAAGATATATCTTCAAAAGAGTGGCCTCCAAATGGGTGGACCTCTGTCTGGTACTATAGCTGATATTATTATGGATGATATTTTTATAAATGTTTAAAGAAACATAAAAATAAAATTAGTTTTACCAAAAAATATGTAGATGATAGTTTCTTTATAATAAAAAAAGATTCTGTAGATAAGTTATTAAGTTTATTCAATTCCTATGATAGTGCAATACAATTTACAATAGAAAAAGAATTAAGATAAAAAAATTCCCTTTTTAGATGTATTAGTTATAAATAGTAATGGGAAATATAAAAACTAAAATTTATAAAAACCAACAGCTTCAGATAGAATGATCAACTTTAATTCAAAACAACCTCAGTCATATAAAATAAATAGTGCTAATAACTTGATCCGTAGATCTCTAACATTAACTGATCCTGAATACCACAACGAAATAATACTAGATATTAAAAAAAACATTGCAATATAATAATTTCCCAAATTACCTAATAAAACTTATAAACAAAACAAAGAAAAAATGCAAAATTTAAATAATTCTAATAATATAAATAATTCTAATAATTCAAACAATGCTAATAATATAAATAATCTAATAATTCAAACAATTCTAATATAAACAATTCCAATAATTCTAAATAATACAAATAATTCAAATAATAATATTGACAATAATTATAATGCTAATAATGAAGATCCTATAATTCATAATCAATTCGTTGCAATCCCATATGTACCTAACTTATCTGAAAAAATAAAAAGGACTATATCAAAAAAGTCTACCTAACTTTAAAATTGCTCAAAAAAGTCAAAATCAAACCGACCATTTTTTGAAAAACATAAAGAAAAACCAAAGAAAGAACAAAAATCCGATTAGTATATAAAATTCCCTGTTCTCAATGCCCCCAATATTATATAGTGAAACAAAACAATATCTAAATAAAAGACTGGCCAACATAAATATGACTGCAAAAAAAGATAAAAATAATACTGGACTTTCTAACCACAAACATAATACAGGACACAGTTTTGATTTTGACAATACCCGAATTCTACAAAATGAACCTAATTGGCAAAAAAGGAAAGTTAAAGAAATGATAAATATAGTCAAATTTGATAACAATGTTAATTTTAAAAAAGATGTAGAAAAATTAAGCTCCATTTACTCAAATTTAATAAGGAACTCTTAAATCTTGTAATTCTTGATTTAGTTTAAAATATTGTTTTTTCAACTTATATTATTGGTAACACTGATATTTTTAAAATTCTTTAATGTAACAGTTTTTAACGGTTTTTTAAACATAGCTTACCAAACATACCAAGGTGCAATATGAAGTAGTCTGTAAAATTGTATTTTCATTTTATATTTTATATTTGTTAAACTCTGATGATGACTAATTTTTAGTCGAAAGCTTAGTTATTATTATATATTAAAAAATAAAGGACTTTTGTGTAACTAATCTGTTTTTATTTATATATTGTTTTACAAGTCCACGAATAAGAAACTTTTTAATTTTAAAATGGTTGACCCTGAATCTAATATGAATATTTTTAAGAAAATTCAAGACAACTACTCTAAACACACTAAGGTAATAGCTAAACGTGTATTTTATTTAAAGAAGAAACAAATCTCTACAAAAGAAAATATTACTTTCTTAACTAAATGTAAAAAACACAATCTCACTCCTAGATTTATAGAAGACAAATGTTTGAATTTTTTACCAAGAGATTGTAAAAAACATATAAAACTTTTTAAGATTTGCAACACACTACCTGTAAAAAACTGTTAAACATTCATATCAAGATGGAGCATAATAATTATTACAACTTTAACCAAGAATTAACACAGGAAGATGCCCGACTAAATGCTATTTTGGATGAAGATTTGTTCAACGAATTTTTAACTTATTGTAACAATATTTGCCATAAACAGAAAGATAATATTAAAAATAGACATATTAAAAAATTCGATAATATTTTGAAAAAGAAAAATATTCCTTTATATGAAAATTAAATATTGATAAATGCATTGAAAAATGGTTCCTTAATAAAACTAGTCTCACTATACCAAAAGATATTATGTACATATTAAGTTTAGGTCCCAAATTTTGTTTCCCTATTAATAAAAACGAAATACCGATTTGTGATATGTTAGCTGACTTAGAATTTATTATACATAAGACTGATTTGGATATTAATAGTAAAAATACCTTACGAGGAAAACTAACTAACATACTATCAAACGCTAAACAGAAACAAACTTTTTTGGATCCAATTAGTAGTTACCTTATGCGTTCTTATAATTTAACAAAACAATTTCTTAAAAATAATCCTAATGTTATTGTTACAAAAGCAGATAAAGGACAAAAGACGGTATTAATGGAAAAGAACACTTACGAGACAGAAGTAGAATCAATGTTATCTGACAAAGACGTTTATGAATTAACTAATATAGACCCAACTAACAAAATTCAAGCTCAAATTAATTCCAAAATTCGTGAATTAAACAAGAAAAAAAATAAAAAGGTTATTGATAATAAAACAAAATTTTCCTTACTAACATTTAATGCAATAGCACCAAAATTATATTGTTTACCAAAAGTCCATAAGCCTGGAAATAAAATGCGACCAATTGTATCATCTCAAAACTCCCCCAATTATAAATTAGCCAAATTTTTAGCAAATATTTTACAACCCCTAAGAATGTCATCAGAATATAACATTAAAAATTCCTATGAATTTAAAGAATTATTATCCAATATTAGTATTGCAGAGGATGAGGTCATGATTTCGTTAGATGTTGTTTCCTTGTTTACTTCTATCCCTAACAATTTAGCAATAAAAATAATTAGTAATAATTGGAAAAATATTAAGAACCATACAAATCTTAATAAACAACAGTTTATGGATTTATTTAAAATATGTATAGATAATGCCTACTTAACTTTTAATAATAAGATATATCTTCAAAAGAGTGGCCTCCAAATGGGTGGACCTCTGTCTGGTACTATAGCTGATATTATTATGGATGATATTTTTAATAAATGTTTAAAGAAACATAAAAATAAAATTAGTTTTACCAAAAAATATGTAGATGATAGTTTCTTTATAATAAAAAAAGATTCTGTAGATAAGTTATTAAGTTTATTCAATTCCTATGATAGTGCAATACAATTTACAATAGAAAAAGAATTATATAAAAAATTCCCTTTTAGATGTATTAGTTATAAATAGTAATGGAAATATAAAAACTAAAATTTATAAAAAACCAACAGCTTCAGATAGAATGATCAACTTTAATTCAAAACAACCTCAGTCATATAAAATAAATAGTGCTAATAACTTGATCCGTAGATCTCTAACATTAACTGATCCTGAATACCACAACGAAATAATACTAGATATTAAAAAAACATTGCAATATAATAATTTCCCAAATTACCTAATAAACAAACTTATAAAACAAAACAAAGAAAAAATGCAAAATTTAAATAATTCTAATAATATAAATAATTCTAATAATTCAACAATGCTAATAATATAAATAAATTCTAATAATTCAAACAATTCTAATAATAACAATTCCAATAATTCTAATAATATAATAATTCAAATAATAATATTGACAATAATATAATGCTAATAATGAAGATCCTATAATTCATAATCAATTCGTTGCAATCCCATATGTACCTAACTTATCTGAAAAAATAAAAAGGACAATATCAAAAGTCTACCTAACTTTAAAATTGCTCAAAAAAGTCAAAAATCAAACCGACCATTTTTGAAAAACATAAAGAAAAAACAAGAAAGAACAAAAATCCGGATTAGTATAAAATTCCCTGTTCTCAATGCCCCCAATATTATATAGGTGAAACAAAACAATATCTAAATAAAAGACTGGCCCAACATAAATATGACTGCAAAAAAGATAAAAATAATACTGGACTTTCTAACCACAAACATAATACAGGACACAGTTTTGATTTTGACAATACCCGAATTCTACAAAATGAACCTAATTGGCAAAAAAGGAAAGTTAAAGAAATGATAAATATAGTCAAATTTGATAACAATGTTAATTTTAAAAAAAGATGTAGAAAAATTAAGCTCCATTTACTCAAATTTAATAAGGACTCTTAAATCTTGTAATTCTTGATTTAGTTTAAAATATTGTTTTTTCAACTTATATTATTGGTAACACTGATATTTTTAAAATTCTTTAATGTAACAGTTTTTAACGGTTTTTTAAACATAGCTTACCAAAACATACCAAGGTGCAATATGAAGTAGTCTGTAAAATTGTATTTTCATTTATATTTATATTTGTTAAACTCTGATGATGACTAATTTTTAGTCGAAAGCTTAGTTATTATTATATATTAAAAAATAAAAGGACTTTTTGTGTAACTAATCTGTTTTTATTTATAAAAGAATTTATATTAAGTATTACCTTAAGACAGGAAAATGATATGAAAAAGTAATGCAAATAAAAGACTAATGGAAGGGTCCATAACTTCCAAGAAACACTTAGGCCCTATTTCCTCTACTTGTACTTTTAGTCTTATTATATTAATATTTAACAGTGTTCAGGTTACTTATTCGATGTATTTAAAATTAATCTATAGGACATCTCTAGTTTTAAAATCTCTGTGCCGAATCAGACCAATCACTATTGAGTTTCCAGTTTTTCGTAATCTGCTTATGTAGTAACTATAGCAAAACATTGATTGTATTTACCAATCTTGTGAGGTAAATGTGACTGATACTGAAGCCAGGAGTTTAAATTTACAACAGCAGTCTCCATCTCAGATTCATTCATGTTGAGATCTTTCAACGCTTTGAATTTGGCTTTGTCATCTTGTCCTCCTGTCTTTTCTTTTATTTCAGACCTATATTTTAAACCCAATTAATTATTGATTCTGCCCAGGCAAGGAAAGATTAAAATTACCGTCGAAAGAATTACATTTTCTAAAATGGGGTTTAGTCATAGATAATATTTAGACTTAACAGTAATTATAAAAAGGCAGGCCAAATATCAAACAAGTAAACTTAAGCTAAAAACTTTATTATGAAATTGGTACTATCAAACAAGTAAACTTAAGCTAAAAACTTTATCATAAAGTTGGTACTATTTAATGTTTATCTTATAATATATGATAAACATTAAATAGTACCAACTTTATAATAAAGCTTTTAGCTTAAGGTGTTATTAAATATATGATAAACCCTTGATTTGAGTAATTAAATAGTACCAACTTCATAATAAAGTTTTAAGCTTAAGTAATAACACCTTAAGCTAAAAACTTTATTATAAAGTTGGTACTATTTAATTACTCAAATCAAGGGTTTATTATATATTTAATAACACCTTAAGCTAAAAGCTTTATTATAAAGTTGGTACTATTTTATTACTCAAATCAAGGGTTTATCATATATTTAATAATAACTTAAGCTATAAGCTTTATATTTTGTTGGCACTAATGAATCCAAACACGTGTACCAATTACCTTAAGTTTAGCGAATAACGTGTGTAAAAATTTAGGGGCAAATGAGAAATAAACAGCTTTTTTACGGTTTTTTTTTAGAATGAGAAGAAAAGTACGTTTCGTACATATTTATTTAAGTAATAAAAGCTTAAATATTTTAATGTACAGATGAGGTACATGGTGAACTATGGTTCCCTACAACTTTTAATTCAAACACTAACGGTTTAATTAAAAAAAATAAATAAATAAAATAAAGACATTGAAGGGTACAAATAAATTAACATAAAAATGCATAAATGAAATAACAGAAACTTACATATTATTGAAAAGTAAAACTTATTCTCGTAAATAAAATTTAATATTAAATAACGATCAGTATGAAACTCTATTGATTTCAAAAATTAAATTCAAATTAATTGATACTGATAGTAAATTGGGTTCGTGAGAACTTATTAATCACTGTCGCAATGCCACCTTTATCTTATGAAAATGGTATTAACTTCAATAGTTTGAGATATCAGTTGTTGAGAATACATATAAAAATCTAACTGACAATCATGGAATCAAGCTTCCCTATCTCACGTATCTAAATTTATTTTATACTTGGATCGATTTAAACGATTGGATTTTTCAAACTGCGGTCGTTATGTGGTTGGAGTATTGTTTGATTTTAATCACTTCACACTAGCAATAGATATAATTCTCTTTTATTTATGAACTAATTAAAACATTTTAAATTTGAAATTAAAGAGAGACCTTTGGTCTATTGGCAGCTCCGCGGCGTTAGCGCTAGAGGCCGCTTTGCGACCACATGGTTGTAGTCCTATATCAATTAGTCATATTACTAGTTCATATAAGGGGCATACTGCCACGATATAAGCGAATTTCTAAATGCATCAGTAAACAAAAACAGATTTTTTTACATTATTTTATACGTTTCAATCGATAACATCGGAACTAATGCTGATGATAAAATTTTACTTCGTATATTTGTTCAACATACATAGTCAACATTCATCAGAACACCTCAAATCTATTTACTGTTTCTATGTACGATATACAATATTTGATATACATCGCACAAATGATATGATATAAGTCGTCGATTCAGCCCTCATATTATCTCCCTCAGCAGAACCTTAGGGGCCAAAATGTTATTTTGGCAGCTAATTAGTTTGTTTTTCTCGACGAGCAGTTCCCTTCGTAGGAAACATAAACATGAGCTATAAAATATTCTTCCATACTTTCTTGCATAAGTAACTATTTTAGCATGAAAAAGAGGATAAATCCGTCCTACTATAGTATATCACACGGTTATGATCAGTTGAAAGCGTGGGAAACTAGTGATGAAGAACCAATTAGGTTGGTCTGATATAAAATTTTGCGAGTGGTTTAATTCGTTGGCTCCTTCACAGAATTTTCTTACGCTGTCAACTGCTTATAACCGCGTGTTATACTATAAAGAAGTCTTACTAACCTTTTAAACTTAAGACAAACACATCATCAAGTTACTTTTTTACATCGGTGTACAGTTGGATCAACTTGATTATGGCCACTGGTTATATTCAGGTGACTCAGGTCTTTTGTAAATTTGTATAGTTAGGACTAAACTGGAGTAAAACCAAAAGATCCGTTGTTGTAACAGCTATCATCTAAAAGTGAAGTAAATCTAAACCGTATGACTGAGTAAGACAGAGAAATAATTGAAATAAAGTGAGACGAAATAAAATACAAATTGAATAGAAAACATTTGAAAAAATCGGGTTCGGGGTACCTCGGAACTTTTCCTCGTCACATCGGATTCGCCGCTCATTCTCACTACTTTGGACTCGCTAAGACTATAAAATCGCCAAATTTAAACTGGAACATGTAAATACATTTGTTTTAATCCCTGCGGTCACCTATCCAGGCAATGACTTTGCTCGATGTTGCTTGACGTTTATAACCCAACAAAAACCATTATTACCGTATTAGAACAAAATTTAGAACTTAGGATACTTATAATTATTACGTAAAAGGATTTATTTGTACCAAGTTTTATTTGATTATTTTACGATTTTTTACAATTTTTTTAAATAACGCGTTCATGTCGTTCAATAAAAATCGAACTAATTCTGATATACAACTATATGCTTGTTAAATTTTAAAACGATCGACAAAATTTTCCGCTTTTATAGAATTTTTAAAATTTTTGCTGAGTTATTATTGCGCGTTAATGATAAATACCATCACAAATATTTAAATAATTCATAAATTATTTTCCGGAGAGCACAACTAGATCTAGGGGTTGATTTTTGTATTAAGTTTCAACTCTCCACTATAACGCACTCACTTCAATGATAAGAGAAAAACAAACGTACAGACAGAATACTTAGTTAATACTACTCAAGAGATTTTAAAAAAACACCTCAACAAAGAATTCACCAGTAAAATCCCGCCGGTTTCGGAAATTTAGCGCAAAAATCATTTTTTTCTCTTTTACACTCAGAATAAATTCGAAAAAGTATTTGAAAAAGTTGTAATTACAGAATAGAGTAGAAGGTAGTTGAGTTGAATAAACCCGCAACATGTGAAGGTTGGACTACTCTTGTATAATACATGCAGGTAGGTTAACTTCTGGAAAACCATCAACATATCATATACATCAAATTACACACAAAAGAGAAGAAGGTCCTAACAGAGAAAACTTAAGAATCATGCTTAATCTAAAGTAATATATATAAACCAAGAAGGGAAAATCCTATACTAACCTGTGTAAAAATATTCAGACATCAGCTGATGTCTGAATATTTTTACTGTCTGAATATGTTTGAATAGCTAGAATTTGAATAACTGCGATTGCGCCTCTTAAGGTTTACGTTTTTCACTTAGTTTTATTGGCAACCCTGATAACATTAGGTGATTTTTACTTTTTATCGTGTTTTCGTACTTTAATAAGTACGTGATGATTTTGTATAAAATTTTGTGAAATAATTGCTACAATAAATTAGTTAAAGAAAAAGAGAAACTATAGTTAAGGTAAACTACATGTTTTTGAAGAAGATACAGACGACAATGTATTGCCTTAAAAATAACTTAATTACGATTGCTTTTATTATATTAAAAATATTTGGTTAAAGTTGTTAAATTACTAATAATAAACTAATATTTGAAGGGAAAAAACAACTATCACTCGCAAAAAATGTCGTTAGTGTTAAATAGTTAAATAGTGCACTCGAAAAAAAGTTTATTTAGCCGCTCGTTTTATGTAATTTAAGCAAACCTAGTATTTAAAGATTCGCACCCATCCCAGTCGCATCCTCTATTGGATGTGACAAAACGTATTTCTAACACAAATTATTAACATTTTGTACTAAATTGTACAAAAAAAAATGCAAACAAAAATTTTGTGTACCGTAAATAGTTTGTTTACATTTACTAGGATAAAACAAAATGGCCGCGCCCATGGGAAAATTTGAGCCATCTTCCTGGTGAACAAAATGTGAACTACATGCCAGGTCTGACAGAAATCGCGTTTGTTTCCCTACTTAGTTTATATATTACTTTAGCTTTATCATTTAAGCAAGCTGCCAAATAAGAAACTACCTCTCACATTATAAAGTCACAGAAAAATACTTGCTATTAAGTTTATAATTCATACCGAGACTAAAGATTGGTCTAACTATTATAAACTTATAATTATTATGAGTTAGATTACCTAGGGATTAAAAATTAGACCAAAATACACTGATATTTCTCAAAACTCTCTAGAGAAAAAAGTAGCTAAGACCAAAATACATTTATTTTTTAGCTACTATAAAAGTAGCTAAACTGCCTCTTTTGACTAATCACAATTTATAAACTATATCCCTGATTAGGTATATATTTGATAAAACGCATGGTCTCGTTTTTTTTAATTACTATTAAATTAATTAATTACTAAGATGTCTTTAATTTTTAATTTAAATGAACATAAATATAGAGCAATTTTTAATTTTACTCGTAGATCTTTTATCGTATAAACTAAGAGGCCCATAGACTAAAAAATATTACGGCAAAGAGGCCTTTGGCTTCTTTTACCGCGCAGTATTTTTTATAACCGCCCAGTATCGACGCTCTACGCGACTTCGATACTAGGGACCGCTTCGAGGCCACATGGTTAATGTACTTTATCAGTTCGTCATATTATTGGTATTATATAAGTGGCAAACCGCCACGATATAAGCGTATTATTAAATATATTAGAGAAAAAACTTGATTTGATTACATTGTGTAAATTATTAACAATGATTTGTTTGACATATATATGTCAATCAATAAAACTGTAACTAATGCTGATAATAAAATGGAACTTGGTATTTTTGTAAACCATACATATGAAGATTTGTGATTTTTTAAATGTTTGTGGAGTCATTTTTGTGGGTTAATGACGTCATACATATTTCATAAACAATAGTTTATGAGTTTGGGGCATTAGCAAGATTAAATTTTGTACTAAGTTTCATTTCGATCCGAGAAAGCGTTCGAAAGTCATCGAGTCCCATAAAAACGTCTAGAACACAAAAATCTCGTACATACATACATACATACATACATATATATATATATATATATATATATATATATATATATATATAATATATAATATATATATATATATATTCTTGACCAGTGAATCCCACCTCCATAACCCCAACCTCATGTCATTTTTTCTTTGAAATTTGTTAAAAGCTGATTGTTTCACACTTGTTTTGCTTTTATTTTTGATCAAGGTTAAGAAGTCTCTTCATACTTACTTATTTTATTTGTTTATTTTGTTTTAAAGTGCTTAATTCCTAGGTCAGCAGCATACCTGCTTATCACCTATATTTTGTTAAAATTTAATTGTGTTTACTAGCATTTGTTTATCTATTAGATACATACATTAGGCTTAATTATGATAAGTAATATAATATAGTAGGAAATATTAATGATCTTATTAATACCCCACCAGATGTCTCAACCAAAGCTTCATGCAGCAATGTGTGTTTTTTTATTCTTATTTTTCTTATAAGTTTAAAATATATGATTAATGTGTTTTGAATGATGAAATTTCTCTTTTTTCCATGATTACATTAATAATTATAGAGCATAACTATTCTAATTAAATAATTACATTTCGTTCCTTTGATTTATCCAGTAAAAGTTTCATAAATAGATTGTCCTTAAAATTCTGGATCTGTAAATAAAATTCAATTATTTTTTTATGACAGTATATAACAGTTTACAGCCAGAAAATATAGGAGTAAAAAATAACTTTTTTGATAATGCAATGTATAATTTACTTTATCTATTCATGGCTGGAAAATTATTACTTAACTATTTATGGAAAGAAAGGTAGGATTCCCTTATACATAGAAAATCAATCATCAGGCATAGGCGGAGTTTGGGGAGGACTTACGGGGATCCAGCCACCCCGAAATTAAATGATAGAACACTTTCCAAAATGAAACTGCTTAATCTTTTTCTTATCTTCAATTCTTTGAACGTGTCGGGCATCCGCCAAAATAATTTAGCGCTTGAGCAAAACATGCCGCGGAATCAAGCATATATATAAAGTCGATATGCTTCATACTGCTACGTATAGTTGTTAGTACCTTTTTATCTTTCCACATATTAACAATAAAGTAATGACTTATATACTTATCATGTGTAAATAAAAAAATATATTGGCTTGAAAAAAGAATATCCATTACTTTCATATGCAATGTTGAGAACATTTTTTCTTAATCTTGGGGAATTCTTTTATGGGGGACCATTTTCTTTATCTCCATTCTTATGTCTGGGCCAATTTCAGCTTGTCAAATAGACTGTGACAAATTTCCTTAGAACACACCCTATCTATGTATTTATACCCACAGCTTCCCTTGATGATGGTTTTTTGGAAGTTTATGAGCTTGCTTTGTAAATAATAACTAACAATAGTGGAGTGTCCTGTTTTTTGGAAGTTTATAAGCTGGTTTTGTAAACAAAAACTAGTGAAGAGTTCTGTTTTTGGAAGTTTATAAGTTGGTTTTGTAAATAATAACTGAAACAATAGTGGAAAGTCCTGTTTTTTGGAAGTTTATAAGCTGGTTTTGTAAACAATTACTAGTGGAAAGTCCTGTTTTTTGAAAGTTTATAAGCTGGTTTAAAAAAAAAATAACCAGTGGAGAGTTCTGTTGTTTGGAAGTTTATAAGTTGGTTTTGTAATTAATAACTAAAACAATAGTGGAGAGTCCTGTTTTTTGGAAGATTATAAGCTGGTTTTGTAAACAATAACTAAATCAATAGTGGAGAGTCCTATTTTTTGGAAGTTTATAAGCTGGTTTAAAAAAATAACCAGTGGAGAGTTCTGTTGTTTGGAAGTTTATAAGTTGGTTTTGTAATTAATAACTAAAACAATAGTGGAGAGTCCTGTTTTTTGGAAGTTTATAAGCTGGTTTTGTAAACAATAACTAGTGGAAAGTTCTGTTTTTGGAAGTTTATAAGCTGGTTTGTAAACAATAACTAAAACAATAGTGGAGAGTCCTGTTTTTCTATAATTCTTACCATCGTATACTCACTTTTTTCAAAACATTTGAACAACAATGAACAACGTCCCACACTCCAATCACCAACAAAAAAATCCACAGAATAGAAGTACCACTAAAAATCAACAACTCTACCCAAGGGACATTAAGATAACTTACAGCACTTTCAAAAAAATATATACTCAGCTTAACAGTAAAAAATACTGTCAAAATTATCTGAATCATTGTAATTAAATACAGCAATAAAAACAAATACATAAATTTAGACTTAGTCAATACGTCAACAGCTTCAATTAAATTAGACATCGATATTAAGTAATGCCATTCATTAGTCTTAATCAGGGCATTTAATAAATTAATTCGGCTTTCAATTAAAGACAAAATAGATAAGTATACATTTCTACTTGTTATCTGTTTAATAAAACACAAATAATAAAAAATATTATTACATAATAATAATTCTAACCCACGGTAAAAAAATGTATCGTTAATGGCAGCTAATACAATAATTATAAAAGAAATTAAAAATATAATATTTATTCTAGTACTTTTATTATTTTTATTCTTAATCGAATTGATCAAGAGTAGACATTTTTTAATTTGAGTTTTAGAAGAATAAATGCAAATAAGTATTGATATTTCATAAATAAAAAAATTAAACATTAAAATGTAAAAGCAGAACTCGATGACGTAATTCCTTTTAACGTTGTCTGATTCTAGTTCGAACGGTAGCGTTGATAGACGAAGGCATATGGAACACAGAAATATGACGAATAGTACGTTATATGTTAATAGTAATTTAGACATTTTTAAATTATGTTTGAATGGATATGTACCAAATATGATAGGTAGAAATGTGTAAGATTTAAAGTCTAAATATATTTCTAAATTGGGTGTCATTTCATAGTTATTCACTTACATGATTTAAACGAAAAACTATATTTAAATTTGATTTTTTTAAGAATAAACATATTTTTTTGGGTTAAATGATAATGCTCCACTTCCACAAGAACAGTGTCAATTTAAAAAAAAGACAAGCAGAAAGTTTGTAAAAATCATAGAATTTTTGGCGAAAGTTTTTGAAAGCTGCGAATGACAATAAACCAGCATTATTAAAACAATGATTTTTAATGGAATAGAAACCAACATTACATCTTCTTGTCAAAATACCTGACTAAACTAGACAGTAACATATTATAGTAATAGTTAAAATGGGTTTTTAAAATTAAAGGCAAAAAATAAATAAAGACAAAAAAATATAATAGAATACAACACAAGAAAATGATAACATTAATCAATACTATATTATTTTAAAGCTAAAATAGAATATTAACTACATTACACTGAGTATATTATTACTTAATGTCATTACATGAATCCATTAAAATAATAAACTCAATAATAGCATTACTAGTCATCTAAGTAAAATATAATTCATGATATAATCAGCATCATTTTTACTTTTCCTTCTTTACAGCGTAGGTATATAGAAAAAATATTGAGTTTGTCAATAAACCGAAACTGGGATGTCACCTGAATTGTCTAATTCAGGTGTTTTAAGACGTTCTAAGTGGTTTTCACAAAGTTGTCTATCTTCACGTGTATATGTATGAGTATGTGCGCGCGCTCATCTGTGTGTGTCTGTGTATTCATGGAAACGCCCAGTATATTTATGCTAGAGAGTTGAAACTTTGAAGATTGATAAAAATCAATCTTTATGTCTCGTTGTGCTAACATGAAAATATTTTTTATAACGTCAATTATCGTCATTAACGTCATTATTAGTAATAATGGTCCAGCATAAATTTTAAAAATCCATAAACCGCAGGCAAATGTTGCGATTAATTTAAAATTTAGCATGGATAAAATCATATATAAGAGCAACATGTGCGCCAAGTTTCATCTTATTATTAGTTTAAGTTTAATTTTATCAAATTACTTGTATACGTTTTTTAAAAAATTGTAAAAATCGAGAAATAATCTAATTGATTTAAAATTTTGTAAAAGTGTATCACTTTACGTAACAAATTAGAAAACTATGTTTCGTTTAAATACGGCCAGTATACCGACGGTTTTTGTTGGATTATGAAAGTTAAGTAGCATCGAGCGAGGTTAGTGCCTGGATGGGTGGCCGATGGAAATAAGCGAAGAAAGAAGTAGTGAGGGTGAGCGTAGCACATCCGAATCAAACTGTACTTGATTTTTTAGGTATTATATTTAAATATTGATGAAGGAGCGATGATATGGAATAGAAGAGGTTATTTTAAAACCAAGGATCTTGAAATAAAGGGGATGACGCATTTAAGGAACATTTCAGACCCCATGGAAGTTGTTGAGATAGAGAAATAGGAGAAAACTTACCTTCCCCAAGGTTATAATGAAAAAAACCGCCAAACGCAGGTTATGCAGCAAGGCTGTCGAGTTTGCTTCTCAACTTTCTTCTGTGCTTCTCGTCATTGTTACATTTGTGGTGCTTGTTAAGTCATTTGTGCTTATTTAATTTTTAAATTTTGACATATGCTACTTTAGCCACATCAGTGGAAGTGATAATTAAGCGTGTTTATAACCTTCTCAAGCAATAAACAATGGGAAAACACTGAGAGGAAGTTGCCTCTAAAATTTAAGACCTGCGCGTTATGAGAATTGTAAGACATGCGCAGTTTGTACCAAGCATGTGTAGTTGGTTTTTGACGTGGTTCGTGTTGAATTCTCTCTATTTTGGTTTTCGATTTTGGGGTCACTTTTTTGTATGGCAAATCTACTTAGTGCGTCCCCTTTATTTAAGATCCTTGGTCAGAACTGAGCTAAAAAGGGCCGAGAAGAGTTCAGACTAATAGGACAACATGGGGGGGGGGGTTCCAATATTAACTTCCTTAAGTCTACTTTTAACAAGAGTAGTATTAAAATGAGTAGTATAATCATAGAGATATATGTGTATCTTTATGAAGTAATATTGGACCCCCCCATGTGGTCCTATTAGTCTGAACTCTTCTCGGCCGTTAAAGTGTGGTCACTAGGTGGATAGGTGACCGCTGGTATAAAATTGATACTATCTATCCGAGTACGAACGAAACAAACCCGATGATAAAATACATTTATTTTATTTAAGGCCTATTAAATAGGCCTAATTTATCATTATAAAATAGACCTTTTTCAAAGCTCGAGGTAGTGAGAATGAGCGTAGTGAATCCGACATCGTGAGAAATGTTCCGAGGTAACCCGTACCCGATTTTTATATTTAGATAATAATTGTTTTTAATAATTCCCTAATGTTATCAAGCTTTTGACGTACCTTTGATACTCCAGCAGTAAATTTAAATATATACTGATAACGAAAACAGGAAAAATAACTTTATGTAAAGTATAAATATATTATTAAGTTTTAAAATAAGTTTCAATTAAGTCCAATTCGAATTATTTTAATTTGTGAATTGTTCTAGGTTATAACTGTTTGAATGTTAATTTATGTAGTTTGTAGGCCTATTAAATATTTTAATTTTTACTTCTCCTCATTTATACCGTAGGTATATAGGAAAATTATTGTGATAGCGAAAAATCAGAAACAGGGATGTCCCCGGAATTATCCGTTTCAGGTGTTTTTAGAGCCTCCTAAGTAGTTTTCACAAAGTTTTCTGTGTATGTGTGTTCGTGTGTATAATCATCAAAACGCCCAGTGTATTTATACTAGAGAGTTGAAACTTTGTACAAAACTTAGTCTATGGATGTTGTTGTGCTATACGGAAAATACTTTTTTTATGACGCCATTAACTCGCAAAAATTACTTAGCGAATATTTCGAAAAATCATAAAACGCGGAAATGTGTTGCCAAGTACTACAACTAACAAACAACTAACAAATGTGCCAAGTTGTTTGTTGGAAAATAATCGAATTAAGTTGAAATTCGGTACAAGAGTAAGACTTTACGCTATAAATAAGTACACCAAGTTTCGTCTCTATTCGACGAGTACATCTATGATTTTTGTTGTATTATAAAAGTTAAGCAGCTTCGAGCGTGTTCAGTGTCTGGATAGGTGACTGCTGAGAAAGAAACCGTGTTTCTGTATGAAAGACGAATTGCAGTATATTTTAAACGATTTGTATAGTCTGAGGACGAGCGAAGCGAGTCCGATCTAAGGGTGAGCGTAGCGAATCTGATGTGAACGAGGAAAAGTTCCCAGATACCCCGTACCCGATTTTTTAATTTTTTTTACGAATAATAAAAGTAACAAATAAAAAACTTTTACAGTTTTTATAGAATTAAGGTAGAAATGTTTTGAGTAAGTTTAAAAAAGTTGATTTAATCTATAAGAGATTGAAGGCAATGGTTACCAAGGGTAACGATGTAGAGGACTACCTGGTTAGTTAAATTATATCTATAAATATTTATCATTTGATACTACCGTGTTTTGCAGAACATGAATAGTTGACACAATTTATCATTGGATTCTTTACCATGTATGCAAAACATGAATAGTTGACACAATTTTATATTGGATCTCTAAACGTGTTTTCGCAAAACTGAATAGTGGACACAATTTATCATTGGGATTCTACTGTGTATGCAAAAACATGAATAGTACACAATTTATTATTGGATCTAACGTGTTTCGCAAAACATGAAATAGTGACACCAATTTATCATTGGATTCTACCATGTATTGCAAAACATGAATAGTTGACACAATTTATATTGGATTCTAACGTGTTTCGCAAAACATGAATAGTCACAATTTATCATTGGATTTACCGTGTATTGCAAAACCTGAATAGTTGACACAATTTATTATTGGATTCTACCGTGTATTGCAAAACATGAATAGTTGACACAATTTATCATTTGATACTACCGTGTTTTACAAACAATGAATAGTTGACACAATATAAAAAGTGCTCATGTCAGCAAAGTGGAATGCTACATCTGGATACTGTTCCATCATTTGACTTTAGTCATTACTGATTGCTCCACAAAATGTTATGTCCCACTCTGTTTCATTACGTCTAACTCATCTTTTTTTATGTATTATTCACACGTAACATAGTATTTTTATATTCTTGTATAATCATACAATCTCATACATATGTATAATATACAAAAGTATATTATTATGTAGAAAAATTAAAGAATAAATTATTCTTTAAGGTTTAAAAAATTAACAAAGACACACTGCAAAACAAAGTGTTAAAACATCGGGTACAGGGTAACTCAGTACCTTTCATCTCATCTTCGGACTCGTCTTGTTCTTCTTTAGAATGATATGTTTGTTCAAAAAACTTTTGGTGGCATTACTTTATCTGCCATCGACGTCAGAATAAAATAGCGATAATTATCCGATGTGTTAAGACTTGGGACTCGTTTTGCTTGTCCTTGATAGTTTTAACGGGTTTAAAAACAACGCCTTGGTTGATACAGGGTTAACAACAGTTCAACACAAAGCCTTGGTTGATAAAAGGGTTCACAACAGGTTTAAAACACAAACGCCTCAGTTGTTACTGTGTTTAACACAGTTTTCAAAACACAACGCCTTGGTGATACAATGTTAATACAGTTGAAAACATAAAGCCTTGGTTAACACAGGGTTAACAACAGTTCAAAACACAAAGCCTTGGTTGATACAGGGTTAACAACAGTTCAAAACACAAAGCCTTGGTTGATAAAGGGTTCACAACAGTTTAAAACACAAAGCGCCTCAGTTGTTTACCTGTGTTAACAACAGTTTAAAACACAACGCCTTGGTTGATACAATGTTAACAACAGTTGAAAACATAAAGCCTTGGTTAATACAGGGTTAACAACAGTTAAGGCACACGCCTTGGTTGATTACAGTGTTAACAACAGGTTGAAAACATAAAGCCATGGTTAATACAGGGTAACAACAGTTTAAGGCCCAACGGCCTTGGTTGTTACTTGGGTTAACACAGTTCAAAAACAACGCCTGGTTTTATAAAGGGTTCACAACAGGTTTAAAACACAACGCCTCAGTTGTTACTGTGTTAACAACAGTTTAAAACACAACGCCTTGGTTGATACAGTGTTAACAACGTTGAAACATAAGCCTTGGTTAATAAGGGTTAACAACAGTTTAAGGCACAACGCCTTGGTTGTTACTGGGTTAACAACAGTTCAAAACACAAAGCCTTGGTTGATAAAGGGTTCACAACAGTTTAAAAACACAAACGCCTCAGTTGTTTACTGTGTTAGCAACAGTTTAAAACACCCAACGCCTTATGGTTGATACAGTGTTAACAACAGTTGAAAAACATAAAGCCTTGGTTGTAATACAGGGTTAACAAACAGATTTAAGGCACACGCCTTGTTGTTCTGGGTTAAAAACAGTTTCAAACAAAAGCCTTGGTTGATAAAGGGTTCACAACAGTTTAAAACACAACGCCTCAGTTGTTACTGTGTTAACAAACAGTTTAAAACAAACAACCGGCCTTGGTTGGATACAGTGTTAACAACAGTTTGAAACATTAAAGCCTTTGTTAAATACAGGGTAAACAACAGTTTTAGGCACAACGCCTGGTTGTATGAATTATCAACAGTTCAACACAAACGCCTTGTTGATACAAGTTGTTAACAACAGTTCAAAACACAACGCCTTGGGTTGCTAACGAGTTAACACTAGAGAAAGTAGCAACGCCTATGGAGAGCCACGTAAGATTGTTTACGTGATAACTGAGAACCCCGCGTAATTCTTATCAGGAGTTTTAAGGATATGCAAAAGGTTGAGGACTTAAGATAGTATCATAGATAAGAATAATTTTATCTTATAGAATATTAAGACATATTTTTTTTGGCGCATGCTTAGTATCTTAAAGCTACACATTATAAAAACTACTCTGGTAAAGCATGAAAAATGAATTAATTAGTAGTATTAATGTATACTCCAATCCAAACATACTTCAGGCAAAACGATAAGAAATGAATTCACCACAAGAGTGAATAGACAAGTTTCCTTTTAATAATTGTTAAACTCAGCAACACCTCAAAAACTACCAATTGTATCCCTCAATCTTTGATTTCATTTTGGGAATCAAATGTATAATTTACTTAAACATTTATAAGTCGTGGTTCCTTTGCCCTTGCCTTGGAAAGAAATTCCATATTCAGGATAAAAAGTTAATTTTACTTGCTCAATGCATACCTAAAATTAAAATGTATTATTATAATATATGAGTGTGAAACAAATAAATAAATAGTTAAAATAATAAGTTGCTTATTTGAGCAGTTTAAGTGTTTAAATTTTTTTTAATTTTTAAACACAAATTTTTAATTTGTGTTTTACATTTCAGGAGTTCGAAGGATATGCAAGGAGCCGAGGACGTAACGATAGTATCATGATAGGAATGATTTATCTTTAGGAATATTAAGACTTATATTTTACTGGATGCCTGCTTGGTATCTCAAAGCTACTCATTATAAAACTTCCCTGGTATATGCTCAGAAACTACTAGTCACTGTAAGTATATCAAAATTTTATTAGTACCATTCACTAAGAATCTACAAAGAAGTTATTAAACATTTTCTAAAAGGAAAAAAATCATCATTACAAATCACTGATTGCATAAAGCGTGATGACAGAAAATTAGATTAAAAAATCAAGAACAGGGTACCATGATACTTTTCCTTACAACTCCGGACTCGCTTCCCTCGTCCACAGAATGTCATGGTTATCCGAAAAAAATCATTCAACATTTCGAGTGAGAAAACTTTAGTAGTAGTAGTCACTGTAAGTATATCGAAAACAAATACATTGGAGTTTTTTCCCCACTTTATCAGATTTGCAACGCTCATCATAAACCCATTAAACTTCGTTATACACCCATTAATGGGTATATTACTATATTACCCATTACTTGTGTTCTCTAATATATTTATATTTTCTTTTCTTTCTCCTTTAAATTTTAAACTAAAATTTATAAAGTACAAATAATTGATGCCTTTAACCTTTATATAAAAATATTAACTATAATAATAAAAGCCCCCTCACACAGGTCAATCCTCGAGAGATTGTTT
>JACMZG010001911.1:55560072-55655072 GCA_018340805.1 Microvelia longipes | reverse complement strand
TTCTATTGATGCTTCTCATATCTATAATATGCTCATATATTTATTATTGTTAAAAATAGTTTATCTGTTTAGGAGATTTTTGAAAAGAAACGAAACCAAACTGTGTGTAGTGTGAATGAAATCGACTTATCAGCTGTAAGGTATAATTTTTAAAATATTTCCTTGATATCTGATAAAGCAGTCAGTGAAGTAACCATAAAATAACATATTATTTAGGGATGGTCAGATAATTAACTTTTTAGCGAATTTTAATTAGAAAATGACGCTTATGAGGTTGTGATGACGGAAGTGGAGGACGACCAGGACCTGAAGGTCCGTAATTATATACATTGATTATTTTTATAAATAAGAAATTAAAAAAGTGAATTTTCAAAGGCAATTACGCTAATGAGGTAATCGTATGAATCTGGTTATAAAAAGCAATACATTTTAAAAGTATTTTCCAATTCTTTTAAACAACGAAGTTGTCCGAGTCTCTCTATTTTCCCAAAATTGATTATTGACCTGATTTTGATTTGATGCACCCTCCTCCCCCCACTTCCCATTTGGAGATCTATCTGACGAATCGTTCAGGGATAGGGAATTCAATGATAGAGAAAATATAAGCCATAATGTTTTTACATAATGGCATAATTATTATTATTATAATAATATTAACAAAAAGTTACTCAGTTGCAGCAATTTCTACAATAAGCCAAAATTTATATTAAGCTTGAAATCATTATATTTGAACCTTACTATAATAAACTTGAATATCTTGCGAACTAGCCAGGGTGGAGCTGGGGGTAGAGAGGGGGGCGCTTCTCCTAGAAAAAATGTAGCCTCCTTTAACAAATTAGATTGAAACATCGCCCCCTCTGGGATTGCCCTTTCCCATAATTATATATATATCACATCGTCAAGGTATATATCACATCGTCATGGTATATATCACATCGTCAAGGTATATATCACATCGTCAAGGTATATATCACATCGTCAAGGTATATATCATATCGTCTAGGTATATATCACATCGCCAAGGTATACATCACATCGTCAAGGTATATATCACATCGTCAAGGTATATATTACATCTTCTATCTTTGACTGTATAGGTATTTCTAATTATTATACATAATTAATCATCACTTCTATTTGATATAAATTTAATCATTTACATTAATTAAGTTTCAATTTAATATTTATTCAGGAGATCTATTTGTAATAAAGATTCCACGGATCTAAAAGAATTCTATAGGTTTACAAATGGTTACATTGGCGAAAGCCATAGTGATGAAACGGTTATCTATTTTGTAGACGGAACATCCAAAGGTTGGTATGAAACTGTATTATTAAAAAACTTATGTACTTAATTATTAAGGAAGTATGGTCTCTGAAAGAGACTTTAAAAATTTACTTATAGAGTACCTCAAAACTTTTTATATATCATCGTAATGTATATCACTATGCTTGCTAACCAGACAGTCCAGGTTCGATCCCGGTCGGGAGCTCTAGTGTTTTCATGCGAGGGATAGTAATAATTTCAAATTTCATCTTTTGAATTCCAGGGGGACTTAATAATAGCCGATGGTTCCGAGCCTGTGCGATGACAAGCACTCGAAAAAGATCCCTAATCCTAATTGAGCATTGGTTTAGGCAAAATGTAGGAGCTTTTGTTTAATTTATGAAATTTTGATGTTTCATTATTACTCATAATTATATTATCAGCAATATAATGATTTTTTAATATAGTCAAACAAATATTTCCTGGAAATCACAACTTGGCCTAAAACTTGATTTTGTGTCTGTTTTCAACTCTCTAATATAATCTCACTGGCAGCTACGATGATAATACAGACACAAAGACAAACAACTCAGTTAAAGTACTCATGAGGTCTTAAAAACACCTTAAATTAATGTATTAAAAATACATTACTTTTCTTATACACCAACTAAATAAAATAGGAAAAGCAAAAATTCATTAAACAAAAGCCTGATGATGTTAACTTCTTCTCAAAAATAATTTAGAGCTGGATCTCTATAGGTTGAAGCAATGTAGGAAGTGAAACTGAAATGGTACAAAGTGATCTTAACCAGCCAGCAATGGTTCTTAATTCTATCTTGAATTATTTGGTCACTAGCTTTTGCGCTCTACTAGGTAAAGTGTCCATATTAGGAGCTGTGACAAGGGTCCTAGAGATATAGTTGATTTATGTTTGGTCAAGCGCTCCTAATCTCTCCCTTCTGTATCATTTGTTACTAACTAGATTTACTTACCATGTGCCGCCGAAACATGAGATACAGGGTTGGGCACTTATTTACTTGGTTCCCAACCTCAATTTATCTGAAAAAAAAATCTAGTGGATTTGGGTATAGGAACTAGGAGGTCTGTCTAAACTCCATTAAAATCCCTCAGTTTCGATTTGTCATGGAGTTAAGAAAACCACTATGAGAACAAAAATATTTTGTAATTTTTTCGTGGCACTTATTTACTTGGGTCCTAATTTTATTTTGGGAACCAAGGGTACTTTCGCACTATATTATCTTATTTACTTAATTATCAATCTTTTCTTCCCCCCCCCCTTCTTAACCCCATACAAAAGCCCATTGCTTTTCAAATCCCCTATTAAGATTGTTAAATAATTTCTTTTATTTAATTTAGGTAAATATACTGTCGGTACCCAAGTGAATAATTTGCCCTTATTCGCCATATTTACTTGGGTCCCACTTTATGTTTGGGAACCAAGTAAATAAGTACCAGGGGCAGGGTTGTTTAGCTCAGAGGGTACAAGTGGATGTGCCTTTGATATGCGTGCCTTGTACAAGTGAACGTCTCTTTCTATATTATTACTTAATTAGTAAGTAATAATATTTTAATATTACTTACTTATTAATTATTACTTTTTTTTCCAGCCAGCCCGTTGTGTTTATACACCAAGTGATTACATACTGTATGTGCTACAGGGGTGTTACATTTTTTTTAAAGATTTACATTCTTTAATATTGTTTACAGTTTTGAGAAATACGGAGCGAACTACTGTAATCAAAGAACTGATTTATCTATACGACAGTGAGGTTTTAACATTCAAACGAATTGTGGGATTAGGACATAGATTAAAGAATTGCAATATTCATTTTTATCCTCAGCTTACTAATTCGCAGAGACAAATATTGTTAGTATTAAGTTTTATTGAAGAATGCTTTCTACTTAACACAATCTAATTGTTCGAGAGACACCTAGGAAATGTAACAAGCAAAATGCAATGCTACATCTGGGAACTGTTCCATCATTCGACATTCGTCATCATTGATGGCTAGACATAATGTCATGTCCCACTCTGTTTCGTTACGTCTAACTCATCAGGGCGCCGACAGAGCCTGAACTCACTCTGACCTTCAATTAATTCCGAAGAATATAATGTGAAGTACTTACCAGAGACGAGCGGTGCTCTCTTACCGCCATCATGCATGGCAAGCAACACATAGGTATATCATTTGATACAACCGAGTTTTGCAAAACATGAATAGTTGACACAATCTAATTGCTTTCTACTTAAACGCTTTCGGAATAAATTACTAAGTGATGGATGATATGCATAAATAAGTGGCCTTTGGCCTCTTATTTATCTATGGTACCTATTAAATATAGATTAAAAGGGGGGGGGGGGTGAGGAGATATCTAGTAACAAGATAGTATTAGGAAACGTTTCAAAGTCCCGTAATTTATATTTAGTGTTTTCAGTTCTAAGTAATAATAATAAGTAAGTATAATAATTAATCATTGGAAAAACATGACATCTGCATTAGTTTATGGTTACTTTGACCACAGAAGTATATAAAGTTTCAGAAACACACACGAATTAAGTTTTATACATTGCAACCTTTACGTATTTAATGAAATAAAACAGAGTCTCTCCACTAATGAATATATTTGACATAGCCAGCTTTCAATCTAACAGATCATCATCAGCGCCTAACCAACAAAGTAAAAATATATCGCATAAAATACTCTAAAATAAAAATAACATACTAAGTATGTTAGTATGTTATTTTTATTTTGAGTATTTTATTGTGATATATTTTTACTAGTTATGTTAGTATGTTATTTTTATTTTGAGTATATTTTATTGTGATATTTTTTTACTAGTATGTTAGTATGTTATTTTATTTTGAGTTTTTATTTGTGTATATATGTGATATTTACTAGTTATGGTAGTATGTTATTTTTTATTTAGAGTATTTTATGTGATATATTTTACAAGTTATGTTAGTATGTTATTTTTATTTAGGGAGTATTTTATGTGATATATTTTACAAGTTATGTTAGTATGTTATTTTTATTTAGAGTATTTTATGTGATATATTTTTACAAGTTATGTTAGTATGTTATTTTTATTTAGAGTATTTTATGTGATATATTTTTACTAGTTATGTTAGTATGTTATTTTTATTTAGAGTATTTTATGTGATATATTTTTACTAGCTATGTTAGTATGTTATTTTTATTTAGAGTACTTTATGTGATATATTTTTACTTTGTTGGTTAGACACTGATAATGATCTGTTAAGATTAAAAGCTGGCTATGTCAAATATATATCATTAGTGGAGGGACTCTGTTTTATTTCATTACTTGAAACTCCACAACTCATTTTTCCTTATTTACTACGTATTTAAGTTAATACTAGACCAAAGAGACTAATACAGGAAGGATACAACTTTCATCATTCCCTGGGTACCTTGGTACCTTAACTATACATTGGTGACGTCATGTTTTTGATTTTTCATAATAATTACAATTTCGCGTGAATATTAAATTCTTTTTCAACTATTCTGTCTTTCATTAAGTAAAAATTTAAAATAAGTTGCAATTATAATCTATCGCATATATCCTTTAAGTAAAACAGCATCGGTAGGGGTTAGTCCTTGGATTCTGTTTGCAAAAATATAAGTTCTATATACAAACCGCTGAAATTTTATAGTGGTCCAGTGGGTTAGGAGTGAACCTAGAGTTGATGAGGGTTGGTTTATTGCCCACTAGCATCAATGCCTATAATGCTACCTGAGTAATCTACCTTGACGAATGAAACGATCAACTCCAGTTGATAATAAGTATAAGATTAATAAGTAATAAGATTGATAAGTATAATCAATAGAGTATTTGCATTTGTCCAAAAAAACATTTTTTGCTCATAAAATGATTAAATGTGTTTAAAAAACATATTAAGCTGTAAAAAAAATTTAATTTAATTTTAAATAGTCGAAATAAGCATTTAAAGAAGAGGAGAGGGGGAATGGGTGAGAGAGTGGGGTGAAAACGGAACGTTCTAAAGGTTGGATCGTTTAACGTACACATGGGGGTATTAGTTAGAAATATCGAAAGGTCAACAGTTGGTTACATTTCAATAGAATGTAAAGAAGACTGGAGCAAAACAATGCCGTGTTCCAGGAAATAAAATGCCTAAGAAACGTGATGACTACAGCTGTCAGTATAATCTTGTTTACAGTATAGAATAAACTATTATGAATGTTGCTCTAGTGAATTTGTACTACACGGCGGTATCTTACGTCTGACGTCACACAAGCAGTCGAGGCCGTTTTCCCGCCAAAAGAACATGTTTAAATATAAGTTTCGTTTTTTTGCTGTATCATCAAAAGTATTTTCATTCTAATATTTTACAGGTTGTTCTTTATACGACGTACTTAAAGATAATACAATAAAAAAAATGTGCAAATACTCTATTACCTTTTAACATGGTGCTTATAGACATAGGTCATCAAACTTTTTTTCAGAAAAGAGGTTTATGGTGATAATCGGATGGTTATCCCCAATACACCATTCCTTGGTATACTGTTGCAAGAAATGATCTCCCCTTTCATGGTGTTTCAATACTTCAATGCCGTGTTACAAGGGGTAACTAATAGTTGGACATCTTGTTGGGTGATCATTGGCATAACATCTTTAGTTCTACTGGGTAGTGCAGCTCTAGCGAAAAGGGTAAGCTGATGCAATTTCTGATTATTTCGAATATGTTGGCGTTGGTACGGACCATGATCCCAATATTAATATATTATATAAGATATTAAGATAATATATCTTAATATAATATATATCTAGTTGTTTATATACTGATAAGCTGTTGCTATCTCTACGTATTTTAAATATTTTGGTACGGACCATGGTCTCAAACTTGATATGTTTATGGTCTTGTTGTTTATGTACTAAATCTTATATACCTTCATTATCTAATACCTTGTAACGTAAAATAGTTTATCTCCAGACGGTGACAAACTATTTTTTATGGAGTAAAGAAGTACTTTTCACTCCCTTGGGAGTAAAAAAGTAACTTTTTCTCCCTTAAGAATAAAAAATGTTACCTATTATTGGATTATTAGAGCCATATATATCAATTTTTAGGGGAGTTGTATTCTCTAAATGTATACAGGTGACCAATCAATTTTTTGTAATTTTCCCGGGGAGTGGCACCCCTATAATTTATAAGAGGGAGGCGACCAAAAAAATTGGATTGGCTCAAAATCCGTTTCAGGGCAAAAGAAGTTGTTTGGAGCAACAAGATTAAGGATTTCATGATTCGGAACATTACTAATTGAGGGTGTATAAAACGCTATGTTTTTCGAATTCACCAAAATGGGCTCACCTAATAACGTTATATAAGGTGAAAGTATTTTGTTCACCTTAAAAATCCGAAATCAAGATTTTATTTGATTTATCATCATAATGTCTGTCTGTGGCATGCATTGTCATCAATGATGTCTGTCTGTGGCATGCATTGTCATGCATGATGTCTGTCTGTGGCATGCATTGCCATGCATGATGTCTGTCTGTGGCATGCATTGTCATGCATGATGTCTGTCTGTGGCACGCATAACTCCCGCTGTATTAACGCTAGAGAGTTTAAACTTGCCACAAAAATCAGAATAGTCTGCCTGGATTGAAATAACATAAGCAAGACTGCCAAGTATGATCGCTGGTATTTTTAAGGCTTTCGTGGACAAAGAAACGCAGTTAAATATTACATGATTCGTAGTGGTGAGGAAAGTCGTAGCGAAGGTGAGGAAATATTCACAGCAACCCAATTTTTGATCAATATAGCGATTTTATTCAGTGACATTAGAATATTAATTGAAAATATTTAAAGTAGCTTTTATGTTTTTTTCAGAATCAAAATAGTTTAAGGAAATCAGTTAAAGTTGAGGAAAGTTTATTAAATGTACTTTCTGAAAATGATATACAAACCATAGCTAGATCTGAGTTGGTACCAGGTGATAGAGTCATTTTACCACAAAAAGAATGTAAAATACCATGTGATGGTATTGTTCTATCTGGCTCTTGTCTTGTCAATGAAAGCATGCTAACAGGTAAACTCGATATTATGCATGGTTTTAATTAAATGCAGGAATATAAAGGACATAGAGATGGAAGTGAAGCGATTTTTAAGAATTTTTAAGAAGAAGGGGAGTCTATAGAAGGAGGTTACAACCCGGTTGCAATTAGCCTATAAACTCTTTTATTTTGACTTTAGAGACATAGCTATAGGCAAAGCTATATTCAAAATTGTATTATTTTAAATTTACTAAAACAAATCTCGTCAGAAATTATTTAAATCGTTAGTTTCTTTGACGGAGATTTTGTGGTATAAACTCACCATGACGTTCAATAAAAAAAAAACAATAGAATTAAAAACAATAGATAATATCCTTTGGTTGACAATATATCAACCACAATTGTATAAAAAAAATTATAAACTGACCGGTTTTAACTTTACGTCGTCATCAGAGCTGTTTAAAAACTCTCTGTTTGTAAACAGCTCTGATAATGATGTAAAGTTGAAACCGGTCAGTTTATATTTTTTTATACTATTGTGGTGTATAATATATAATATATCTATTGTTTTCAATTCTAGTGTTTTTTATTAAACATCATGGTAAGAAATTTTGATGAGTGGCTGGTCTCTGCACTATTATATTCACAAAAATATATAAAATCGTTCAAAAATTCTCATGTTATAATAGAAAACATATTTCTACCACATAAGTTATAGATTGCAGAGGGAGAGGAGAACCCCTTCTTTAACCCAATTCAGTAGAACTCTTTTTTTAGGCTATTTCTTACTCCCTTATGATTTTTCAACACTATCGGCATACCTTGAGCCGACAGCAAGTGAAGCAAATACAATTCTGTATGGGATTCGAACCCTAGTCGGAAAAATCATAGGGAAAGAAAGGGAGTTTTCATCCTTTTTAGGGGTAAAAAGCTTGTTTACACTCTTTTTGCCCCTGGCGAGAGAAAAGGGTGTAAAATATCCAAGTGGTTTAAGGCCCTTTGCTTAAGCAAAGGGCCTTAAACCACTTGGATATTCTACAACCCTAAACGTTATAATCATCAATCGAGTATATCTTTATATCTCTTAACTGTGTATAGGGGAAAGTGTGCCACAGTCTAAGACTCCGTTACCGATGACACAGGTCGATTTCATTGAGAAAGACATGAGTAATCACGCTGTATACACAGGTACGACAAAGCTGAGAACCAACGGCTCAGAACCTGTTAAAATACTCGTCATCAGAACAGGGTTCAGCACGTCTCAGGGAAATATAATCAGATCTTTACTTTATCCAAGACAAGTTCATTACACTTTTGAAAATTCAGTTTTAAAATTTTCGATAATTGTGTTTATTCTTGGACTTTTTGGAGCTTTCATCAATGGCATTGTTCAGGTAAATTTAAGTCATAAGTTCAACAATCTCTGATCTAAACTTAGCATTACAACCAACTGTTTAATTCTTATTTGTCTCAAATGGTACAAACCAGAAGGTACCTTTAAGAAATACTGCTTTCGAGTTTATTCTGGGGAAGTAATATTATATAATATATATATATATATATTATATATATATATATATATATATATATATATTATATATTATTAATCATTCATGATTTTAGCAAATTTTATTTCGTTTTGCGAATCTCAGAAAGTCGTTATATATATATATATATATGTCGCGGACTTGACGCGCTATCTTATCTTATTTTAGCTTACCAAATACAACAACTTTTAACAAAGCAAACATTTATTAGCTTAACAACTTATTTCTTCGCTTGATTGCTCGTTTAAAGAAGTTCCGCGAGAAACTTTGATAATTCTTGAATTATGTCAGTGAATGTCAAACTCAATATAGAAAATAAGAAAAACAATAATTAATTGACATTGACTGTCACATGGCTCCCTCGAAATCCGCAGGCGATTTCGCATCTTCTTGGCTCCTCGAGGGAATCGAACCATGCCTTTAAGTCGAAATAATTTTTATCAACTTATGGATAGGTCTTTCTAGAATCTGCTTTCCTGATATCTGTTGTACCTTAACTCTTCTTACTAACCCGTCTTTACTTGGTATAGTGTCAATGACCTTCATTAATGGCCACAGATTTCTAGGTACTTGTTCATCTTGGCAAAGAACAATATCTCCGACCACAACATTTTTCTTCTTGTCTATCCATTTTCTTCTTTTTTGTAAATCTAAAAGAACTTCCTTCCTCCATCTACTCCAAAACTCATTTGACAAATGTTGTACCCTTCTCCAGCGCTTTTTTAGGTACAGGCTTGAATCATTGAAGCACCCAGGAGGTGGTACTAAAGGCCTTGGGTTCATTAATAACAGATGGTTCGGAGTAAGTGGTTCGGGAGCGTCAGGATCATAGAGATTAGTGATGGTGAGGGGCCTACCATTTAAAATGCATTCGCATTCGCAAAGGAAGGTGCGAAGACAATCTTCTGTCAGCATACCTGGATGGTCCCTAAGCATAATCTCCAGAATTCTTCTTGCAGAACCAATTTGTCTTTCAACAACCCCATTCATGTGGCTCGCTTTTGGAGTGTTGAAGATCCACTTGAATGTGCACAGTTCTTCGGCTAAGTACCTCTCCACATCAGACATATTTATCTCCTCCTTGGCTTTACTTAGTTCTTGGTTAGCCCCAACAAAGTTTGTACCCATATCGGATCTTAGGTGAGAAATTGGTCCTCGTCTTGAAAGAAACCGCCGCAGAGCATTGATAAACGAATCTGTTGATAGATCGTCCGTAATATCTAGAGAAACGGCTCTTGAATTTAAACAGGTGAAGATAACACCGTACCTCTTTTTTTGCTTTCTACCATCCTTCACATAAAAGGGTCCAAAGCAGTCCACAGCACTGTATGTGAAGGGTGGAGCTGGTTCCAGATCAACTCGGTCTTCTGGTAAATCAGCCATCTTCTGGGTTTCGAACTTGCCTCTGCTTAGTTTACATTTAATGCAGCTTGATATGACTCTTTTCACTACTGAGCAGGCGCTGATAACCCAATAACCTCTTGAACGGATGTAATTAACAGTAATTCCTCTTCCTTGATGATTTACCTTTTCATGGAGATGTCTGACTAATAGCAAAGAAGCCCTCTCATTCTTTGGAATAATTAAAGGATGCTTTTCGGCTTCAGAAATATCTGAATATCGAAGCCTTCCTCCAACTCTGAGTAAGCCTTCTGCGTCGAGGAAAGGACTAAGATTCTTTATAGAGCTTTTCTTCTTTAAGAATAACTTACCATCTTGATTTTTATCTTCTTGTGCCATTAAAAATTGTACTTCTTCCTGGTAGTGTTGTCTTTGAGCAGCTTTAATTATAAAATTTTCAGCTTGAATTAGCTCATTTGCCGATATAGGTTGGTCTCTGATTCCCGGGACATGGCTCCCTGAATTCGCCTTAGCCTGGAGAATTCTCATATACCTCAAACACATAGCTACCGATCTTCTTGCCTTTGACCACGTAGTTAGTCTAATTAGTCTCTCTGATAGACTAAATTTTTCTTGTGAGGTACAGCTCCTTGATACAGTTTTCTTCAATTCAGGATCCTCTGGTAAGAGAGAGCTTTCTTTCTCCAAAACCCAGGTCGATTCTTCTTGCCAGAGAAACTTTGGTCCCAGAAACCAACGACTACCTCTAAAAACGTCTTCCGTAACACCTCTTGAGGCTATGTCGGCTATATTTTCTTTAGTGTTAACATAATGCCACTGCTCTGGATCTGTTAAATCTCTTATTTCTTCGACTCTATTAGCAACGAAAATGTGAAATCTTCTTGCTTCGTTGCTAATGTAGCCTAGGACTGCCTTACTGTCTATCCAATAGTAGAGAATCACTTTTTCGTATGTAAGCTCTTCTTCCAGGACTTTGCTAATTCTGGCGGACGTAACGGCAGCCGTGAGTTCAAGACGGGGTATAGTGATTTCTTTAATAGGTCGAACCCTAGCTTTACCTAATACAAATGAACAATGGATCAACCCTTTTGTATTCACTAATCTTAAATAGGTAACTTGACCATACCCATAGCTAGAAGCATCTGAAAAATGATGAAGTTGAATGGACTCGATTTCACCAAAATCAGGAGGTTTGTAACATCTTCTTATTTGTAAACCATCTAATTTAGTCAAACCAGTTTTCCATTTAACCCATCTTTCTTTTACAGAGTCCTCTAACTCTTCATCCCACTTATCTAACTTGGATTTACTTTTTAAATCCCTACAAATATCTTGTAAAATTATCTTACCCACTAGAATATAAGGAGCTAGGAACCCAAGAGGATCATAAATGGAACAAATAGAACTTAAAATACCCCTTCTTGTCAAAGGATGATTCCCAAGATCTACCTTAATTAGGAAATAATCAGAACTAGTATCCCACACTAAACCTAACAACCTTTCTGTAGGTAGGGAAGCTTTCTGATTGAAATTTTTAAGTTCGTTAGACCTATCTTCTGGTGATATTGAATCGATGACTTTAATACTGTTTGAAAATAGCTTATGAAACCGAAACCCCCCTTTGCTACACATTAGCTGAACTTTCTTAATTAAATCAATAGCTTCTTCTTCTGTTTCGACTGAAATACATCCATCATCGACGTAGAAATTCTTATCTACAAAATCAGCTGCTTTATCGCCAATTGCTTTCCGATTGTCTTTAGCACTTTGCTTTAGTGCAAAATTACTACATCCGGGGGACGATGTTGCCCCAAAAAGATGGACAGTCATTCTATATTCAACAGGTTCTTTAGAAATATCACCATCAACCCACCAGAGAAAGCGTAGAAAATCTCGATACTCATCATTAACAATGACTTGATGAAACATGCCTTCAATATCACCAGCAAAAGCGATATAATTTTCTCTAAATCTTAAAAGGACGCCTATGAGTGAATTAGTAAGGTCAGGACCAGATAAAAGATGATCATTGAGAGATTCTCCCTTATAAACACAAGAACAATCGAACACTACCCTTATTTTGCCAGGTTTCTTAGGGTGGTATACCCCATGATGAGGAATATACCACACCTTGCCTTCTTGAACCTCCTTGTTAGGCACCAACTCAGCTTGTCCTTTATCAATTAGATTGACCATAAACCTTTGATAATCTTCCATGTATTTAGGGTCTCTCTTAAACTTTTCTTTCAGGTGGCATAACCTCTTGTAGGCTATGTACCTGTTGTTAGGGAGTAAGATGTTATCTTCTTTGAAAGGCAATGGCAGCTCATAGTGATGATCTGACCTGTGGTTTACTTGAGTTTCTAAGATGTAAAGAAATCTTTTGGTCTTCCACGGATAAACCCAGCTTATTTCTATTTTTATTTTCAACTTCTGGAAATTCGTACTTAATGTATGGATTTAGAATTTCCTTAGTGTAAATGTCATAGCTATCTCCCTCACTAGCCTTCACTTCAAACGATTTTATTAAGTTACCTTCTGTAACTTGTCCTCTGGGGACCAATAACTCCCCATCCTAGAGCAGTTTTTATACCGTAGGCTTGATTTCCTACTCCTCTGACAACTTCAAGCGGGCAGAGAGCCTCAGGGCAGTTATTGCCTATAAGCAATCCTATATCAAGGTCTTTATTTAACGGATGTAATTTGCCAGCTATATGAGAAAGATGAGGGCATAATTTTGCAGTATCTGGAGTGGGGATATCTTCATAACATGCAGGTATTTCATCTCTGGTAAAAGTCTTATGAGGTAGCTCTACTATTTCGGTAGAGTCTACTCCTTGTACCGCTACATCGCCTACCTTGCTGCATTCAACAAGACATTTACTAGACAATGTCCTCAACTCAAGATGAGTAGTAATATTAGGAACATTTAATTGATCTTTTAATGATTCCTTTAAAAAACAGGAGTCACTTCCATCGTCTAAAATAGCGTATGTCAATATTTTATGCTCTGGAAAGTTCTTATTAAATACTTTTACTGGCAGAATAAATGATGTCGTAGAGCTAGTCTGATTTAATCCAGCTGTATGTTTGACGTTTGCTGTCACTTTATTATCATCTGAAGCATCACTAGATTTTTTACTACCTGAGTTTGACCCTTTCCTTTCTACGTGTAAACAAGTTGGGTGTTTACGATTACAGCCTTGTGCGGTGCAGGAAAGCCTAGACTTACAGTCCTTTGACTGGTGGCCTTCTGCCTTTAGACACCCAAAACAGATAAAATTTTCTTTAAGAAATTTTAACTTTTCTTCTATTTCACGCCCAGAAACTTGTCACATTTATTATATCATGACCTTTGTTTTCCTTACAGAATAAACACACCTTTGTATCTGATAACTTCTTTGAGTCGGTGGCAATAACAAAACTCTTTACTTGAGACGGAGATCTATCACTTGACTTACTTCCTTGAGCAACTTGAGACTTACTATGAACTTTATTAATATTACTGTAGACTGGGTGACCATATACATTAGCTAAATTACCAATAAAATCAGCCAAATCCATAATAGTTTCTGATCCCTTCTTACTTACAATACTTTGAATCCATGCCGGGTGAAATTTGTTAGGAAGTCTAGAAACTATTTTTTCATACATAATTTTGAATTTATTTCTTGCCAAGCGATACCCGTTAATACTTTACCAGCTGTTCTTATTGTATCCGACAGATTTCTAAGACCTATAGAGTCATTAGGTAGTATAGACGGACCTTCAGTCAGTTTTCTAACCCAAGCTTCAGTAACTGCTATTGGGTTACCATATCTCTCTTCTAATAGATTAATCAGTGAATCGTATTCTAAAGACATGTTGTCTTCGACTACTTTAAGAGTTTCGCCAACAAGAAATTTTCTAAGAAATTGTTTTTTATAATGATCAGAAAGCAACCCATCCTCAAGATGTTGCCTAACTTCTTCCCGAAAAGTAGGAAATTTATAACAATCCCCATTAAATTTAAAAGGTTCTAATGAATTTAAAAGTTGCAACTTAGCTAATAGAGTCATAGGATCAGATTGAACCGGCTTATCTATGGTTAATTTAGAAGAACAAGGATTTTCTTTATTTAAACCTTTTAGGTCAGAAGCGGCAGGTACATCAGGTTTAACCTTGTCCTGTTTACACTTAATAGATTGATCTTTAATCAAAGAAGCAATACTCTGCTTCTCCAGAGAGAAGTACTTACCTCTAGTAGAAGTACTAGTATGAGAGATTGGAAAATCAAATTCAGAACGAGGTTCTGATATTAAGTCTAACATAGGATCAGAACATTCTGTAGCGTCCTCAGGATTACCAGATACGCTATTCAACTCATGCTCTGAGGCACCGTCCTTGATCATTTGTAGCATTAACTTATTCTTTTCTACCTTCTGATCAAGTTCGAGTTGCCTCCTTTCAAGCCTTAACCTTTCGGCCTCGTAAGTGAGTTGCCTTCTTTGATTTTCTAGAATAGCCTTACTAATCCTCTCTTTAGAGGAACTGATCTTAACTGAGGATTTAGCTGCAGAGTGAGCTGATCGAGATTTAGACGATATTTGACTTTGACGAAGAGATTCCTTATTGCCCTTATGGCTTGAACTCCCTTCCTTTAGGTTGTCTAATAAACCTTCTTGACTCTCTATAACAGCTGTACTCCGCTCAAGTACCTCTAAACATTCATTAATAAGTACGTGAAAGGTTCCTTCATCACCTTTGACCCATTTAGCGCTGATTTTAATTTCGTTTCTAAAACGATTTAACTCTTTATCTAATGACTGATGGAAGCCCTTAACTTCGCTTAGACAAGAACTGATAATTCTAGGTGTAGCTAACTTATTTAGACCTAAATTTTCTAACTCACATATTTTATTTAAGAGATCGACCTTTAAAGTATTTATTTTTTACTTTGTTTATTTACAAAAAGAGAAAACCCCTTTTCTGAAAGAACTCTTAGTCTAGTACTCACGGTACCCTCTTTCACATCCAGACTAGTCCCTGGTAGACTCATTTTGACTTCACAGCAAACTTCTAACTTCTTAGCAACTTTCTTTAAAGTGCTGTTTAACTTATTCTTTAAACTTCTTTAAACTATTTAAACTTCTTTAAACTGTCGCGGACTTGACGCGCTATCTTATCTTATTTTAGCTTACCAAATACAACAACTTTTAACAAAGCAAACATTTATTAGCTTAACAACTTATTTCTTCGCTTGATTGCTCGTTTAAAGAAGTTCCGCGAGAAACTTGATAATTCTTGAATTATGTCAGTGAATCAAACTCAATATAGAAAATAAGAAAAACAATAATTAATTGACATTGACTGTCACAATATATATATTATATAAATATAATATATATATATATATATATATATTATATATATAAATATATATATTATATATATATATAATGCTATAACCTCAAAAGGTCTTGCACTGGCTGGATTTGAACCCTTGACCTCTATGTCGTAAGGCGAGCACTCTACCACTGAGTTACCCGTCCTCGGTAAATGTTTTTGGTATTTTTACTTTTGTAATTGTTTTATTAAAAATAAAGGACATTCCTTTTTTCAATGGTCATGTTGAAACAAACTCAAATATCGTTAAATTAAGCCTTAAAGCCAAGTTTTATGTTTAGATATGTGACGGAAAAAGTTCAAAAAATGTTGTCCTGGAATCACTCAGATTAGCATTAATGCTGATCCCTGCGGTTATACCTATTCTCATCTCAGCCAGGTTTGTCGGCATAAGAAGACTAGCTCAAAAGAAAATAATGTGTATAAACCCTCAAGTTTTTAATTTGGCCGGAACCATAGACTGCGTTTGCTTCGATAAGGTATAATGCTTTGCCAAATTTTCAAATTAAGTTACAAATTAAATTAGGGGTCTTTAGAGTCACTTATGTACATTTATATTTTTTAATTAAAGTTAAATATTTTTTGTCCTGTCTTTCAGTATAAACAAATTACATCTGAGTCATCGTGATCCCTAGGTAACTTATTTATAACTTATTTTAGTTTATTTGCTATATCCATTTTTTTGGAGAGTGGTATCCTCTAAATTTATACAGGGGACCGATTAATTTTTGTAACCATTTCCGGGGGGTGTTACCCACAAAATTAATAAAGAGAACCCGACCAAAAAATTTTTTTTTACTGGCTCAAAATCTGTTTTAGTTCAAAAGATATATATATATATATATATATAATATATATATATATATATATATATATATAATATATATTATATATATATATATATTATATATATATATATTATATAATATATATATAATATATAATATATATTATATATATATATATATATATATATATATATATATATATATATATATATATATATATATATATTATATATATATATACACTTAATTGATTTTTCTAAATGAAGTAATATCATCGCCCGGTGTTGTTTTAATTAATAAATAAATTATAAATAAATATGCCTTATCTATTCCGCTGCATAAGGTTATGTTTATCCCATTGTATTCATTTTACAATTGTCTTACATTTTTTTTGAGGATTAAAGCTTTTTTACACCCTTACGAGCAAAGATAATAGAACAGAACCTAAACGGAGTTTGAATAATAAAAATCTTCCTTTAGCCCTTAATATAAATGACCTTCATTTTAAAAAGAGGTAAGCTACATTTTCCCAGCGCTAGCAAAACGCAGCGGAACCAAGAGAAGTAGCTTTATTTTGAAAAACGTTGATAAATGACAGCCCAGTCTACTCAGCCTATTATTTCAACTAAAAATATCTTTCCTGACTGACAATTTTCCTGAGAACAGATTTTCTACCATATTTATAAAATTAAATCATGACTATGGTCTTGGTATTATACAATTATATTGATCTATATGATAAATTCTTTGACATACTTATTATTATAAATTTAATATTTAGACAGGTACTCTTACCGAAGATGGACTGGATCTACATCAAGTGATTCCTTCAAACAACTCCATATTTATGGATCCAGCTTCCTTCGATACTCTTCCCAGAGCTAATGAAGACATAATAATAACAAAAGCTATGGCAGCCTGTCATTCAATCATGCAAGTTGAAGATAATAATGGTGAAAATATTTTAACTGGAGATCCTATTGATTTAAAGGTAAAAGTCACTATTCTGCATTCATCGTAATTAAAATGTATCTTTGCATATAGGCCCAAGGATTGTTATAAGGTGCTACACTACATCCGAGAACAGTCATCGCCAAAGACCATAACATGCACAACTCTCATTTGCTACATCACGTTAATACTGACGGAGCTTAGTATATGTAATTGCACTATCATCGATTATGACGAATGTCGAATTATAGAATAGTTTTAGGTGTAGCATCTTGCATTTATTTTAAGTGTCTCTTTTTCACTTATTTAGTATGTTTTTGTATTTGCTGTTCCTGCAGCCAACATGAAAAAAGTAAATACGGATTTAAATTATATTTTGGATGATAGAAGCTCAGAAAAAAATTTTATATACTTAATTTTTTTAGATGTTCGAATGGTCTGGTTGGGATCTGACGATGTCAGCTAATGAAAACGGGTACCCCACATTAAGCCGTCAAGATATGGAGTGCTTTGTAAGTATGTTAAAGCTTTATTTATTCTCTATTTAAACACACTTATATACATAATCTTATTTTAATTAATTGCATAAATTAAAAGATTTAATTGTTTTCGAATATTATTTGGCTAGTACCGAGTTTCTTACTCTTACCAAGGATATATCATAAAACTAATCGAAAGATCTTTTACGTTGTTTTATTATGCCAGCAGTATAATAATCTGATATTCTCCAGTACAACACTTTTATGTAAACTTCCATTTCCATGTAAACATGTAAACTTCCACTTCCATGTAAACATGTAAACTTCCACTTCCATGTAAACTTCTACTTATCAACTAATGATTGTTGTTATATTTATATTTATTATACAAGATATAATTAATAAAATAAATTAATTTAGATGAAAATTATCTCAAAATCATTTCAGTCAAACTACAAAGGATGAGTGTGATTGTTCGGTTAGCGACGAACCTAATCTCAGATTATATTGCAAGGTTACCTGAAAAAATTACTTCTCTATCATATCCGTCATACAGTACTTGAAAGTTATTTATTAATTTAAACCAACCAAACTTTCAAAGCTTATATCTTGTAGTTTTGCAAGAATGATAACATGATTAAATATCTGATGTCACGATTATATTTATGAAATTAGGCCTTTACAGGTAAACACACCAATAAAAATAATAAAAAATAAATATCTTTATTTAAAACCAGGTACTAAAGAGCAAATTAGCATAAAGCGTCAAAAAAACTAAAACTAAAAAAGTTAAAAAACATGAAACATACAAAAATCACAATCTCTTAAAACTAATTAAAAGATGCAGCAGTAGACAAATATTAAGAAGTTAAAGAAAGACATGAATTATTTCATAAAATTAATCTAAAAAAATAAATATGTTTAAAAGAACAGTACAATAAAGAATAACAATTTCAGAAGACAAAACTCATTAACTTTATAAAAAGGATTTGACATTAAATAGGTTTTCAATTTATCACAGAAATCCTCGATTGGAAGATTTTGAATATCTAAACTTAGTTTATTAAATAGCAGTATTCCTAAATAACTATACTAGTTCAGGACTTTTTAATCTATGACTAGTAAGTACGATTTTATTTTTATTTCTAGTATTGAGACTATGAATATCTTTGGTTTTAAAATAATTATATTAAATTTTACATATTTTAAACAATGATACACGTATAACGAATAAAAGGACATAATCTTTTAAGGGTTTGTTATATAGTACACCTAAAGTACAGTCAGTGAGCCTTCCAACTTCAAGTGAATTCGAATCTAGAATACTGTTTTTAAGCCTTAAAAGTTTAGTAAAATAATATTACAAGCCTGACTTTTTCGTATTCAACCAATGTTCTTTTGTATTAAATTATATTAAAAGGATTGGCTGAATCTATGACTTTTTCGCATCCTTTTATAGGTAATGAATAACTTGAAGTATTTGCAAGTAATTACTTTTGTAATTAATAATTATATTACTAAGTAATTAATAATTAATTACTTAAGTAATTACTTTTGTAATGTTTTAAGCATTGTCACAAATATTTAACACTAAACGTATAAAGCTTTCTTTTGAAACAAAAATTAATAACTAAGTAATGTTATTAATTTTTATTTCAATCCGATATTTCAGTGCCTTCGGATTTCATTGAAGTATTAGAATCTTATACATTGGAAGGATTTAGAGTACTTGCTCTGGCTACCAGAATGCTGAACACTCAGGATGTAAAAGAACTACAAAGAACTACAAGAGAAGAACTAGAAATTAATTTGGAATTCATAGGACTTCTAGTATTTGAGAACAGGTTAAAGCCAGAAACTATTCCGACAATAGCAGAACTTAAAAATGCCGCTCTTAAGGTTGTCATGATCACAGGTATGAAAGACACCCATTATTCCGCTTTTGTGTAAAGGTCTAACTACAGCTACATGTAGTCGGTCTTTACAGAAGATAATATTCCTATATGAAACATGCTAAATGAGAAAGATGCATGTATGCCAAATATTTTTATTTAAAAGTATATTACATTTAATGAATAACAGCACTTGCAAAATTTTTTTAGTGTTCCCATTATTTTTAATTAATTCTTAAAATTTGTAGTTGTTGTTGGGGCGTGTTTTTCAAAGCGAGACCGTAATCGCACCAAAGCGGATTATTTAAAACTTTTCGAGGTTATCATTAGTTGCTTAACGTACTTTTTATTTTCAGACTCCAAGCTGCTTTATCTATTGCAAAACCGCTTCACAGTTTTTAATAAACTCATGTTCTGGCGAGAAATCACTCTTATCACATGTGATAACAATAATTTATGTGTTATCGATGTATTTCAACTTTTTAATTATAATATTAAACAATATTATTATTATATTTATGCTATTTTAAATAATTAAAAGAAATATTAGAGGTAATTTGTGTTTTAAAATGTTTGTGCACATAAAAACTCATGATAAATTTTCAAGTGCTTGTTGTTCACTCTACTTTTCGTTTAATTTAGGAAAATATTGACTTTGAGGAAATAGTTATTCTTTCATTAATATGTTCTAACTTTAATAAAAAAAGGCACCAATAGAGCCTTTGTTTAGTAATCTCAACGCAATACTGCTCAAAATCGGATTCACTTGTCCCACGTAAGATGATAAATGTACGTACTTTATTTGGACAAAAATAATTTAAAACTAGCAATTATTCACGTGATTTGTACAAAAATAGTGCAGACCTAATAAAATAATAACTATTTACTCCAATTCTAAGAAATAATATCATAATTTGAACGAAACGTAAGGTAAACAAAATTCTGGCGCGGTGGTCCGCATGTCGGGCGAATTTCCTTTGGATGCGTGTTTCCGTGCTTAACAACAATCCTGGTTGGAATGATAATTTTTATAGTTTTTACATTATATAATTTACAACTACTAAATAAATAATTCCGACGCGGTGTCCGCTGTCGGGCGAATTTCATTTAGAATGCGTGTTTCCGTGCTAAACAACCCATTTCTTGCTTATGCAAGAACCATGCCCATTGAGTGGTTCTGGTTCATACTCTAGAACCTAAGCAGTTACTTAATTGTCAAGCCCTGCTCGTAACTCATTTTGTCTGTATTTTCCAAAGGAAATGCGCATAATTATCCAGTTGGTTGTACAAAACTATGCCTCTAAAATTAGAAGTACGCACTATTATTTGCACTAGTTTAAAGCTTAGTTACTTATCTTTAAGCTTAGTCAGTTATCTTTAAAGGTTTTAGCGCATTTCCTTTGGAAAATATTTCCCAGTCAGGGCAGTGATCCCGATCCTGAAGAAGACATCTTCAGTTTCAAGAAAATAATCCTGACTAGGTATATGAAATGTTCATGTTCGTTGAACGAGTATATCAGAGTATTGTCTAACGAATGAAAAACAGGTCAGGTTGTAGCCGTCTCAGCTTCGCAGGCTTCTGCTGTAATGAAGTCTTAGGTTATGCGTACCTAAGCCTTTATCATAGGCGTTACCACCAGATTGACTACGCCTATGGTAATTCGAAGTTTAACTTACACGGTAAGAGACATCTTTAGGAATGTTGAAAATCAAGCACTGCCTGAACCATTTTATCGCTAAAGTCGGTACAATTAAATTAATCTAAAAATTCGAATTTTTATCCTAAGATTCTTTAGAATTCATTTATTCCTTAACTCAGAAGATTAAAAAGTACTGGTAACTTATATTCCTTATATTCCTAAATTTAAGTTCATATCCTTCTCCTTAGTTGTTCTCAGTAATCTTTGCCATTCTTAACACAGGTGATAACCAGCAGACAGCTGGATGTGTTGCCAGAGAATGTGGAATAATAAATCAGTATCAAACTGTTATAGAACTTAGTGAAAAAGGAGGAGAGATTAAACGCAGGGAGACAAGAGGTTATTATAAAATAGTAAGTTGAATAAATTGCACAGTTATCATCATCGCATAGGTTCTGATGACCTGATAGCCATAGGTCCTGATGACCTGATATCCATAGGTCTTGATGACCTGATATCCATACGTACTCGTCCTGATATCTATAGGTCCTGATGACCTAATAGCCATAGGTCCTAATAATCTGATATCCATATGTCTTGATGACCTGATAGCCATAGATCCTAATAAGCTGATATCCATAGGTCTTGATGACCTGATATCCATACGTCCTGATGACCTGATATCCATAGGTCCTGATGACCCGATATCCAGGCCCAGAAGCCCGACTTAAACGAGTTAACACTCACAATCTGTTTCTTTTGTATAGTTATAATAAAATAGTAAGTTAAATAAATCCCACAGTTATCATCATCGCACCGGTTCTGATGACCTAATATCCATAGGTCTTGATGACCTGATATCCATAGGTATTGATGACCTGATATCCATACGTCCTGATGACCTGATATCCACAGGTCCTGATATCCAGGCCCAAGAGCCCGACTTAAACGAGTTAAGACTCACAATCTGTTTTGTCCTTTTGTATTGTTTTGTTTTATTTTAGTTTTATTTTCACGTGTTTCTGAAAATAAACACCAAAGAAGAGAAATGTATATGGTATATATTTTTGTGTATTGTACCACCAAAATAATTTCTTAACTAAATATACCCAATTTATTTATTATCACACAATCGTCTAATAGTTTGCTAACCGAGAAAATCAGCTCATCTATAAAATAAGATTACGCTCAATACAAAAATATTCTTTAGTTAAAACTGGGCAGCAATTATTTTCATTTACTCAAGACACAAAAATAAGGCAATAATTTACAATTTATTAGCTAGAAAGTATCATTTTCAGAAAAATCAAAAATAAACAGCCAGGTAAAGAATTAGCTACTCTCTGATGAATAAAATTAAAGAGGAACCTTGATCATGATATATTCTGATTTGTTTAAACTAAAATATTCTTAGGAAAAAACACGCTAAAGAGATAGGCACCATGGGATTCGGACCCATCAGTCGAGCCTAAAATCTGTTTCAGAGCTCCCTTATCTCAAACAAATAAGTTTTCCGGCGATATATATATATATCAAACTGTATATTAACTTATATATCAAACTGATAATATATATATATATATATATATATATATATATATAATATATATATATATATAATATATATATATATATATAATATACACGTCTCTGGCAACTCTGACAGCTAAGATGATAAGACTCACACACATGCAGACAGGCAACTTGATAAAACTACTTACGACGTCTTCAAACACCAAAATTTTAGCGAAATTATTAAATTGTCACTAACAAAACAGAATAATTTTCTATGTGCCACAATATAAACGAGAAATTAAATAAAAATGTATGTCTATAACTTTATTTCATTCAAATTTTTATTTCAGCCGCCTAGTATTGAGACAATAGAGCATGGGGTTATAGAAGATTATGTGTATTCAATTGACGGAGACGCGTGGAAAATAATAAAAGAAAAGTATTCACATTTAGTACCTAAAATTGTAGTCAAATCAGCTGTTTTTTCTCGAATGTCAAGCGACCAAAAGAAACAGGTCGTTGAAGACCTATCGTCAATCGGATATGGAGTAGGTAAGTCAGGTTTTCATCTATCTACAGGTTTGTAACAAGTAAAAGCTAGCAATAGTTAAACTTATTATTTAGAACTCAATATAAGAAAAGAACAAGAGATAGACGTTTTAGCTAAAGTTTTTTTTTAAGACCGGAGGAGGGGTCATAATAACAAATTTATAACGCAACCGTTTTAGCGTTTTTTTTAAATACTTAGCCAAAAAGCAAGGGTCCCAAAAAAATTCGCTCGGCTTGTGAACCTCCGCTGCAAAATTATTTTGTAATTATTTGAAAAAAATGTTAATATAACAATAAAAAATTATATCCACCATCAAGATTCAAAACCGGGCCCCCGGGTTTGACTACTTTAAAAAACTTGGATTGACCAAATTCGTGATACTTAGAGCCCCAAAAAATATAGAAAACGACACCCTCCTCGACATATGTTATCTAGCTACCGTATTTTAAATTTTTCCGTTTTTAATTACTCTAAGTGACAAAAAAGTCATGAATTTTTTGACTTTTGGTCACTTGTAGTGCTCGAAACCAGTTTAATTTGATTAGGCGCCCCAAAAGCCATTACAAGAGGCACTCTACTCGAAAAATAAGATTTTCAAATAAGAGATCACTCGTAATGAAGGTTTTCGGTTTTTTCTATGGAATTTTTTAACTTTTACTTGAGCAGTTGATTTTTTTTTTTGGTAAAAATTGTAATTCTTAATTTTACTGATTTTTTAAGCGAATTTCCTTTGCAAAAAATTCGCTACCACGACACAAATACGTTTCAGAGGTCCCTGATGACGGCGAAACTTTATATATATATAATATATATATATATATATATATATATATATATATATATATATATATATATATATATATATATATATATATAGAGAGAGAGAGAGAGAGAGAGAGAGAGAGAGGAGAGTCATTTTCTTGTAAACACGTTATCTTTCGAATGGATTGATATTTTTCAATCAAACTTGTTTACTAAAATCAACCTTGAGAAGGACACAAGTCCTACTGAAAACCAGGTTTCTCTGACGTCATTAACCCGGTTCACTGAGTCAGCAACATTTTCACATTATATAAGTTATAACTACTAAATAATATGGCGCGGTAGTCCGCATGTCGAGCGAATTTCCTTAGGAATGCGTGCTTCCCTGCTTAAAAATCAATTTCTTGTTTAGCATTCCGGTTTATGCTTAATAACTTAAGTATAACTTAAATGAGCAGTTATTTATTTATCAAGCACTTCTCGTAACTCATTATTTCTGAATTTTTCAAAGGAAATGCGCTAAAAGCCTTTAAAGAAACCAAGCATGAAACTAACTTAGCATTGAAATAGTGCAAATAATGGTGTACACTGCCAATCTTTTTGTATAACAACCAGGATAATTATGCGCATTTCCTTGGAAAAATTCAGATTTTTGAAAACATACACAATTTTGCTAAATTTGTGCTGAGTCATTATTGCGGGTTAATGACGTCATAAAACAATTATTTTCCTAATAGCACAACTACACCTATAGACTGATTTTTGAACGAAGTTTTAATTCTCTAGCATAAATACACACAACCACATGTATACACATAGACAACTTTGTGAAATCCACTCAGGAGGTCTTAAAAAACACCTGAAACGGATAATCCCGGTTTCAGATTTTTTCGCAAACATAATAATTGTCCTACATACCTACGGTATAATTGAGGAAAATTTAAAAAGGAACAGTTAAATAATAGTAAAAGTTTAATGGTAATGCTATCACCACGGTGACAATATATTTCTTTATAGCAAAGCGCTTTCAACCTAACAAGATGCCATCATCACTGCTAGCCGTTGAATAAAGAAGACAGTGATAGATGAGTCTTATCTAATCTGTAAGACTCATCTATCACCGTCTTCTTTATTCAACGGGTAGCACTGATGATGGCCTCTTGTTAGGTTGAAAGCGCTTTGCTATAAAGAAATATATTTTTGTGGAGAGACTTCTTCCTCTTTTATTAACGGTCACCTTAGTTTTTCTTTAGTGTAACTTAGTTATAATAGCATATAGCCAAGTGTATTCTATTCTATCAGTTCATTTTAAATTGTTTCAGTTATGTGCGGAGATGGAGCTAACGACTGTGGAGCAATAAGAGCAGCAGACATCGGCGTCTCCCTATCTCAAATGGAAGCATCATCAGCTGCATCATTCACTTCAAAAAATGAAAATATTTCAGCAGTCGTTGATATAATCAGAAACGGAAGATGTTCACTTGCGACATCAGTTTCATTTTTTAAATTTATTACTTTAACAACCTGGATAATGGTCGTCGCAATACGGGTGTTACAGAGTGTGCACTCGGATTTAGCAGATCATCAGCTGATATACTTGTCTTTGATAACTCTAACAAATCTAGCGATATTATTCCCGCGAGCATCGGAGTACCAGGGTCCATTACCTCCTCAAACTCCAATAGATACAGTCTTATCATTTTATGTTTTATTTTCAATGATATCGAATTTAATTTTTTGCTTGTTATTTCAATTAAGTAGTTTCTTATTAATTAAGACTTTTCCTTGGTATGATGGACCATCTAAGGACAATTCATACGAATGCTATGCAATTTTCACAATAACAGCATATCAAATATTAGTACTTTGTGTTGCTCATTCTCCCGGTTTTCCATTCAGGCAACCCATTTATAAAAATTATATTTTAACAGTTTCTTTAATAATATTATTTATAATAGATTCAATTATTTTGTTCAATCCGCCGAAAGCATTAATTAAATGGTTAACAATACGTTTACCGCCAAATTTTACATTCCCGCTTATAATATTAAGTTTTACGATTTTTACACTAACGTTAATAATACTAACAGAACGATTAATAATAGAAAAATATTTGTATAATAAATGCAAACGATATCCATATCTAATTCAATCAAAGTCTAAACAAAAATATATTGAAATAGAGGAAGGTACGGATTATAATGAAATACTTCAATGCTTGTCATCCATGGTATAAACAGCGGCTGGAGTCCATTTAATAGCCGCTTTATGGTCACATAGTGATAGGGTAAAGCCAGGCAATTAGGCCACGTAGTTGGCCTTCTGGTCAGAAAATGGTCACAAAGTTCTAGAGCCGCAATTCTTTGTTGTTCCACAACAAAGAGCATTGGAATTTGTCATGTATTTACTAGCTAGTATCGTAGCTACCATTTCTGCTCGGTTCGACGTGGGACTTGGGTCCTCATTATTGTTGTCGTATTGTTATTAGCAACGTCAAGAGCGATTTATTAAACGTGTGCATCCGCTTCACATCCTTTCATCAAACCACTTATTGTCACCTCATTGGCCTTTATTGGCCGGAGAAACAAGCACATGGCCAGGGTGGGGTGCGTCGCCCCCACCCCCTGGAAAAGTTTTCGCCTCCCCTGACGAAGTAGTTTTCAGCGGAAGTCCCTAGCATGTGAAACATTGTCCCCCTCTGGATTGGTTTCACACCCCCCCCCCCCAGTTAGATTTGGCTTGCTACGGACTAGCATTTACATTTTTGTTCTGTATCTGAGAAATCATTCTTTCTTTATTGTAATAATTCATGCAATTCTAGATTGCTTTGCTCATTTATACTGCAGCAAGGTGTCCAAGAAATAGCAAATAATTTAATAATACTCTGCAAAAACATCTTGACAATGAGCGTGAATGGAGTTCATCATAAATAATTAAATGAAAAGTCTCTCCAAAAATAAAAAACTTTATTGGCAAAGCGCTTTCAACCTAGCTAGAGGCCATCATCAGTGCAAAACCGTTGAAGAAATAAAAGGAAGACGTTTTGCACTGATGATGGCCTCTAGCTAGGTTGAAAGCGCTTTGCCAATAAAGTTTTTAATTTTGTGGAGAGACTTTTCATTTAATTATTTACTCTGCAAAAAGGTTAATTATGATAAACACTTTTACCATTGTACATACTATTTTTCTGTGTAAAAAATAATTACATGAATATCTCAGTATTTTTAGTTTTTATTTACCTCTATTCCTGCCCGTTTCACAAAAGTATAAGTTTTGTAGTAACAAAAATTTAAAAAAAACAACTTGTAATGACAAATAGTTATTTATGCAACAAGGGATGAAAGTAAGTTTTACAGCTCAAGTTAAAGTTTCGTCCTAAGGCAGCGCCGAAGGAGGAAACTTCATTAGCTCACGAGCCGGTAGGCCGAGGGAGATAAGCTAGTTAGCTCCGAGGCTTGCCGAGGGAGTTAACTAACATTTTGGCTCCCGAGGCTTGACGAGGAGATAATACGAGAGCTGAAAACTTTCATCCCTTGTTGCATATTAAATTTTATCTACGACTAGAGAACTAATACTAACAACTATTAATATATTCTTCAGCTCCTTAATTGTTATTGTGTTAGTTTAGTTTATTCTTACCATGTCAATTACTCTGATGAGGAGAGAGTAAAGCCACTATCTTCACATTATTTTATTGTAATGTGTAATACTATATTTGTAATTTAAACATTAGCGTGTGTAGATTGTATATTCTACTCGTAGTACCAACGGGTAGAAGCCACCGAAAAAATCCTAAAAATTTCCTAAAATTCCTAAACATTTTACTAAAAATTCTGTCAAGTTGGCAACACTTTCACTTTCCTCCCTAGGGAGTAAAAGTACATTTACAGTGTGAATAACAAACTGTATGTAGAATTTTTCTATTTAATTAACAAAATTTTCTTGTCTATTACAATTACTTGTAAAATTTCTACCCGAGTCCGAACCTAGGTAGACTAAGTTAAAAGTTCATTTTATTAATGAAAACTTAGTTTTTTTCGCAAACTTTTATATTATTTGATACTACCGTGATTTGCAAAACATGAATAGTTGACACAATATAATTGTGCGAGAGACACCTAGTAAATGTAACAAGCAAAAAGCCCTACTTCTGGGAACTGTTCCATCATTCGACATTCAATGATGACATTGATGGCTCGACATAATGTCATGTCCCACTCTTTTTTGTTACGTCTAACTCATCAGGGCGCCGACAGAGCCTGAACTCACTCTGACTGAGTTAACTCAGTGCTCAATAGTTTGTAAGATTTGTGTGGGAGAATCAAATTTAATTGGAGCTCGACACAAATATGCTCGTTTAAAAAACTAGTAACCTACTAGTGTGTTTTAATAAAATTGTTTGAAAATCACTAATAATTACTCGTCTACATTTGTACATTGTTTGTACATTGCTTTTTACTTGTAGTATACAAGACTTGTACTTTCGTGAAACCGGACCGCTCTGGTCGATCTCAATTGTGACTAACGCTATCATTAAGAATTATTTTATTGTACTCTGTTTCCATTATTTACTTTTTTGAGAAGCAAAGAAAATATACTCGGTTGTAATTTTTCCTAAAAATGTTCAAACTTTATTTGGTGTGAATAATTCGGAATGTGACTTTAGAATAATACTATATGTAGAAGGAGCATAAATGATGAAACAGCAAAGACGTTTCACTGGTAGTCTTAAGTAATGCTGCCACCGTAACAATGTACAATTTTCTTATAACAAAGTTGGCAATACTTCGGTCACTGAATTATTATGTTTCATTATTAATTAATGATCGATTATTCATAAAATACTGATATATATCAGTATGAGATTAAACTTGGCACATTTGATGGTCTTTTTATTACAAACTACATGTGTTTTTTCTAAATTTCATATCATTTAAAACATTTTTCTGCGTTTTATCGTAATTTTTTCTGAATCATTATTGTGGGTTCATGACGTCATAAAACTTATTTTTCGGACAGCACAACTAGACCAAAAATATAGAATTTCGAATCATGTTATAGCTATCTAGCATAAACACTCTGAGAGCTAGGGTAACACAGAGATAGACATACAGACAGACAACTGTGTAATAAAATCTACTAATATAAGGATGTTTTAACAACACCTAAGAAAGATGGTTTTAGAGATTTTTCGAACACAATGCTTTTTCCCAATACCTACGGTATAATTGAGGAAATGTAAAAAGTTGATATCATATAAAGAAAAATAAAATTATGAATTGGGGTTTTACAGGACGTGTTGCTATGACTAATACGCAGCGACTGAGGTTTGCCTTGAAGTCAGCTGATTCAAGTTACCCAGACACTGAATATACAAGCTGTGTACATTAGTATTAAGAAGAAATAACAACATGGAGGTCACTCCAAGTTTATTAGTATTCACAATATTTAAATAAATTCATTAATTCTAAATGCATTTATAACCAATCTAAAGAGAAAAATATACATCAATTTTACAAGGTAAGAAATTTTATTTACACTACAGTGGTAACAAAGAAAATAATCTCTCCTCAAAACAATAATAACATTAGAGCGCTTTTAACCTTTCATGAGGTTATCATCAGTGGTATGAAAACAAAGAATAAAAAAAACAAAAAGAAAGACAGTGCGTTACATAGATAAACAATATTAACATTGTTTATATTGTTAATATTGTTTATCTATGGTGCGTTAAGCAAAATATTTAATAATCATTATTCATATGTAGTACATTAGCTTTTTTTATAAAGATATTAATTACTATCATGAAACCGGCATATCGATACAATCTTAAAGCCTAGCCCCTCTGCGACACTTATTACTTGTATTGTTCTAATGCACAGATATATGCAAGATTTTTCTTGTTATTTTTTTGTAAAAAAAATAACATTCTATAATCTATAAAGAAACATTTTTAGCGAATTTTCAAAGAAAATTGAGCTTATGAGGTTGGTGTAGCGGAGGGGGAAGATACATTTTTTGAAAGGGAGGGGTCTCTCAGTTCAAGAATATATATATATATATATAAATATATATATATATCTGTTGGGTTTAGTAGTGCTTAGAGGGAGGGATGGTTTTGAATAAAATAGTTTCGAACAGATCAAATTTGGCTGATATTCAAGTATGGGATGCCAAAGATGAAAACTAAAATGTTCAGGTGAAAGTTGGAAGTGAGCTTGCATGCAAACACACCCAATGAGGGGATGTTGAAACAATTGATCTAACCCAACTCAGTCTGGTCGCCGGGTGTGAGGGTGATGTCTAGATCTAACAGAATTCGATCTTACTTAGTCAAAAATGGTGCTTATACATACTTGAACTTAGTTTATCAAAGGCGCCAGGTTCTTTTCTCGCCTACCAAGTAGATGAGGGGATGAGAACCAACCCCAAGCTTCTAAAGAAAAGTTAAAAGGTTCTAAACCTAAATGTAACAGATATAAATTACACAAATTGTAAATAAAATGAAATCGTTCTTTATTTAAAAGGGAGAAAGTTTTAGAAACAATAAATTAAACAGCTAACATTAATATGGCTTAATCCAGGTTAAAATTTTCTAGCTATTTATACCGTGAACTTAAAACTAATTACTTATGGTGGTTAAAAATCAATACGAATTTTATAATTGGAGGTAAAGATTAAAGTTAAAACTGCATGGGTTAGGTATGATATGACATCGTAAGCAATCCTGACGTACCATGTCTAAGGTGTCCCATACTTAATGCTTATCCGGGACAAAGACCCTAAGAACAACAGATTTAAAGGAAATAGAATCCAACGACATTTAGAAAAACGGAAGACATGAAAATAAATAAGAAAGTAAATGTAAAGTCAGAAAAAAGATGCCTACCTTCCATGTACGGTACCCTATCCGATTTTAAAAATACAAATACTAATTATAATAAAACTTGTTACTATTCCTAGGCCTCCAAAACTTCAAACTAGTAAGAACTAAGAACTTAAAAATAATTAAATAACTAAGAACTTAAAAAAAAAAATTAAATAAAACTTAACGCTTAGCCAGAACACGGCCATGCGGCCGGGCCGGCTTAAAAATACAACCGCTAAAACCTTCTGGCCATCAGTACAACAAGATTCTAGGGCTCCTATGGGAAGGATATTTTGAAATGTGATATTTAGAGATTAAACCCAGATTAAGCGTATTTTTTGGCATTTTCAAATAAATCATACGGGTTTAATCTATCTGCGGGTTGTTTTAAAAAAAATATATTTATTTAATTTTTCCTAATTCTTCGATTTTTATTAAAAATTTATTAAATATTTATTTTATAGAGTCAAGTATATATTATTTTTTATTATATTATGCATTTAAAATACATATTTTTAAATTTTAATTGATGGTTGTATTTAATTTATCTAAATAGTTTTCTTTTCATTGAGTATTATAATTGTTAGTTACTATGAGTAATAATGTTAAAGAGATGAACATTTTACAAAGTACTGCATGAAACAAGTCTTATGGTCGATGGCGAATCTTAATGACTTGAATTCATTTATATGATATAGTTAGTTTAATGTACCAATTAATTATTGTAACTTCTTGAAATTGCACTTACGTATACATTGTTCTAGTTGTATCAGGAACTCCCGTAAGAAATCAATCAAAAATATAATTATGTATTCAAGCAAAAATCCCTCAATTAATGATGCTCTACTCAAACAATCCTTTATTGTCACAAAAATAGAAAATAAATAATATAGAATTAATAAATATAAATATTATTTATATTTTATTAATTTTACAACTAATTACTAGAATCGAATACTGTTGTATTAGGTTTAAGGGACAATCCCACAAGTAATAACTATGTGTGGGGGATCACTTAATAATAAGTATTGGGAGGAATCAGTAACAATAAAAAAAGAGAAACAACAAAAAATACAATAGGTTAAAATATTAAAATAGATTAAACCTGAATGATGTATATGAAAGTGCAAAAAAAGACGCTTAACCTGGGTAAATATCACATTTTAAATACCCTTCCCATGGAAGCCCTAGAATCTTGAGTAAGTACACAAAAAATGTTACCAACTTAAAGACCTATAATTATTTAAATAAAAAACTCAAAACTAAAATGGCAAATTAACTACATGATTAATGAAAGTAATAAATAGAGAAATTATTTTAATAAGCTTTAACTGTAAAATAAAATAAGTAATACAATTTTAAAGAATTTTAAATAAAATCAATAACATTTTCCCGCTAAAATTTGAACTAAAAATTAGCGTTACTAAGTTGGGAGTCAACTTCCATGCGGACACACCCAATGAGGGGAAGTTAAAAGTCAACTTGCACGCAGACACACCAAATGAGGGGAATTGGGAAGTCATCTTCCAGGCAGAAACACCCAATGAGGGGAAGTTAAAAGTCAACTTCCATGCAGAAACACCCAATGAGGGGAAGTTAAAAGTCAACTTGCACGCAGACACACCAAATAAGGGGAATTGGGAAGTCAACTTCCATGCAGACACACCCAATGAGGGGAAGTTAAAAGTCAACTTCCATGCAGACACACCCAATGAGGGGAAGTTAAAAGTCAACTTGCACGCAGACACAACCTATGAGGTGAAGTATAGAAAATGAAAATGTCTTTTAGTGTCATAGTGTTTATCTGTTTTTTTTTGTAAAATAATTAATATATTTCTTTCTTTTAAGTATCAAGTTATTTGGATCAGTTCATTTATTAATAAAACTCGACGTCACGATTTTAAAGTATTTTGATTATATTAAAAACGATAACGACCTTCCGCCTAATCTCAGGTCACTCAAGCCCTCAAGAGATTAATACGATTGCAATTTTTTACTGATAAAACTCTAAATAAATTAGTCGAGATTAGTCTGCCTTATACACTACTTATGTTTTTTTATTGTTCGTATTAAAAATATTAAATTATAAGATATTATTTATAGCAACTACACATTTTTATTAGCAGTTATTCACTACATACGTCATCATTTAATGTTAGTAAGATAATTTCATCATCGATTTTATTAGTGGTACATTTTTATCTAAAAATTATAATAGATATGAATTCTATTAATAAGCTAACATAATTAATTACAATGGTGGAAAAATTATATTATTAATACTATTAATAAGATTCCATTATGATCCATTATATTTGTACGATATGTTTACAATAAATTAAACTGTGGATATTTGTTGTATGTATATACGAACTCCATGAGGTTAACTCTGGATTAATTTAATCAGAATGAAACTAGGTCCAAAATTTGGATACGGGGTACCTTAGAACCTTTCATACCACGTCGGATTCGCTACGCTAATCCTCAATAGTGCGGAATTGCTTCGCTAAATACGTTAGTTTTATTCCCAGCTGTCTCCTATCCAGTCACTGACCTCGCTCTATGCAGTTTTACTTTTATGATTCAACAAAACCTGTAAATTTACTTGATGTATTGAAACCAAACTTAGTATACTTATATATTACGTAAAGGGATACTTTCATAAAATTTCAACTCAATTGGATTATTTTTAGATTTTTTAGAACTCGTACACAAGTCATTTGATACAAATTGAACTAATGCTGATAATAAGATGAAACTAGGTAATGTTGGTCTCATATATAACTAATTGCCAACCAAGTCCAAAATTAACGACAAATAATTCCGCGTTTTATGAATTTTCGACAAATTTGATGACACATCATTCCGGGTTGATAACGTCATAAATAAAATTATTTTCCAAGTAACCAATTTTTAATTAGATCTAAAAATTGATATTTTTACCTAGTTTTAATCCTGGGACATTTTTTTTACTGTTTCAATCCAGTAGCATTTTTACCTAGTTTCATCCTGTAGCATTTTTTTTAGCCAGTTTCAATTCTGTAGCATTTTTTTACCCAGTTTCAATCCAGTAGCATTTTGTTACCTAGTTTCAATCCTGTAGCATTTTTTTTAACCCAGTTTCAATTCTGTAGCATTTTTTTACCCAGTTTTAATCCAGTAGCATTTTTTTTACCTAGTTTCAATCCTCCTAGTTTCAGTAGCATTTTTTAACCTAGTTTTAACCTCAATCCTGTAGCATTTCAGTTTCAATCCTGTAGCTATTTTTAAACTAGTTTCAATCCTGTAGCATTTTTTACCTAGTTTCAATCCTGTAGTATTTGTAACCTAGTTTTAATCCTGTAGCTATTTTTAACCTAGTTTCAATCCTGTAGCTATTTTTAACCTAGTTTCAATCCTGTAGCATTTTTTACCTAGTTTCAATCCTGTGGCATTTTTTACCTAGTTTCAATCCTGTAGCATTTTTTTACCCAGTTTCAATCCTGTAGCATTTTTTACCTAGTTTCAATCCTGTAGCATTTTTTTAGGCATTGTTTACATATAATCCTGTAGCATTTTTTTTTTTCAATCTGTAGCATTTTTTTTAGGTATTTTTTACCTAGTTTCAATCCTGTAGCATTTTTTACCTAGTTTCAATCTTGTAGCATAAATACACTATACACTGGTAGGTCCAGTATATAGAAGAAACTTGGTCCAGAGAAAACTTTGTAAAACCACTCAAGAGATTTTAAAAACACCTTAAACGTATGTTTAAGTCAGATGGGATCCCGGTTTTGGGTACACAATACTTTTTTTACAGTATAAATAAGAAAAAGTAAAAATTGTGAGTCATTTATTGATTAAAATTTCCTAACGACTTAAACTGTTGTACATTAAATACTTATAGTTTAACTATTTCAATTTTAGGATAGCTAGATGCTATAAAAAAGCTCATTTACAACTTCGAAATTCAAAATATTATACATTGGAAATATATCAGATGAAATCTGTACTTGCCTGTGAAACAATTTTAGCTTGGAGGAAGCAAATTATGTATGTGTTTTATCGAGTGCTAAAGTGATAGAACTTATCTGACTGATAATATAATTTATTAGGTAAGTACTTCAATACAGGCAGTGGCTTAATTTTAATTAAAACTTTATGTAGTAAGAATCACTTTAATTAACAGAATACCTAGATTAATTAACAGTGTGGTGATCAAGCCTTTGTCTTTTGGTTAAAAGATAAAGAACTTTTAAGAAATGCTATTTTTAATAAGTTAAAGCCTGAATTACCCAAGACCTTAAAGTCTTAAGAGTTATTATAAAAATAATGAAGTGGCTTGTCTTATTGAATGTGAATCTGTTAAGGACAGAGATACTTTATTATCTTTTGATAGATTTGAAGAATTTGGTTTAGTAGCAACAATCCCTAGTTTTCCTAAGGAGGCTGTTGTTGTAGTTGGTGTTAATAAAAACCTAAAAAAGAATGAGTTTCTAAATAGCCTCTGGAACCTAAATCTTTCTAAGTTAGGATTTATTAAAAACGATTATGGAAATCAAGTGATCCCTCGATTCACTAGAACATGTCCCTGGATTAAAGGGGACAATGCTATTCGGTGGATAGTAGAAATGCCTTATGCTCTGAAGCATGAGTTGCTAAATGTTGGTACCGTAAATATTGAATGGTCATCTAGCCAGCTACCAGTGAAACACTATGATTGGGTTACCAGATGTTTTACCTGTCTGAGAACGGGTCATACAAAAAATCAGTGTGACAAAGAAAAAGTTTGCTCTCACTGCTCTGAACCCACCATTTAAGAGCAAACTGCCCAATAATCAAAGAGCAGCCAGTGTGTGGCTCTTGTAGAGATAAAAGAAGAAAACATAATCATTCTATACTAGATCCGAATTGTTTAGATTTTTAGAATGCACTAATGTGCAGGAAGTTGCTACTAAACCGAACCTAGCATAAGTATCTACTTATAATTTAGCTTGTAGTTCAGAGAATATGTATAAAGAATTAATGTAGACGATATTAGTTTAAAGCTCCATAACCGAGATACCAGTTTATACACTTGAACCCTCTCTTCTCATATTATTATTTTCAGTTACAGTAATATCTTTTATCTTCGTTTTATCTCTATTTATATTTAGTAATATTTATCTTATATTATCACCATATATTTCTATTTATTTATTTATCTATTTTTCATTCAGGATGGCACAATGGACCCACCTAAGAGGTCTAAGTGCCCTGGAATTTCCCCCCGATATTTAAAAAAAAAAAAAAAATCACTTTTATAAAGAACACATTGTTCCGCTGGGGTGCATAGTGAGAACAAAAAAATTTCTTCGAATTGTAGCACTGCTGTTATATTTTTGTTATATATTTAGCATAACAATTATTATATATGAAGATTTAGGTCTTCCGGTGGTGACCGCGTCAATGTAGATGAAGAATCCGACGTTTCGCTTCCACTGTGGGAGGCATCTTCAGGGATGTAGGACATCATGCTCTACAAAGCTGAACTGTTCAGCTTTGTAGAGCATTCCATGATATCCTACATCCTGAAGATGCCTCTTTACAGTGGAAGCGAAACGTCGGATTCTTCATTACATTGACGCGGTCACCACCGGAAAACCTAAATCTTCATGACAATAACCGCGAAAGCCTACGCAGTTAATTATTATATATTTAAAATAATTTGAATTAATAGAATGTAAAATAAACTTCAGGGAAACACTATAGTCATTTAGTACCTAGGGAGTAAAATGAGCTATTGTTGCCGGAATTAAATTTCGTTCGTAAGACAAAACCGAAGAAATTAAGAATAGTACATTCTGAAACGTAGACGATGGAATTAACATTTTAATCCCTAGTTGGATTCGGGAATAAAACTAAAAAACTGAAGAGGTTTGCTTGTAGATCAAGTCGAGTAGATATCCTTTGTTTACACAGCCAATTACTAGCAACGCTTGATGCAGCTTGAAACCCCCCCCCTCCTTACTTTTGTCAACTGAGCAACCCCATAAGTGCATTTTCTGACGCAAATTTGCTACAAAACTAATTTTACAAATAAATTTGTAAAACAAAACGTCAAGAGCTTTATTGAAAAGAAAATTATTACCTAAAACCTGGAACTCTGATAAAAGACAGAAAAAATGATAATGGATTATAAAGGTAATTTAGAGAAACTAATTTATTCACCAAATTGGTATTTGGTAGTAACTAAAATACTAGTAAAAGGCTTATCATTTTCTACTATGATAATTTTACTTTTGTTGGTTATAGTAGCATCTCTTACTTCTGCTTTACTGTTTCAGATGGCTGATAAGGGAAATGATAACGAGGATAGATTGGTGAGTAATACTGAATGTATTTCATTAATTAAATCAAATCCGGCTGATTACAAATTAATATTAATTTTTCATGTTTTAATGAAAAAAATATTACGCTATTCAATTAAAAAGATAAGATAGAAACAATATTGCGTATTGTCTAATCATCATGAAGAGGATAAATAAAAAAATCCAAATTCCGGTATCTAAAGCTCCCGAAAATTAGACAAAAATTTGTGTCTAAGATTATGTATTAAAATCAGTCTAACTGGATCCTCCTTTCCAAATACACTTTAGTGAACGATGGAATAATGTATTCAACTCACAGCAGTGAATTATTATTTTACCTCTCAATAATTATTGCCCTCAGCAACACCTCAGAAACTATCTATTATAACCCATAAACTTTTTCCACTGTGGGAATCAAATGTATGATTCTCTAGGCTAAACTTCAGGAGTAATGTCTTAAATTTTTTGACATTCGATGCCTTAGAAAGAAATAATACAGTCAGTTAGTTAATTTTTAATTAATCCAAAGATCAAAGCATGAATACCGAATTATTTGATATTATAATATTAATAATGGCCGTTTAGAGGCTTGCGGCCCGTCTAGGATAACCCTACGTAAACCGCCTCAGATGTTAGAGGCTATCGTTACTCTCAAAGTTTAATCTAAAGTTGGCGATAATTTATTTTAACAATAATCTCATAAAAACTGAAAGCGTAACCTAGGATACGAATCTTTTACTTCCGTGGTGTTAAAAGTAAGTATGAAGACTAACGCTTTAAAGACCTTGACCATGGGGCGGCATTTATGTAAAACAAATAAATAAATAGTTAAAATAATAAGCTGCTTATTGGAGGATTTTAAGTTCAAATTTGCGTTTTACATTTCAGGAGTTCGAAGGATATGCAAGAAGCCGAGGGCGTAAGATAGTATCATGGATAGGAATGATTTTATCTTTAGGAATATTAAGACTTATATTTTATTGGATGCCTGCTTGGCGTCTCAAAGCTACTCATTATAAAACTTCCCTAGTATATGCTCAGAAACTACTAGTCACTGTAAGTATATAGAAATTTTATTAGTGTCATTCACTAAGAATCTACAAAGAAATTATTAAAGATTTTCTAAAAGGAAAAAAATCATCATTAAAAATGACTGATTGCATAAAGCGTGATACTAGATTAAATAAAGCAGAAAATTAGATTAAAAAATCAAGAACAGGGTACCATGATACTTTTCCTTACAACTTCGGACTCGCTTCGCTCGTCCACAGAAACTTTGTGTCATGGTTATCCAAAAAAAATCATTAAACATTTCGAGTGAGAAAATTTTGTACCAGACGAAGATAAAATTGCGTTGTGATAAAAGATAGGTGGACAAAGGTAAAATTGAGGTGTTGCAAAGGCAACAAGTGGTCCACAGTGTCACATTATGTCCCTTTCTCTTTCTTACGGAGAAAATAACTAGCAATTTTCATCAGATTTTTCGAAATTGGTATCATGTAGCTTTGTTCGGCCCCTGTAAACTAGGGGCCTTCTTTACATTGTACAGAATATTGTAAAGTATGGAAAACTTTGTACAAATATTAATAATGCATGCTAGACATTTTAAGCAAATCGAATACATTTTTAGTGCAGGTTGTTTTAGTTGGCAGAATTAAAACAATTGTGATTGTTAAAGAGAATATAAAAGGGTCCTATATAGCTGATTGCATCCTGGTTTAACTACCTAAAGGCCTCACTTCTCGCCGATATGTTTCATTTTGATGTACCCCCTTTTTACTGAATACCTTTCCGATAAACTTCATCAAGTAAGCTGGGAGTGTTGTTCACATAACTTTAGGCTTATGATTGCACATAGAGGTAATGTACTGTCATGATATACATATTGTGTGTTTAGGATGTATATGAAAAGAAACGAACTCAATTCGTGTGTGAGATTAATGAAGTTGACTTGTGTACAGTTCGGTAAGTAACATCTGAAGAAGAAACTTATAAATAATTAATAAATATAAAGTTCTTGTAAAAAGCAGATCATCTTTCACGATAATCACAAAAAGTTGTACCGGATTTACAACTACTTTTTACAAAAAGTTGTAAAACGATGTGCCGGATTTAAAACTAAATTAATCTACCATCCTGATCACTAAGCCACCTACCCTCTCAGAGGTATTTCTGTCCCTTTTATTATTGGTGAAAAGTAAGGTATGGTCAATTTCATTTCGAAACAGTAAGTCCTTTTATTTATGGAAGAATAAGAGCTTATCCTCCATGCATAGATAGAATCCATTTCACAGATTGTCTATCAACCTTTTCCTTATATTTCCAAGTTAAGGAGAGATGAATGAAAGAACTGGACAGAGATCAGTTTTGAAAATTAGTTTGAGCATTAGTACGTTTTAGGAACAAACTATTGGTTAGTACGCTACTAAGCTGTGGATTACTTATAACATCAAACAATATATTCCGTCTTTTCCACAAGAATATCTATATTTAAATAGCAGAGCCGGCTTTCGCCATCAACTGTGCATTCATAGCAAAATTAAAAACAATGTTAAAATCATAATAAAAAGTTGAAAGATTAAAAAATAAAGTCCAAGTTAGTAAACTATTGGTCTTTGACAAACTACAATGGGTAGCAAGACGAAGCAGTTACAAAACCGAGTCACAGAACTTTTATGATTATGAGTATATACTGTCATTTTACACATGTTAAAGTATAAGTCTGCAAATCGATTTTACAGGAGATCCCATGTGAATGTAAGCAGTCGAGAAATGAACGAATCAAGCAAATTTGTTGATGAACAATTCGAATCTATATTTGATGACGAACTGGAAGTTTATTTTATCGATGGAACAAGCAGAGGTATGTTCTAATTCCATTTTAAATCTTATATACTGCATTTAAGTACAATACATCGTTGATAAAGCTCATAATCTTCATGTTTACAGTACTTGGTGATACAGTTCGAATAGTGATAATAAAACAGTTAACATATATCTGGGACGACGAGAGTCTAACGTTTAAACGAATAGCAGGTTTAGGCCCCGGATTGAACCATCAAGATATTCATCACTATCCTCAGCATACATCATTACAAAGGTTTTTGTTGTAAGTGATCATTCTCTATAGTTTTTTAACACTTTTGATTTCACACTATTACTTTCTTTTCATAAAAAAAATTAACCATGAGAATCCTTAAATAAATAAGCGTCTCTTATAAGACTTATTGGATTCAAACTATCCAACTATAATCAACTTATTTCCAATGCAGATACTTTATAAATACTTCTTCTTCTATTCTTCACCTCTACAGTTTAAATTAAATTTCCCCACTAAAAAAAGATAAATGGAGAGCATTGTAGAGAGATCTGTTTTGAAAATTGGTTTAAGCGCAAATATGCTTCTGTGACAAACTGGAAGTTTCCCAATATCTTTCTTTCTCCTTTGCACTTTTTTTTCTAAAATTCTATCCTTCTTCCATTTTTCTATTTATTTTTATCAATTATCTTATCAATTCTTTTTCAGTTCTAACACTTCCTAATTCATTTACTTTTTTCATTCATTATTTTTCGTATCTTTTACTTTTATTGCTCTCCTAAGGTCTTGTATTGACATTAATTGTTTCTAGCTCACATAACATTTCTTTTTAATTTTCTCTACTATATTCCTGTTCCTTTACTTTCTTCTTAACACTTTCTCTCGTAGATTTCTCCACGTATAACATAGCATTCTTCTTCATTGTCTGCTCAATTTTAATATACCCCAGCTTATTCTTTCAAACATTTTTTTCAATTCTTCAAATATTCATGGTCAACATTTTTGCAGGAAAATGGTTTACGGTAACAACCTAATGCTGGTTCCAGATACAGCGTTTGTAGTGATCGTGCTGAGAGAGATGATTTCTCCATTCAACGTGTTCCAGTATATCAACGCTATATTGAAAGGAATAACAAGTAGCTGGTTATCATGCTGGGTCATACTTGGTTTCACTATTTTAATCCTTTTAGCGAGTGCAGCTCAAGCGAAAGTAGTAAGTCCTTGGAGCATTAGCAATTGATTAAGCAATCACATAAAACAACCAACGACTTTATCAGACGCTAAGGAAAACCTAGCGGCTGTGGAGAGTTAAACGCTTAATACTCTTTAAATCTTAAATGAAGTCCAACAAAATCAATTTTTTAACATCGCAATCCTCGAAACTTTTTTACGTTTAAATTATTGCATCAGAGTGATGTACCTGATGCAAAATTAATGCACCTTATGAAAAAAATAAATCGATAGTCAATGCACTTGAGCTATATCAGAGCAATTATTTAATTTTCGATGTAATATCCTATGGATGATAACATTCAATTTTATTGCATCTATGCTATGCTAGCGCTACAAGTATGTATAATGTATACATTAAGGGTACGTTCGCGAGAGTTAACCAACCAGATCAATCTGACCAAAAGGCCTTTTTCCGACATATTAATCACGGTCAATAGGCGTGTCTCAATATCGAGGTGGCATTGTTGATCTAATTGACTGAAAAAGGCATAGAGATATATTACTAGAGAGGCATTATAGGTTTAATTTTGAAACATCAAAAATGTAACCTGAATACATAAAATATAATCAAATAATCAGTTCCAAATTACGCATACAAATCAAAACACAATGTGGGGGAAGCCGAAATCAATTGATTGATACCTTAACTCACTCTTAAAGGAGGTTTCAACAAGGTTACACAGAGCCCCTGAAAGCCCCAAAAAGATGTTTCAGGACTCTCAATGTATCGAGATAGGCTGTGTCCCCTCTAGAATATATCTCTATGGAAAAAGGTGGGTAACTTGACTCAGGTCAACTAACATTTTTGTCAGTTTTACCAATTTTGTTTGATTTGATCTCTTTTTTCACCGATTTGAATGAAACGATTTAATTTTAACAATACCTTGTTGCTAATTACTTTCAGTTGAATCGTCAAATTTAACAGGGTTTAATTAAAAAGGTGCTAAATAAAATTACAAGTTCATTAACAAGAATCTTTGTGAAATTATTTTCAAACAGTGTGAAGAAGACTTATTTGCTTCTTCAGACTGCTATTTGCTTCCTGTATGTCATTCCGTAAGTTCAAAAGTAGGCCTCTGTTTTCTTAAAATGATATAATGAACAATAATAATGCCTGGAGTTGTAGACTTGTTGCTCTAGTAGAATTAATAAACATCAACACATGAAATAAAGAAAATTTTAAAAGTAAAGACGAGAATATCAAAATGTAAACAAAAGTCACGGGACGCTGTTGTTAAAACGTAATACAGGAAACCGTGGCCAAGATAGGCTGTTTGCCAACTTAACTATTATGGTCTCTTTTTAGGCGGTAGGGGCAAAATAATCGCCATGACACTGGCCAATTTAGATCGATCGGTTCACTCTCACGAACACACCCTGAGATATAACTTTAGTTTGAATAAAACGCCTAAATAGTGCCTCAGGTCACATGTTTTGGTCATTTCATATCAAATCAATACAGCTATAAGAGATAACCGAGGTCCGTGAGGTATTGGAGATAACCTGCGTTATCTCTAATTTTAATATAATTTGGCATAGAGATATTACTAGAGGAGCATGCCTATCTTAATACATCGAGAGCCTGAACATTTTTAGGGGCTCTCAGGGGCTCTGTGTAACCTTATTAAACCTCCTCCCAGAGGGGTTGAGGTTATAATTAATCAATGTTTTGGCTTCCCATAGATTGGTTTGTGTTGTGATTGTATTTTAAACATTGCTACTATATAAATTTACTGTTCTTTTGTTCTGTTTATTTTCGATGATATGATTTATCGAATGTGTCAGGTTACTTTTTCGATGTTTCAAAATTCAACTAATAGGGCCCCTCTAGTAATATATCTCTATGTAATTTGGCAGACAGGTAGGTACCATAGAAAGAAAGAAGAAAACAAATCTAGATTATTAGCTCATACGCTGGAGTCTCTTCTCTGCAGTCGCTACTCTGTCCAATACAACGGCGGCCAAAAATTAAACTTTGTAAACATTTTACAAATAGTGTAGGCTCTCTTTATGAATTTTGAAAATTAAAAAAATAGCTTTTTAAAGATAGGTATTAGCATTTTTTTTATATTTGCTTATAAATAAAACTCGTTAATGATTATCTAAAGGTATATAGAATCCATTGGAAAGCACCAATATTGAGCTTTTATATGCTACCATGATGTAAATTTCATCCAGAGCAAACATTTTTAGTCAAAGATATGTGGAAAAAATTTTTTTTTTTTAATAAAAAGTCAACTGAATATGACTGCATCAAATAATTTAACATAAAACCACAACAATTTCAAATATTCTGCAGACGCCTTTGTTTACGGCCCATGTCCAAGACTACTGGGAACATCTACATTAATTCTTTGTTGTCATTATTAATACCTGTGATTTGTAATACCTGTACACAATGTATTTTTAGAATCAAATGCGTTTAAGGAAATCAGCAAAGGCAGGGGAAACGCATTTCAAAGTTTTTTCAGACAATGAAATTCATTCTGTCACTGCTGGAGAGTTGGTACCTGGTGATAGAGTTATTTTACCAGAAAAAGGATGCAAGATACCATGTGACGGTATTATACTATCTGGTTTTTGTCTTGTCAACGAAAGCATGCTTACAGGTATGGTATAGTAAAATAACTTCAATCTAACACTACAGCGAACTGGTATTGAAAGTCATTTTAACATCATGTGAAATGGTGCTGAAAATATATTTCGGAACCCTAGCATTATTAGATTTAGAGACAAAAGAGTTTAAATCAAACGACTTACATGTATCTATCTCGTAACAAGTTTATTCAAGTCTATAAAATATCAAAGGAGTGAAGGAGAACCTCTTTTTCAATGAATCTATGCACACTACAAACATCATTTGGTACTAGAATAACATGTGAAGCAAGAAGCAAGCTTTGCCAAAGATAGAACCATAGAGTTTACTCAACAAAGTAGAAGCTAGTAGGGGAAGTAGATAAAGGTGCAACTTTATCTACGTCTCGAGAGAGAGAGAGATCATCATCTATATCTATATACATATAGATCCTCCATAATAATCCTCCATAACACCAGGAGTTAAGAAAGTGTAAAAATCTGAAATACATCAGTAATAAAAGAATTGGCCCCAAGCAAATATCTAATTTCCTTATTATATTTTAGGAGAAAGTGTGCCGCAGTCTAAAACTCCATTACCAATGCTAGAGGCCAATTTTATGGAGAAAGACATGAGTAATCACGCTGTGTACACAGGTACAACAATGCTGAGAACCCACGGCACTGAACCCGTTCAGATACTTGTCATCAGAACTGGGTTCAGCACGTCTCAAGGAAATATAATCAGATCTATCCTTTATCCGAGACCACTAGAATATTCCTTCGAAAATTCTATTTTGAAATTCTGTATCTTGATATTTATTCTTTCGTTAATCGGTGCTTTGATTAACGCTATAGTTGAGGTAAGCAAAACACAATTTTATTCATGATGCTTGATTCTAGGTCAAATGGTAAATAGTAATTGAAAGCGGCAATCAATCAAATCAAAAATTCACCTTCATCAGACAAGCTTCAGTAAAATTATAAAAACTATATCTTTTAAATGTACATTAAACTGTCTATGTTTTTTAAAACAAAGAAGGTCAGGAATGTACATCGTATTAAAATACGATGTACATTCCTGAACTTGTACATGGAATGTACCTTGTACATGGAATGTACATCGTATTTTAATACGATGTACATTCCTGAATTTGTTTGAAAACATGCAGTTACAAAAAAATCAGGAACGGAGTACCTCGGAACTTTTCCTTAACACTCGGATTCGATAGGCTCATCCTACCTACTCCGAACTAGCTCGCCATTTGGTTTCATTCCCAGCGGTCACCATCCAGGCACTGATCACACTTGATGCTGCTTAACTTCTACAATGATAACGGACGGAAAACTTTGTGAAAACCACTGAGAAGGCCTTAAAACACCTAAATCAGATAATTCAGCTGACATCCCGGTTTCGACTTCTTGCAAACACTATACTTTTCCTATATACATACGCTATAAATGAGGAAAAGTGAAAATATTGTTAAATACAAATTATCAAATATTAATAGCTCAACAGTAGGCGTAATTAGGGATTCGAAGATAATCTTCGAAACCCTTTTACTTTCTGTCGAGCGTCTGTCTGTCCGATTTCACATCTCAGGAACTACAATATCTCTCAAACAATTATATTCAAACATCTCAGGAAGTTGAAATTTGGTATACATGTGTAACTATTTTATCCAACAACAGGAAAAATATAGCCAACTAACTATCTCACACGCGCATCCGTCGATTTATGAGCGAATGCGCACATTCGCAAGAAATTAATATTTTTATTGTAATATGCTACCAATAATGGATAAATTTCATCCACAGCTATAGGCTAATTGGAGCTTATTGAAATGTATAAAAACAAAACCTCTGTAGGGCTTAATAATGGAGAGCTTATACTTATTAGCGGAGAAAGTTTGAAACTAAGATAGTAACAGATATAATATTAAATGACGTCGTAATTCTTCTCGATCAAAGTGTATAAAAATCATTTTGATAGATGTGGGTCTCCATCATGTGATTAAGAAAGGAAAAGGCACATTAGATATTGCCATTAGAAAATGCATATTATACTTTCGCTACATGCTAACGTAGCATGTTATGTTATGCTAACGTAGCATTATTGTATAAAAATGTTTTTTCGATCCGGAGGAAAAATATTCCTAAGCATTTAAACCTCTATGACTGGATCCATTTGCCATTAATTAATTGTTAATGATAATTTCATCTTACATTTTTAGTGTAATATCTGTTCATAGATTATTCACAAAGAGGATGCTGGTCAAATTGCTATGTATACACTGACAATAGCTGTAATGCTAATCCCAACAGTCATGCCAATTCTTACTGCAACGAAACTTGTTGGGATAAAAAGGCTAGCGTTTAATAAGATATATTGTGTTCAACCAGGAGCATTCAATTTAGCAGGAACAGCAGATTGCACGTGTTTTGATAAGGTGTTGTATATATTAAAATTATTCATACGTTCTTCCATTTAATTCAACAAAATAATATATTACTTTATTCAATAAACACAAATCAAATATATATTTGGTAATTTTATTTGCTGATGATATTATTGTTATAATAAATAGATACTCTTTATATTGTGACATAATTCAAAGTTAACTGAGAACTTAGTTGATGCACCATACTTATTTAAGATTAGATAAGATTTTGAGGTAAAATATCATTTACCGTAAATTTTTTTCTCAGACTCAATGATAGTTCAGAGGTCTTCAAAATCAAGTTCAAACTTAATTATAGGGTTTTTAATTGTTCAGTTTCAACTAGTTTGAAAAATAGTTAGCGATTGTGGAGTATTCAGAGAGAGGGAGAAGCTCCCAAAGAGTTACCTCTTAAATTAGGTGTGTGTAGGAATTGCGTACTAACTGTGTGTGTATATATTGGCCCTAAATATTAAAAAAAGCAATTTCTTTAAGTATGTACAATTCATGAACTTTACATCCACACTCCCTCAAGTCATTATCTTCTAAATTAACAGTCCGAATTTTAACAATTCTCGTTTATATCTTGGTGTTTTATTACAAACTATAAAAATGTCTCCGATCTTCGGCTCCCTGGCCGGCTATGAATAATAAGCCCAGGAAAATACGTAAAGTCATTCTAGGTACCCAAATCCTAGAATTTTTAGGCTAAGTGGTGCAATGAAGTGTTTATCTGGTCTTATAAGTCAAGATAAAAGTGGCTACTGGAAATAACACCTTTCATAAATAGCAGTTCGACATTTATTAGTTACGCCAGTAATTTTTAAACTGAAAATTATAACACGGATTATGAAGAACCCCTGCGCTAATCATAGGTACATAGTTGATTCTTATCTTCCTTTTACTATACAATGCTTATTGAAAATAATGCTTATAATATTAAATTTAATGTCCAGACAGGTACTCTTACCGAGGATGGGCTGGATCTCCATCATGTGATTCCATCAAACAACTCCATATTTATGGATCCTGCTTCCTTCGATACTCCTCCCAGAGCTATTGAAGACACAATAATAACAAGAGCAATGGCAGCCTGTCATTCCATCATGGAAGTTGAAGATGATAACGGAGACAAAGTTTTAACTGGAGATCCTATTGATTTAAAAGTAAATCAGGCAATAATTATTATCACTCAATTTTTTTCCATTGAGTTGAATATTAAACAGCAACGCACATATCAGCTGGTGTGGGGTTTTTAATTAATTTCGGATATGCTCTACCGTAGATTTGAGTGAGTAGTCATCAGAGACGGACTACAAATTATTTTTTTAAATGTATGAAAAATGCTCAAATAAGAGTTTGGCTAAACGTCCGCCATAAGAAGTCAAAAGTTTATTTATTAATCAAAAAAAAGTGTGCATCGAAAGTAGATACCTAGATAGACACTGTTGGCGACACACTAGCAGACCTAAATTTATTTTATGTTACAAAACGAGATTTTGTATATTTTTTGAAAAAAATGTAAGACAGTATAAATTAGTTGTTAGAAAAGAGTTACAGAATGTGTGGTGCTGGTTCGCTAGAGTACACAAAAAGATTATACGGGATCTTCAAGCTAGAGAATGAAAGAAAACTATTAACTATAAATTCGTTAAATACGACTGTAACTATTAACTGTATACGTAACTGCAAATACGAAAATGCTTTTAGACCAATTGTATGACTCAGAGGACCGAGCAGTTGATTTATTATGTTATTTTTATTAATTTAACTTGTTAGGGTGATTTTATCATAATTAGAATTCAGGATCAATATAAAGTTCGAGAAGCAAAATCTGCTTCTTATACCAAAGATGTTGCAACGATTAGTCTAAGATTTATCCAGGCGGGAATTGAGAACGATATAGAGTCCCTCTAGCCTAGAAAGAATAACTGAAGTAAGAGTCTGGGGGCACTGAAGTTTTTGGACCTTTGTATTAAAAACTGTTCTGTACATTTTGACTTTGTAATACACATACAATATTTTTCAGATGCTGGAATGGACTAACTGGGATTTTTTCATGCAAGAAGATAATAAAGGACAGAGACATCCCACGGTAATTCCTAGGGACCAATACTGTTCAGTAAGTATTCCTTAAGAACTGTTTTAGACTTAGCTAAATTGAAAAACTGAAGCCATAAGAAAGTGGGATCATATTTATAAAGACAGTTAATACTTATCAGGAATCTTTTATAAGCGTAAATGTAATAGCCTTTTAAGAGACACAAAGGTACAAACAGAATTCACGGACTGGCACATTTTTTGTTTTCTTTTGAACCAAGTAAATTTACACTACTTAATCTTTATTTTTCAGATAAGAATTATTCATCAAAATCAATTTTCATCAAAGCTACAAAGGATGAGTGTGATTGTTCAGTGTAGCGACGAACCTAATCTCAGATTATATTGCAAAGGTTCGCCTGAAAAAATTACTTCTCTTTCACATCCGCATACTGGTACTTAAAATGATTTATTACTTTCCAAAACATAGTTTCCAGAAATTTTTATCGATTAGAATTACTCTGAATGTCAAATAATAATAGTGGTAATAAAGAAAACTTTCCTCAATATGCTTTAGTATAATGAGCGAAGAACATATAACTTGAGGCTGACGCCGCGCAATGACGAATTTCGAATGATACAGTCCAATTCGGGTATTGCACAGTAATAAAGAATCAACTGACTATTCATGCTTTGTGAACCTCTGTAGTATTCAATGATACATTTTAATTATAATTGCAGTTCCAACAAATTTCAACGAGCTGCTAGAGCAGTACACCAGAAGAGGTTTTAGAGTTCTTGCTTTAGGGACAAGATATCTTAGTACAGCAAACATGAGAGATATACAAAGAACACCAAGAAAAGAGCTAGAAACGGAGCTGGAATTTGTTGGACTACTCGCATTTGAGAACAAACTGAAGCCAGAAACAACTCCTACCATAACTGAACTTAAAAATGCTTCCTTCAAGGTTGTCATGATTACAGGTATGTATTGAAACATATTTTATGACAGATCCTAAGAAACAGTACTTAAAAAGATGATAAGTAGTTTATCTATATTATTTCAAAACAAATTATTATTCAAAGCTATTAAACAATGTCTAATTAACATATTTATCAAGGTCAGGAGTGCCAATGATGCTTATTAAAAACAATTCTAAAGTCCTCCAAATTGCATCCTTTCTCCCTTCCAAACTGGTTGGTTATACTCTCCAGGCCATCAAAAATGGTGCCTCCTTCCTACTAGGCACCCTTGAATAGACCTCTGATAATCATGAAGCAGTAATTGAAGAATCAGCTACCGTCGATACTTGCTGTTGGATATGAATATCCCTGTACTAATACTAATAACTGATATAACTAATGAAGTTATATCAGTGAATAACTTTATTAGGTTGAGAGCTCGAGTGTTGCGCCGCCTGCTGATGATGGCGTTAAGCCAAAACCGGTCCAGGGATATTCATATCCAACAGCAAGTATCGACGGTAGCTGATTCTTCAATTGCTTTTCCAACTAACGGTAAATAAAACCTTTTTAATGAAGCAGTAAGTTCATCTAGATGAATGACAATATTATTTTGGATAATTTCAGGTGATAACCAGCAGACAGCTGAAAGTGTTGCAAGAGAATGTGGAATCATAAGTCAGCATCAAACAATATTGGAATTGATCGACCAGGATAACCAACTTAAATGTATAATAAACAAGCCTGACAATAATACAATGGTAATTTTTGTCGCGTCTAATTATAATTAGTAGTTTGAAATTATCATAAATAGATTCAAACGTTGATCCCTTCAGGTCAATAAAGTTTAAAAGTAATGCGAGCCTTTAATCAACAAACCTCATAGCCAATAACTTGTAATTTAAAATAAAAACAATCGGGTAAAGGACAACTTTGAACTTTTCCCATCAGATCGGATTCGCTACGCTCATCCTCCCTTATCCGCGCTCGCTTCGCTCGTCCTCAGGATATACAATTTGTTAAATTGATGCTGCAACACGTATTTGGACTCGCATCGCTTGTCCTCAGATAGTAAATATGTCAGTTTCATTTCCAGTGGTTACTCATCGAGGCACTGACGTACTTTTATGATCTAACAAAAATCATGGATATAATTTTCATATTGACAAGAAACTTGGTGTACGTATTTATTACATAAATTTATACACTTGTACTGAATTTTAACCTAATTAGATTAATTTCATCATTTGATAAAAATTAAACAATTTCAACTCTCTCGTATAAATACACTGAGAGCTACAATGATAACAGACACACACACATACAGACCAACATTGTGAAAATCACGCAGGCCATAAAACACCTGAAACGGATAATTTAAGAGACATCCCGGTTTCGGATCTTCTTTAAAACACAATACTTATCCTATATACTTATGGTATAAATTGGGAAGAATAAAAACTAAATAAAATTCAAAAAGGCATATTTGTTGCAAAAATAATATCACAAACCACTTTAAATTTCATCAAAGACCTTATGAGAGCTTTTTAGAATCAGTGGTTCAAGGCAACAGTAATTATTTGTGAGGAGTGTGAGAGAGTAATCTTAAGCTCAAAGCCTAGGCAATCCAACTAGCGTCCTATCTTAGCAAGAAGTAAGCATAAGGTTAACTAATATTTTTTTTGTTTATGTAATGGACGATTGCAAAGGTAGAAAAAAACTCAATGAATATTATCTTCCATTAACTAGGATTATTGCGTTCCAGGCATCTAGTTACGGAAATATGGAACATGGCATTAAAAGTGAACATTATGTGTTTTCTGTCACTGGTCCAGCTTGGAAGTTAGTTCAAGAAAAATATTCAAACATAATGCCTCAGATCTTAATCAAAACAGCTGTTTTTGCTCGAATGTCCAGCGATCAAAAGAAGCAAGTTGTGGAAGGTCTTTCATCTATTGGATATGGAGTTGGTAAGTTGATCTACTGAGATTTACAATTGCGTAACAATCAATCCTGTCTTTAATAAGTTAAAACCCCATGACTAGATTAGCTCAATCAACAATACAAAAAATCACTTCTTCAGGTAGAATTGAAGATAATGGTTTTTGTTAGAGCTTACTTCCCACTAATGAGATTAAGTTACCGCATTTCCCTTTATAATATACATCTCAAAAATCTACCCTAATTAATCATTTTTCATCAAAATTTACCCCCTTTAAGAATTAAAAACACCATTATATGAGTCTATCACGGCTCACCGACATCATAAGAAGAGGAAGAATATAACTAATTCTATTTACATTTTTTTGCGTATTTAATGTCTTTCTTTTAGCTGTTTTTTTTTTAATTATCTCTGGCACTGATGATGGCCTCATGTTAGGTTGAAAGCTCTTTGAATAAATTAATAGTTTTGTGGAGAGACTCTTTTCTTTGTTCCTTTCACCATTATATGTTTCAGTTATGTGCGGAGACGGAGCCAACGACTGTGGAGCAATAAGAGCAGCAGATGTTGGCATTTCTCTATCTCAAATGGAAGCATCATCAGCTGCATCGTTTACTTCACAAAATGAAAATATTTCAGCAGTAATAGAAATTATAAGGAACGGTAGATGTTCATTAGCAACATCAGTATCGTTCTTTAAGTACATGATTTTAACTTCAACAATGACTACGATAGCGGAGAGATTCATGCAAGGTTTGAACACAGAGTTAACTGGTAATCAACGGTTGTTCCTTGATACAATAACGTTGACAAATTTAGCCGTTTGGTTTCCAAGAGCTGGTGAATACCGTGGACCTTTACCAGTTCAGACTCCAATAGATACTGTCTTATCATTTTATGTTATATTTTCATTGATCACAAATTTACTAATCTGTTTATCCTTCCAAATTGGAAGTTTCCTTTTAGTCCAGAATTTCTCATGGTATAAGCAACCTTCAGAAGAAGGTTCATTTGAATGCTACGCTATGTTTACTACGGTTGGGTATCAGATTTTAGTACTTTGTATCGCTCACTCGCCTGGTTTTCCGTTTAGGCAACCGATTTACAGAACATACACACTTACATTTATGTTACTGGCACTATTCATATTAGATACAATTATTACATTTAATCCAACAGCAAGTTTGGTAAAATGGTTAACAATACGTTTACCGCCGAATTTTCATTTTCCACTAATAGTTTTAAGTTTTTCCATCGGTGCATTAATAATTTTAGTCCTATTAGAAAGATTTTTAGTTGACAAATCGATTTACAAAAGATGCAAAAGATATCCATATCTTATTAAAACAAAAACGAAACAAAAATACATCGAAATACAAGAACAAATTAATTATAGTTATAATTGGGTTACTCAAAACCTTTCATGTGCATATAAAAATGTATTAACATAATAAGCTCAAATAAGTTAACTGTGATATTATTTTGATAAAATTCTTAACTAAATAGTATAAACAGAGGTACATAGACAATCCTTAGAAACAATTATTATGGTGATACCAACAACCATTTGCAGTATGAACAGGTAGGTATGTGTTAGATAGGCTAACCAGCTATACTAATAGTAGGTGTAATAACACCGGTCAGGCGTAGCCGAAAAAGCATGCTTTTCCTGTGGCCGTTTAACTTAAAATAATGCAATATATAATAGAAGAAGTATTACTAAATATCACATGAAAACTAATTTTCTGGTGATCCCAACTAACACTGCCTCCCAGACAACATGCAAGTTTCCTTTATAAAGGCAGATTTGTCATTAAGGTGGGACTCAAACTTAAGACCACCGTAGTGGCAAAGAGGCCAAAGGCCTCTTGTTTTATAACTATTTTAACGACATGAGTATTTACTTGAAGTTGGTCATTGTTATACAAAGTAAATATTTGGATTCATCAGTTTTGTGCCAGAAGTAATTTGCTGAAAATAAGATGACAGTGGTGCATTCTCATAGTTGGTAGTGAAACTACCAAATTACACACTAGCGCTCCTGTTAACTAGCTAAGGAACTAACCATTTCTTGACCAAAATAATGAATCCCAGAATCGATACATAATAGTAAATTATAAAGGAATTGTCTCATTCATATAATGCAATAAACTAAGGAACTATGAAAACAAATATAATATATGTAAAAATTTGGCGAAAATTAAGAGCTTAGAATTTCTGTATTTTAATTTTGTCATGAGTTCCAAATTCAATGGATTGCTTTTGAAATTTAATGTGTCAATGAGTATGTGCAATAAATAATACATAAGCTACAATTTCATAGTTATTTTATTATTGACCTAAATAAATATCTTATTCTTTAAATTACAATAATTCCTCACTAATTACTTTATCAAAATACCTGTAAAAAATAGGTACATGGTTCCTTGAAATGTTTCTAAGCAATTTTGAAAATTTTCACTTCATATAATTCTATGAAGCAAAAATTGTCACCAAAAAAACATTTCACTAAAAAAACAAAACGAAAATACCAACAAAAAAATGTTTACTGCTTAAAAAATATGATCACTTAAATTCATACACAAGTAAGTAATTCATAGATATTAACAGTTTTTTTTAAACAATTAGTTAAACATACAATATTAAAGTCATACAAAGCAATTCAAAATTGTTTATTTTAATGTGGGTATTTTAATACATTTAAATGACTTTATGATTCTATACATTTAAAATATTCAGCTATATAAAGCTATACATATAAAACATTTATTACTATATTTTATTTATTGTTTTTACTCAAGGGTAAATGTTTTTTATAACTATTTAATATTGGACTTAAAAAATAGCGGAAGAGAATAATTATGTATTACAGTCAAAAATATTATTCTTGGTTAAAACAAAATATATGATACAGCCAATATTAAAAAAAATAAGATGGAAGAAAATTCAAAAGCACTTTGGTTTTTAAATAATGAAAAATAATAATGGGTCAGTCATTTATTTATTAAGTTACTGTTTATTTATTACAAAAAAATAAAACAAGACAAAGGGACTCAGATATTATCTATAGCACTCATAAACCATTCACAGAGCTGCCAACTGCCTTTAAAATGAAAAAAACTCCCAAATATAGTATCTGCTGATTTGAGATGACCCAGAAACTCATTTCAAACACATTAGTAGCAGAGTCTACTACAAAAGGCAAATATGATGTATTGTTTTACTAGGCTATGGATAACCTAGTTTGAGCATTAGGATTTTTAGGTATTTGTCTCTGTCAATCTCAAGTGATGTTTTTTTAACACATTTATTTGTCTCTGTCAATCTCAAGTGATGTTTTTTTAACACAGGTATTTGTCTCTGTCAATCTCAAGTGATGTTTTTTTAACACAGGTATTTGTCTCTGTCAACCTCAAGTAATGATTTCGCATCTTTTTAACACAAGTATTTGTCTCAGTCAATCTCAAGTGATGTTTTTGTATTTTTAACACAGGTATTTTTCTCAGTCAATATCAAGTGATGTTTTTTTATTTTTTCAACACAGGTATGATAATTGTCTCATTGGAAATGAGAAAGAACATTCAACAGTGTGGCTGAATCCTTTTACAAATATATTTTGTTTTAAGCAATTAAAAAAAACTAGACTCTTCAATCATTAATATGGCAAATTTGTCACAATTTAAGAGGATCATTATTATTCAACTTTAATTCAAAACAAGAATGGACATATTTAGATGAAATGAAGAATGATGAATGAAATGAAGAAATGAAAAATCTGGAACCTTATTGACTACTTATTTAGATGAAATGATACATTTGGCACCTTATCAACAGTCAGTGCTACAACAACAATGATGCTAGTATAGCTGTCTAAAGCAATTTCTTTCATTTAATTGATTATCAGGTTTGTTGACAGCAACTGTATTTGATGTGTCACTAATTAGTCACCAACATAACATTTTCTTGTCAAACATTTCTTCACTAAGTTTTCAGAGCTACTACCAAGCTTTTCCCACATAAGGCTAAAGACCTACTAGTATAACATTGTTGTATTTCATATTAATAATTGATTTTCCTCTTTTTGTACATTTCCAACTTATGTAACAATATTATATAACAGAAATATGATTAAAAATCAACAAATTTAGTTTAAGTCATATTAAATTCATTAATATATTGATATTACACCAATTTTCTAAATATTTAATCAGTTTAGGTAAGAATGAGTGCAATGAGAAAACAGGATTATAATGAGGATGGTATTAGTGTTACTAATACTTTAGATCCGTATTAGTGTTACTGGCACTTTAGATCCGATCATATTTTACCAATAAAGAAGGTATTATTGTTACTGGCACTTTAGATTCGATCCTATTTACCGTAGACATGCAATTTTGTACAAATGCAAACAAACAAAATAAGATAATGAGCTAGACGTTCTGAGGTAAATTCACCAAAAATACCAAATATATTCAGAGCTAAAAATTTTGTGTTGCGGTGTTTTTCTCTATTATAGGCAGTATACCTTAAAAAAATATTATTTCTCTTGAAGTGAGTCATGCGCATAAAAAATAATCTAAAGAAACATTTCATCTTTAAATAGAGATTAAAAATTAAAATTAAAGATTGCATAAGTTTTTCTATCTAGGTTTTTCTAGCCCCCAACTTCCACTCCTTTTACATGAAGATTTACAAATAAACAGTTCTTTATCAAAAGAACAATATAAAAGTGATTTATCAACAATTGATACGTAATACTGACATTACATGTCTGCCAACACACACCAAAATTATGTCTTTTATTGTTATAGAAGAATTCTTCTTACTTTCAGCCTTAGTGCTGCACTAGTACCGATAGTAAGAAGAATTCTTCTCCATGACAATTAATTAGTGAGATTGTTAGTTTTTATCAGTATAAGCTGCCAGTTTGAATTCTCATGGTTTATTGATTGTATTTTTCGCTCTCTTAATTACCTATGTAGTAGTTATTAATGTAGATAATTATAATTATGTAATTAATTATAATATCTACTCTATTTTAAAAAATGAGTGATGTTGGCAGTAGTTATGAAGAAAGTACTCCACCTGGATAAATAAAATGGGCTGATAACACCATAAACAATTTGACACCACGGAAATATAAAAGCAAGTAATAATTTAATTATTTATTGTTATTTATCTTTTTAAAACCTACTCCCATGTTGTTTTACTCAACATGGGAGTAAAACATATTTGCATTGCTCGTGTAATGTTACAATCCTCGCTTGGCTCGCTCTGCAAATCCACACTCACATGCATATATATGTTTTCTGCTTGCATAGTGTATTATTTTTTACATAACAATTTGTTCTTACTACAAATTAGTCAAAACATAAAATAATGGTTATAAGTGAAAAAAAAAATTAAAATTTTAAACATCGAGTTTTAACAGGCAGAGTTGAAACTTAAGAGGCAAATTTAGCCGTATTGCTTTCAGGTGTTGATGACATTACTACAATTATCTAAAGAATATAAAGTTATTAAGGAGTAAAGTGACATTTTAATGCTGTAAAAATTAGTAATAAACGACACAAGCGAGCCAATTAATTTATAAATCTATAAAGCACTATACTCTTCTGTTGGATGTCCTTTTTTAAACAATTTTTATTTTTTTTCTTGAAATGAAAGATCTTAAATAATGCGATACTGCAGATTTAGGTCTTCCGGTGGTGACCACGTCAATGTAGATGAAGAATCCGACGTTTTGCTTCAACTGTGGGAGGCATCTTCAGAGATGTAGGACATCATGGATAGAAACACAATGCTACCAGAATTGAATTACTATATCCCTGAAGATGCCTCCCACCAGATTTTTGAAGATGCCAGCGAAACGTCGGATTCTTCATCTACATTGAAGTGGCCACCACCGGAAGACCTAAATCTTCATGACAATAACCGTGGAAGCCTACACAGTTTATAATAAGATACTTTCGGTCTTGTAGGAAATAAAGTACCAACATTACCGCATATACGGATAAAATTGTAACGCTCTCATTGTTTTAAAGACAGTAACGAAGGTATTTTACTATCATCTAAAAAAATATGTTATTTAAATAATTCTTACAAAAAAACAGAAAAAATACTTGATTAATTTTTACATTAGATTAATATGTACCAAAATACCGAAAGAAAAAGTCCCATACATCTTCATTTTTTATTTAAATCTTAAAATGTGTCTAATTATTTCACATTGCACTAAAAACCACCTAAATCGCTAAAAAATATGTCAGTCAACACATTTATTCAATTATACTTATCCACATTTATATCAATTAATACTAATAATAAAATTCAAATAATATATTTTATTTACAATAATTTTCAGTCGCAGATCACAATCTTTGATAAACAGAAATAACATAATAAAATACTAAATAATAAAAAAAGAACTAACTTGAGAAAAAAGAAATGACTAGAACTTTTTTTTAATAACCATTAAGCTTAATAATTAATATTCAGACTTCTAATATTAAACTATAAAAAAATAATTATACTAACAAATATTACACATTTTGAATTATTTCATTAGAGTATTTTATTTTATGATGTCAATAAATGTAAGTTTTATGATAGTGGCAAAAAGTTAACGAACACATGGAAATACATATGAACAATTTATTAAAAAAAAATAATATTTTCCCTAGTATAGCACTTAAACCATCATCAGGAAACATTTTTTTTAAATTGGGGAAAATCCATCACAACAGAAAAAGAAATTTCAGAGGAAAATGTCAACACTAACTACAACTCAGTATATGGACATCCCAGGTCAAATCAATCACTTGGGATAGAGGGGACTCAAGAATATATATATATATATATATATATATATATATATATATATATATATATATATATATATATATATATATATATATAATATATTATATATATTATTAACACACATATATATATATATGTGTGTGTGTGAACAAGATTGTTTCTAGACATTATATGAACGCGATAACTGTCAAACGCTTTAAATTAAACATGACATTATTACTGTCTTGATCCCTATTGCTTAATAAAGTCGACTCATCAAAAATTTCATAAATTAACTAATCGGATCAGGCTAAAACTAGATATTCTATTATGTAAGTTAAACACATGAACAAAGGCGATTTTAGTGTTTCATATACAATTTATGTAAACAATGCTTTTATTTTATAGTATTATTCTTTTTAATTTTATAAAAATAAGATTTTTCAAATATTTTTGGACTAATACGTTGGAACAATTCTACTAATACGACCTGCCTTAAGGCAACAACCATTAGGCCTCGAAGCAGCTACAGGTGGCCGTGTATTTCAATCGACAACAGGGATAAGCCAAAAGACTCTTGTTTTCAAACCTAAATAAAACTTAAATTCAGTCCTAACGCAGCGTATAATCATTTAGTTTTATGGGGGGGGGGGGGGTATAGATGATTGATGATTTGACCTACAAACTGTTGTAATAATTTATATATTCAAATAATGTGGCCCGCCTGATAGAGAGTTAAAGTTTAGAAAAATATCTAAATAAGCTAATGTAATCAAACTTAACAGGGTTTTTATTTATTAAAAAACTGACACAGCTTAATTATTTTCTACACTTCTCGGTTCTCTTAAAAAGACATTACATGCACAATTTAGATTTGCTTTTAAATATTTTAAATTAAACTTACGCCACTATCAAACACGGCTTTTTCTAAACCAATGTTAACAAACGCTTACATTCTTCTTAAAGTCTTCAGATTGATTAATAAATTTCAATACATTAAATTGTTTAAATATTTACAGAGCAAAGACACTGGAACAACTGTTGCCATTTTTCTCAAATAAAGTAAAAAAATAATTTAAGGCTAAAAAACATTTTTCCTTAAGACCAAATTAAAAAAAAACAATTTTGGTATGAACCAATACGTTATGAAACTAGGATTCATTGGAATTATCAAAATATTAAAAAAAAGCTAATAGGTATCAAAATACAACAAAATGTTAAAAACAAGATCTTAACAAATGAATTTTCTTAATATCCAGTTATCTTTAATTAATTTTTATTACATATATTCTCTACTTTTTTTCTTTTATTTAAACTTATTTGTAAAATAAGTGGTTTGATTCCCTTAGAAAGTATATTTGATGGCATCAGATCAATTATTTTATGTATTTTAACATTAAAATTTTTATCTATCTAATTTAACACACATTTATTTTGAATTTATATAATAGCATCAACATTTAAAATTTTCAACTAATTTTTAATCACAGGTATTCGTACATTCGTATTATATAAACAGAATCCATTAAGTTTAGCGTTTAAAACAAATTAAATATTATGGCTTAATTGGCCATAACTTTGATAGCACGTTTTTGGCTGCATTTCTTATCCATTTAACAATTAATCATCAAAGAGAAAATTAATTTCAAAAAGATTCAACCCACAAAAAGCAGACTGCTTTAATTCTAAAAAAAGTGGCACTTATCCATGACGATATTAGTATTGCAAAGGGAAATTAATTAAGTTTTGGGACTTGAAACAAAAGTATCCGATAAGTTTATAAATGGCACTTTAAATAAACTTACAGATCTGTAGCAGATGTTTTTTAACAAGAGGGGGCTTCTGGAGACAAATTTATGAAAAGAAGATGTTGATGAGTGATGTCACAAATTTATAATTGGATCACATCTAAAATTTAATATGGCATTTAAAAAAAATAATAAAAATCATGGCAAAAGACATTGTGATGAATATACATAACACTAATTTTTGAGAATCCAATAAAATTGAATTCATACAAATACAGAAAAGTATTAATCAAACTCAACATCAATAAAAATAATAGTAATACTAATTTATAACAAATGTGATTTATAGTTATAAACTCAATGAGCCCATTAAGGAACTTCAAGGTAAAATATAATGATTGCTGTAGTAAACCCAATCATTTAAATAATAAGTTCCAGAGATGTGATGTTAAATAATTAATATTGGGTCATAGGAAGTCAGATTTCACTTAATGTTCGATAGGTATAAGCTGCCAACTGGAAGAACTGTTATGTTATGTAATGTAATAATATTGCTGTAATATCTAAAGTTACAGCATGAACTTCAGGTAATAGTCTGAACACACTGTAACAATCTGAACACACTGTAACAATCTTAACAGACTAACAATCTGAAGTCTGTCATTTTGATAATAATTTATAGCAAGAGGTTGTAAAGGTTCCTCTCAAAGAGGACGCAGGAAAATAATTATAAGAACTTCAGTAGTATTGCTTCAATAACAGCAAACTGAATTTAACTTTAAAAAAAGTAATTTTCAGTAATGCCTAATTTAAAAATCTCTTTCAGCAAAATTTCATCAGAATATTAAGCTTATGAGGTTATATAAGGTTGTTTGAATGATGTAAATGGGTATATATATATACCCTCATAGGCATAAAAAAATCCCTAAAATAGGGTTCATTCATTTATTTTTAATACTGACTATGTAATCCTACCGAGGCTGTAATATAATGAAGCAGTGATGTGAAATCAAAAGTGATGTTTTGTTAACTAATGATAATAAATTACGAGTTCTATAAAGAGAAAGTACAGCTTACAGAGAGTAAAACTTAGTAAGAGAGCTAAATGTAACAAACACTAAGCCTATTTATCAAGGATATTTAAATATTAGGGGCAAATAGTTTTGCCCCTAAATGAATGAACAAGCAATTTTTTTTCCTTAATATATATTAAGGAAAAAAGGTGCCCATCATATCCTTATAACTAAATCATACAAGTTTAATTAAGAGAAGACTAAATCGCCCTAGACCAGCAGTCATCTAAAAAATAACTATTAAAGTGTTTAAGTTATAATGATAAAAACAAATAGTACTATGCACTAAAAGAAGTTTAAAATACAGAAATGTATAGTGATGAAATCTATAAATAAATAAATGTTAAATAATACATAAATCAACAGTTAAACAAAATGTAAATAATCATAGTAAATATGGTTTGCTTATACCCATATACAGAGTTCAGTCAAAAAAAGAATCAGATTAAATTAATGCACAGCATATAAACATTCTACGTAGCTTCTAGGACTGAGGGCATTTGGTGTTATTTAAACTAAAAGAATATTGCAAACAAGAACAAGTTTATAAGAGCGTATGATGATTGTAATATCGACAAACAACCTCAAAATAAACAAATTATTCATATTTAGATTACCCAGTCTTTAGTTTAAGCTTGTATCTCAAGTTAAATAATTCTACGAATTCCATAGGCAAAGTGATAACTTACTATAAAACAAGAGCTTTAATTTATTATCTAATTTGATTCTTAATATTGTAATGATGACATCAAGTCTATATATATATATATATATATATAATATATATATATATATATATTTCTTTTTTTCACGATTTGGGGAGGGGGTCTCCAACTTTTGAGGGAACCATGTTCCCCTTCCACAGTGTTGCTGATTTCATAAGCTAAATTTTCAATCAAAATTGGTTAAAAGTGTAATTACAAAGATTTCTATGTATTGGCTTCGACACTTTATGCTTAAACTAAAATGTTATTGCAGCGGTATTTGAACATATTAACAAGTATAATACAGAAAACATGACTTAAGTCTTAAGTTTATTTTCTTTCAAACAGTATATTTTGATTAATTATATTGTTTGAAGAAAATAATTTGAAGTGGCCAAGACATAAAAACGAGCTAACAATAATACAATGAGATATTTTAGAAATCTAGATTTAAACAAAGGAATAGGTATTTTCCACAGCACGGGTGGCACCTAGAGATGAAGATTGTGAATCAGTCAAACGTTCGATGGATTCAGTACGAGCTCTTATAGAACCTGCATGTATAAGAACATCAGGATGGTCAGGAGTTGGCACTGGTCTAGTGTGATCAGACTGACCAGGCAAATGTAGATTTTGTTGTCTAGGAGACAGAGCTATAACATAATGGGTTAAAGTAACGTCAGCAGTACCACCTGATTCTAAAGGAATCGGGTGTTGTCTAAAATGTTCTAACATATCAAATATGGTAGCGAAAGATAAGTGTTGTACCCTACATAACGAAGAGTCTGTAATAGTCATACGTAAGTGTTTAGCTCTACCGTGAAAATTAAAAGTTAAAACAAATTCACCTTTACGTGTTTCACTTTGCCTTACAAGAAAGACACCGTGACCAGCTACTCCAGTGTGTAAGACAAGAGCTGCAGCCTCAGCTCTGGCCAGAGTACCATGGAACCAAGGGTAGTCTCTCAGTGTGTTTGATAGGTCTATTTCTGGTTCTATTTCTTCCTCTGCGCCCTCGGGTCCTCTAGGAGGAAGCTCTGGGGGTTCTTCTTCTTTACCCTCACTTCCTACTACACTCGCACCGTCTCCTTCGGTCGTATGAAAGCTCTTCATACAGTATTTGACAGTAGCTAACCAAGATTTCATATCATCTATATCGTGAGCTTCAATGACATATTCCATATTGTTATCTGCTTTAAGTACAAAAGTATTTTCATGGTCTGGCATTTCTAAAGCAGTTGTTTCCCTGGCCTCTCTAATAAGGAAACAGAATACTCCACTCTTGGGTTTCATAGATTTAGGAGGAGAATAAAACTCTAGCATGTAACCTCCTACAGTCTTTACCAAAGCCAACCTACATTTTTCCCATTTTTGAGTTCCATCGGCATTTTCTCCAACTAAATAATTTACTATACCTTCTTTACGACATTCTACAACTATTTTAGCTAAACGAGTTTTAGAGTGTTTGTCTAATTTCATATTTTTAGAATGACCGGCTTCCCCATCGTCAGAAGCTTGTCTAAAGAAACTCTTACCCTTAGCAAGAGCTTTAAAAGACAGCCTTCTAAAAAATGGACGCTTTATCTTAACAGGCTCTCTAGGAGGGCAGTCGATTTGATCGTGGTTGCTATGAAAACCGTTAGAAGGTCCTGCAACATTACCGTTAGATTTGACTTTCAATCTAGCTAAATCAGCTTCGAAAGTCTCTTGAAAACCTTCTATAAATTTAGATAAAAACTCTTTATGGTCTACAGGAGAAGCGTCAGTGTTATGAGAACTGACGAAAACAACGAAAGCTTTGGCAAAGTTGGAAGCAGCTACTTTGGAATGCTTCTCACAAAAAGCGATCCAATTATTTCTCTCGTTTTCAATATCAGCAGCAGCCATTGTTATCGCTCACTAATTGACGTATAGTATCACTAAATTACATAATATAAACAAATAGAACTTCATAAATATCTTACACCTAGGTGTAGGTCTCCAAGTACTGCCCACATCCGCACCTTGTTCAAGTTAAATAAAATCGAAAAAGGATTTAATTCATTAACCTCGAGTTGTTCACATATCAAACTGCATACATTGGAATAAATTTTAATTTCATAAATAAAACAAAAGAGACACCGATAAAATATGGAGCTCAGGTTCGTCGGAATAACTGTTCTTAACTTAATTATAAAACAGCCACGATATTAACAAATTATAACGAATAACACTTGATTCAACAATTAAAAATAACAATAATTAATAATACACCGATAACTTCGAGTAATCAAATAATGATATAAAAATAACTTTAAAACAACTGTAAGTAAACAAAAGTCATAAAGAGGGAGCGTCCATTTTGAACAATGCTGCTAACATAAAATAAAATTGGAACCGGCACCACTTGTTGTAAGGTTGGCAATACCTATGGCGGAAAATCAAAAGGGCGATCAAATTTTGTTTATTATAGTCATAGAGGTATTAATCTGTTTCGGTTTTATTATCTCTGGTATTAATACTAGAGAAGCCCTATAGGTTAAATTTTGAAACATCGAAAAGTAACCTGACCTCCTTCGCTAATAATTATAGTCAAATAATCAGTACAAAATTACATATAACTATAGTAAATATAGTAAAACGTATTATATAGTAAAACGTTAAAAATACGAATCAAAACACAAACAATGTGCGGGAAACCGAAATAAATTGGTTAGTTATAACCTTAACTTACTCTTTAAGAAGGTTTCAATGAGGTTATACAGAGTCCATGAGAGCTCCAAAAAGATGTTTCATGCCTCTCAATGTATTTAGATCGGCTACACCCCCTCTAGTATATTTCTCTATGATTATAGCATTTGCATTAAGGATCTTACACATTCATGATTATCATCGGCGCATTAAAAATTGTCAATATTTCCTGGATAAATATTTCGATTCTTCCATTATTTTAAATATAGATTCAAGCCTTTATTACTACAGGTTACAATAAGGTGATATAGAGCCTCTGAGAGCCCCAAAAAGATGTTTCAAGGTTTGCCCCCTCGGCAGTGTTATATCTCTGTGGTTAAAACCAATTTATATTGGTTTGGCCAGTTTATTTAAAAACGCATGACAACTTATTTAAAAGGGTTTTTCCTATGGTAGCCACGGACTTCAAATCGCCGTACAGATACTAATATTATTACTATATAGTGTTGCTCTAATGGTTAGCTTTTGAAACAGAAAAAGTAACCTACCACATTCTATATAATATTTATATAACATAACGCTTATTTCTTTTCGCACATTAATTGCGTTGTTATGTATTATATAAGCGTCACTTATATATTATGTATTATTTAAAACCTCCACGGTGAAGGCAATCCTAGCAGGGAAATTCGACGCTTGCACCATCAACCCTGGAAAAGTAGCAGAACTGTAAACTCCCATATTTTCCCAGCATTTTACAACCCAGGTTTAACCACATTCTCAATGGTTAAAGGGTATTTCCCACCTATCAAAGGTGATCAGTTCTCACTTATGATTTGCACAAAAACAGTCATATTCCTAAACAAGATTATGTATTCCTTCAGACTCCTTCCATTATTTAATTTTGCATCAGATAAAGAATATCCCCCTCATAGGATTTTACACTCAAGTAACTCAATTTTTCACATAAGTTAAGCAATCATATAATATCCAACTTACTCGCCAACTAAACATTCATATCAAGTAAAATTTTCTCCACTAAATAAAATTTACCAAAGCAATTCTTTTGTTATGTATTATATAACAATATAATATTTTTACTTATTTTTAATATTACTTTGATGTTATAGCTGTTTATTCTTTTTAATTTCCTCCTCTATGAATGTGATATTTTATTTTCATTATTATAGTCTTGTCAATTTTTACTACCCTTGATGTATTATATTAATTTATGTTGTAACTTAATATGGTAAATTTTGTTTCTTGATTTTTGTATAATGGCTAACGCCGTAAATGATAAATAAATAAGTGACGCTTATATAATAAATAAATAATACATAACAGCAAAACACAAAGAATGTTCGTAAAGACAATAATTGATTTGTTATAACCTTTAGCATTAACTAGCGTGCTTGTCTATCAGGCACTCTAATTAAGAGTAGGTCACAAGAAGGTTACACAGAGCCCCCAAACGATGTTTCAATCGTCTTAATGTATTAAGACAGGGTATATGCCTCCTGTAGTAATATACCACTAAGGGGCAATAAACAAAGAGCAACAAAGTAACAAAGTAACTCTCATATACTCTCTTCGTATATGAGAGTTACAACATATACTTTGCTTCTCTATTTAACTACAGTCTACGGTGAATGCAATCCTAGCAAGAGTACACAAAGCTCGAATTCGACGCTTGCACCATCAACCCTGGAGGAGAAGCAGAACTGTAAAACCCCACATTTTCCAGCATTTCACAACCCAAGTTTGACCATATTCTCAATAGTTGAAGGTGATAATAACAAAGATTAATGATAATTTAAGAGCAAAGAGGTAATAACAGGTGGTGATAAAACAAATACATATACTCACATATATATTTTGCCATGTATTTAGCAAATTTCATTCCCTCAACGTCTTGCAATGGCAACTTATTTAACTATCTGATTTAGATAGTTGGCTGAACATGATAGGTTGAGGAGAGGGTGTCCTTCCCAACTAACTTTAGCAACATTGATCTCAAAAGATTTTATAGATATCACACACACACATACATACATATATATATATATATATATATATATATCTCCCCCCTCCATGACCTCAATCTACTAAGCTTATTTTTTCTTTGGATATTTGCTAAAAGTAACTGGATGTAAAAAAACATGATCATAATAACATAAATTTTATTAAAAAAACTATTATATAATGTTTAAATAGTGCTTGTTTAAGGCAGTGGTATGATTTTTTTACAGAAGTTTAAGGGCGACTCATTGATCAGAAACAATGTTTACATTTTTTTTCGGCATATGTGGCTCTTAAACTTTGTAAGTAATGATGTTGCATAAAATTATACACAAATAAGCTATGTATTTAAGACAATACATAAATGTAGAAGGCATATTGAAGCCGTTTAAATAAATAAAAACAACAAGTAATATTGGTGGGAGGGGGTTGAAGGAGAAAAGGAAGTGTGAGGAATATCCCCTCTACAACTTAGTGTTCTTATTTATTATGTCAAGGTATGTACTTGTACTAAATTTCAACAGAATTGGATAGTTTTCTGATTTTTTTACAATTTTTTTTTTTAAAACATACACGTCATTTTTTAAAAATCAAACTAATGCTGATAATGAGATGAAACTATATGCTAGTCTTTTAAATAGCTACATGGGTACCAATTCTCAATCTGATTGCATCATTTTTTGTGTTTAATGATTTTTCAAAATCATAAAACATACCGGTTTCAGAATTTTTTGGAAACACAATACTTTTCTTATATACCTGTGGTATAAATGAGGAACATTAATAATGACGTCACAAATTAATTTTTAAATAGGGATGAACATTTTTATTGCTACTTATTTATTTAAATTTTTATTTTTACTTATATTTTAATTATTAACTTACATTCTTTTTACATGCTATCCTTTCAGTTTAGAGAAAATTCACTCATTTAAGTAATCTATCAATGCAATTGCCAGATGAAATATGTTTACAGCAATAAAACGTATTTATTTAACTAAAATTAATACACAATTATTTTAACCAATTGATTAAAATAAAATAATTTATTTTATGTATTAATGCCCATAGAAATGTAAAAATATTACATATAATACTTCCATAAAACTATAAAAATATTTCAATTAGTAAAGCATGCGTAGGTTGTTTGATGAGTTTATATAATGGGTTTATGGACAAATATAAAGCTTTAAACTACAAGATATCTATTTAGAATAAGCCTTCAGACCATTTTATGTCAACGATTATCTTTGTGGTTTCACTGTGATACATATTCATATAATTCTAAACATTTTAATGGCTTTGAATTTACCAAAAAATGGAATTGAGATTTGGAGCTGTGATTAGGGACAGTTAGAGGTGATTACTCCCTCTATCCATAGATTATAGTGATGAGAGATGGTTTCCACTTTGAACCATTTCTAATCACTGATTGAATATCTATTTTCAAAAAATTGTCACTAATTTATTTGAAATTTTTTTGACATAGACTAATTTATGGGCCTTATAAATAAACAGTTGTATTATGGTGTTAAGGATGGAGGCTTTTAGGGCTACCAAAAATTACCCCTCCAAACCTTTTATTGCCAAAATCTTATTTTAGACAAGAATTTTTTTTAGTAGGGCATTATAACAAATAAATAAAAAGTGCAATATCAAATAAGTAACACTTAATTATCTGATTTTTTAAAACCAAAAAAAACTGTAGTAAAAATATTTGAATAAATAAATTAAAAATTTCAAAATATTTTATTTACAAGTTATATCAAGGAGTATTGTCAAAACATCCTTTTCTTGGTTATATAAAAACAGCAAGCGAGAAAGAATATAAGTCCTAAAGCTATTAATAATTTATCAGTGAACTGTCTTCGAGAATATTTATCTAATAGTTTGCCTGACTGTGAAATCATTGATTGAGTTGTTTGGAGTTCAGCTTGCGAGTTCATTACTGTTAATGATGAATCAGCTGTGAAAACAAGACAGAATGTTATTTAAAATTGAATCGCATAACACTATCATAGAGTTATCAGATTTCCAAAAGGCAACATCAGGATGACATCATAAAATTACACCACTCCTTGTGTAATTTTATCAATTAATTAATTTAATTAATTAATCAAATTAATCAATAATTAATTTAATCAAATACAACTAGCGATGAAAATCGCACAAATTTTAGTTTTCTTGTAATAAGTGGTTCCCTGAGCCAGGCCTAAAAAATGTGACTCATTTTGTACTACTTCAAACTAAATTTTTTTTGGAAATTCGGCTTAAATTATGAAGGAAAAGCATAGTCTGCCTATTCAGAGTGGAGCTCTTCTTATGATTGCACATGCTCAAAATTTTATAAAATCGCACAAATTTCAGTTTTCTTGCAATAAGTGGTTCTCTGTAGGTCATTTGCAAAACATGAAGAGAACATAGTTTAAAGCTGATACAATTTCCTAATCAACGAGTGTTTTTTTTTTGTCAAAATCGAATAACTACAACTAAAATTATGAAATTTGTTTAATGGCCAAAAAAATACACAAAATGTCAATATTTTTTTATAGAAATTCACTGACTTTGCATAAACTAACAATTTTTTTCGTGTTTTTGAAAGAGCCACAACTTTGGTTGTACTCATCTAATTATGATGATAAAACATTCGTTTTATAGAACAATTTATCACCTTTAAAAAAGGTTTTCTTGCACATGACCCACAGGGAACCACTTATTTCAAGAAACTGAAATTTGTGCGATCTTATAAAATTTTGAGCATGCGCAATCTTATGAAGGGCTCCACTCTGGATAGGCAGACTATGTTTTTTCTTTACAATTTAAGGTATATTTTCAGCAAAATTTGGTTTGAAGTAGTACAAAATGAGTCACATTTTTTCAGGTCCGGCTCTTGGACTATGAAGGTTGTGTGCAAAGCCAATATTTTTCCAAAGAAATTCGCTGACTTTGCATAAATTAGCCATTTTCAGTGTTTGAAAGAGCCATAAGTTTGGTTGCAGTAATCAACCTTCTTCAACTTGTGGTAAATACAACCACTTTAGTGTTTTTTGTAACCATTTTCTAACGGGCCTATTAAGCATGTTATACTATACCCAGGTCTATACGGCCTCTTCGGGGTCATATAGAAGTATTCATATACACAGCAAGATGTATGTAGCCTTGAACAATTATTTTACACTCACTGTATACTAAAAAATACCTTCGTTTTACTTAAGCAGACTTGAGTTATTTTCCAATTGAGCAACTTAGAATGGTCTGATTGAGCTGAAACCTTTGAACCCTCAGAAGAAGTCCTTTGTTTTGTATTATTTATTGTTTTTACTATTATTTTCCATCACATTCCCATTTGCCTGCACAACTCACTGTGGCTCCTTTGATGTCACTTTTAACTGTATAGAATGTTTGGGATAGTAGGTTAACCAGAGTAGAACAAGAGGTATGAGGCCCTTTTCCCAACTGCATGCAACAATCATAACAAAAGATTTCATAGAGGTCATTTACATCGATGTACACATGTACCTAATGAAAATTCTCAAATACACATTTATAAACCCAAGATGATAAAACAATATCAACTTTGGGGAAAAACCACTCATATTACTGAAGGAAAAATAAGTCAAAACACTTCATTACTAGTAATATATAAAACTAGACTTCATACCCCCCCCCACCATAAGGAGAATAATTGACACAAGGTAGTGACTTACTAAGAGAGCTAAGAGTATCTCCACTTCTTTGGTTAATATCAGCTAACTGTTGACTTATAGAGAGTAATTGATTAGTTATACCTACCGACATCTTAACAACATTCTCTTTGTCCTTTTTTCTGAAAATTTTAAAATAATCAGTTAATAACATTGAATGGTTAACCAAACAGGGAGGTTTTTTAGGAAAACAGATATTTAATGAAAAATCTCAGTCATGGTTCCAGCCAGTATTATTAAACTATGTAAGAACACGAACTTTCCTTTTCACATATATTTCTCTAATTATTATCACTGACTTCTAAAATGAACACCTAAACAGTATAAGAAACATCCACTAATTTTTCAAAATGAACCCTTAAGAGTGCTTGTGTTTCTCATGTGTCAGTGTGGGACAACATGATAAGTAAGTTATTTGCCAATAAAGATGTTTACAATGGTACAATTGAGCTAAAACCAGTCGTGTTCGTTTAAGAAACCCTGAGACCATAACGACCATACATTGAAGTTCTTCCCCTTTGCACGCCTGCTTAGCTCGCTAGAGTTCCATAGGAGACATTTTTGTTCTGCCTCACTAGGATAGTAGGCTAACAAGGGACTTCTAAAAAATAATAATTAGGACTAATAATACCTCCTTCTAATATTAAGAGCTTGTTCATCTGTTTCTTCAAATAAATCTTTCTTCTGAGCTTTCTCTATGGCAAGCATTGCTTCTACATTTGCTTTCTTAAAAGCCCCAAATGTGCTGGAAATATTTAAACAATTTATTTAATCAAATATATTCAAAAAAATGAAAGAGACGGTTAAAAGTTTAATTATAGTCATTCGTAAGTTTTTAAAACTTTATCATAAGAACTATTATGATCCTTTGCATTACGTTTGACGTCTACAACTTAAGCTCTACTTAATTCATATTTCCTGACAAAGTTAAAGCAACACTTAGTTGGTAAATTTAAAAGATACTACATAATTTAAAAAAGACAAACCTATAATACTGTTCCCTAAAATTTTTGGCTTCCGCTTTTAACAAATCATCATACTTTTCCTGGGCATGAGAATCTAACTTATCAATGTGATCTTTAAGAAGACTTAGTTTCTCTCTTCCATCGGCATTTAGTTCATTAAGAATTTCCTGAGAGTCACATTTATAAACATCCTGCAAAAAATAACCATTGCCAAATCAAACCCCCTCAAATAAATAACTCTAATATCTGACAAGCTTGAGATCTAAGAATAATACTAATATAGAAGGAGCATAAGTCTGTAAACAAAATGTAATTCCACTGATAACACAAAAGCCGGTTCACCAGTGGTCTTAAGTAGGAGTACCACCCTAACGACAAAACATTATTTATGTGTTATAAATATCCACTAATGAAGAAAGATTATTAGTTACAAATATAATAACTTAAAAACCCTGCTAAGTACTTAATAAAATCAGTCTTAGATAGCAAAAGAGTAGGGGAATAAAAGAATCTACATTAGTTGATTACTTTTAACATAATTTTAATTAAAAACTAAAAATGCTAAAAATTTGTAATACAACAATATTTACATTAGTAAATTATCAATAATCGAGCATTAATTAATTATAAAAACATAATAATTCAGCAACCGAAAGTATTGCCAACTTTGTTATAAGAAAATTGTATGTTGTTACAGTGTGGCAGCATTATTTAAGACCACCAGTGAAACAAATTTGCTGTTATCAGTTATGCTCCTCCTATATATAGTAATTTTCTAAGCTTGATATAAATAAAATGTGTCGCAAGAATAATGTAGTCGGTCTATCAAAGAATATTCTTCTTAGGACAAAGTCAAATAATAATTAAAACAGAGTAGTGATTAGAAAATTATGTCTTTATTAAGGAGGGAAGGGATATAATCCAGAACTTTTCAAAATTATCATGGAATCAACCATGGAAGAAAAAAAACCAGCTTTGGTTCTGTCATGGAAAAATTAAACCCATAACGGAACTCACCATATCACATATTTAGGAAGTTAAAAACAAAAAAAAGTTGCATAGACAAACTAGTAAAACTTGTTAATAATTAGATTTAAAAATCTAAATTGAAAAAATATATTTCAAATGTTAGGTAAAAATCAGTGTTTCACCAAAACATTGCTTTTGCACCAAATCAGTAAAAATGGAACCCACCAAAACATTGCTTCTTTTGCAGGTTTACTCCAAACAATGTGGAGGGAATTCAGTTGACTATGCTAGAACAAAGAGATGGATTTTGGTCTATCCTGGTTATAAGGAACTTATAACTCTAATTGGTTATAAGGAAGTTAAAACAAAATAAAAAATATATATTTAATTAAATTGAGATTTTTTGCATAATAATAAAGTTGCACCATAAAATAATATTCACAAGGTTATTTGGTGAAAAACTGCAAAAAAGGGGAATAATAGTCTATATTGAAAAGGTTATTAGTCCATACAGCGTGTCGGGGGAGTAGACTATCTCCAGTAGATTCCATCTTCTAAAGATAGATGGAAGCAAATCCGCTTTCAAGTCTACAGTCTATCGTTTAGTTTAAAAATTCCCCCGGTCATAAGCATTTTAGGGATTGACCAATCAGAGAAGCCTCTGCCAACCCCGCACTTGAAAGGAGAAAAAAATTCCTTCCACCATAACTGCTGAAGGGAAATAACCTTTGTTCACTTTGTTTGTGGTTTTTCTTGTGTTTACATCGTTTTAAAAACTATTAAATTAATTATAAATGATAAAACTACACAAATGTAATGTAAAAAAACATTGTGAAGAAAATAATCTGATTTTTTTACATAGTTTTTTCCCCCTCCCTTCGTGCAGAGATTTTTTTCTTTAGAATAGGCGTTGCCTAAACTGACCTGTCAAGATTTTTAAACTACAGTCTATCGTTTAGTTTAAAAATCCCCAAGGTCATAAGTATTTTGGGGATTGACCAATCAGAGAAGCCGCTGCCAACCTCTCACTTAAAAAGAGAAAAAAAATCCCTACCACAATAACTGCTGTAGGGAAAAAACCTTCTTCCCAGCAATCGTTCACTTTGTTTGTGGTTCTTCTTTTGATTACACCGTTTTTTAAGCTACTTTCAAATTAATCTTAATGATATTTTAAAATAAAACTGCACAAAAGAAAAACATCGCCAAGAAAATACGGGTAAAATAACCTGATTTGTTTACATAGTTTTTTCCCGCTCCCTTCTTGCAGGGATTTTTTTTCTTAAGAATCAGTGGTGTCTAAACTGACCTGTCAAGATTTTTAAACTTAACGATAGACTGTAAGTGATAGACTGTAGTGTTCCGTTTGGGGACATTTTTTGTTCTAGCACATCCGACTGGATTCCCTTCGGATTGTTTGTGCACCGTATCTAACTAAAGTACTAAATACGATTCGCGGATTTAGTATGTAGTGTGTACGTTTTAATTAATTAAGACTAAGAAAAAAATAATGATTTAGTGCAAAAAAATTAGACAAAAAAATATGGTTGAATTTAACAAAAGCAAAAACCACAAAGTTTTAGAACTGAGAACCTCCAAAAAAAATACCAACTTTATAAGTTTACATACCTGAATCAACCTTTTAATATTAATATCATAATTGATAATACTAGTCCTGATTTGAGCAGCTATGGGCTGATCCGATTTCATGTTTTCACTTTTATAAACAAACAAACCACGAATACAGTTAGTATAACATACTATAACACGTATTTTGTTAAAAGTAAACACAGCTAAAACAAAACTAAATAAAATCAAATCAAATAAATTAGAAAATTAGATCATTATTTTTATCAGTACAGTTAAAAATTTCTTTCTTTCTTTATTTCACTTTTAAATGTCCTGACTAAACATGTTGGACTGCTTCCTTCTTTAATTTATTACTTGATTATTATATTAAATTTAGTTGGTATAAGTGATCTTGTGTGTTTTAAAATATTTGTGTTGAAATTTGATGATATGATTTTATTGAATATACTTAGAGTTAATATTTTATTATCTTGTTGTAAATATTATTATTTCTTCTAATGTCTTATCTTGAGTTCTTCTGTTGCAGGTTATGGCTGTATTTTTAAAGTTATGAAGGAGTTTATGGAAACAGAAAAATTATTGATCTTATAACCCTAGGAAATAATTTTTTTCTTTAAATTAAATTTATAAAAAAGAAAGTCCATAATCTTTTAATATCTTTTTGATTTTAAAAATTTGAATTGATATAGTATTAGATTTTATTAAGAAAGTTTGATTATTAATTCTTAGATTAATTAATGAAAATGTACAATGTACTTAATTGATTTTTAAGAATGCTTAAAAAAAACAAGCAATAGTAATTTTCATATGTCAAAAAAAATTAAAGTTAATACTTTATCAATAAATTGATTGTGTCAATTTCAAATAAAGACTAATTTATATTTAAAAACTTTGTTTTTAATTATTATATTTAAATGTACCTAGCTGCTAAAACTGCTGCATGACCGTCAACTTAAAATTTATACTATATACATGATATTTAATTAAATACTTATTGAAAGAAAAAATTTTTTAAAGTTATGTACAATAAAGAGAAAACAAAAAATAATAATGAAACTAATAATATTGAGGATTTATATAGTGAAACCTGACACTAAGTCTAATAAATCTTCTATAAAAGATGGATTTGAAAGGTTACTAGAAATTAAGCTGAGGAGATCTTCTTGCAATCTTACATTGTACTTTATATTAATTGCATTTCTTTTGACAGAGTTAAAGGAGCATCTTGATACTATGTGTGCAACGTCCTGAACCTGTTGTAGAGAGCATTTTTCACAGTTGGGACAATTTCTATACTTCATTTTATATCTAAAATAATTGGAGTTAGCATGACCAACTAATATCCTGTTGATAGTTATGGTATCCTTTAGAGGTAAATGGATGTTCTTATACCATGGTTTGACAATCGCCGTGGTTATTATTTTACTATGCCATATCCCCTTACCAAGGTTGATGTTCTCCTGATAATATTTCTTCCACTTTTCACATGCTTTGGTTTTGAATTCTTCCAAGGAGTCCTGGATGGGCAAAGGGAAGGTTGACAGCTGACCTTCTTGAGCTGTAAACTTGGCCGCCTTATCAGCATTTTCATTGCCAGTTAGATCAATATGTCCTGGGATCCATTGGATAATGGTTGTAATTCCTGCCTTCTTCAAGTGATCCATCTCTGAGAGTATTTTTTTGAAATAGAGCATTAGTAAAAGTGTGATGTTCTTTAAAAGTGGCTAACAAAGCTTCAACTGATGATTTGGAGTCAGTAAAAATGACCCAGTTTCTATTTTTAGGGTTTCTTCTTATAAATACAAGGGCTTGTAAGATAGCTGTTAGTTCAGCTGTCATCACTGATGCAAAAGGTAACAATTTGAGTCCATGCCATTTGTTATCTTGGGGTAAAAAGAATGCGCATCCTACATTACCTTGAATTTTAGAGCCATCGGTAAAGACATGAAATACTTCCGTTGATGGATACTTGGAGTTTATATGTTCTAACACTAACTGCTTTAGTTCTAATGCTGATAGGTCAGTCTTTTTTATTTTGTTTATGCTGGGCTTGAGGTTACTTTTCAAGGTTGAACTGTAAGAGTTATAGTAGACCTGCTTAAAATTGTTAGATACATTATTAAATTCTTTATGTATATTGGCAATGATGTCTATAATAGGCTTAAACTTATTTTTATGTTTAATTCCTGCTCCAATAGGAGTATTTAAAAGTTCAAAGGCTAGGTTGTTAATTAATTTATCAGTCTTGATGCATTTAAGCATAGCCCTACTAGCTAGACATTCTATTCTTATTCTCAAGGGAATCAAATTAATAACTGTGTGCATAGCATTGATGGGAGTGGTCCTGACAAATCCTCCAATCAGCCTCATTGCAAAATTTTGGATTTTTTGCAACTCATCTATGCCTTTTTGATTTAATAATAAAAAGATTGATGCATATTCTATTTTAGTTCTGATGGTAGCTTCATAAATTTTGGTCATTGTATCAGGCTGTATACCCCATTTCCTGCCTCTTAAATGAGTAAGAATGTTTAACTCCCTTTTGCATTTAACTTCTAAATCTTTAATGTGATCTTGCATAGATAATTCATCATCTAAATTGACTCCCAAAAATTTGTGATGATGCTCGACCTGTATTATATTGTTTTCAACTAGCAAGAACATCCTTTCCTTTGATTTACTTGGCATGGCACTATGAAAAATCATAAATACTGTTTTTGCAAAATTTATCTGTAGATTCAGAAACGCTGCTTCTGACCTAAAAACAGTTAAAACCTTATATGCTTCGTCTTGTAGTTCCTGAGGTGTGTATGACGTAAGAATTAGTGCATAGTCATCAATAAACTGAGATAAGCGTACTATTGAATTCATTTTCCTGGCCAGTGGCAAAGTATATGCATTAAACATAAGTCCCGAAATTGGGTCACCTTGACAAAGCCCAGATTTACATAAAACTGTGTGCTGGCCTAATTTGTAAACCTTATTAAATAAGAAGTTACATAAATATCTGGTGTAAAACGGGTCTATTTTAAGCTGCATTAAGGTCTGCTGTAATAATGGTACACTGATAGAATCATAGGCGCCTTCTATGTCTACAAATAAAATACCAGTATACTTGCCACAGATAATGTTATTTTGAATAGAGAGTAGTAAACCTAAGAAGTTATTTGGAGTACCAGTTCCTTTCCTTGATCCAGTTTGAGATGGCAGAAGTATATCATGAACATGGAAGAACTTTTCTATCTTATTTTTTAGGATTTTGTGAAGTATTTTAACAATTGTTAAAATCAATGAGATTGGTCTAAACTTAGGTTTATCACCACTATTATTACTTTTTGGTATAGGAGAAATTTTGATGACTTTCCATGCATTTGGAATACAGCCTGTTTCCAAAATATTATTGTAAAGGTTTGTCAGATATTGTTTTGCTCTAATGGGCATCTTTTTAAAAAATATATATGTGTAACCATCTTCTCCGGGCGACGTTTCTACAGATGAATCTATTGCAGCTATTGTATCTTGTATTGTGATCTTATTAGAAAATTTGATATTGTTAAGGTCAGGTGTTTCCAGTTTTTTCATGCTCACTATTTGTTTTAATTATTGTTTTTAAAAAGTCTTTATGTTCACTATCACTCATTTTAGGGTTGTTTTGAGTTGCTTTAAGAGCATTTAAAATATCCCAACAGTTTATATGCTGAGAGGTTGTAGTCAAGCTGTTGCATAAATTGTTCCATTCTTGAAATTTTTCTCTTTGTATTACAATCTTACATTGTTTGGCTATGTTAAAATAGCTTTGCAGACTTTCTGGAGTTCCTTCTTTGAAATATTTATTAAGAGCTAATCTTTTCTTATCTACTATTTCTTGGCATTCAGTAGTCCACCAAGGCTGGCTTTTAGAATGCCTTGACTTATGCTTAATTGGTATGGATTTATCAGCTGCTTTTTTCATTACATCCATAAAGTGCTGATGATCTTCATTAGTATCAATTAAATTTTCTATAGATAGGTATTCGTCAAAGAAATTAGAGTAATCTAACCATTTCGCCTGTTTGATCTTATATTTAACCGAACTTTCTTCATCAATTTTGTAATTTGCTATTTTAATTACTACAGGAAAGTGATCACTACCAAAAAAAAAAAAAAAAAAGTTAAAAAGAAAATCAAAACAGACCGCGGGGAAGGTTATAAAAACGAGATATGGAGCAAGTGTTGATCTGCTAAAAAATATTTTTTTCTAAATAAAGATATTTTTTGTAGCAACTCGTTCTAAAAGATCAATTTATTTTATTTTTAAATAATACTATTCCAGAAAACTAAAATACTATAACTAAAAGTTAATAAAAATGAATAATATATTAAAAATTTTAATTTCTACTGACACGATCCGACCCTGCCTCCCCAAGCTCGTAGCCGGCCAAAACTTGCAGGGGGAGGACTAATCCCAGATGGGGCAATATTTCATACGCCAACGGTCAAACGGTTTGTTTTTGATCAGAGGTTCTTATCACTCCAGGCGTGACGTCAAAAGGCACGTCGCCAATAGGGGACTTCCAGAGAAAACTACTTCATAAGAGGGGGCGACATTTCTTCCAGTCCGTAGCCAGCGAGGGTCCCCCCTGGCTCCTCGAGGCTACGGGACTCCCCCCCCCCCTGTAAAAACATATTAAATAATCACATCATACTGAAACTTCAGTATGATGTGACTAAGGATTAAAATAACCTTTTTTCCCTGGTTAATTAGCTCTAGAAGCAAGGCCGAAAGAACTATGGCTCTAAATAAGAATCATGATCAATAAACTATGGTTTATTAATCAAGAGACGTAGCCGTAGGGTTATAAAGTTTTATTGTAAAGGGAAACCGAGGAAAAAAATTGTCCCTGAGGCGCAGTCGAGCCGATTAAAAATTTAATGCTTTGACAAAGAGCTACATACTTCTGTGATGCGTACAAGATTTTAATTCTAAAAGAAAGAAGACTATATAGACATTAAAGAGTCAATTAATAATATATTAACTATCACTTTAATATAAACTACCTAATCAGAACTTAGCATAATGAACATAAATATCAATTATTATTATTATTATTACAGTTTAATTAAAAATTATAGTTTAATACGGTCCTTTTTTATTACAAAGAATGAGAGCAGGCGTAACCTATCTCAATACATTGAGAAGCTTAAAACATCTTTTTTGGGCTCTCAGGGGCTCAGTGTAACTATATTAAAACTTTTTCTAAGCGTGAGTTAAGATAGAGTGCCCGTATATCAGATATACAGGTATATCTGAATACAAATAATACAAATTTTTATAAATGATAAATCAATACCAATTAATTTATCATAACCTTATTCACTCTTGATGGAGGTTTCAATGAGGTTACACAGAGCTCCAAAATGATGTTAAAGGCCTCCCAATTTATTGAGATAGGCTATACCTCCTCCAGTATGTATCTCTATGAGTACATATATGTCTCTATGAGAAAGTTTAAAGTATAAGTTTCTTTGACTTGATGGTTTAAAAATCGTATACTAATTAAAGTTATGGAGATGTGAATAGGGAATCTGATATGACGAGGAAAAGTTCCGAGGTACATCGCGCCCAGGCTGAACTTCGGTATATAGTGCACCCTGTTATCAATACTATATATCGATATATTTTTAGTTTAGAGATGTGACGTAGGAATAATCGATATATGCCTTTTCTGTTACTTTTATGAACATATTTTATTATTTTTTTAAATGTTTTTTTGTTGTTTGTGTTTTTTTTATTTGTTGTAAAATGGTTTATAACTATTTTCATATTTTTTTATGTTTTTATAATGTTTTAACTATGTTTTAATAAGAATAATCGATGATACACCACATCTAATTTTATGTTACGCGTATTTTTCACGTATTTTTGTGTTTTTATTTTCAGGTTTTTTATTATATTTTTGTTGTTAATGTTTTCATTTAATTGTTGTATGGTTTTTTAAAATGTTTTAATTATAATTATTAATTTAACGACGCTGCTTATCTTTTAAGTGCTCAAATATATCGATATATAGTATTGATAACAGGGTGCACCGTATACCGAAGATTTACCAATAAGACTAGTTAAAGCTGGGGAGGTTCGAACATTGGTACCGACGCTAATTTTTTATCGTCTCATTTACAGTATTTAAGTTTATAACTTTAAAATAATTCTGGCTCGGAGGTCCACAAGCTGGGCGACTTTTCTTTTAAATGCGCACTTTCTTGCTTATCAATACAATTTTTTTGTTTAATTTTTTGTATGTATTTAATAATCAGAGCAGTAGCGTGTTATGATCACATGAACTGATGAGTAAGCACACTAGTACTATTACAATGTGCATGTGTAAGCACAGAATACGAGGATATAAAAGCTCTCGTACACAATGCACATTGTCATTTTACCGTATGAAGTCTATGTGTAATTGTCCAGTTCATATAATTGTTAGTGTTCAATAAATTTTTACTCTTTTTTTAAAAAAATTTAGTTATTTATTAACTATCGAAACTAGCGTCACAACTTGTTTTTTAATTTTGTCGAATTTTGTAAAGAAAGTGTGCTAAAAATAGCATAAACTGAGCTTTAAATGAGTACAAATAATGCTGTGCTGTGTGTAGTCTAGGAGATATTTATGGGCATTTTCTTTAAAAAATCAAAAAATGAAATAACAAGTGACGCTACTGCTTAGGTTATTAAATATATACCGAACAATTAAACAAAAAATTGGATTGATGAGCCAGAAAGTGCGAATTTTAAAGAAAATTCGCCTAGCTTGCGGACCTCCGAGCCAGAATTATTTAATAATTCAATAGCATTACGCAAAAAATAAATGAAACGTGACACAACTCCACACTTCGTACCTACTTATGATTTGAAAAAGAAAACAAAGCACTCATCACAATCCTTATCAATTTATCATAACTATAAAGAATTATTTTTATCAAACAACCATAATCTCATGTGATAAGAGATAAGATTTATAATCTAACACTAATTATACTTATGACTTTTATTAATTATTTAATAAAAGTCATGAAAAGTCGTAAAAAATAGTGAGTTACGAGATTAAAGAGAAGAGCAATCAAAACAAGGTTAAGAATGTAATACGCTCTTAAAATTTGAAAGGAATGGTATAAAAGGTCTGGTAGTAATTCACCAAGGTATAGTTTGATTAAAGCAGCTTTGACTCCACTGTCTTCTATTGTGGTAAGCAGATACCTTTTACTGATTAATAATTATTACTTTAAATCGTGATATTATGAAAAGTTCGATATTATCAAACTTTCACATTGATATTATCAAAAGTTAATTAATTTTTGTATTATTTTATTAAGTTGTATTACTTATATTTTAAAGTTGAAATCAAATAATGATTTATTCTATTTCTAGATTATATAGTCATAATATTTGAACATAACTTTTTAACATCGATTGTTTGAATCGATAATCGAAGATTTTGATTGTCATACGCAACTTAAAAATTGTAAAAACTCGAATATGAGGTATCTCGGAACTATTCCTCGTCATGTCGGATTCGCTACGCTCATTCTCACCATTTCGGACTCGCTTTGCTCGTCCTAAGAATTTAGAAATCACCAAATTTATATTGAAACACGTCTTCTGACTCGCTTCGCTCTTCTTCAGAGCACTATGTCAAATAGATTTATTGTAGACAATGATCAATAAAGTAAAAAAAAATCTTCATCAGACAGTAATACATTAGTTTTATTTTTAGTGGTCTGGTCACCTATCAAGTCAATGACATCGCTAGATGGTCTTAAACTTTTATGATTCAACCAGAACCATAGATATTCCTGCTGTACTGAAACGAAATTTGGTTTATTTTTTCGCTATGTAACAGACTTTACTTGTACCAAATCTCAACACGATTGAATTATTTTTCTATAAATATTGAATTAATGCTGGTAATGAGATGCAACTTAGCACATATGTTAGTCTTATATAAGACTACAAGCGTTCTAAATCTCAAATCGATCGGTACATTGCTTTGTGTTTTATGAATTATCGCAAAATTGAATGACGTTAAAAAAAATTATCCCCCGGATACCACAACTAGACCTAAAGGTTTATTTTTGCACAAAGTTTCAACTCTCTGGCAAAAATTCACTTGCTACGATGATAACAGACACAAATACAGAGAAAACTTTGTAAAAACTACTTAGTTGGTCTTGAAAACACCTGAAACGAATAATTCGGAATTTTCGCCAACACACTGCTCTTCCTATATACCTACGTAAAAATTAGAAAAAGTAAAAACGGTATGAAAGGTTTGGTAGAAATTTACCAAGGCATAGTTTTATTTAAGGTGCTTAAGACTATGGCTGTCATCTACTGTGGACAGTAGTTAGCTATTACTGATAAAAAATTACTTAAATCTGTTTTCTTTGCCTTGATATTATCATAGAGATAATTAAGGGGGCCCTATTGGTTGAATTTTGAAATATCAAAAAAGTAACCTGACCTCCTTCGCTATACGAGCTATACGCTTATACTCGTATAATATAATCAAATAATCAGTACAAAATTACAGTAACATAGTACAATATATATAAGAACGTTAAAAATACAAATCAAAACAATAACAATATGCGGAAAGACGAAAACATTAACTCGTTCTTGAAGGAGGATTTAATGAGGTTACACATAGCCCTTGAGAGCCCCAAAACAATGTTTCAGGTTTGTCAATGTAAAGAATGAAAAGAACGAAGAAAAGAATCTCTCCACAAAACTATAAATTTATTCAAAGCCCTTTCAACCGCATTCTTTCAATGTATTGTGATCGGCTATGCTCCCTCTAGTATATATCTCTAGGAATATTATAAAAAATTAATTAATTTTTGCCTTATTTTATTAATTAGTATAAACCCACCCATTTTAGCGAGTCTCTAAAATAAAATAAGCTAGAAATAATTAGCTTTCTTTATTTTTCTAGGCGAGGTAAAAAAGGCAAAAGTCATTCCCAGTCGTGCAGCATATGCTATTTTTTCGGGAGTAGTAATAGTAAAGATCTATTTAAAAGAAAAATAGTATAATGTTTACAAATTTGCCGCTACACTTCATTCGATCGTCTTGTTAGCTTAAAGTTTCAATTCTGGCGGCGTATTTTCAATGTCTGAATCACTATCCATGATTATTAATTACTTAATAATAAATAATTAATAACTCACTCCGACAAAAACTTGGTTAACAAAAACATCCTATTATTTATTTGACAAACAAAAAAAGTAAGATTTCCAAGGAAGGAAATATTTAGTAACTACTATAATATATTGTAGTGAACTATACTAGAGCCCACATAGTGGACATTTGAGGAACTTCACCGCAGCGACATTAAAAAAAACTCATCTACTATCGCCGACAGAAAAAACTACAAAACTGTCGCAGACTGTAAAAAACGCATTTCAACTACTTTTTTGAAGATTTATATGCCTACTTTACAGCCGCCAGAATAAAATTTCTTTTTCTACTCTACGACTCAAGCAAAGTAGATTTAGTAGATTATAATCATTGATTAGTAATTAGTAATACTTAATGTATTTATTGCACACCAAGATTTATTCCTACAAAACCACGAACGTAAATGAAATGTTCAATTTCTTTAAAAAGATTAGAAATATTCAATCAAAAGGTGCTCTAAAAATACCAGCTCTCTTTATCTTGAATGTTATTCACTATCACTATATTTGTCAAACATCAAACGTCTCTTACTGAGTGTTGTTGGTACAAGGCAGTGAGTTTTCTAAACTAAACCAATCACGTTGCTCAAAGCCAATCAAAATAGGTTAACATCAACATGCATATATTATTCTACAGCTTTATTTATTTTATTTATTTGAAATTAACAGCTGTTAGATTTAGATGAAATATTACAGGAATTAGTGATGTTGGTATCAATGTTTTGATAACAATATCAACACCAATATTTTGATTGATGTTTAGGTTATTAAAACAATAAATAGTAAGATTTACTTTTATTAACCTTTTCAAAGCTACTGAAAGTGATAACAAAATTACTATGTTTGGAAAATAGTAAATATGGACTAATGACGTCACATTTTATAGAGAAATATCATCAGAAAATTAGACTTAAAAGTATGATGGGAATGATTTCGAAATATGACTAGGATGATGACTTACTTATAGCGAGATTAAAAAGAGTATTAAGCGTCAATACAAAATGCTAAGTTAATTAACAAACCTGGCCGCTTCGCGCCACAACCGCTCCAACGCTGCTCGCCTACACACACATATAAATATATATTTAATTATTACAAATAATAAAATGAAAATATTTTAAATTTGTCTCTTAAGCGCCCAAACACATAGTTTGTACTGATTATGGAGACTAATACAGTTGATAATGAATTTATTTATTTTAAATATATAAGCATATGAATAAATAAATAAATATATATATAATATATATTATATATATATATATATATATATATATATATATATATATATATATATATATATATGAATGTTATTTTCTGATAATAATTCACAAAGGATAATACTTAATTTAACCTATCAGTTACAATTTTAAATAAACCATATGTATTGTAAAATTATTAAATTATTTTGTTTGTTGCAGATAAAATCATCAACTCAAAAAACGATCTTAAAATGGACAAGAATTGCACATGCACCGATAAATCATGCTGCGTTAAGAATAACTGCGGAGACGGTCCATGCAAGTGTAAAAAATGAGTGCGGACTAGCATACTCAACATTTCCATTAACAAGCATCCGAATAAGTTACTATGAACCATAACAAGTTTAATCCATCAATCAACACTGGTGCAAAAATATGCCTAATATGAGACTATCATCTATCAACCATGTAATAGTTATGAAAGATCATAATCCACGCAGACTCAATAAATTTAATTAATACAGTATATAAAATTCTTTCTCTATCCAGTTTTTTTTTTATTCATCCTTCTATGCGAAGTAATTGTTTATTATAAAATCATGCACCACACTTATGAGGTTGTTGTCAGAGGCTGTTGTGCGCGGTTGTTTCAGAAGGCGATATATATATATATATATATATATATATATATGTGTGTGTGTGTGTGTGTGTGTGTGTGTGTGTCGCTTATTCTCTTGACACACACACAGACCGACAAATGAATTAGAAAATGACGCTTATGGGTTTGTTGACGGGTTTGGGGGGGCGTCGCTTATTCCCCTGATTCCAAAAATTTATATTGTTGATATATATTATATATATATATATAATATATATATATATATATATATATATATATTCTTTTACATGCATAATTTTTACTTCTCTTCTTATTAATACCTAATACCATAGGTATGTAGGAAAAGTATTGTGTTTGCAAAAAAGTCCGAAACTGGGATGTCACCGGAATTATCAATTTAAGATGTTTTAAAGGCTTCTTATAATACGACACACGGCTAAAATCAGTTGGTAGCGTGGGATAATAATGCGAGGGAGCCAATGAGGTTAGTCCTGCATGGTTAACCCCGCCCTCAATTTCGAATCAGGACAACCTTATTGGTTCTCAACATATTTTTCCGCACAATCAACTGATTTTAGCCGTGTGTCGTACTTTTAGTGGTTGTGTTTTTACAAGAGTTGTCTGTATGTTCGTGCGTGTGTGTGTGTGTATGTCTGTGTCTGTTATATGATGATGTGTCTGAGTTGAAACTTGCTACAAAAATCAAACTATAGGTGTAGATGTGCTATTCGGAAAATAATAAACATAACATTTTTTATTTCGTCATTAACACGCAATAAAAACATTTCGAAAAATCATAAACCGCGTAAAAAAAATTGCAATGTTAACTTTGTGTAATGTATAAGAGCACAAAGTTTCATTTTAATACAACAAGTATATCCATGATTTTAGTTGGATCATAAAAGTTTAGCAGCATTGAGTGTGATCAGTGCTGTGTGGGTGACCGCTGAGAATGAAGCGGATGTATTTACTATCTGAGAACAAGGAAAGCGAGTCCGAAGACGTGTTGCAGTATAAATATGGCGAATGGTTTATTCAGAAAGTTTCGTTTCAATAGGACAAGTATAATCATGATTTTTGTAGGATTGTAAAAGTTAAACATCACTGAGCGTGGTGATTGCCTGGATGGGTAACTGCGGGGAATGAAAGGGATATTTTTACTATCTGAGGATGAGCGTAGCGAATCCGACGTGATGAGGGAAATTTCTGAGGTACTCTGTACCCGATATTTTTCTATATACCAACTCTATAAATGAGGAAAAGTAAAATATTGTGAACTGCATGTGTAAAATCAATGTAAAATTTTGGTGGGCTTGATCCGGCTAGTTTGCCACCGGTTGGTGTCTGCACATATTGTCAATAGATAAAGCGCAATTTACAACGTTTTCAGCGAATTTTCAACATAAATTATGCTTACTTGATTTAATCATTGAACCCGGGTTCCACGTTTAATTCAAGTAAGCGCAATTTTCTGTACTAATTCTGTTAGAGCATTAGTACAGAGCAGGGGGGTTAACTTAAATGAAGTAAAAAGTACTTAAACTTTAAAAGTAAAAAGAAGTATTTTTAAAACTTTCACAGAGTTACTGATGGGAGGTAAGCGTAAATTTCATTTAATTTATTTATTGATTCAGTCAATTTTATCAGGTAATTACATTTAATCACATGTGCGCAGCATATTGCCGATGTAATTAAAATTCAGGCTGCATTAAATGCCAAAATCTATCTTCTAGCACGTGTAAACTTTAGCCACTATTTCATTACTACCTGATTGAATTAATTAAATTAATAAATTATTTGAATGAAAAACTTGAAAGTAATCGGAAGCGTTCTGTGTAAGTAAAGACGACGAGGGCAGTGCGAAGCGGCACGGCTAGTTAGAAGTATGACATACAAAGTATAAAAATTTAATTTCAAACAGACTGTGGACAAATAGTGGGAAATTAAGCCACGCCCACTTAATTTGAAGGTCGGTCCCGCAGCGCTAGTATCGATCGGAATCCAAATTTTCCTAACATTGAGTCGACAGTCTTACTGTTAAAGTATCTATAGTCTCTGGTACAGAGTTAACTTGATATAGCTTTTATTTATTTACCCGTCAATTCCAAAATATGAATCTGATACAACAATAAGATTATTTGTCAGATTTTGAAGATTTAAAAAAATGCATAGGAGACAGAACTCTTACAAAAAAGACGATGAACTGGCCAAATCTAAGGAAAAAGCGTTCGCCGATAAATGTCGAGATATGTTTACAAAGTCTATTAAACAGTTTGAAATGGAAGATTTGGGTAAGAAGTTGGGGGCTGGCAAAATAACAATAACTGAATTAAATGATGACTTGACGGAACGAAAATCAGCTCAAGTTAATCATATGGAAGAGCAGCGAAATTCGGATGAAGATTATTTGAAACTAGATGACACAAGCAGTTTAAGTGATGAAACGTATTATAAAGAGTTAAACAAGATATGTTTCAGCCCGATGTTTGATAAGAACTATTTATCTTTAATTTACTCATCTGATAGCTGTGAAGATTAATCGAACACAAAAGAATTAAAAATATTTTATCTAATACAATGTAATTTTTCATATTTTTAGCTAGGGTTTGGACTACGAGAGGTAATCTAGTAGTCTAACAGTATTGACGCAAAAACGTGATGTTCGAAGCCCAAAGGTTTAATAACCCTTTAGATTAGATTATTTTGGCCCCATGATAAATGGGCAGGTAGTCTACCATTCAAAGTCCGAAAGTTAGCCCCAAATTCAGTTTTCCTTCCAGCGGTGTTATCTATTGGTATGTCATCAAAAAACATAAAGGGCTTTAACTTTTGTGACAAATCAATTTTTTAACTATATAATTTGGTTCGAAGCTTATTAGGTTGATGCGGGATGCTGCGCCTGCAGATTTCTTGGGTAGACTAAGTAGGCAATACAGTGCTGTATTGCCTATATTGCCGTTGCACCACGGAGCCCAGCATCAACAGCTTATTATTACTATCGTAACTCCCAGTGAATTTATGCTAGAGAAATGAAAATTTTTACAAAAAACTCTAGGTCTATAGGTGTAAATAATTTTTATGAGGTCATTAAGCCGCCATAACGACTGAGCAAACAATTTTGAAAAATCATTAAACGCGGCATATTGATTCGACAAATTTGAGATTTGACACGCATATAGACATATATGAATACATATACATTTATACATATGAATGACAAGTATACATTTATATGAATGACAAGTTTCATTTCATAAGTAGCATTAGTTTAATTTTTATAGGATGATTTGTGTACGTGTGTCGCTGCCTTCTGCAGCGCAGTGACTCACTTAAAACGAAAGATAAACCTTTTATGAAACAGATTCTATAATTCGTTAAGTTTATAAAAGGAATGTTCTCGTAACAAAAATGAAAACTTGAAAAATGATTGAAATCTTAAAGTAAAACAAAATACTGGGGGGTGCCAGCGACTAAGTGTTTAAAAAAGTGTAAAAAATCAGAAAATAAACCTATTGAGTTGAAATTTAGTTCAAGTGTATACCTTTCTTAATAAATAAGTACACCACATATTATACTTGATTTTTGATTGATCATTAAAGTTAAGATGCATCGAGCGCGGTCAGTGCCTGGATGAGTGACCGCTGGGAATGAAGCGGATGAATTTACTATCTGAGGACGAGCAAAGCGAGCCGGAAGTAGGGAGGAAAAGTTCCAAGGTACCCCGAACCCGATTTTTTTTATTAAAAATTTTTATGAGATTAATGTAAATAATTTATTTCTAGGGTAAAATTACCACGGCAAGGAGTATCACCACTGGTCGATTCCTCCTATCAAGACTGCCAAGTCACTTTAACCAGTATGACCACTATGTTAAATAAATTTATTGTAGACAATAATCACTAAAGCTAAAAATAACATAGGGTAAAAAATCCTAAAAAATATTTAATTTAAAGGTAATTTACAAAAAGTGATCCAGCGTTGTCGACTGGTAACATGAGATTAAAAACCAAAAGGGACCATCGTAAATAACCGGAAACTAAGATTACGGCCGATAACCAATTTCGAGGGGGCGATGTTTAACTTTTTTGGTGGGGGGGAGGAGGGCACTGAATCTAATAAAACCAGTCCCTGAAGATATCACAAAGGCGAAAATACTGTGGTGAATACCAAAAAGTCTGGAATATGGTAAGCAACAGATTTCGAGTTGGGTGTCGTTTTCAATGTTTTTGAGCCTCTGGGTTGAATGAAAACTGCTTGGAGTCGTTATACAAGCACTCAAAATACTAAGGTACCTAGGTTCGAATTCTGGTAAGGTCAATGATTTTTTATCGTTATTTTTTTACTTGTAGTAGGCTCAATAAGGTTTCACAGAACCCCTGAGAGCCTCAAAAAAATTATGTAAGCCACTTAATGTATCGAGATACGCTGTGCCTCCTCTATAGTAATATATCCTTGCAGCCATTCCTCCCTGCCTTTTTAAACGAACACAGAGACCTGCAACTTACCTATTTTGTTACAAAACTTACAATCACAAGGTCAGCTAAGAGTATAACCGAGAAGATGGTATGTTTTACAAACTTGTTCGTTATTTGCTCAATGAATCTATAAATAAAAATTTTCGACAGGAAGTTTGACTTTGCGAAACTTACCATATCAACAAAGAAAAAAAAAGTTGAATAAACAGAAAAAAAGTTCTATACGACTTGGGTAGAGACTCTGAGAGGAGTTTGATATTACTTGGGAGTGCTCAAGGGACTTGGAAGGGGTAGATTGGAAACATGTCGCTTTAATTCAGATCCAGTATTCAACAAGTCGTGTATAACAATACATCGCTGACTTGCTATCAAACAGTGAATTGTTTCGTCGAACTATTACGAGACAAATTATTGTGTTAATCCATAGACCTTTACAGTCATTATTGTGATGATAGATTGTCGTAAGAATAAAAGTGCAAAAAAACCTGCATTCCGTTAGCTTCTTTAACAAATATTTAGGTAATATTGGAGTAAAATATTTTTTACGAATAACAACAAAAAAAAAACGCCAATGCCCCTATAGAGTAGGCAACGCGGAAAAGTAAAGAAAAAATCGGGTACCGGGTACCTCGGAACTTATCCGACTTTTATTGTAGGGAGAATTTTTATTGTATTTTTATATATTCGCTACGCTCATCCTCCCTGCTCAGGAGGTCTTTAAAACACCTGAAATGGATAATTCCGGTTTCGGTTTATTCGCAAACACAATACTTTTCCTATATACCTACGGTATAAATGAGAAAAAGTACAAAACAAAAAAAAGAAATAAATAAAAACAATTAAACAAAAAGTATAGAAGAGACTAAAAAAATCTTTAAATCTCTTTATTTCACGGTATTTTACATTAGTTACAAAAAATTACCATTACACAAAGTAACACATTACACAAAAAATAAGTTTATTATTATTTATTTATTTTAGTGCTTACTTATACCCTATAAGCTCCTTTCGTTAACTACAAAAATATTGGTCAAACAATAAAAACAAGATAAAGGTAAAAAGGATTTTGTGTTTAAACTATTTTATACAAAGTGAGACAGGTTTCGATAGATAAGTAGTTTGAGATTTTTTTAACATATTTTATTGATTAATACAACAACAATTATGATTGTTACAAGTATTTGAGTTAAATGGTTTAAGCGGCTTGAGAGACTTGGTAGAGGAACAATTTATGCGGGAGTAATTAAACTAGTAAAAATATAGTGGCAAATAGATATAAATAATTTGTAGAAGAGAAATAATAATAATAAGGTGGATAAATAATAGTAATAATTGATAAAAAATAGTTAAGTGAAATGATAATAGTTTGAGAAAATAATAATTTTAAAGAAGAGGTATTAATAAATTGAAATAAGAGAATGAAGTGTTTTTGTCCTCCCCCAAGGTTGATTTTTGTGCCAAGTTAAATAATAAATAAAAAATTAATTGTGGTACGTCGGTTATAGCTATGAAGGAGAGGTGAACCAGCCAATGCTTCTCCTAAGAGCCCCCTGTTTCGGAAACACGGTTAAGGGCCCCAAGTATCGGATACCCCATTAAAAGACCCGAGGTAGTTGGAATGATTTGCAAAAAAACAATCATAACTACTGAAAATATGGATGGGATTCAAAAATATGACTTTTAATTTAGAAGAAATATAAATAAAAATGGGATGAAACCATTAGAGAAACTCGTTGCTACCTGACTACCCATACACTACCCTACCAATAAATATTGGCTACCCATTTTATTGGCAATAAATATTGGCTACCCATTTTATTGGCAATTAATATTGGTTACCCATTTTATTGGCAATAAATATTGGCTACTCATTTTATTGGCAATAAATATTGGCTAAATTAACTACCCTACAAATAAAAATATCAACAACACAGCAACTTGTCAACAGTCACAGCAACTTGACTATTCATCGTATTCATTGATAAAGTTTTATTTTATGGATTTTATTTCTAATTCTCATTTTATTATTACAATTATTCATAAAAGTTGAACTCTAATCCCACTTCAAATTTTTATTACCTATAAGTGTATTTAATAGTTATTCGAATTGTAAATAATGTACGCAAATGAAAAATAAAAACAACAACATTTAACTCTAAATATTAACATGAAATAAAACTGTGTTTGAAAGCAAACTCGAAGCAAATTCTGCCTCTCTAACTCAAGACTTAAATTATATTTTTGATAAAGCACAAGAAGGAAATAGCAAGGCGAGAGTATAATTTTTTTACAAAATAATAATAAAAGGAAAAAAACGGGTACGGGGGTATCTCGGAACTTTTCCTCATCACATCGGATTTGCTACTCTCATCCTCCCTACTTCGGAGTCGCTTCGCTTGTCCTAGCAATACTATCAATCCTATCATACACAATCCGTTATATTTATACTGCAACACGTGTTCGGATTCACTACGCTCGTCCAAAGACAATAAATTCATCCGTTTCATTCCCAGAGGTCACCCACCCAGGCATTAACCAAGCTCCATGTTGCATGACTTTCACGATGCAACAAAAATCATTAATATATACAGGTCGTATTGAAACGAGACGTAGTGTACTCATTAATTAAGTAAAGGTACACTTATACCAAAATTCAACTCAATTAGATTATTTCCCGATTTTTCAAATTTTTTAAAAACGTCAAACAGGCAATTTCGTGAAAACCTAATACTTATTGCAAACGCAATACTTTTCCTATATACCTACGGTAAATTTGTTTACGGTAAATTTATACTAACGGTATAAGTATGAAAAAGTAAAAAACATTTTTAGTAGCAATACATTTTTATTGGATTGCATTGTATAAACTAGAAAATAAAGTTAATATATAAGTTAATATTTTAAGTTAAGGAATAGTAAAAAATCGGGTACGGGGCACCTCGGAACCTTTACTTATCACATCGGATTCGCTACGCTCATCCTCCCTACTTCGGACTCGCTTTGTACTTAGCAAGTCGTTAAATTTATACTGCAACACGTCATCGGCCTCGATTCACTCGTATTCAGACAATAAGTTCATCCGTTTCAATCCCAAAGGTCACCCAACCAGGAATTGACCAAGCTCCATGCTGCTTAACTTTCATTATTCAACAAAAATCATGGTATTTAAACGAAGCTTAGTTTATTTATTTAATACGTAAAGGTTTATACTTGTATCAAATTTCAAGTCAATTGAATATTTGGCATTAAATATCAAATTGATCGCAACATTTTTCAGCTTTTTATGATTTTTGCTGAGTCATTATTTCGGGTTAATGACGTCATAAAAAATTATGATCACTTATAGTCTGATTTTTGTACAAAGTTTCAACTGTCTAGCATATACACACTTGGAGCTACGATTTAAAACTTTGTAAAAATCACTCAGGAGGAGTTAAAAACGCCTGAAACGGATAATGCCTGTTTCGGATTTTTTTATTACGTACGGTATAAATAAGGCAAAGTAAAAAACAAATCTACAACAAGTAACTTAAATATCTATGTGGCAAAATGAAAATACATGGCATTTTGCCATCTATTTAGCGAATTGTAATTAGATTAGGCGCAATATGCCATTGGCGCCACTTAAAAAGATCTGATTAAGCTGAAACCGGTCCCAAGTGTGTTAGAATGCCTACGACCGTATAAAGACTAGTTTGAGGTCTTTTCGCTTGGCTGCTTAGCTCGCCGTAGTTCCCTGAGGGCTATTTTTGTCCTGTTTTTGTGTGGGACAGTATGCTAACGATTCACTCACACAATATTATAAAATAATAAAATATATAAATATATATATATATATATATATATATATATATATAATATATATATATATATATATATATAAGAAGCTTAGTGCCTTAGAAGCTCAGTGCCAAATATGTCTTTTGCCAAATATTCCATCAGGAAGGTGGGTAATCTATTTAGCCGGACTAAGGACGTGACCCCTATGGCTAAGAAGTCTGGTATTATATATCAGATTGGCTGTAAGGACTGTAACAAAGTGTATATTGGCGAAACATCCACTTACTTCGCTACCCGTAAAAACTCACATAAAAATTACATTGATAGGGGCGAACGCCAAAGGACAGCCTTGACAGCTCACTGCGTTGACCTAGGGCATCACGCAGATCTTGAACCGGAAAATGTCAAAGCACTTTGCACGGAGAAAAATAATAAGAAGCGTAAGATTCTTGAAATGCTCTACATTCGGGGGAATAAAAACGCTATGAACAACAGATCTGATGTGTCAAAGATAATAGACTCTTATAAATATCTCCTAGGACCTGCTTCAGATACCACCTAAGTCTCTTGTTTATTTTTCTTCTTCCATCGCAACATTGTCGTCCATCTTTAGTTTCTTTTTCACTTAATACCTTCTCTTCTCACCCTACAGTGCTGCTTATCTTTTATCACTTTGTTTACTTTTTTACACTGTCATGTAGTAGTTTTTTCTATATCTTTTGCTCATTTAATTAATTTTATACTTTTATATATTATGTGAATCTAGTCTTTAATTTAGCTTTACGTAAGTCTTCATTTCTAGTCAATTTATGTTAGGTTTTTTGTATTATCTATTTTTGATACCTTGTTTGATACTTTCTATTTTTGATATATTGTTTGTACTATGTTTTAGTTTTGCCCTGAATGATGGCTACATTATAGTCGCCGAAACGTTGGCTAAGTAATATATTTTTTCTACCGAGACCGATTACCCGAGTTGAGTGAGGTGTATGAACTGTATATATATATATTATATATATATATATATATATATATATATATATATATATATATATATATATAATATATATATATATATATTATTATATATATATTATTTTTGGACACATACTTTTGGTATTAAGAAGCAAAACTGTTTCGATTACCCCTACTCCTACCCTCAACTTCCGTCATCCGTATAAGCGTCATTTTCATGATGAAAATTAGCCAAAATATAAAAAGAAAATATGAAATTATAAAATTTTGTCAATAATATATACATATATCCTAAGAGAACGCATTATCACAATAATGACTGTAACACGTCTAGTGAGTCTTTACAAATCAGTCCAGTAAATGTGGTTTAAAGAAATATCTTGAATTTACACTTTAACTATTATAATTTTAGAATGGCGATTCATAAAATTATTTGTATCACTCCACCTAAAAGGCCAGAAGAAAACATAAAATTGCAAAACGTAGAGAAAGTAATGCGTACAATGAAAAAATTCAAGGAACTAAAACATTGCTAGATTAATGTTGTGTTTTTTATACTGTAAATTAAAATTCTAAAATGTTACAAACAAATTAGATAATATTTAAATTGTTCGTAATTGATTTGGTCCTTCGAGCCGGATACAATTTTTTTAAAAAAATGAAGAAATTATTTATTGTATTGTGCTTACTTAAATTAATAAATAGTGAATCAATGTGCGATCAACTAGTGGCATTAAATAAGGATAATATAACAAATAAAATAATTGAAAATGAAAATTGCTTGTGTGATTCGAATCAGTGTTTGCTAAAATGCTGTCCGCTAGGGTATGTCAGTCCAACTAGAATTAACAGGACATGCATCACTCCCGGTGCTTTCATGATAAAAGATCTCCATGGTGAAATAACCGATAATCATATAATAGTTGATGGTTTCCCCAACTGCGATGACGTAACGTTGACAGAAGATGATGAAGATTGGTCAATACTAGCAGATGGTAAATTGAAATTAACATCTGGAGACGGTGAATACACTGATGTATTTTTACCGGGCCACTTTTGTTTTGATTATTTCAACCATAAGAATAACGTTCG